>OX463853.1:34754873-35447219 GCA_949825065.1 Odontocerum albicorne | reverse complement strand
TGCCGGGTATTGTATATATATATATATATATATATATATATATATATATATATATATATATATATATATATATATATATATATATATATATATATATATATATATATATATATATATATATTATATATATATATATATATATATATATATATATATATATATATATATATATATATATATATATATATATATATATATATATATATATATATATATATATATATATATATATATATATATATATATATATATATATATATATATATATATATATATATATATATATATATATATATATATATATATATATATATATATATATATATATACATATATAATATATATATATATATATATATATATATATATATATATATATATATATATATATATATATATATATATATATATATATATATATATATATATATATATATATATATATATATATATATATATATATATATATATATATATATATATATATATATATATATATATATATATATATATATATATATATATATATATATATATATATATATATATATATCATATATAGGATGTCCCAATAAAATGTATGAACAATTTAACACCGTACCGTTTACTCGAACTTGCTACCGGAATTTGGCATTCGTGAAGAGTTTAGGGATGAGGAGGATTTTTATTTCCAGGTGCATCTCCTGACAACCATCGTCATGTGAGGACCTATCCAGATGAGAATTTGCCAAACAGATGGATTGGACGTAGAAATAGCATTGAATACCACCCGCGCTCTCCAAACATACTAATAAGTCTTTTTTAAGAGGACTCATTAAAAATAAAGTTTATAGCATAAAACTGGCAATTATCAATGAATGGAGAGCAGCCATTGAAAGAGACTGCGCCCAAATAATAAACCAAATAATTCGTGGTGCTTGCGATTCCATTGCCCCGCGTTATCAGAAGTATATGGTTTAGAAAAGTCATATATTTAAGCATTTGCGATAACTAAAAAAAATGTTCGCGTGTCTTCTTTAATCTTAAATATATCTTTATGTATACTTTTTTTAGAACAACTTGTATTATGAATTTCACATGGTCACGCAATTGACCATTCGAATATTTGTGATTGACCAGTCGATCGCTATCGACCGTTTGCCCACCTCAGGTCTACTAGATAATGGACTTAATATCAATTATTGACATTCCACTTTATACCGTGTACATACGTCATTCTTCCTGAATTTATTTAAAGATGCTTATAAACTGCATTTCATAAATTTCAGATAGAGCTATGTGACGCAGTATTTTATTACGAATCAGCATTAAAATAATAATGTATAATTAAATTTATTTATTTCTCTAGTGTAATTTCGTGTCTATAGATTAATCCAAAGGCTCATAAGTTATCATGTAACATCTCACAAAACGTATAAACCTCCATAGCCATTATAGGGTTGGTGAGACGCTTGTCTTTCAACTCACGGATTAAGTGCTCGATTCCCGTTTAAATCCAATTGATTTTACACAGGGGTTCCGATTGGTTCCGGTTATTTAATTTATTTATTGCGACATAGTTTTATAATGTATCCGACGAAAGTGTAAAACAATGTAATGAAAAGTTTTCTCCGGAAAAACGTTTCTTGTTTATGAGTTTGGTTTTCAATTAAGGCCATCTAACCCCTTTCAGGTTATTTGGAAGATACATAGCAAACACCCTGCCAGGTTGTACTATATACAACGAAGGTTAAACGGGATGCTATATAATATTAGTCTCTGGAGATATGCTATTTCATCAGCGTTCTTACCTTCCAAATAAATATTATTTCATGCAAAAGGAGCAACAAATTTAAAAAAAAAGACGATCCAAGTAAGTCGTCATATTTACTTAATCTGACTCAACTAGACTATTAGCATACTTGCATTCATAATATATCATTTAAGCGCTTTTTCCAGATAGCACATCCTTGATGCATAATTTCGTCATTTAATAATACATTATTATTCAATTTTTTAAAAGACAATTAACCCCTTTTATTATATATTCAATCATGTTTTTATTGTGTACATTACAACCTGGCGGGATTATAGCCACACTCTTTCAACTAATCAGAATGATTAGCCTTAAGTGAAAACCAGATCAATTTTAATAAAATATGACTATCAATGAGATTCGAATCCGGAACCTTCGAATTTGATGATAGGCGTCCTATCAACTAAGCTACGGAGGTTGTCATTATCATTTTACAACTGTTTCATCATTCATTGAAAACAATACCGTGTTCCTCGTAAGCATTCAATAAAATATTATATTTTAATCAACACCTTTGTCAGCACCTTTAATCACCTTTTAATCAACACCTTTGTCAACAGACTTGTCATTCCAACTGAGTGTATTTTATAAAATTCTAGTACATTAAAATACAGTTTCTCAATCTATGGGTCATGAAGACAAATTAGGTAGGTGGACATTTTGAATGGGCTGTAAAATATTTTCAACAGTAACAGCATTTTAATTTTTTTATTTTATTTTACATATGACAAGAAATATACACATTTTGCGAAAAAACAACAGGTAATTTAATTTGGGCACACAATTTTAATGGATCTGGGTTTGTTGCATTTCATTGTTCGTGTCACCAATAAACTAGGTTTTTGCCTGCATCTCACTGAGGGCATAAAGCATGAAAAAATAAACCGATACTTCTTTTCGATTTTTGATTATATAAAACCCCGTTGCACATTCTCATCAACCTGACATTCAATTACATATGTATATGTCACGCAAAATCAAACTCCTCACACACTTCATCACTACAGACAGACCAAAACGTTCATCCCACAATATATCGCATATAATCATAAAAAAAAATATTTTTGTGTAATGATATATGACTCGTTACAAACGTGAAAAACAACTTTAAAAACTTCTAAAGCACTGTGCGTTAAAAGTAATTAAAAGCTTCTCGATATTCAGAAAATGCTGAAATGTATTTGAGTGTCATTTTACGAGTTCTTTTATAAATAATTTAATTGGGTGGCCAAACCAAAATTAATACCAAAATTTGGGTAACGGTTCAAAAAGGTTAAGAAACACTTTACTAACTTGTAGGTAGTTTCTTAAAACACAAACTAACCTTCAATATTTTAAACACAACAAAACAATCAAACGTAAATAAAAATAAAAACACTGTAATGCGTAGTAAAAATAATATCTTAAACAAAGATCTCGTGATAGTAAAAAACTTTTTCTTAAAACATGATAATCTATCAATCTCGTCTGCTTCACACATAGAATCCATCATTTCTGCTTCTATTCCAACTCTTTTTTTTTCCTATTTTACGTCCATCATTCACTAGAAGTCACTCTTTTTCATTTCAAATCTCTTGATTAGCTCCTATATACATCTTATCATTTATCTTAAAACATCGTTCCATCTACTGCCTCGACCAAATTGTTCGAGCGAGACCCCTTTTGTCATTCAAATGGATACAAGACACAATGAAACCCATGGATACCCACCGACAGCCAAGTTGTGTGCATGAACAAACATTGATTTATGATGTGTGCAAACATACGTAGAATGAACACCTCTTCACAATAGGCAAAGTCTTTTGAATGTTGTAAACGAGTTGCTGTCTATTTTTTACCTCCTGTACTGTTATGTTCTCCTGTGATCATAAAAAGATATTATCTGCTCCGTCGCGCGACACTTTTTTTTAAATTTTGGTTTTCAGTTACAGATGATGACCTTTTGACATTTTTGCTCTTCATTTTATTGTGGTATAGTCTGTCTCAGTGGTATAGTCTGTTTGAGTAAAATTATTATTTACAAAGCGCCCTTTAGAGACGATTTCTCTTCAAAGGCGCTCAACGAATATTTTGAAAAGAAGAGAGACAGAGATACCACATTCAAATAACTGTTTTTAAATTATTTTATTATAATTGATATAGTTCATATTTAGTTATTGTTGTTAAACAGTTACTTACTGTACCTGATTTCTAAATTTAACTTTATTGTTAGTGTGTGTCGAGGAAAAAACATAGTATATATGAATAAATGGCCATTACCCGTGACGAGTACAAATAACGGCACAATACAAAGCGGCGAATCAGGGTATTTGATATTGATGCCACCGGTGATGCCTATGTAAGACAATTCGTGTTAAGCATATCCTATTACATATTTAGTCTAGGTCTACTCTATTGAGTTCCTGATAACTAGTAACACTTCTACGCTATTTGACTCTATCTACTGCTGTTTGCTCTTAGTTGTGCTGAGCACTAATATTTTAAGCGTCGCATGCAGTGCATCCTTGTATCCCTTGCGTTGCCCACTATGCTTTATTCTGACTTCCGTCAGCTTACCATTTCTTAGGAGTCTGTATTCAAGCCACGCGTCCAGACCAACACAAGCGTGCACGCGATATCAAAATCTTAATGCTACAGTAATTTGCTCTTCTCGAAAATTCATAATTATAGTATTATATATCGTCATCGTTGCTGGGTATCATAGTCCAGGATCCCCTCGCCACTCAAGCGTCAATCTTGAACCGTTCTTCCACGTAACTCATGTGATCTTCTGTGAGAAAACAGCCCGATCCTAAATGCGCACTCCCTCCCGCAAATGAGCCAGGACGCATCCCTGGCGGACGCCGGTGTTGGTATCAAACGCGTACGTTTCCAGTCTACCAAGCGAGACATAACACATGTTGCAGTTATGCTGCCGGGTCAGAAGTTCCGTCAGAGGCGATGGGACACCAAGTCTCCCAAGGATCCTCCATAGAAAATCTCTATTGAGTCTAATTGAGTCAAAAACCTTGGCCAAATCGACTAAAGTGACAAACAGCTCCTGTCCTGCTCTCGACATTTCTCCAGCAGTTGCCTGATGGTGAATATCATGTATACTGTACTACGGGATGCACGAAACCCAGCCGGTGACACTGGAGTGATCCTGTCCAAGACCCTGGTAAGCCTGTCCACGACAATTCTGCTGAATATTTTACTCACAACCGAAAGCAGTGTATCATATACTCGTATATAGGTATTATTATTACCCGAAGTTTCAGGCATTCATTAGGATTCTTGGAAGGTATCAGCCACAGAAAAAAGGTGAACTATTGTTCTTTTTCTTTATTTGTTATCATTGTTTATCTCTTACGAAGTCTAATTTATAACTTATCTTAAGTATGTACTCGTACCATATAAATACGGAAAAACGTAGTAAATATAGTACTTGGAACTATCAGCAATTTCAGAGATCTGGTGGGGTTTTTGGAACGTATTCTCTACGGGTAAAGAGGTCCTAGTGTGTACGAGTATATATTTATACAATTTTGTTTCCCCTATATGTTTTTGAATACCGTTGAAACTATCACGACCATAGTAATTTTGGTTGCGGACTTGAATAAGTTATTAGTCCAGTCTAACAAGAACTCATAATGATGTTTTAATTTTTTTTTTTAAATCTGTATTGGATAATTTTTGGAACACCTTTTAAAATACAAATACATGTTTTCTTAAGTAATTGTGATTGATTTTTCAACAAGTTCGTTATGAAATGTTTAAGAGTGAAAATATTATTAAAAAAAATGATAATATTCATGATTTTATTGATTGTCATTATATCCTCATTTTCTGATTTATAAGAGTGAAGTAAAATATGTTCCTTTAGTTATAATGTCAACATCATCATTGTATTCTAAACTAAACAAGTCCCTATGTCACCATCATCATGGTATTCTAAACTTAACAAGTCCCTATGAGCTCCTACGTCATTATTTGAAAGTAATAATTTTAATATACGAATTAATATTGGCCATACTATTGGTAAAAGTGGATAGATATTTGATGTTCATTAATAAAATCTTGGTGTTTGATGACACGAATTCACAGTCCGACCTCAGTACTCAACCTTATTTGTTTTCTGAAAAATTAGTATTTTAAGTGGGGTTAATATCAAAGTAATTCTGGTATAACAGTTAGCATTCACACTAAACTGGTATGACAGTTGGCATTCACACTAATTCTGGTATAACAGTTTGCATTCACACTAATTCTGGTATAACAGTTAGCATTCACACTAAACTGGTATAACAGTTAGCATTCCCACTAAACTGGTATAACAGTTAGCATTCACACTAACTCTGGTATAACAGTTAGCATTCACACTAAACTGGTATAACAGTTAGCATTCCCAGTAAACTGGTATAACAGTTAGCATTCACACTAATTCTGGTATAACAGTTAGCATTCACACTAAACTGGTATAACAGTTAGCATTCACACTGATTCTGGTATAACAGTTAGCATTCACAATAAACTGGTATATCAGTTACCATTCACACTAATTCTGGTATAACAGTTATCATTCACACTAATTCTGGTATATCAGTTAGCATTCACACTAATTCTGGTATAACAGTTAGCATTCACACTAAACTGGTATAACAGTTAGCATTCACACTAATTCTGGTATAACAGTTAGCATTCACACTAATTCTGGTATAACAGTTAGCATTCACACTAATTCTGGTATACCAGTTACCATTCACACTAAACAAGCGTGCACCCCAAGTTCAATTCCTGGTGAATTTCCGTAACTTCCAGCTTAGGACTTACAAGTTCGATTCCAACTAGAACCCAATTTATTTTTCAAAGAGATTAAGTTTGGTGTTCAGTTAAAGATTGAACAAACACTGTTCTGGTTAGTTAATCGAGATACTCAAATAAAATTAAACTTGAATATCTTTCAAACTGGTTTAACTCTTAGATCATTTTATGTTTAAAATAATGTTTTCTGTTACTAATAACGTACCTAACTCTTCCTTCCTTGTGATGTGTAACTAATACACATTGCTTCTAAAAACTTTAATATCTCTATAAATATGATAAATACTGGGTTCAGATTTTAAGTATTCTTCCGTAATACATTTACGCATTCAATGAAAAAATAATATTAATAATAATTAGCACTTATTGGCCACATCAGAGATATTTTGTGAAAATCGGGAATAAATTCACCAATACAATCAAACGTGTGCCAGTGTGTGACGTATGTATATTCATTCTAAAAACCGCTATGGGTGAGGAAGAGACGCTATTCACGTCTCACTCTCACTCTACTTTGGTATATGGGAACGTAAGAAATAGAATCTCAGTTCGCAGCTTTTTCTTCCTTCGAGGTATAACATACACAGTGTTAGTGTTCCGAGTCCCGTCTCACTAGCTCGCGGGCATTCATACGAGGTGGTCTCTGCGCCCGTTTTGTGAACGTCAGCCGATGTTTTTTCATGTTTTCAGCAATTAAATTACAATTATTATCACTTTGACTTCAAATTTCATTAATTTATGTGATTGGCTATGAATATTCTTATTTTTCCGATTTTAAATCTCTCATTTTTACATGTGTATTGATGTGTATTGAATACACAGCACCGGAACGCGCGATTTTTTTACCACCGGAATGGAAAGGCTAAATTCTTTGAGCGTTATTAATCGACACAAAATCAGCGTCATGTGAATCTCCTGAAATGAAAAATTTCAGGAGATTAAACAAACTGATCGTTGGAAAGTTTGTTTTCTTACCATTAGACTTTAAATATAATGCGTAGTTCATAAAACTTCTTTAAATATGAAGTTAGTGCATGAGCTACTGAAAATTAAGGAGGATCGACTCATTAGACTAAGATATCGTTGCACTGTAAAATTGCTCTGGCCCAATCAATCATCCAATTGTAGTATCAAAATCACAATGACTAATTACCTGTACCAGCGCAAACATATATTTTTTTTATTATTACTGATAGACATTAGGTAGGTAGGAAAAGGAAACGATGGCGTTGATAGTAAACAATCTGCTAAGACTGTGTTTGTAGAAGTGCAACAAATTGCACACTTTGGACTATTTCACGCATTCACAGACGTTTTCCATCCAGATGACTTATATTGTTATTCAATTGCAAAATTTTTCAACTTGCTGAAACATTCATGTTCAGTCACCATGCCTGGTAAACCCAAGTCACAATGAAAATACATCTTGAATTATATGGTATATTAAAAATTATTAAACAAATTCTGTTTATTTTTAAAAACATTTTTTTTTAAATAGCTATGACCGAAGTCATAGATATTTTTATACCCTCGAACACTAGGCGGAAAAAGTGCCTGTGTTGTTCCAAGGGGGTATCACTGCACGAGATTCGAACCGACGACCTTCTGCACGGAAGTCCAGTGCATTACCGCGCGGCAATGCATCTCATTTATCGTAATATTTTTGTCTTTTCAAATAAAATGTTCAGCTTTTGTTCCTTTTTCAAACATAAATGCAATAGAATGCCATACTTTTACTGAATAATGCAACTGGTAGATAGGTACTAATCTACAGTTTCCCTAAATAGGGGATGACTGTATTCAACTTTGGTAGGAAATGTTGAATAGGCTCCCCACAGCGCTTGTAGTGGTCGATTAAGTAACCCTTAATCTAAGTGCTACAACCAAATATATTAAACCCAACCCTCACAACTACCCACATTTTAGTAGATCCTGCAAAAAGGAGCTTTATGCGATTTGAACTAAGAAATCTTCAACATATTACGAAAAGGGGTCATTCTACACGTTGGATTTTTACATTCTAAAAAAGTTTGGTTAAGTTTTTATACCGTGGGTTCTTAAAGGAATTCCGTGATTGGTTTATTTTATATCGGAATAAAAAATTGAATTTCTTGGAAATTTTATATTTTTCACAGTATTACGAGTATCACTTGTTTCGATCCATCTGAATGGTGAGAGATTACATAATTATTACTTGTTTTGATCCATCTGAATGGTTAGAGATTACATAATTATTACTTATTTCGATCCATCTAATGGTGCGAGTTTACATAATTATTATTTGTTTTGATCCATCTGAATGGTTAGAGATTACATAATTATTACTTATTTCGATCCATCTAATGATGAGAGAGTACATAATTATTTCTTGTTTCGATTCATCTGAATGGTGAGAGATTACATAATTATAACTGGTTTCGATCCATCTGATTGGTGAGAGATTACATAATTATTATTTGTTTCGATCCATCTGATTGGTGAGAGATTACATAATTATTACTTGTTTCGATCCATCTGAATGGTGAGAGATTACATAATGATTACTTGTTTTGATCCATCTGAATGGTGAACGATTACATAATTATTACTTGTTTCGATCTATCTGATGGTGAGAGATTACATAATTCTTTCTTGTTTCGATCCATCTGAATGGTGAGAGATTACATAATTAAATTCACCATAAACCATTTTTTCATTTATCGTATCGTTCCTTTCAATATACTCTAATTGATAGAGTAGGCACGGAACTCATGATTCGTCATCGCACACGTAGGTAATACTACCTCGCACGTGAAAATACAACACTCACACACGTCATGATTAATTCCATAAAAAGTCCATACAAGTATGCACGTAATTCAGAGTTCGTTCTTAAACATGTTTTCAATACTTTTTCAATACCACAAGCAAATAAATATTACTTTAACCTCATCCATCGACGAATTCTAAAGCAGCGAGTACTTTTCTATTTGGAACTATCGTGTATCGAATGTGGTGGTAATGATGATTTGTGATTAGATAAAACGTGGGTTCAGACCTTTTTGCACAATTACGTTAATATTACAAGTAGGAGATAAATTAAAGTTCTAATTAATTATAAGAAGCCTTCTTTGTAAGTATATTGCCTTCTTTAGTCTACTAATTGAAATATCTTTCAGGGGGAAGTTAAACAAATGTGAATGTGGCTAAAATTGAATACGAGAACAAGATGAGGTGTAAGTGGAGACTTTCAGCGCAGATAGATTTGAGAGCAATCACACAGAAGCCGCAGACTGGGCCACCAATGAGGCCTCGCCTAATAAGGACCCCCAACCCGGAACAACCTCTATTCCCATCCCTGAATGCCTCCCCTCCCGTGGGGGAGGGGACAGGTCCGGAGGAGATTGAGTGTGTAATGAATCCTAGGACCTTTGTCATTTTCAAACCAATGTTAGGGTTGGCAGTTTTTTTTTAACTAAAAAGTTCAAGAAATAGATGGCATGTATAGCGATGTTTCATAATATAATCATGTTAAAAAAATATTAATTCCTTTTGGAATGATTTTTTTTTAATAATAATAATTAGCACTTATCGGCCACATCAGAGATATTTTGTGAAAATCGGGAATTAATTCACCAATACAATCAAACGTGTGCCAGTGTGTGACGTAGGTATATTCATTCTAAAAAAACCGCTATGGGTGAGGAAGCGACACTATTCCCGTCTCACTCTCATTCTACTTCGGTATATGGGAACGCAAGAAATAGAACCTCAGTTCGCTCGCTTTAGTAGCTCTCGGGCATTCGTTTGAGGTGGTCTCTTCACCCGTTTTGTGAACGTCGGCCGATGTTTTTTTCATGTTTTCAGCAATTAAATTTCAATTATTATCACTTTTGACTTCAAATTTAATTAATTTAAGTGATTGGCTGTGAATATTCTTATTTTTCCGATTTTAAATGGCTCATTTTTAAATGTGTATTTATGTGTATTGAATACACAGCACCGGAACGCGCGGATTTTTTTAGCACAGGAAGGGAAAGGTTAATAAATTAAATACATAAATAATTTATGCACAAACAAAAACATACCTACCTGTTTTGCTAATACATTGAAATCGAATATCCGGTGCCCTGAAAGTCTCCATACATAACTTCCTAGCAAGAGAGTCCACCCTCCTCCCTTTCTTCCTCGTTCTCCACCCTTCTCGGTGCTCGGGTCTTTCAGTAATTATTACTGGGCTCCATTGAGCAAATCCCTTGGTTGATCACAATAAGGGTTTAAATGTACGAGTATTATTGCACAGAATGCTGTGATTAAAATATCAGGAAAACATCATTTTGGTTTGGACGGGATGTATGCAAAAAGGATTCTACCCAAAATTCACATATTTTGAAGGAAATTCAAAATTTGTAATTATATGGACTTCCATATTCACAAGTACGCATTTCCTCTAGAACTATACCTCAAAATGCAACGTGTTGGCAGCAGGGCTCACAATATATACAACATGTATCCAATTCCTACAACAACTGCAGCGGTGCGAAATACTGGTTGATTAGAAGCTCGCCAGATTGTTTTCACAATGAAGTGTTCAATAAAGACTATGAAAACTACTGCACTATTTTCCCCAAGAAAACCACATCAATATACTCAACAATTTGTAGATCTTGTTCTTCATCAATGAGGTCAAAAAAGGCAGTTAACACTAGCGGGGTTGTGTAGAATGGATTTATTTCTATTAGATTTTAAAATATCAATGTGTATAACTATTTATTGATTTGCGTATAGAGTTTGATCGTTTCTTATAACCAAATTATTTATTGATCTATTTTTTATTAATAGATGATCCACCATCATTAGTGAGATTTATATTTATATTTTTGTGAAGATGTTTTTATTCCTCTAAAATATATTTTCGGTATGGGAGTCAGTGTATGTATATGTAGCAAAAGCTGGACCATAACACTCTTCATCTGGTCGCTCCAGTACATAGATTATCTACTTAGCTTTCTATACCCCTCCTCCACATTTCCAGTGACCATAAATCAGTCTTTCTATGCTTTCTTCATATGATCGGAGACTGAAGAATGCTTCAAACTCACAATCATGATAAAAAGCCACTCTGATATGTTTAATTCATCTAATACAGGAAAATATGAACATATACCACACCTAAGAATGATCGGTCTGAATATGTCACAGTTAAAATGTAATTAACTTCAGTGGTATATCAACTAGGGTGGATAGAAGAATTTCTTTTTTAGTTATATTCTGACATGTCAAAAATTGAATATCACGCGATTATTAAGTTTTTAAAAATAATAAAGGAAAAAGCTCGGTAAAAATTAAACGACATGAGCATCTAATCTAAACTTTTATAAACATCGTCTGATCAAACAATGAGCATAGCCGGTTTGGTGTCTGTTCGTACACAATCAAATTTGACCAGATCAGTAATTTTTGGACCCTTGTAGTTCACAAGCATTTTTCCGTCGTTCCGTATAGGAAACATCCCAGAAATTATCTTCAACTTCACATCTTGAAAGTGTTCATCTTTCAACTTTCTCTGGCTCTTAATGCCCAAGTTTCTGAGCTATACAAGAAAAAGTGTTCACGCGTTTTCACTCTTTTCAAACAACACGTGTTTTCACTCTTCGAGAGATGTATCTGTTTCACTAGATCAGTCCTAGCTTCGACATACTATACGTTAGTATTCTTCGCCATACCTATACCTCTCTTCTTATTGTTATTTCGTTGTTACATGCCGTCTTAAATTATTTCTTCCTTTATTAAATTATCAAATGTTTAAGCTTCAACTTTGCGACGATCTAAATTAAAAGAATAATTACTTATTATATAAATCTCTGCGACAAGTGTTTCTACCGCCTATCTCGAGGCTCTTTAAGACGTGATGAACTCGATTTGTTACGAGAGTACTGCTTAATTCGGATTGGTGTCATGATACATTGAAAATGTCCATGTTGTATTTTTTTAAATTTATTTATTTATTATTACACATGACAAGAAATATACATACTTTGCGAAAACACAACAGGTAATTTAATTTGGACATACATTATTTTAATGGATCTGGGTTTGTCGCCTTTCATTTGTCGTATCCCCAGTAAACTAGGATTTTGCCTGTATCTTACTGAGGATATTAAGCATGAAAAAATAAATCGATACTGTATTGATCCAATAAATAAATTATGAGGAGTCAAACGTTTTTTATTATTTTGTTATTAATTGTTTTTTTTTTTATAATTGCTTATATGTTAGCTTCAAATATCTTTATCGTTTTTTAATTCATAGTTTTATACCAGTAAAATTTTAACTTGACTTTCTATGTTGTGAATTATGTAAAATTTTAACTTGATTTTCTATGTTGTGAATTATGTAAAATTATAACTTGACTTTGTATGTTGTGAATTATGTAAAATTTTAACTTGACTTTCTATGTTGTGATTTATATAAAATTTTAACTTGACTTTCAATGTTGTGAATGATGTAAAATTTTAACATGCCTTTCTATGTTGTGAATTATGTAAAATTTTAACATGCCTTTCTATGTTGTGAATTATGTAAAATTTTAACTTGACTTTCTATGTTGTGAATTATATAAAATTTTAACTTGACTTTCTATGTTGTGAATTATGTAAAATTTTAACTTGACTTTCTATGTTGTGAATTATGTAAAATTTTAACTTGACTTTCTATGTTGTGAATTATGTAAAATTTTAACTTGACTTTCAATGTTGTGAATTATGTAAAATTTTAACTTGACTTTCTATGTTGTGAATTATGTAAAATTTAAACTTGACTTTCAATGTTGTGAATTATGTAAAATTTTTACTTGTTTTTCTACGTAATTATGATCTGTCTCTTTTATAAGATTTTCAAATGAGATTAATGTTATAAATGAAATAATATACGTACATAATATCCAGTTGTTTTTCTTTCGATGTACGCAGAGAGGAGATAGCGCCAGAGATCGCGATATACATCCTTCGCCTCTTCTTCATCCCTAAACCTTCTCAAACATCGCCTAATATTTCTGTAACTTTAAATTTCCTTCTTTCGAAATATCATTCCCTTAATCCAACCATACTTTCCTAGGTCTTCCTCTTCAAAATTAAAGCCACATATATTTATTTTGGTAGTATTTCTTCACGTATTCGTTCCGCGTGCCTAAACCAACTCAAAGTTCTCCTCTTCTTCTTATTCAACATATCAACCTAAAGTTCACATTCATTCCTCATCATTTTATCACGTTCTCTGTCATACATTGTCATCCCATATATTCTTCTTAGTGCATATCTACAACACTTAATCGTCTCTTTCAGCATTTTGTCATGTAAACAATACAATTAAGTCATTTCAACACCAAAGCTCTTTAGATAATTTGAATACAGTTCAGTTTGATCTAACCTAATAAACTAGAACAAAATAAATTACCTTTCAATGCGATCTACACTACAAGATCGAAATCTTCTTTATGAGCGAGAAGTCACTTAGTGACGAAGAAGAAATGGCGCAAACGGACTTCTCAGACGGCGACACACTTGAGTGTGAAAACGCCCACGCTGACGTCCCACTCTTATGTATCAAAGTTGGTACTAAAACACTGTTTACTTTTCAATTCCTATAAAGACCACGTAAAGCGACGTGATGTTTCTTCAAATATCTCAGGCAAATCATGAACTTGATTTTTTTATTATAAACTTCTAAATGTTATATTTATTATTATGAAAATGTAATGATTGACATTTATGAAATATATTTATATGTGCTTCTCACACAGTCGTCAGATGACCTAGTTGGCAAAAGGTATGTCTCCCAGCCCGGAGGTTGCGGGTTTAAATCCCGCTCGAACTAAGATTTTTTTTAAATAATTCTAGTCTGGTTTACATTTAGGGGCGTTTAAACATATTTCTGGTAAATACACCCACCATATACAACAAAAGTATACAACAAAAGTGTAATGCAATACAGATGAAAAATATCAAAACAAAAAATTTGTTCCCTCTGGCATTCTAACGACAGGCCTATTGAAGACAACCCTCAAAAGAGAGAAAAAAAAGTAATCCAAAATATGACGTATAATGTATTGTAAAATATGACGCTTAATAAGTGTATTGAAAAATCCCTTTTGAACGCAGGGCCGGGGGCGGCGCCGCGCCCTGGGGTGAAAGTAAAAGGCGGGGGCGGGCCCCGGAGCCGGCCCTGATTGATTCCGACCGCAGTGTAAACAAGCACGGACCCAAATTAATAGTTGGCTTTATAGGAGGGAAAATGTAGAAAGGGTAATAGTAGGAAAAAATTTATTTTTATTTTTTATAAAAATGATTTCTTAGAAAAAATTAACACCTACATACAACTAATAACTAGATAACAATTTTTACAACTAATTATTCAGCAAGAACAAGTCTACTCGTTCAAGCTACTTGTATTCCATCACATTCACTCAGACCTTGGTCCTCCCAGCTAATACTGTAGGTGTACTACAGTCAGGCAACAGATAATGTTTCGGGAGCCTGTGCTTATAACGCAAGGGTAGATCGGATTTACTCTCGTAAGCCCCCAGGGCAGCGACTAAGTAATTTTTATTTTTTATAATCTTAATATATGATTTCTTAGAAAAAATTAACACCTACATACAACTAATAACTAGATAACAATTCTTACAACTAATTATTCAGCAAGAACAAGTCCACTCGTTCAAGCTATTTGTATTCCATCACATTCAGTCAGACCTTGGTCGTCCCAGCTAATACTGTAGGTGGACTAGTCAGGCAACAGATAATGTTTCGGGAGCTTGTGCTTATAATGCAAGGCTAGATCGGATTTACTCTCGTAAGCCCCCAGGGCAGCGACTAAGTAGTTGGTTCAGTTTTATACAGTAAAACCTAATGGGTTTATTTCTTGTGACAGCTTCTTCCTACCAATAAAAAATGTCTAAAAAAATCAATGCAAAAATCTGTTGATTCATAAGACATATCAGTGACATTCCTTTCTATAATAAATGTCATTTAAAAGTACACTTTAATTTTATACAGTAGAACCCGGTGAGTTAAATGCAATTTCTTCAAATGAACTAACTAAAAGGTATTAAACAAACCTTTAGACAGAATCACACTGGAAACATTAAAACAAAAGGTATCAAAGGAAATCGATCCCACCAGGTTGAATTGTACACAACGAAAGCTTAATTCAGTATTATGTTGGAAACGACTAGTGGCAATCACTAACAAAGATCAATAATTTTTTTTAAACATCCATAATGGGAAAGAGGTTATTATCCGAGACTTCATTCCAAACGCACAGTCAATTAAATAAGGGCAGTGGAAAAGGTTTTTCTACTTATGCATACATTTTCCTGTCAATGTAGGCAAAGAAGAGAGAACGTCAGACTTTCCTATCATGGCATAAATCTTTCATCTCTTTATCACCCATACACCTTCTTTAACTACTCCTTCGATTTCTGTAACCTTTTTACATATTTCAAAATATCATACACATGATCCAACCATACATTCTATGTTTGCTTCGTTACTATTTTTCATTCATTCGTTCTACATGTTCAAAGTATCTCAGAGTGTTTTTCATGATTTTAATTAACATACCAGCCTTAAGTTGACATTTATCTCTCACCACTTAATTTCGTATTATATTAAACATTGTCTTCTTCTTCCCAGTGTCATGTCAGGTCCCCTCAATGTTGAATATCACCTGAGAGTAGACATCTTTGTCCTCGGCAGCCCGAAAAAGATCTCCAACGCTACTTATACCAGTCCAATCACGTATATTGCAAGCCTTCTGCCAACACTTCTTCGACTTTCTATTTTGCCTTGGATGATCAGGTGCAGTAATTTGTACATTACTCCTCTAAGTACATGACCTAAATAGGACACCTTTTGGATTTTAATATTAGTCAGCAACTCTATCAACTTTGGCTCTTTGAAGAACCCTTATGTTAAACATTGTCTATCCATGTATAATTATTAGTGCACGCATTTCGTAACAAAATTTTCGACAGCAAGCACTTTCAATTTAGTAACATAATATGTCCAGAAAATTTCCAGGATACACCTGTAGAACCATTTGTTAAAAACATCGATCCATCCACCATTGAACCATATATATTCTCAACTCAATGATCATGTTTCGACTGAGCAATATTTCTATAGTATTTAGTTATACGAGTATGCGGTTTTATTCACAAAAAAATACTATCCATTTTTTTATATTTATCAACTTCAAAATTTGGAGAGTTCTGATAAATTCCCAGTATCGCGGCTCCCTTCCTCTATCAGATTCAAGTTCTGCTTTTATGAGAGTTCAATGATTTGGGTATCGGAACATATTTTCTGAATGTCAATACACCTCGACTGGGGGTGCCTTTTGATGGTGACTGTTTTGTGTATCAGCAATGAGAGGGTGGCTGTTTGGATATCGTGTGCTTAATTATTATGATCTTGGGACTGAGATCCTCAAACTGTTTTATTAGGAAAATAATTAAGATTTTCCGTCGGAATACAAAACCTCTGCAGCATGGATATCGAATCATATCAAAAAATGTCGTGCCAAATGTGTTCTTATTGAAGTCAGTAGCGTTTAGAGGGTTAGACAATTTAGTGAATTACTGATGCGAATATAGAGCGTGTGATATGATTTCGATGTGGTTGTTTAGATTATAATGCAGTTGGAATTATGTACGAATATGTGATCGCTTGGTTTTTAAGTAAATGAAACCAGAGTTTGAATGAATCAGCCGAGTGCTGTTATTATTAAGAAAAAATTTATAAAATTTGTGTTTATGGATGAGGCCACTTCGTTGCAAAACTTGTCTAGTCAAGTGGTTCTCTATATATTGAAAATGGGGATTTTTGCATTGTTGTATACTTTTACTCCACGGTTCACCTCTCCATTAAAACTATTTAAATTGTATATGTTGTATTGTGGATACTAAACAAAAACAAGATAACAAGTATTGTATGCTAACCTATAAACGCCACTAGCAGCATACAACCTTAGTAAATCATAAAAAGCTAAGTCCAAAATTACCACCTACATGTTGAAGAGTGCATCTCGATAAATAACATTGCATTCAGTTTCATTAATCAATCCATCAAGTTAAAAAATACTGGAGTAAGCACGGAACTTGCGGTTTGTCAACGCAACCACACGCGAAGAAGCAACACTACTCACATGTATTACATTTTGGTTGCATACAGTAGAACCTGGTGGGCTTATTTCCATATAGCAATCTCTTCCAACCAAACTGAAAGATGTTAAATACGCCTTTAGAGAAAACTGGAATCCTTTTTTAAATTTTGGGTTCGTAGCTTCCAGGTTGACAGACATGCATCTCACTATAATACGGAGGTCATCATATCTAGCGTCTACGAGACATGTCTAGCACCTCCGAAAATTGTTATCAAAAGAACATTTTTACCAGACTGGAGGCCTTTTTTATTTTAATTTGACTACCATATCAACCTTCGTGACTTAGTTCATAATACATTTGTACTCCAATCCAGAGGTTATGTGTACGAATCTCGTTGGAGCTCAATTGATTTAAAAAGGAATTCCAGTTTGGTTACTGCTTAAAGCCTTTTTTATTTTTTTCTGGTTGGTTGGAAAAGGAAATAGAGGATAAGAAATAAACCTGCCAAGTTGTACCATAAACAACAAAATTTTAATAAAATATGACAAAGATTCGAAGCTGAAATCCCCGGGTGGAAGTCAAGCATTTTTAACAACTAGTCCATAAGGTGAAATTGTTTTTTTTTATATATATACTCGTATATATTCTCTTTTTATAATATATGAAGCAAGCAAAACTGTAATTTTTATTTGCATTTATTTTTGTTGTAAATGTTTTAATTTTTTTTAAATATGAAATATATTATATATTTTTTTATGTATGAAGTACTTACTATTTATTAGTTATTATTTTTGTTATAAAGTACTGTACCATAAAAATAAATAAAAACCTTTATTATGTATGTACGAGTATAAAATATATATTATACAGATAAAGGTATCGAGAGGTATGCTCCTTAGTATAGTGTCAGTGCGGAAATATAGCAGGGAGCATATTACATCCTTTACACCCCCAGATAAAGTCACGTGGTAACAAAAGATCCCGTAAGTAACACCGATGAGGGGACGGGCTGGCGGGAGAGGAAACTCCTTGTAAATTCGCCTTATTAAAAGGGTACATGCTTGAAGATAAGCTTTACATAACATAAACCTAGTTGATATTTTGAACTTAAAATTAAAATAATATATTTATATTGATGATAGATGAAACCTCATGATCTATTACAATTGCCAGTCATTTTGGGAACGTAAGTCGTCTGTGTTTGTATTATGCATGTGATCCTATATTTTTCGGTTAACCTTTCCTTCCCTGTGTTGGGTATCTTCTACACGTTGCTTCTAATAACCATCAATATCTCTATAAATATAATAAATACAAGGTTAAGATTTAAGGTATTCCTCCATAATATATTTACGCATTGATTTAAAAAATAATATTAATAATAATCAGAATTTATCGACTACATCGTAGGTGTTTTGTAACGATCGAAAACAAATTCGCATTTAAACGCTGCGAGTGTTTCGTCTTAACGATAGGTGAAGAGTATGCGGGAAGCGCGACACTATATTCGCATCTCACTCTTGCATACTCCACTGAATTGCGAGGAGCTCAATTGTATCAATCGTCGCAAGCGTAAGCCACGCCGCGGTACCGCTCCGCACCACAGTATCTTCTAGACTTGCAAATAGATTAGACCTACGCCCGTTCCGTGAGCGTTGCCAGATGGTTTTTTTATGTTTTCAGCAAATAAATCTCAATTATTATAATTTTTAACTTCAATTATAATTGATTAAGGGGATTATCTATGAATGTTCTTATTTTTCCGATTTAAAATCGCTAATTTTTGATCGCGTACTCACTACCCAACACCGGAGCGCGCGTTTCAATTTTAGCACCGTAAGGGAAGGGTTAAGAAATAAATTTACGACATTTGATACTATTGTAGAATGTGAAATGCTTGCGATCTCCATATTCATACTGCCAAGGCTTGCTGCAGTATTGCCACGATTAATCGATTTCATTATTAGGAATATAGAAAACTTTGTGAAACCAATTCTAATTATGTACTTTAATATTAAATATGAATAACTTAAATACAGGTTTAATAATAAATAACTTAACTATCCCGCCACGCTTCAATATCGCTATTTTTTTTCAGCGCTTATCCAATTACAGAATTTCAAGCAAGCACATCGCTCTGCCATCTTCATACTTTTACTTAGTGTTCATGTCATAAGAAACTATGTAAAACTATATATTTCCATATATCTCTTTTCATTGGTGAAGTGTGTTTGTCCAAAACTTGTTATTTTTAGTCTTTTTCCATCGTCAATCTCATTTCGTAGTTTTTTATGAACATTTGAAAATATTATAATTTCCTTGTAATTTTTATCATTTATATTTTAATGCGTTTGATATGTTTGAGTTTTGTCTTTGAATTCTAGGTATGTATATTATAGAAAATCACTTGATAAAATTTTACCAAAACTAATTGATACGATTCTGTGTAACTTTTGTATATTTGGTTCAAAGAAATTGACTATGTATAGCAATACACTTGTCATTTGTAAAACTTTACAATAAAGTGCTATTAAACTAAAACATAAAAAAAACTTCAACACAAAATAAATTAAAATAGCTTATTATTATAAATAGAAAGGTTTATCAATTGCTGGTAAAATTTAGCTTGTTGTGATGTGCGATAGGCAATCCCTCGTGACCGAGTATAATTTTCAGCTATCCTTTGAATGGAAAACATTTGTACATGTATTTATTTATTGTGTGCAAGCTATTGCACTTCAGCAAGAACACAGTTTCGACAGATCAAACCGCAAGTTCCAATGACAAGGAGATCAAAGTTCCAAGTCGATTAGTGTGTTTCATCTACTGTAGTCTTTTGTTAGAAATAGTTTTATATAGCGCTATTTTGTGTTGTTTTTTTAACAGTGTAATAAAATAATTCATGATAAGCAGCTTACAAGTCAAAGAAAAACACAAATTCAAATGTGAAACGTTCTAAAATTAAAACCAGTCCGGAAGTGAATCCGCAAGAAATCGAATCTAGGCGTCCACTTGCTTAACACTTCCCTTACTGTGCTAAAAAATCACGCCAGTAACGGTGCTGGACACTAAGGGTACAGTAAACATGTATGTTTTAAATTAAAATTATGCAAAATCTGCTAGGTTATTTTTTGTTATTAGCTATAAATATCATTTTATTATGTAATAATATGTCGAATAATATAAAATAAGTGTAAGAAATGATAAAATAAGAGCTGAAACAGAGAGGCGACATTTCTATAAGAATATTATATTTACGCTGCGTCGTTCAGTCTGCGCAACGTTCAGAATGCCCCCCTCTCCTGCGCATGCGTGATAAGATCACAGATAGGCAAGGGTTAACGTAAATGTTAACCGTTGGACTGCAGCCGCCGACTTTACTTTGTATTTCCATTGCTTTGTTTACTTTTAATGTGTGTTCATTTATTTATTTAAAAAACATATAAACAAATTTTAGCCTAATTGATTTACATTCATCAGTTTACATCCGAGAATCCGCATTTATGGTACATATTTTTTTTCAATTTAATAATATTTAAATCTATCGTTAATATAAAAAAATACATTGACAACGAAAAAATCAGACACTCTCGGCTTTTTGAATGCTTTTAAATAATTTAACGCTCAAAATAAAACGAATTAACGAATAAGATACACAAGCCCACTGGGAAGGTATAAGAGAATGGATAAGAAGCAAGTGGCAGGTATGAACCGATGGAAATCTCCTTCTTCCACTGTCAACACCGTTAGATTAATCTGCCGGAACACAGTGGAGGGGAAACAAATATTTAACACAAAATAATTAAGAAAAAAATCAATATTAAAATATACGAGTATATGATATAAGGCGCGCATATTTTTATTCATCAATAACCATGAAGATCTCTGAAGCCTCGTTGGTAAGATGCCCATTTTCAAGCCTGGGGGTTACGGGTTTGAATCTTATTGGAATCTAATTTATTCCAAAAATGGTTCTATTCTGGTTTTCACTTAAGGCCTCTTAAACTTGTAAGCGCTTGTGAACGGTAGTAATTAGATTGTTTATTACCACCCAAATATCCATAAAATTTCCCAAGTCCGTTCTACATACCCGATGAAGGAGTAAGGTGTCCGTAAATCGGACCGACACTCCGAGCAAATTATCAACTTTGCAGATTGTTTATATGTTATATAAATTGAGACATTCAAAATTATGCACTCGTCTTATTATTTAAAGCTTCGATCACATTTCGCACTACGAGGACATGGAGAGACTCGTAATCATTGCGAATTACGACGGTCACTGGAGCAGAGGTAAAATATCAATACGCACGAGTTACGAGTGCTATGGGTTTGCTTTTGCGATAGGATCTTCCAACAGCGAAATGTAAATTGGACTGGAGAAGAATGTGCATAACCTACAGCAATCTGAGTGTGGATCACGTTCCTCAGCATTGATGTTTCGGTGCAGAAGATATGAATTTCCCATGTTTAAGCCTACTGTTTATAAACATGAAATAAGCCTAGTGAGACGGCTAATATAAACTGTTTCTCGTGTATATGATAATGTTAATATTTTACTAAAATAGGTATAATATGAGTAGTGCGGATTGCTGGGTATACCTACATGTATTTCTCGAATCCTCCAATACCTAGTGAGCGTCGATTGTGTAATAACTATGCTGTAGTCTCGGACATACGAGGCGTATCCAGAAAGTAAGTGTACTGAGGCTCTCACGACCGGATGGATTTTATTTTCGACATGTTGGCTACACTTCCGTGTAGCCTGACCCTTCCCCTCCGCAACGAGACCGGTTCGAGGTCAGTACGTTGAGAAATGTCGACGCGACAATATGTTTCGTGAAAAATGTAAATCCAACCTCCCGCCAAGTGCGAAATACGCGGCGTCATCCGTTATCTCGTTTATAATGAGGTGAAAACTGCATATGGTGATAAAGCTATGAATCGTACGAGTGTGTACAACTGGTGTCGCGAGTTTAAAAATGGTCGTACGTCTGTACATGATGATCAGAGGAGCGGAAGACCTTCAATTGTGACTGACGAAATTGACGAAATTGTTTTGGGACTGTCAAGGCATAATTTTAATTGAATATATGCCTCAAGGGGAGACCATCAACTCTGCAATATCTTGCAGAGTTGATGGTGTGAGACCCTAAAAAAATTGCGGAGGGCGATTCAGAACAAGAGGAGAGGCATACTGACAAAGGGAGTCTGCCTGCTGCACGACAATGCCAGACCACACACGGCCACCGCCACGAAGGAACTGCTCGCCTCGTTTAAATGGGATGTCCTGAACCATCCCGCGCATTCCCCTGACCTAGCACCTTCAGATTATTATCTCTTTACCTCCCTGAAGCTGCACATGGGTGGAAAAAGGTTTTCAATCGACGAGGAGGTAAAGGAGGAGGTGGAGAAGTGGACGGAGGGGTTGGCGGGAAACTACTTCGAGGAAGGCATCAAAAAGTTGATACCCCGCTTCACCACCTGCATTGAGAGGAATGGCGACTATGTCGAAAAATAGCTTACATATGTACTACGGTAACCACGTAATTTTTTTGTTTAAATAAAAAAAATTGTAACCTACAGCAATTCAGTACACTTACTTTCTGGACTTACCTAGTATTTGGAGACAATATTGGAGCATTTGAAAATTCTCTAATTGAGCATTTCTTTTTCTGATCAATAAATCCGGCATCGCGGCGTGACGACTCTCGTTAATTTTTTCGTTTCTTCTCATTGACTTTTTTCTCTCTAAAACATTCCAATATCTCTTAAATTGG
Source organism: Odontocerum albicorne (assembly GCA_949825065.1). Lineage (NCBI taxonomy): Eukaryota > Metazoa > Arthropoda > Insecta > Trichoptera > Odontoceridae > Odontocerum > Odontocerum albicorne. The sequence goes on along the minus strand of OX463853.1, from coordinate 35,423,698 downwards.
AGTAGATGAATTACACAAATACAATGTTATTTTTATTTTTATCCGAATAGATTGTTAATTTTATTAAATATTTTTAGGCCTTGGATCTCTTGAGCCTTGGCCTGTCTCATTTTGCATTATTTGTATAAAAGGTATTATAGTTTATGATATATGGTATATACGTACTCCTTTCTGACATTTTGTGTATGATTTATGTTAATTTTTATACGTTTGTGAGAAGTTGATTTTATGTTCATTCGCTTTCAAAATTCTATTAAGAGTATTACAATAATATTGTAACCATTTTTAAAAGTCCATAAAAGGACATACTTGTAAATAAATCAATAAAATTGAATAAATGTTTTAATATATATTTACTTGGTACACCACTGCCCACTTTGAATGCCATCTTTAAGTAGCACTTCCCTAGACTCGAGCAAACGCGATTCCAAACAAAACTTTTATGAGCAAAGTTTTCTGTTCCATCTTTTATGAGACTCGGTCTCATTTAGCTAAGGAGGCGAGGAGGCTCTATTCTCTCGTTCCTTCTCAAGGAAGACTGCCTGATCTAGCTCGGGCAAGGAGTGGTACTACCCGCTGAACTACCCGCAGCCTCAACAGATGTTCCCAGATTCATGTCATTTATAATTACACCTGGATTGGGGTGATTAGAACACGAAATCGTTTATTCATACCAGCACGGCGGATGTTTCTATATTCTGAAATTTGCAATTCAGGTGTTGGTATCAGATGCAAGTCTACAGAAAATGTATTTTGAGATGATTAATTAATAAAACTTGTTGTTGTTAAAGTGGAGAAATGCGATATATGGGTAAGTAATAAATATAAGAGCAAGTATAGGATTGGAGAGTTACGATCTATTGAATGGTGTGTAGCGACAGAAAACAAAGTCAACGGGGCAAATTCTAAATTAATATAACTAATATAACTAACATAACTTAAAATTGCAGACCCAATTAATATAACTGAAGAACGCATGATTGCATACCAAATTAATATGACTAATATAACTTAGGATCTTAAGCGGACCAAATTAATAAAACTAATACGAGTATAACTTAAGATCGCAGAACAACTAAATGTTTCTAATATAACTTAAGATTGTAGACTAAATTAATAAAACTAATATAACTCAAGAACGCTGCCCAAATTAATATAACTTTAGATCGCTGACCAAATTAATGTAACTTAATTTCTCAGACCAAATTAATATAACTAATTTAACTGAAAATCGCAGACCAAATCAATATAACTGATGATCGCGGACCAAATTAATATAAATAATATACCTTAAGTTTGTATACAAAATGAATATAACTAAAAATCGCACCACTGTATATTAGAATACAATGAAATATGTAAGTATACTCGGACCAGGGTTGCTAGATGTCCCTATTTGAGCGGAACTGTCCCGTGTTCAACAGACAAATCCCGAGTGACTGAAAATCCCGACCAAATAAAAAGTGTGAAATTTCAGTATATTACTATTACTAAGAAATGTTCATGCACATTCAGAGGGTTATGACGTTTTATATTAACGTCAATGCGTTTCTACTAAACTTATATTTTGATTCATTACAATTCTGGCATTTTTATCCGAACAAATGAAGTTTTGTCAGTAAAAAGTAATAAAATTCATTCAAACTAGAAAATATTGAAATCTCGCCAACTAAGAGGTACGAAAAACTCAAAAACACGTAGAACAAATATAAATTCTGTCCAAATTTTTTACAAACATTCGTAAACTTGATTGTCAATCGCAGTTTTTCGAGTGAAAAGTATGAAATTTCTGGCAATTACATCAAAATGTCATTACGTATTTTGCAGATTTAGACGACACAACATATATCAATAATAATGAAAAGCATTCCGTCTTCTATTTCCTCTTGATTCGTGATTTTTTATTAAATAACAATTTTTATAACAAAAATGCGCATAGAGTTATAAGGAATCAAGGCAATAGTGTATTAGAAATGCATTGACGTTAATTGTGATATAAAACGTCCAAACCTACATAATTTGTTTAAACATTTCTTAGTAATATACTGAAGTTTCACACTTTTCACTCGAAAAACCGCCATTGAAGACCAAGTTTAGTAATATATGTACAAAATCACTACAGAATTGTTATTTGTTCTATGTGTTTTCGAGTGTTTAATCCCAAACCCCTAATTTTGCGAAATTTCAATATTTTGCGTCAATATTTTCCAATTTGAAAGAATTTTTTTTACTTTTGACTAACAAAATAACAAATTTTCTAACAAAAATGCGAGAATTATAAGGAATCAAGGCAATAGTGTAATAGAAATTCATTGACATTATTTGTGATATAAAACATCAAAACATTAAATATTTGTATGAACATTTGTTAGTAATATACTGAAACTTCACACTTTTCACTCGAAAAACTGCCATTGACGACCAAGTTTACGAATATATGTACCAAATTACGACAGAATTATTATTTGTTCTACGTGTTTTCGAGTTTTTCGTCCAAACCCTCTAATTTTGCGAAATTTCAATATTTTGCGTCAATATTTTCCAGTTTGAATTAATTTTTTTTACTTTTGACTAACAAAATAACAATTTTTATAACAAATATGCTAGAATTATAAGAAATCAAGGCAAAAGTGTAACAAAAATGCATTGACGTTAATTGTGATATAAAACGCCAAAACATTCAATATTTGTATGAACATTTGTTAGTAATACGCAGAAACTTCAAACTTTTCACTCGTAAAACAGCCATTGACGAACAAGTTTACGAATATATGTACAAAATCACGACAGAATAATTATTTGTTCTACGTGTTTTCGAGTTTTTCGTCCAAAACCTCTAATTTTGCGAAATTTCTATTTTTTGTGTCAATATTTTCCAGTTTGAATGATTTTTTTTTTACTTTTGACTAACAAAATAACAATTTTTATAACAAATATGCTAGAATTATTAGGAATCAAGGCAATAGTGTAATAGAAATGCATTGACGTTAATTGTGATATAAAACGTCCAAACCTACAAAATTTGTATGAACATTTCTCAGTAATATACTGAAATTTTACACTTTTCACCCGAAAAATTGCCATTGATGGCCAAGATTACGAACATATGTACAGAATCACTACAGAATTGTTATTTGTTCTACGTGTTTTCGAGTTTTTCGTCCGAACCCTCTAATTTTGCGAAATTTCAATATTTTCCAATTTGAATGAATTTTTTTTACTTTTGACTAACAAAATAACAAATTTTCTAACAAAAATGCGAGAATTATAAGGAATCAAGGCAAAAGTGTAATAGAAATTCATTGACATTATTTGTGATATAAAACGTCAAAACATTAAATATTTGTATGAACATTTGTTAGTAATATACTGAACTGTTACACTTTTCACTCGAAAAACTGCCATTGACGACCAAGTTTCCGAATATATGTACCAAATTACGACAGAATTATTATTTGTTCTACGTGTTTTCGAGTTTTTCGTCCGAACCCTCTGATTTTGCGAAATTTCAATATTTTGCGTCAATATTTTCCAGTTTGAATGAATTTTTTTTACTTTTGACTAACAGAATAACAATTCTTATAACAAATATGCTTGAATTATTAGGAATCAAGGCAATAGTGTAATAGAAATGCATTGACGTTAATTGTGATATAAAACGTCCAAACCTACAAAATTTGTATGAACATTTCTCAGTAATATACTGAAATTTTACACTTTTCACCCGAAAAATTACCATTGACGGCCAAGATTACGAACATATGTACAGAATCACTACAGAATGGTTATTTGTTCTACGTGTTTTTGAGTGTTTCATCCCAAACCCCTATTTTTGCAAAATTTCAATATTTTACGTCAATTTTTTCCAGTTTGTATGAAATTTTTTTACTTTCGACTAACAAAATAACAATTTTTATAACAAATATGCTAGAATCAAGGCAAAAGTGTAACAGAAATGCATTGACGTTAATTGTGATATAAAACGTCAAAACATTCAATAGTTGTATGAACCTTTGTTTGTAATACGCTGAAACTTCAAACTATTCACTAGTAAAACTGCCATTGATGACCAAGTTTCCGAATATATGTACAAAATCACTAACGAATTATTATTTGTTCTACATGTTTTCGAGTGTTTCGTCCCACACCCCTAATTTTGCGAAATTTCAATATTTAACGTCAATTTTTTCCAAATTGAATGATTTTTTTTACTTTTGACAAACAAAATAACAAATTTTCTAACAAAAATGCGAGAATTATAAGGAATCAAGGCAAAAGTGTAATAGAAATGCATTGACGTTAATTGTGATATATAACGTCAAAACATTCAATATTAGAAACTTCAAACTTTTCACTCGTAAAACTGCCATTGACGACAAAGTTTACGAATATATGTACAAAATCACTACAGAATTGTTATTTGTTCTACATAATTTCGAGTGTTTCGTCCCACACCCCTAATTTTGCGAAATTTCAATATTTAGCGTCAATTTTTTCCAATTTGAATGACTTTTTTTACTTTTGACAAACAAAATAACAAATTTTCTGACGAAAATGCGAGAATTATAAGGAATCAAGGCAAAAGTGTAATATAAATGTATTGACGTTAATTGTATAAAACCTACAAAATTAGTATGAACATTTCTTAGTAATGTACTGAAATTTCACACTTTTCACTCGAAAAACTGCCATTGATGGCCATAATTACGAACATATGTAGAGAATCACTACAGAATTGTTATTTGTTCTACGTGTTTCCGAGTGTTACATCCCAAACCCCTATTTTTGCGAAATTTCAATATTTTGCGTCAATATTTTCCAGTTTGAATGAATTTTTTTAAATTTTGACTAACAAAATAACAATTTTTATATTAAATATAGTAGAATTATTAGTAATCAAGGCAATACTGTAATAGAAATGCATTGACGTTAATTGTGATAAAAAACGTCCAAACCTACAAAATTTGTATGAACATTTTTCAGTAATATACTGAAATTTCACACTTTTCACCCGAAAAACTGCCATTGATGGCCAATATTACGAACATATGTAGATAATCACTACAGAATTGTTATTTGTTCTACGTGTTTTCGAGTATTTCATCCCAAACCCCTAATTTTGCGAAATTTCAATATTTTACGTCAATATTTTACAGTTTGTATGATTTTTTTTTACTTTTGACAAACAAAATAACAAATTTTCTAACAAAAATGCGCGAATTATAAGGAATCAAGGCAAAAGTGTAATATAAATGTATTGACGTTAGTTGTATAAAACCTCCAAACCTACAAAATTAGTATGAACATTTCTTAGTAATGTACTGAATTTTTTTTTTAACAAAATAACAATTTTAATAACAAATATGGTAGAATTATTAGTAATCAAGGCAATAGTGTAATAGAAATGCATTGACGTTAATTGTGATAAAAAACGTCCAAACCTACAAAATTGGTATGAACATTTCTTAGTAATATACTGAAATTTCACACTTTTCACCCGAAAAACTGCCATTGATGGCCAAGATTACGAACATATGTAGAGAATCACTACAGAATTGTTATTTGTTCTACGTGTTTTCGAGTGTTTCATCCCAAACCCCTAAATTTGCGAAATTTTAATATTTTACGTCAATATTTTACAGTTGGTATGAATTTTTTTTACTTTTGACTAACAAAATAACAAATTTTCTAACAAAAATGCGCGAATTATAAGGAATCAAGGCAAAAGTGTAATATAAATGTATTGACGTTAGTTGTATAAAACCTCCAATCCTACAAAATTAGTATGAACATTTCTTAGTAATGTACTGAATTTTTTTTTTAACAAAATAACAATTTTAATAACAAATATGGTAGAATTATTAGTAATCAAGGCAATAGTGTAATAGAAATGCATTGACGTTAATTGTGATAAAAAACGTCCAAACCTACAAAATTGGTATGAACATTTCTTAGTAATATACTGAAATTTCACACTTTTCACCCGAAAAACTGCCATTGATGGCCAAGATTACGAACATATGTAGAGAATCACTACAGAATTGTTATTTGTTCTACGTGTTTTCGAGTGTTTCATCCCAAACCCCTAAATTTGCGAAATTTTAATATTTTACGTCAATATTTTACAGTTGGTATGAATTTTTTTTACTTTTGACTAACAAAATAACAATTTTTATAACAAATGTGCTAGAATTATTAGGAATCAAGGCAAAAGTGTAATAGAAATGCATTGACGTTAATTGTGATATTAAACGTCCAAACCTACAAAATTTGTATGAACATTTCTCAGTAATATACTGAAATTTTACTCTTTTCACCCGAAAAATTGCCATTGATGGCCAAGATTACGAACATATGTACAGAATCACTACAGAATTGTTATTTGTTCTACGTGTTTTCGAGTGTTTCGTCCGAAACCTCTTATTTTGCGAAATTTCAATATTTTGCGTCAATATTTTCCAGTTTGAATGAATTTTTTTAAATTTTGACTAACAAAATAACAATTTTTATAACAAATATGCTAGAATTATTAGAAATCAAGGCAAAAGTGTAATAGAAATGCATTGACGTTAATTGTGATATAAAACGTCCAAACCTACAAAATTTGTATGAACATTTCAAAGTAATAAACTGAAATTTTACACTTTTCAACCGAAAAATTGCCATTGATGGCCAAGATTACGAACATATGTACAGAATCACTACAGAATTGTTATTTGTTCTACGTGTTTTCGAGTGATTCGTCCCACACCCGTAATTTTGCGAAATTTCAATATTTTGCGTCAATTTTTTCCAATTTGAATGATTTTATTTTACTTTTGACAAACAAAATAACCAATTTTCTAACAAAAATGCGAGAATTATAAGGAATCAAGGCAAAAGTGTAATATAAATGTATTGACGTTAGTTGTATAAAACCTCCAAACCTACAAAATTAGTATGAACATTTCTTAGTAATGTACTGAATTTTTTTTTTAACAAAATAACAATTTTAATAACAAATATGGTAGAATTATTAGTAATCAAGGCAATAGTGTAATAGAAATGCATTGACGTTAATTGTGATAAAAAACGTCCAAACCTACAAAATTGGTATGAACATTTCTTAGTAATATAATGAAATTTCACACTTTTCACACGAAAAACTGCCATTGTTGGCCAAGATTACGAACATATGTAGAAAATCACGACAGAATTGTTATTTGTTCTACGTGTTTTCGAGTGTTTCATCCCAAACCCCTAATTTTGCGAAATTTCAATATTTTACGTCCATTTTTTCCAGTTTGTGTGAATTTTTTTTACTTTTGACTAACAAAACATTAATTTTTCTAACAAAAATGCTAGAAGTATAAGGAATCGAGGCAAAAGTGGAATAGAAATGCATTGACGTTAATTGTGATATAAAACGTCAAAACATTCGATATTAGAAACTTCAAACTTTTCACTCGTAAAACTGCCATTGACGACCAAGTTTACGAATATATGTACAAAATCACTACAAAATGGTTATTTGTTCAACGTGTTTTCGAGTGTTTCGTCCGAAACCTCTTATTTTGCGAAATTTCAATATTTTACGTCAATATCTTCCAGTTTGAATGAATTTTTTAAATTTTGACTAACAAAATAACAATTTTTATAACAAATACGCTAGAACTATTAGGAATCAAGGCAATAGTGTAATACAAATGCATTGACGTTAATTGTAATATAAAACGTCCAAATCTACAAAATTTGTATGAACATTTCTTAGTAATGTACTGAAATTTCCCACTTTTCACTCGAAAAACTGCCATTGATGAACAAAATTACGAACATATGTACAGAAACACTACAGAATGGTTATTTGTTCTAAGTGTTTTCGAGAGTTTCATCCCAAACCGCTAATTTTGCGAAATTTCAATATTTTACGTAATTTTTTAACCATTTGTGTGAATTTTTTTTACTTTTGACAAACAAAATAACAAATTTTCTAACGAAAATGCGAGAATTATAAGGAATCAAGGCAAAAGTGTAATATAAATGTATTGACGTTAATTATATAAAACCTCCAAACCTACAAAATTAGTATGAACATTTCTTAGTAATGTATTGAAATTTCACACTTTTCCCTCGAAAAACTGCCATTGATGGCCATAATAACGAACATATGTACAGAATTACTACAGAATTGTTATTTGTTCTACGTGTTTCCGAGTGTGACATCCCAAACCCCTATGTTTGCGAAATTTCAATATTTTGCGTCAATATTTTCCAGTTTGAATGAATTTTTTTTACTTTTGACTAACAAAATAACAATTTTTATAACAAATATGGTAGAATTATTAGTAATCAAGGCAATAGTGTAATAGAAATGCATTGACGTTAATTGTGATAAAAACTGTCCAAACCTACAAAATTTGTATCAACATTTCTTAGTAATATACTGAAATTTCACACTTTTCACCCGAAAAACTGCCATTGATGGCCAAGATTACGAACATATGTAGAGAATCACTACAGAATTGTTATTTGTTCTACGTGTTTTCGAGTGTTTCATCCCAAACCCCTAATTTTGCGAAATTTTAATATTTTACGTCAATTTTTTCCCGTTTGTGTACATTTTTTTTTCTTTTGACAAACAAAATAACAAATTTTCTAACAAAAATGCTAGAATTATAAGGAATCATGGCCAAAACGTAATAGAAATGCATTGACGTTAGTTGTGATATAAAACGTCCAAACATTCGATATTAGAAACTTCAAACTTTTCACTCGTAAAACTGCCATTGACGACCAAGTTTACGAATATATGTACAAAATCACTACAGAATGGTTATTTGTTCTACGTGTTTTCGAGTGTTTCGTCCGAAACCTCTAATTTTGCGAAATTTCAATATTTTCCAGTTTGAATGAATTTAATATTTTGTTAGTCAATACTTTTGACTAACAAAATATTAATTTTTCTAACAAAAATGCTAGAATTATAAGGAATCATGGCCAAAACGTAATAGAAATGCATTGACGTTAATTGTGATATAAAACGTCAAAACATTCGATATTAGAAACTTCAAACTTTTCACTCGTAAAACTGCCATTGACGACAAAGTTTACGAACATATGTACAGAATCACTACAGAATTGTTATTTGTTCTACGTGTTTTCGAGTGTTTCATCCCACACCCCTAATTTTGCGAAATTTCAATATTTTGCGACAATTTTTTCCAGTTTTTTTGATTTTTTTTTTACTTTTGACAAACAAAATAACAAATTTTTTAACAAAAATGCGAGAATTATGGGGAATCAGGGCAAAAGTGTAATAGAAATTCATTGACGTTAATTGTGATATAAAACGTCAAAACATTAAATATTTGTATAAACATTTGATAGTAATATACTGAAACTTCACAATTTTCACTCGAAAAACTGCCATTGACGACCAAAATAACGAATTTATGTACACAATCACGATAAAATTATTATTTGTTCTACGTGTTTTCGAGTTTTTCGTCCAAAACCTCTAATTTTGCGAAATTTCAATATTTTGCGTCAATATTTTCCAGTTTGAATGAATTTTTTTTACTTTTGACTAACAAAATAACAAATTTTGTAACAAAAATGCTAGAATTATTAGGAAGCAAGGCAATAGTGTAATAGAAATGCATTGACGTTAATTGTGATATAAAACGTCCAAACTTACAAAATTGGTATGAACATTTGTTAGTAATATACTGAAATTTCACACTTTTCACCCAAAAAACTGCCATTGATGGCCAAGATTACGAACATATGTAGAAAATCACTACAGAATTGTTATTTGTTCTACGTGTTTTCGAGTGTTTCATCCCAAACCCCTAATTTTGCGAAATTTCAATATTTTACGTCCATTTTTTCCAGTTTGTGTCAATTTTTTTTACTTTTGACTAACAAAACATTAATTTTTCTAACAAAAATGCTAGAAGTATAAGGAATCGAGGCAAAAGTGGAATAGAAATGCATTGACGTTAATTGTGATATAAAACGTCAAAACATTCGATATTAGAAACTTCAAACTTTTCACTCGTAAAACTGCCATTGACGACCAAGTTTACGAATATATGTACAAAATCACTACAAAATGGTTATTTGTTCTACGTGTTTTCGAGTGTTTCGTCCGAAACCTCTTATTTTGCGAAATTTCAATATTTTACGTCAATATTTTCCAGTTTGAATGAATTTTTTAAATTTTGACTAACAAAATAACAATTTTTATAATAAATACGCTAGAACTATTAGGAATCAAGGCAATAGTGTAATACAAATGCATTGACGTTAATTGTAATATAAAACGTCCAAATCTACAAAATTTGTATGAACATTTCTTAGTAATGTACTGAAATTTCCCACTTTTCACTCGAAAAACTGCCATTGATGAACAAAATTACGAACATATGTACAAAAACACTACAGAATGGTTATTTGTTCTAAGTGTTTTCGAGAGTTTCATCCCAAACCGCTAATTTTGCGAAATTTCAATATTTTACGTAATTTTTTAACCATTTGTGTGAATTTTTTTTACTTTTGACAAACAAAATAACAAATTTTCTAACAAAAATGCGAGAATTATAAGGAATCAAGGCAATAGTGTAATATAAATGTATTGACGTTAATTATATAAAACCTCCAAACCTACAAAATTAGTATGAACATTTCTTAGTAATGTATTGAAATTTCACACTTTTCCCTCGAAAAACTGCCATTGATGGCCATAATTACGAACATATGTACAGAATTACTACAGAATTGTTATTTGTTCTACGTGTTTCCGAGTGTGACATCCCAAACCCCTATGTTTGCGAAATTTCAATATTTTGCGTCAATATTTTCCAGTTTGAATGAATTTTTTTTACTTTTGACTAACAAAATAACAATTTTTATAACAAATATGGTAGAATTATTAGTAATCAAGGCAATAGTGTAATAGAAATGCATTGACGTTAATTGTGATAAAAACCGTCCAAACCTACAAAATTTGTATGAACATTTATAGTAATATACTGAAATTTCACACTTTTCACCCGAAAAACTGCCATTGATGGCCAAGATTACGAACATATGTAGAGAATCACTACAGAATTGTTATTTGTTCTACGTGTTTTCGAGTGTTTCATCCCAAACCCCTAATTTTGCGAAATTTTAATATTTTACGTCAAGTTTTTCCCGTTTGTGTACATTTTTTTTTTCTTTTGACTAACAAAATAACAAATTTTCTAACAAAAATGCTAGAATTATAAGGAATCATGGCCAAAACGTAATAGAAATGCATTGACGTTAATTGTGATATAAAACGTCCAAACATTCGATATTAGAAACTTCAAACTTTTCACTCGTAAAACTGCCATTGACGACCAAGTTTACGAATATATGTACAAAATCACTACAGAATGGTTATTTGTTCTACGTGTTTTCGAGTGTTTCGTCCGAAACCTCTAATTTTGCGAAATTTCAATATTTTCCAGTTTGAATGAATTTAATATTTTGTTAGTCAATACTTTTGACTAACAAAATATTAATTTTTCTAACAAAAATGCTAGAATTATAAGGAATCATGGCCAAAACGTAATAGAAATGCATTGACGTTAATTGTGATATAAAACGTCAAAACATTCGATATTAGAAACTTCAAACTTTTCACTCGTAAAACTGCCATTGACGACAAAGTTTACGAACATATGTACAGAATCACTACAGAATTGTTATTTGTTCTACGTGTTTTCGAGTGTTTCATCCCACACCCCTAATTTTGCGAAATTTCAATATTTTGCGACAATTTTTTCCAGTTTTTTTTGATTTTTTTTTTACTTTTGACAAACAAAATAACAAATTTTTTAACAAAAATGCGAGAATTATGGGGAATCAGGGCAAAAGTGTAATAGAAATTCATTGACGTTAATTGTGATATAAAACGTCAAAACATTAAATATTTGTATAAACATTTGATAGTAATATACTGAAACTTCACAATTTTCACTCGAAAAACTGCCATTGACGACCAAAATAACGAATTTATGTACACAATCACGATAAAATTATTATTTGTTCTACGTGTTTTCGAGTTTTTCGTCCAAAACCTCTAATTTTGCGAAATTTCAATATTTTGCGTCAATATTTTCCAGTTTGAATGAATTTTTTTTACTTTTGACTAACAAAATAACAAATTTTGTAACAAAAATGCTAGAATTATTAGGAAGCAAGGCAATAGTGTAATAGAAATGCATTGACGTTAATTGTGATATAAAACGTCCAAACTTACAAAATTGGTATGAACATTTGTTAGTAATATACTGAAATTTCACACTTTTCACCCAAAAAACTGCCATTGATGGCCAAGATTACGAACATATGTAGAAAATCACTACAGAATTGTTATTTGTTCTACGTGTTTTCGAGTGTTTCATCCCAAACCCCTAATTTTGCGAAATTTCAATATTTTACGTCCATTTTTTCCAGTTTTGTGTCAATTTTTTTTTACTTTTGACTAACAAAACATTAATTTTTCTAACAAAAAATGCTAGAAGTATAAGGAATCGAGGCAAAAGTGGAATAGAAATGCATTGACGTTAATTGTGATATAAAACGTCAAAACATTCGATATTAGAAACTTCAAACTTTTCACTCGTAAAACTGCCATTGACGACCAAGTTTACGAATATATGTACAAAATCACTACAAAATGGTTATTTGTTCTACGTGTTTTCGAGTGTTTCGTCCGAAACCTCTTATTTTGCGAAATTTCAATATTTTACGTCAATATTTTCCAGTTTGAATGAATTTTTTAAATTTTGACTAACAAAATAACAATTTTTATAATAAATACGCTAGAACTATTAGGAATCAAGGCAATAGTGTAATACAAATGCATTGACGTTAATTGTAATATAAAACGTCCAAATCTACAAAATTTGTATGAACATTTTCTTAGTAATGTACTGAAATTTCCCACTTTTCACTCGAAAAACTGCCATTGATGAACAAAATTACGAACATATGTACAAAAACACTACAGAATGGTTATTTGTTCTAAGTGTTTTCGAGAGTTTCATCCCAAACCGCTAATTTTGCGAAATTTCAATATTTTACGTAATTTTTTAACCATTTGTGTGAATTTTTTTTACTTTTGACAAACAAAATAACAAATTTTCTAACAAAAATGCGAGAATTATAAGGAATCAAGGCAATAGTGTAATATAAATGTATTGACGTTAATTATATAAAACCTCCAAACCTACAAAATTAGTATGAACATTTCTTAGTAATGTATTGAAATTTCACACTTTTCCCTCGAAAAACTGCCATTGATGGCCATAATTACGAACATATGTACAGAATTACTACAGAATTGTTATTTGTTCTACGTGTTTCCGAGTGTGACATCCCAAACCCCTATGTTTGCGAAATTTCAATATTTTGCGTCAATATTTTCCAGTTTGAATGAATTTTTTTTACTTTTGACTAACAAAATAACAATTTTTATAACAAATATGGTAGAATTATTAGTAATCAAGGCAATAGTGTAATAGAAATGCATTGACGTTAATTGTGATAAAAACCGTCCAAACCTACAAAATTTGTATGAACATTTATAGTAATATACTGAAATTTCACACTTTTCACCCGAAAAACTGCCATTGATGGCCAAGATTACGAACATATGTAGAGAATCACTACAGAATTGTTATTTGTTCTACGTGTTTTCGAGTGTTTCATCCCAAACCCCTAATTTTGCGAAATTTTAATATTTTACGTCAAGTTTTTCCCGTTTGTGTACATTTTTTTTTCTTTTGACTAACAAAATAACAAATTTTCTAACAAAAATGCTAGAATTATAAGGAATCATGGCCAAAACGTAATAGAAATGCATTGACGTTAATTGTGATATAAAACGTCCAAACATTCGATATTAGAAACTTCAAACTTTTCACTCGTAAAACTGCCATTGACGACCAAGTTTACGAATATATGTACAAAATCACTACAGAATGGTTATTTGTTCTACGTGTTTTCGAGTGTTTCGTCCGAAACCTCTAATTTTGCGAAATTTCAATATTTTCCAGTTTGAATGAATTTAATATTTTGTTAGTCAATACTTTTGACTAACAAAATATTAATTTTTCTAACAAAAATGCTAGAATTATAAGGAATCATGGCCAAAACGTAATAGAAATGCATTGACGTTAATTGTGATATAAAACGTCAAAACATTCGATATTAGAAACTTCAAACTTTTCACTCGTAAAACTGCCATTGACGACAAAGTTTACGAACATATGTACAGAATCACTACAGAATTGTTATTTGTTCTACGTGTTTTCGAGTGTTTCATCCCACACCCCTAATTTTGCGAAATTTCAATATTTTGCGACAATTTTTTCCAGTTTTTTTGATTTTTTTTTTACTTTTGACAAATAAAATAACAAATTTTTTAACAAAAATGCGAGAATTATGGGGAATCAGGGCAAAAGTGTAATAGAAATTCATTGACGTTAATTGTGATATAAAACGTCAAAACATTAAATATTTGTATAAACATTTGATAGTAATATACTGAAACTTCACAATTTTCACTCGAAAAACTGCCATTGACGACCAAAATAACGAATTTATGTACACAATCACGATAAAATTATTATTTGTTCTACGTGTTTTCGAGTTTTTCGTCCAAAACCTCTAATTTTGCGAAATTTCAATATTTTGCGTCAATATTTTCCAGTTTGAATGAATTTTTTTACTTTTGACTTACAAAATAACAAATTTTGTAACAAAAATGCTAGAATTATTAGGAAGCAAGGCAATAGTGTAATAGAAATGCATTGACGTTAATTGTGATATAAAACGTCCAAACTTACAAAATTGGTATGAACATTTGTTAGTAATATACTGAAATTTCACACTTTTCACCCAAAAAACTGCCATTGATGGCCAAAATTACGAACAGATGTAGAGAATCAATACGGAAAGTTTATTTGTTCTACGTTTTTCCGAGTGTTTCATCCCAACCCCCTTATTTTGCGAAATTTCAATATTTTGCGTCAGTTTTTTCCAGATTGTATAAATTTTTTTAAATTTTGAATAACAAAATATTAATTTTTCTAACGAAAATGCTAGAATTATAAGGAATCAAGGCAAAAGTGTAATAGAAATGCATTGACGTTAATTGTGATATAAAACGTCATAACATTCAATATTTGTAAGAACATTTGTTAGTAATATACTGAAACTTCACACTTTTCACCCGAAAAACTGCCATTGATGGCCAAAATTACGAACATATGTACAAAATCACGACAGAATTAATATTTGTTCAACGTGTTTTCGAGTTTTTCGTCCGAACCCTCTAATTTTGCGAAATTTCAATATTTTGCGTCAATATTTTCCAGTTTGAATGAATTTTTTTAAATTTTTGACTAAAAAAATAACAAGTTTTCTAACAAAAATGCGAAAATTATAAGGAATCAAGGCAAAAGTGTAATAGAAATTCATTGACGTTAATTGTGATATAAAACGTCAAAACATTAAATATTTGTATAAACATTTGTTAGTAATATACTGAAATATCACACTTTTCACTCGAAAAACTGCCATTGATGGCCAAAATTACGAACGTATGTACAGAAACACTACAGAATGGTTATTTGTTTTACGTGTTTTCGAGTTTTTCGTATAAAACCTCTAAATTTGCGAAATTTAATATTTTGCGTCAATATTTTCCAGTTTGAATGATTTTTTTTTACTTTTGACTTACAAAATAATTTTTATAACAAATATGCAATAGTGTAAAAGAAATTGATTGACGTTAATTGTGATATAAAACGTCTAAACCTTCAAAATTTGTATGAACATATCTTAGTAATATACTGAAATTTCACACTTTTCACTCGAAAAACTGCCATTGACGGCCAAGTTTACGAATATTTGTAGACATAACAATTCTGTAGTGATTTTGTACATATGCTAGAATTATTAGGAATCAATATGCAATAGTGTAATAGAAATGCATTGACGTTAATTGTGATATAAATCGTCAAAACCTGTAAAATTTGTATGAACATTTCCTAGTAATTGACGGAAATTTCACACTTTTCACTCGTAAAACTGCCATTGACGACCAAGTTTACGAATGTACAAAATCACGACAGAATAATTATTTGTTCTACGTGTTTTCGAGTTTTTGCCCCAAACTTTGGCGAAATTTCAATATTTGGCGTCAATATGTTCAGTTAATAGCGTTATAGAAATGCATTGACGTTGATTGTGATATAAAACGTCAAAACCTGCAAAATTTGTATGAACATTTCTTAGGAATATACTGAAATTTCACACTTTTTACTCGAAGAACTGCCATTGACGACCAAGTTTACGAATATATGTAAAATATCACGACAAAATTATTATTTGTTCTACGTCTTTTCATGTTTTCCCTCCCAAACCTCTAATTTTGCGAAATTTCTATATTTTCCGTCAATATTTTTTAGTTTGAATTAATTTTATTTACTTTTGACTAACAAAATAATCAATTTTCGGACAAAAATGATTGAATTATTATGAATCAGGGCAAAAGTGTAGTAGAAACGCATAGGCGTTAACTGTGATATAGAACATCAAAACCTGCTTAATGAGTATGAACATTTCTTAGTAATATACTGAAATTACACACTTGTCACTTCATACAAAAAATCATTCAAATTGAAATATATTGATGCAAAATATTTAAATTTCACCAAATAAGAGTTTTGGGACGAAAAACACGAAAACACGTAAAACGAAATTTTGTTAGTCAAGAGTAAAAAAAAATCATTCAAATTGGAAAAAATTGACGCAATATATTGAAATTTCGCAAAATTAGGGGTTCGGGACGAAACACTCGAAAAAACGTAGAACAAATAACAATTATGATGTGATTTTGTACATATATTCGTAAACTTGGTCGTCAATGGCAGTTTTTCGAGAGAAAAGTGTGAAATTTCAGTGTATGTATTACTAAGAAATGTTCACACAAATTTTGCAGGTTTTGAATTTTTTTTCACAATGAACGCATTTCTACTACACTTTTTCCTTGATTCCTTATAATTTTAGCATTTTTATCCGAAAAATTGGTTTTTGGTTAGTCAAAAGTAATAAAATTTGTTCAAACTGGAAAATTTGACGCAAAATATTTAAATTTCGCAAAATTCAAGATTCGGGACGAAAATCACGAAAACACGTTGAATAAATATTATTTCTGTCAGAATTTGGAACATATAGTCGTATACGTAAACTTGGTCGTCAATGGCACTTTTTCTAGTGAAAGGTTTGAAATTTCAGTACATTACTAAGAAATGTTCATACTCATTTAGCAGTTTTTTTTAAACTATTCTCAAAAATAGCTCCAAAACTAATTTACCGATTTTAATGAGTAAGTTCTTTTTCTCTTGGTTATACCTCTTTCTATAGCCACTACTAGAATTATTTCATTCGATTAATTTTTTGCGATGTTTTCACTCCCTAAAGGTAAATAAAATTAAAAAAAGGGATTTTTTTATTTCAACGCTGCCATTTTTTTTCTAATTATTATTTTTTAATTATTCTAGTACAGGCCATAGCCACATGGTTTCTTAGTTAAACCATTTTTTTTTTATTTTCAGCTTGTACAACAGCCACAATTACGGGCATAATGGACCCCTTCCATGTACGGGCGGCCTTACTTCCGACTTAGTAACAACAAAAAAAATATTATTAAGTTTTATCATGAAATTTTTATGAAAATATTCTTAAAAGATAAATAAATATGTCTAAATAAACAACAATTTAAAAAAAATAATTCGTTCATTGAAAAAAAAATTGTCGATTTTTCTCCCCATGAAATGAGAATACCCCCTTAATATTACTTGCGACATTGACCTTCTGTACGAAGATGTCTATTTTATAAAAAAATTTTTACTGAATATGACTGAAGCAAACGAGAAAAAAATAGTAGATGAGAAATGGATAGTATTTTTTAAACATAATGATCTTATATATTTTTAAAGATAATGCTTGCAATAATTTGCATAAAATTGTCGTCCATATACTCTCAATTCCACATTCCAATGCGATTTGCGAAATAATATTTAGTCTTATGAGTGTAGCCTGGAGAAAGGAGAGAAACAGATTATTATTATAAATCGGAGAAGCTGAATTAATGATCAAACAAAAGTTTGGTTACAATTGTAATGATTAGAAAAAATGTATCAAGCAAAGATGGAGAACGTATTTTGAAACAAGCTAAAATCTCGGAAACATACTTTTAATAAAACTGTTATAATTGTATAAATGTTTGCATTTACTCGTAAATCAAAATGTAATTCCTCTAATTGTACGAGGGTCATCCAGAAAGTAAGGTTACAACATGATCATCCGGAATGTAAGAGATTGCCACATGGCAATAAACTCGCCAGGTTAAAAAAAAAGTAAGGCTACAACAACATTTATGCAGGATCGAAAAATGCTTGTATTTAATTGAAATTAACAGGATACTTCACAAATATAAAACTATTTTTCAACGTGATCGCCGTCGAGATCGAGACATTTCTGTAGTCGGGGCACCAGCTTTTGAATGCCAGTGTCATAGACCTCCACCGCCAGCTCTTTCAGCCACTTCTTCACAGCTTCCTCGACCTCCTGATCGTTGAAAAATTGTTGGGATGTAGTGTAGATAGGAGTCCCGTCACGATAGAGTCTAGAAAAGCTTCTCCCTCCTGTGCAAAACGATCCAAAAATTCACGCGCGGCGGTCACGCGATTTTGACGGTGCTCCGGTGTGAGCATTCTGGGCACCCATTTTGCACACAACTTCTTGTAACCAAGTTTTTCCGACACAATATCACCGAAGAGACTTCGAGAAAAGTCAGGAAATTCTTCGTGAAGATCGTCAAGCGTCACACGGCGGTCATTTCGCACTTGTTCTTCAATTTTTTGCACAAGTTCGTCAGAAATCACTGCCTTGCCTTCGCGTGAGTATCAGTACGGCCTTCTCTGAACAACCTAACCCACTTCGTGACATGTTGTCGACTTATCACATCACTACCATAAACTTCCACGAGCTTCAAAGTCAAAAAACGGATGACTGCGCGGATCTCGCACGAACGGGAGGTGGCGGGAGCGCGCGACGACCTCTCTATCGGAAGAATTTACTGTGACTGAATAAAAAATGGCCGACAAACACGCGGGACCAAACAAACTGACCGTTAAGATCCCCCCTACACGCCAGGTGCGTCAACTTCGAAACAAAAAATTTCCCTCGACCTCAGGAGCCCTTGTAACCTTACTTTCTAGATAATCCTCGTACCTAATCAACATATTTTAATAACTGTGATTTCTGCGAATTATTATGTGACTATTTTTATATGTTCTCTTCTGTATACATATGTAGGTACTTATTTACATATATTTTAATTTCATTTAAATGTTTTTTGATCGTTCGAAATAGTGAATGTCCCGATCTGTGATTTTGGAAATCTGGCAACCCTGACTCGGATTGACTCTTTAACGATTGAGTTTTGTGTGTTTGGTTATTTTTTGCAAATGTTAGTTAACTCGGAACGCCAGGTCCAGGGTCGGTATCTGCCGCAATAAGACGTTACGGTGGAGGTTCACATTAGGCGCTATCAGCGCCGGTACCGACCCATTGTTCTGCGGGGAGCTCGTTACCGACCGATTGTTTCCCGCGATTAGGACTCGATTTAGGAGACTGCCGATACAACGATGCTCTGCCAACGTTTACTTCACTCTTTGAAGAGATTTAACTCACTTTGCAATAAGAATTGAAAGCAAATATGCAAAAAAGATTCAACACTCAGTTTGACTGTTTGGAAATACGGGGTAAATATAAATGGAAGGCGTGCCGGAGGAAGACCAAGAAAAAATTGGTTGGATCAAGTAAATTATATTTTGAAAGAAGAAAAATTAATAATTAAACACTGTTTAGGCAGTCTTTAAGTGACGGGTATTATATTATAATAACGAAGACCTCCATAATCCAGTTGGTAAGCTATCCGATTTCCAAGCCAGGCTGGTGAATTTTAGCCCAGTTGGAACCCATATTTTTTTTACAAAAAAGTTTCAGTCAGTTTTCGCTCAAGGTTTCTTTAACATATTTCTGATTGGTTGGAAGAGGTTTCCACAATACACACCTTAAATTGTACCGTATATAACGAAATTGTATTACAATACAATACAACATTATATGTGAACTTAAGGCAAATGTGTCGAGTAAGATGGATAAGCGCACTTTGAAATTGTTTCAACATGTGTAACGAATAAATGACGAAAGACTTACAAAAAAAAACATATGTTACAAATGTGAATGGTATGTGTGGAAGGCGAAGATCAAGGAGAGTATAGTTGGATCAAGGGAGTGATATTTTGAAAGAAGACAACATAGAAAGATAAATAATAGGAGTTGCATGACAAGCTGTATGAATATGAAAGAGGTGAAACATATGTGTCGAGACAGTAAGAAGAGAGTGGGCGATCTGTCCTCCCTACCTACATATCAGGGAAACAGCGTGTGGTTTTATGTATGTATACATCAATCAATCCCTAGTCAACGAAGTATAGTTAACGAAGTAATTTAAAAAAAAAATGTTTATTGTAAATTAATATTTTACAGGAAACATATTCTTGCGTGTAGGAATTGACTTACGAGAACATGAAAAATATCATTCAATAACAGAGTGGCGAAGATGAAACTGAAAAGGGATGGTACAAGGAGAAAAGGAACTGAAGCCTGTTTTGACCCTAAGCAATACTCGTATTACTTAGGGGATAAATATGGCATTTCAATTTGCGGATATGTTTAAGAAATTGATCCACAAATAGAGCGCAGACTGATTTTTAAACGAAACTGTTAAACTGTTTTGCAGACATATATAGAAATCCAAAAGAACATCTTAGAAATTATGAAGTAGGTACCCAACAACTTAACCCTTCTTTATAAAATAAATTTGGTAAGAGAGAATTTTATCCAGGAAAACTTTTAAGCGCTTTATAGTATATGGATTAAAAATTTGGAAAAAAATTTTGTTTAATTTTTAAATTTAGAATTGAACCTAACGGTACCATATTTTACAACTATAAATACGTACCATATTTTACAACTATTTTAAAAATATTTTTTCAAGTTAATACATACATAATAAATATCACGTCTTTTCCCTATCGGATTAGGCAGAGAGGAAAGAACGATAGTTTTTTCTATCGCGATACACATCTTTCGCCTCCTCTACATCCATACTCCTTCTCATGCGACTTCTATGATTTCTACAATTATTTACATTTTCTTTTTTTTTAACTATCATCACTCGATACAATTATACTTTCTGTACTTCGTCATCCACTTACAAATGCACTGTATACTTGATATGGTAGTGTTCTTCTATCAATTATTTCTACAAATCCTAACCATCTCAGTGTTTTTCATTTTACATAAAACATCTTTGCATATTAACGATTGATCGAATACTCAAAACAAGAAAATATTTTATTCATTGAATCCTTTTTATACCATCATCATCATCATTGTCAACCAGGGTCGATCCACTGTTAGATGAAGGTGTCCCCAAGTTGACTCCAAATAGTTCGGTTTTTTGCTCGTTGATGCCATATGATGCTGCCATGCTTCCTGATTTCATCTATCCAGCGTACCTTCGGTCTTCTTCTGGGCTTCTTTATACCTCTTGGGGACCATTTGATTATTTCGGATGTCCATCGGGAGTTTGACAATCTGGCTACGTGTCCTGCCCATTGCCACTTAATTCTTTTGCACACCTTTATAACGTCTTCTACCTTTGTTATATTGCGAATCCAGGTCTTTTTTATGTTCATTCATTCATTCATTGTCAACCAAGGTCGATCCACTGCTGGATGAAGGTCTCCCCAAGTTGACTCCCAATAGTTCAGTTTTTTGCTCATTGATGCCATGTGATGCTGCCATGCTTCCTGATTTCATCTATCCAGCGTACCTTCGGTCTTCTTCTGGGCTTCTTTATACCTCTTGGGGACCATTGGATTATTTCGGATGTCAATCGGGAGTCTGACATTCTAGCTACTTGTCCTGCCCAATGCCACTTCATTATTTTGCACACCTTTATACATATAAGAGGAATATATTAAATGGCGTTTAACTGCTGACGGTCTTATGGTATACTCTTATGTGCATATGTCAAATATACAAAAGGGGAGAATAATAAACAGAATAGGAATTATCAAAGAAAACCTTGTTGAAAAGTATATCCCTTGACTGGGACTTGAACCAGGACCTATTCCTCTTTGGATACCAGCCTATCAACTACAGTATCCATTTGGAGTAATAATTTCATCTATCCAGCGTACCATCGGTCTTCTTCTGGGCCTCTTTATGCCTTTTGGGTATCATTGGACTATTTCGGATGTCCATCGGGAGTCTAACATTCTGGCTATGTGTCCTGCCCATTGTCACTTCATTCTTTTGCACACCTTAACGTCTTCTACCTTTGTTATATAGCAAATCCAGGTCCTTTTTATATATTGAGATCTAAATGTCAAAAAGGTCCAACAAACAAAAAAGTGTTTTTATATTTATTTGAAGCATTGTATGAGCATATCTCAAACATTAATGTGGTAAATTAACATGTCAGTTAAATGTATGTTTCATAGTTAAATTAAATCTTAAAAATATTTCATTCCAGACAAGCCTATGTACTCGCATAAAGCCACATCGAAAGTAAATAATATTGATAAATAAATTATTTAAAGCATATTAAAAAAAATCAACACTAAAATATTTAATACTTTTACAACTAAGAAAATAAAAATTTATATAGCATTTTATTAACTGTATGGTGTTGAATAAACTTTCGTTATACGTATATACAGAACAAACAGGCGGTTTATTACCACGTGGCAATCTATTTCCGTCAACCTGAAAAATGGTAAAGCAGTCTTAAGTGAACGTCAGATTAAAATCCTTTTAGAAGATCATCAGGAATTGAACCCATAACCCTTTTCATCTCATAAATACATAGGAAATGTGACATTTTTTTTACATTTCGTATGAAAAATTATTTCATTATTAATAAATCGATGAAATAAGAAGCTGATACAATTGTGGGAACTAAGCTTAATGTCATGGAGGAGAAAATAAATCGATGAAATAAGAAGTTGATACAATCGAGGGAACTAGGTTTAATGTGATGGAGAAGAAAATCGATGAATCAAGAAGTTGATACAATTGAGGGAATTAGGCTTAATGTCGTGGAGGAGAACATAAATCAATGAAATAAGAAGTTGATATAATCGAGGGAAGTAGGTTTAATGTGATGGAGAAGAAAATCGATGAAATAAGAAGTTGATACAATTGAGGGAGCTAGGCTTAGTGTCATGGAGGAGAAAATTAATCGATGAAATAAGAAGTTGATACAATCTAGGGAACTAGGTTTAATGTGATGGAGAAGAAAATCGATGAAATAAGAAGTTGATACAATCGAGGGAACTAGGTTTAATGTTATGGAGGAGAAAATAAACAAAATATATTTTCGAGGGTGTTGAATTGTCTTAAAAAACATTGCCTGGCATGCAAAAACCTGGACCTCCTACAACCACCAAATCAACTGAGACGATGAAGAAATACTTGGATGGACTGGTGAATACTGCTACAAGAGAATTATATAAATCACGATATCAAAAACAGAAACTACGACTTGCTGACAAGAAGAATCCATTCCAATAGAGTATGGTGCATATTTGAAGTAAGGCTTGCAAAAAGAAATAAGTATTAGTACGAAACAAATAAAACTGATTGTAGGAGGCATGGATCTTGTTGCAATTTGTTCGCTGTTCATATATAATGTGACTGAAATGTCTTCCCTCCGTAAACCGAACAAAAATCAATTTCTCGAGACAAATCAGCCACATTATTGAAGAAGTAATTGGCATTCCAAAGGGTCACTCTGGCATCCCATTCAGAACGGTACAGCTAATCAGCATCCATTCATTGTGAAAAATGCTTCTCGTTTCTTGAATACTGGAGTGTCTACATCCTCTTTGCCTTCTTCCGCTGAAAAATGAAACTTATTCATTGAATTAATTCATCACTTATTATTTGTCTGAGAAGCTCCTCTCAATGGTGTTTTTAAATCGAGTTTGTATCCAACTTTGAGAATACATGGGTTGAATATTAAAATTAGAAAGAGCAAATATTTTCTATTATTTATTCTGCTACTTTCGAAATTGAATCAAAATTTTTTTCAACCACAAGACGTTTAGTTGTAAAAAAGGACAAGTCCTCATTTTGCACTCATTGTTAATTGACCAATTTAATCCAGAGGACGTTGATTTACTTGCGCGGTAAAACAATGTCATTCAGTAAGAAACGAGGATATTAGAAAAAAAAATATTATTTATTTAACACTTTTATTGCAAATACTATCTGGCGGGTTTATTACTCGGCCGGCAATCTCTTCCAACCAACCAGATAAAAGTTAATGAAGCAAGTTACACGGTTGCATAAATCATTCAAATGACTATCCATCCCCACGAAATTCATAAACACATACGTGAGCATATGCCCAGGAACCCCACAAAGACGGGCAATCGCCCGAACATTATTTTTCAAATAAAGTGAGATATCATCAATCAAAAGAAAATGAAGGGGGGGTTGAGAGGAAAGGAAAAATCGGGAATGTAACACGTTATTTTACTGACTAGAAATTAAGAGTTTTTTTAGTTGCTTCTTAAAGCATGCCAAGGACGGAGCGAGTCTTACATTGGTTTGTAACTGATTCCAGAGTCGCACTGCATGGACAGTAAAGGACGACGTAAATAAAAGGGGAGCGGTGAACTGGAAAAGCCAATAAACAATCTCTGTTTTAGCGTAGCGCTAATCCAGGATTGGAAAGACGCTGAAAATTTTCGGCGAGATAAGAGGGGATGGCGGGACAGTTAAGGATATAATACAATAGAGACAGCATGTGAATTTGGCGTCTATTTCTAATATTCAACCAGTTCAATGCCTTCTGGTATGAAGTTATATGATCGTACTTTCGTAGGTTGAAAATAAATCTTAGACAAACATTTTGAAGACGCTGTAATTTGTCCAGCTGTTCCTATGTAACATCCAAATAACAGACGTTCGCATAGTCCAGAATCGGAAAGAGCAGAGATTGTATGAGTAAAATTTTGGTTTAAGTAGGCAGGAATCTTTGCAACGCCTTAAGGGAATGAAGGCTGAAGAAGATCCTTCGGATTACCTCATTTGTTTGATCTCGCCATGAGAGAGTGTTATCTATTAGCACTCCTAGGTGTTTAACAGTTTTATATTTTATATATTATTAAATAATGTGGTTTGAATGAAAATATCATTCTTAAGATGAACGAATGGGAAGTGAGATGTTTTAACCAGGTATTAATAATAAATAATAGTTTTTATTAAAGGTTTCGGCCTTAACTTGGTGGAGTTCCATATTAGAATATAATAAATTTAAATTAATATTCTGAGTTCCAAGAATTATTTGTATAAAATATTTTAATTAATTTATTAATAGTGAAAATTTTCCGTACATATACCACACATATTTAAAAGTGGATGTTCCATATTTACGTGATACCAGTCTGATATAAGCGCAACTCTCATAATATTTACGTGATACCAGTCTGATATAAGCGCAACTCTCACAATAAACCGGGATCATTCCATTAGAAGAGAGACTCGGGGTAGAAGGGAAAAATGCTTGTAGCGTAGATTAATATTATAAAATGACTTTAATAACAAAATTGTTTTATTGTTAAATATTCGAATAGTTACCAAAAAAAATCCTTCGGAATGCGATTAGTTAAAGATGACTTAAGAAACTTCAATGCGACCAAATTGATTAAATTTTGAAAGAGAGAAGAGAAATAAATTATTTATACATAATGAATTAACAAAGAGGATGATAGTGAAAAAAACTAAAGGTTTATGTCAGGATTGTAAAATTGAGATCTTCTTTCTATTAAACTCAATAAATGTGTGGCATAATTATGATGATAGTGTTATATTAAATTAGAAGACATGCAACTGCTCAATAGGCGATATGGAAAATAAAGATATTACGAGGGTCATCCAGAAAGTAAGGTTACAACATTTATGTAGGATCGAAGATTGCTTGTATTTAATTGAAATTCACAGGATACTTCACAAATTAAAATATTTTTAAAATTAAAATATTTTTCAAAATAAATTAAAATATTTTTCAACGTAATCGCCGTCGAGATCGAGACATTTCTGTAGTCAGGGCACCAGCTTTTATATGCCAGTGGCGTAGACCTCAGCCGCCAGCTCTTATAGCCACTTCTTCACAGCTTCCTCGACCTTCTGATCGTTGAAATATTGTTGAGGTGTGGTGACACACCCACGTCTCATCCCCCGTTACGATAGAGTCGAGAAAAGTTTCTCCCTCTTATGCAAAACGATCCAAAAAGGCGGTCACGCGATTTTGACGGTGCTCCGGTGTGAGCATTCTGGGCACCCATTTCACACACAACTTCTTGTAACCAAGTTTTGCCGACACAATATCACCAAAGAGACTTCGAAAAATGTCAGAAAATTCTTTGTGAAGATCTTCAAGCATCACACGGTGGTCATTTCGCACTTGTTCTTCAATTTTTTACACAAATTCGTCAGAAATCACTGCCTTGCCTCATCTTGGGTATCAGTACGGCCTTCTCTGAACAACCTAACCCACTTCATGACATGTTGTCGACTCATCACATCACTAACATAAACTTCCACGAGCTTCCGATGGATATTCGCGGCGATATTGTTCTGCAAGGCCAAAAAACGATGACCGCGCGGGTCTCGCACGGACGAGAGTTGGCGGGAGCGCACGAAGACCTCTCCATCGGAAGAATTTACTGTGACTGAACAAAATAGCCGAGAAACACGCGGGACCAAACAAACTGACCGTTAGGATCCCCCCTACACGCCAGGTGCACCAACTTTGAAACAAAAAAAATCTGAATGACCCTCGTACTGAAATCAAAACTCCATAGATCATTCATTCATTTCCGTGTCCGGACTATCAATTATCAACTGTACTTTTTTTTCCAGTAGGAAGCAATAGAGATCGCCCTGTCAGTCGCATCAATCAGGCCCTGTCCAGATTATGTAGTGCCGATGTTCGGACAAACTTACATGTATAGTATGTATATTTCAAGTCCTGTATATCCTCACAATCACATTCGGTGTTACTTTCGTTCAAGAAACTTCATCTTTGCATGTTCACTTTGGATCTAGTTACCCCTTTTTGAAGTATATTCAGTGATCTCCAGTTAGGCCAAGGTCTTCAAGATCTTCATGTGCCATCTTTTCTGAGTGGTTCATCCAGTTGTCAGGGTTTTTTTTTCTTTCCCGTTCAGATAACGTGCTTTTCCGGTGAATGTTGTATTCCATAGATGACACATGTGTTAATACATTATATACGAGAAATTCAAACAAATCTAATAAAAATATTACAGCACAATTACAGGTTAAATGAAAAACTCACTTTAAATAGGTATGCGTATTAGCAACGTCAAGAAAAATGTAAAAAAAAACACACACAGTAGTCTAAAATCTATATCAATGATTTACAAAAAAAATTAGAAGCGAAACACTTTCAAATGAAAATCAAATGCATTAACAATCAACATAATTCTCAAATATTGAAATACGCAAGTTATTCAACAAAGCGGTGGTAAATCATTTTGTCCACAATAACTGATGAATACATCCGTCATACCCCCCAAATGGGGTTGGTGGATGGAGTTCGGCTTTACCAGGGGCGATGTATCAGGGCAGCAGAGTCGAGGTGATGATACTGTGGCAGACACCCCAATTACGCAATGGCTGTAATTAGCGATGAAACAGGTATACAGTTACACGAGTTTACCGCCTAGGGATGCTGCGCTCTTGTTATATATTTTTTTTACTGTTTCAGGAATAGATAGATATTTTAACTGGATCTTCTGGTTAATATCTTTACTCAACACTAAGGATAACGATATCTACGAACTGTGCCATATTCTCGACTCTCATTGGTATAGTTTTGGGTTTGATTAGTCAAAAATGTACGTTTGCTGAAGTGCAACAGTAAGCAATCAATACTCGTAAACCAACACATGTACTGGCGTCTTCCAGTCACAGGTTACTTCCAGCTGACAGTCATACTTTACTCCAGTTGTTCTTAGACTCGTCTGACTGGATTGCTGATACCTGGAAATCCTGTTGAAGATTTTACTTTATCCATCCAACATGATAATGATCTTTCTTACTTTTCTTCCACCAAAACTACCAATCACAGCAAGTCTCTCTCCAGCATTGGATCAACGACGTTATAATTATTACTAATAAAAGGACAATTTATATTGCGCCGTTTAGACAGTAGACTACGCAAAGGCGTTCCAGCTTTGAATTCAAACCCACTTTTATTGAAAGATTTAAAATATAACAAAAAAAAACAAGTTGTAAGGATAAGAAGGTGGTGGCTGCGGCCATTAGATAAGGTGCTTTCCTGCATCTGAATATAACGTTTCCATGAGCATTTCGAAACACATATTTGGTAAGAAAACTGTAGAAAACTTACCAACGGAAAACGAACTACAAGGAAACTTTTATAAAGTTTTCGGTATGTGAATAGCACATTCGGCCTTAGGTGGAGAATAATGTATATATTCAATATTCATACATAATCATAAATTTTTATAAGAACTCCCAAAAAATGTTGTTTTCAATTGCTTCCTAATGTTGCACACGTCACCCATCACTCTAACAATTTGAGACAGAATGTTTTTTACAAAAAAACTGGATCCCCTTTTAATAAAATAAGACACCAACGAAAATCGTGTCCACAACCTCCAAGTTGGAAGACATGCACAC
Source organism: Odontocerum albicorne (assembly GCA_949825065.1). Classification (NCBI taxonomy): domain Eukaryota; kingdom Metazoa; phylum Arthropoda; class Insecta; order Trichoptera; family Odontoceridae; genus Odontocerum; species Odontocerum albicorne. The sequence continues at coordinate 35,394,799 of OX463853.1, read as the reverse complement.
CAAATAGATTACAGAGGTTATGGGTTATTATATTTTTAAAAAGTAAAAGATCGGTCCAAATGAAATATCACTTAAAAACACAAATGTTAACCGAAAAGAAAGATAAACAAAGTCATTAAAGTTACACCATAATATTATAACTGTTGTAAAAAAACAAGTTGAAATGACGAAAAAGTCTTTGAAATTGACTAAAACCAATCAAGAATAGACTATAGATAACATGGAATATTATGCACAGGAATACCCAAATAGTCAAAAATCTTTTTTTCAGAGTCAAGTCATTGTGTACTTTAGTCGAATGTTTACTTTCTGTCAAAAGTCATTATTTTTACTATGTTAGAATCCAATTCACTTTTTCGAAAGGAGTCTAAGTGATTTATGGACAGTTAAAAACTACCCTATTTCCTAATCTTAGCTTCTAAATATCTACCATTATCTGTTATCATCAAGAATCACCTAATCGGTAGGACTAGGAAGTCGCCTACATAATTGGTTAGAAAAGGGTTTCTTATCAACCAGACGACAACCTACATAGCATAGTCGGTAAGACGCTGGTCTTCCCCCTGAGAGTTTCGACTTGCCGATGATTGTGATTTTATTGTTGGCCAGCATTTAATAGCTATCTCGCAAAAAATCCAAAGTTATGGATTAGAATTAAATACATTTTTCAGGGAAACTATTTTTTTCCATAAAGCATTTCGTAAAAAAAGTTACAAAACTCTTTTTGCCCGTAAGAAAAAAAAACATGGGCAACAAAAATTCGTTTGTGTTATTTTAAACTAAAATATTTCATTAATAATTGCAAAATATATTTTGTAAGTCCTGAAATCAGAATACCAGGCTGGCATGGGTTTGAGAGAGGTAGAAGATGTCACACGGACTGTAATATGAACCAAACGCTGATTAATTTCATGTCTGCATTCAGTTCGTCAGCTAACTGCTAACTAACCAGACACACGCGAGCCCATACACCGTAGTCAGCGCACACTGTACAGACATGTTATATCGTTAGCGTTTGCAATCCCGTCGGCAGCATTCTACACTCACGGTTTCCATTTCTACGATCATATCAGATATACTCGTAGTTTGTTTTCTGCAAAATATCTGCTTTCAGTCGTCATCGTTGGTGGGCCTCGTAGTCGAGGATTCCCTCGCCATTCGGAAAGCGATGCTATGCCATTAAGTTACTGTTTCTTTCTTTTTTCTCTACTTTAAGTGAGTGAGCCTTTGTATATCAGTAAACTCACTGACTACGCTGTTGGACTGGGCCTGATGACACACTGAAGTGAGACGATTGGATTGTACCGGCATGTTTTCCTTTTTTTTAACTTATAGATGTGATCGAAGTTATAGGCATTCTTATACCCCAAAATACTAGGTGGAAAAAATGCACGTGTCATTCAAGGAGAGTAGCGCAGCGTGGGGTTCAAACCGGCGATGCATCCAGTATTTGTACAACGCATGTTTTCTATTTTTACTTCAGCATTTATTTGTTTGCAAGAACTCTTCGAGTAAAACAACATTTACTATATAATAGTTTAAATTAAATAGCCCAGATCAAAGGAAGAGTAGTAGAAGTGGTTGGCGCATTTGAAATGATTAAACAACAAGAGAAAACTAAGCCAAATATTGAATTTATGTAGATGACTAAGGCTTCGAACCCGGAATACCTCGATTAAGGATCTAATGAAACGTTACGAAAGGCATCGTAAATGAGAATTATCACAAAACAACAATAACGCCTGTATGTGCATTAGCTTCTTGTGTAAGTTATAGCTTCAGCGAGTACACAGTTTGACAGATCAACCCCAAAGTTTCGGTGCTAAGAGATCAAAGTTCCAAGACGATTGGAAGGTTCAATCTGTTGCAGTCTTTCGGGGAGAGTTTTTATTTAATAGCGTCATTTTTGCTTTGCATAGTATAATAAATTATGAAAAGCAGCTAAGCTTCAGAAAAACATGCTTGAAACGAATTAATGAATACTTACTTAAAATTAATTCATGAATACACATAAAATAGATCATTTTTAAACAATACCAAATATTAGAATCACAATTATGTACAAGTTTTCATCATATGTACAGTTCAACCATGTTAACAGGTAAGTGAACATACATACCATCTTGCCGTTTCTCTACTGGAATAGGCAGAGAGAACTGAGCGCCATAATTTCATATTTCGACACAAATATTTCGCCTTTCCTACAATCATACATCTTATCATGCAACTATGATTTATCTTACTTCTTAATTTTTTTCTTCAAAATACCATTCACTTGATCCAACCATATTTTCTCGTCGGTCTTCCTCTACTCACATCTGATTGTATATAAGTCTTTCTTCATTGATTCGTTACACGTGCCCAAACCATCTCAGATTACTCTTCATCATTTTACTCAACACATCTGCCTAAAGTTAATATTTATTCTAAGTTACTTTATTCCGTATTTCGTTATCTATTGTACCCCGGATATTATTCTCAGCTATTTGGCTCTTTTAGGTACATGACATATATATGTCCACATCTATGTTTCACTTTTAGGTACATAACATATATATGTCCACATCTATGTTTCACTTTTAGGTACATAACATATATGTGTCCACATCTATGTTTCACTTTTAGGTACATAACATATATATGCCCACATCAATGTTTCACTTTTAGGTACATAACATATATATGTCCACATCTATGTTTCACTCTCATACGTAAAAGTCCGTACTAAAATATTTTTATATATTAACATATAACATTTTGATACTGTTCAGTTCAAGTATATATGTTTTAGTGCCCCATTGACTTTGTTCTTTATGCTTCTTAATTATTAAACGCTTCCTTCATTTTTAAAAAAATACTTCCTCAATAGCACTTGCTCTAATATTTTATTGCTCACCCATATATCGCATTTACTTTATTTATTTCTGATATCAACATCTTCCACATCTGTGGAAGATGTTGATATCAGAAAATCAATTTAATCCTCAATTTATCCACTTGATATCTGATATAAATTGAGGATTAAACTCCTTAATAATCTTTATAGGTATAACTGACATAATTTACAGACAAGCAAGAAGTAACATAGTTCCTGTTGTAATTATACTACGAGTATATTAATGGTAGATTTAATTTTTTTATCTTATCATTTGATTTATCTGTATGAAATGAAAAATAAAATAAATTATTTCTATGACATTCTGTAAATAAGAGCCCATATAAAAATTTAAAAAGTCACTATAACAATATACGAGTATGTACTCGTATATACATTTCTCAGATTGATGGTCCATCTGTGAGTAAAAACAGTCTTGATTGTGTAACCCGATCCCCTGAAGCAGCATGTTAATTAGGGCCCGCAAGCACGTGGCGGTCCGTCCCCGAGGATTGCGGCCGCAAACTTTGTCCTGTAATTGAATATCCCTGCGCCCTTGCGAGGGTCACTGGTGAAGGGATGTGTGGTATAATTTAAATAAGGGAAATAATCTTTGACAAAAAAACTTTAAAAATATTAGCATAATATACATTTTTAGTATCGCGCTATATTTTATTGCACAAATACTCAAGTTCAAAACTCGCCCTGAACTGCTGCTCTAGAAGGTTACGGGTATTTTTTGCCTAATTTTAGAAGAATATGATGCCTGTGAACTCAGTATTGCTTAGTTAAGAAAAACTACCCTAAGAAACACTACCGTATGAAGAAAAATACTCTAAATGATTTTTATCAATTTAAAAAATATATTACTTCTTTACGAATAAAATAAATCAATCGGTATTTTGTAATCGCTGGTCCTGTAGTATAATAGACTTACAAGCAATGAGGGTTTTTTTAAGTTCACAATATTTGAGATATATTATATTGAAACGAACGTGCCTTTAGAGTGATCAGTGATCACTAAATTGCACTTAAAATAAATAAATAATAATGCAAATTGAGATGAGAGATTACTAAGGAACTGAAAACTTATTTCAATGGTGCAATTTTGCTTTTGAAACCTAAAAATACGAAATTACTTTCCGGATAAAGCAAAATATTTAAAAAATGTATTGATTTCTCAAGATAAGTGTTAAATCGTCGGTACAAAATTTGAAACTATCTCTTCCTTGGTACAAAGGGTGAACACGAAATTCCTCGGGGATTTAAGACAAACTTTAAAGGGTTATGGGCGACCCCAGGAGATCAGGAGAGCATGTGACGAAAAGGGTGTCTTAATGGGTGCGTCAATTAGGCGACTGCAGAAGAGACATGCGATTATAAATCGATGTTGGAGGACTATTTATTTAGAGTAATTTTAATATACGATATAAGATTTCACTAATATTTTATTCTAATAGTAACTTGAAATCCTAAACGAATTTCAAAGAACTTCATTTTTTATAGACTCGTTCATACATATATACATACATAACATAACGCCATTTTCCTATTGGGATAGACAAAGAATATTCGAGACTTGAAATGGGATCTCGCGTGTTTTTCGAGGACTTTTGAAGAACTTTTTTGAACTGCTTTTCAATTGATTTTTGTTTTTTCAACTATTTTCGTGATTTTTTCCCCTTGCTGAAGAGAATTTGTGATGAATCTGTCTGATTTCGTCTTTCATACTTTGTTTTCAATTTGCATTTTTTTAAATTTTGTTTTTCAATAATTTGCCTTTTCTGTTTGTATTTTTGCGCAGTGCGGGCTGTGCGCTTGTAGACGGCCCCGAATTATTTTGGTAACATGTTATTTTGTATAATTTAATACGTTTCTAATTGTTTTTGTTGTAATTGTTTAAAATAATGTTTATTTTTTTATATATTCTATCAATCTTAATATGTTGAATACTCACTATTGGCTCTTTTATTTTATTTTTTATAATAAGGTACACGTTATAAGGTACAATGTACCGTTTACTTATATAAATAAGTAAATATATTAAACGAAATAATACTACAATACGACCTCCCTTCGTCTTCGTCCGTCTTTACAAATTTCTATTTCCGACTTTATTCATCATTCAGACCGTTTTACCTGAGTTATGCCACCACTCTCCTTGCTTGCTCTAGGCCAGTGTTCCCCAACCTTTTTAGACCTGTGGACCGGTAAAAAAAGGAAAAAAAAATCGCGGACCACTAATACTGAAATAAAAATGTTTTTTTAATTTATTGTAATATTTTTTCAATCTAATATTGTGACAGATGGACATATGTAACTACAATATAATTAACAAATATACATATAACAGTTAAACAGTTTTAATTGTAACATTGTCTGACACAATTAAAATTTAACAAAAACAATGGGGTTTTTTCAACAAACTAATGCGAAACCTGCTGTTGCAACAATTTTAATTGTAACATTGTCTGATACAATTAAAATTTAACAAAAACAATGGGGTTTTTTCAAAAAACTAATGCGAAACCTGCTGTTGCATCTTTGCTAATATATTGGATATTCTTGGCTGCAGTGCTGTCTCTGACAGACGAAGTGCTGCATTCACGTCCAGTCTATTCCTTTGTTTCGATTTTATTGAGGACATGGATGAAAATCCTATATTTAATATTTTTGCATGGTGAATTTCTTGAAATTTGGCATACTGTTTGCGGCCCGGCGGAAAGTCTCTGCGGCCCGGCACCGGGCCGCGGACCACCGGTTGGGGAACACTGCTCTAGGCTACTACTTACGAACCTTCTATATCCATCTGTTATCTGGGTATTTTACAATTTGATAACCGGGATTGAACATATTTTACATCGTCATTCTACATATGAAAATGAAATCTTAAAACGTTTGATAATTTGACAACCTCCGTTAGCTATTTGGTCAAACTCGTGTTTTACAGCCCGAGGGTTGCATGTTCGATTCTCGTTGGCAATCAACTTTTCTAAATAGGGTTGCAGGTTGGTTTCCATGTATCAGCTAGGTTTTAAAGTACAAATGGGTTTAAGCTTAAACTTGACGCAATTTACGGCAAACAAAATCTTTCTAAATCGATTAGTTTTCAAGATGGAATGGGTGAGCAAGCATTTGCTAAGAGTTTTTAATATTCATTAAAAATGGTTTTTTTATACCGAGACCCAGACCCAGCAGATTTCGGGTTAATTTCACTTTCAGATCTAATACATATATGTGTGTATCTTACACAATATACTTTCTAATTGTTTACGTACATTTTTAGGGCACTCGTGAAATTATTTATATTAGTAAAGGAATATTTATAAGTTACAAAACCATTACCCTGATTCTCGATATTTTATAAATGTTAAGTTTTAACTGAAACTAGGAAAGCGAAATAAGTAAATAAAAATATATTTTACATAGTAAAAAAAATTACATACACATTTTTTAAATGATTCAATTGCATTATATCAGAATAACATAAGTGACTAAAGGGTGCTTGTATCGCATAACGGGATCCACACACTTGCGCCGGCAGACAGATGAATGGAGTGACAGCTGTGGCCTCACTCGATTACCTCAGCCGTATCGTATGTTACTTACCCTCGTCGTCACTGTGATCTCCTGATACTCGACAAATTATTATTCAAAAAGTAAAATTATCTTTTGTTAAAAAAATCAGATTAAGGATTAAATTAAATTCAGATTAAATTAATTCAGTGTCAGAATTAATTATATAAATGAAATAAATAAATAATTATTTATAAACTTTTAAAAAACATTTTTTATGGACATTTTTAATGAAAAAAAAAACGTGCTGGTGTGTTTCGATCGTCTGACTTCGGTGCGGCGTGGCCGGTGAGTTCGCTGGTGTGCAAATGTTCTCTCAATTAATTTTTTTTTAAATCTAAGGCACACCTTCGCAACCCAACTGAATTGACGTTGGAATGACGAGGGGATCCTCGACTACGAGGCCCAGCAACGACGATGATTGACTCCTACCAGTTAGAGAGCTTTACATGCTTTGATATGGGTAGTCAGTGGGTCATTGACCATAAGAAAATCTGTTATCTGAACTAACACTAATCTCACCAAAACCTTTGACATAACTGGAATAATACTTATTGGGCGTAAATCCGTAAATTTAACGACGGTTTTTTGGGATTGGAACGACCAGCGCAGAATTCCAAATACGAGGAAATATTTTCTCTTGAAGAGATGAATTAAAAATTTCCGTAACTATATTTATTCCTAATATGTTAAATGGTAAACAAAGTCGCATTAATTTGATGGTAATATGTTATTATATTATCAATCAGCACCGATTGCATTCGATTTAATTGACTCGATAGCTACTCGTATATCATTCAAATAAGAGTACAGAGGTTGATACATAAATTTTGTAACCAAATTTAATACGAGTATTATTTTAGCACTCATCATGGACTACTTGGAAATATGCTTGTCTTCAAGCTCCAGAGGATTGCGGTTTCTATTCCCAATGATTCCAAAACAAAAAATAAAATATGACTCCCAGACTTATTGACGAATTCGTCTAGAAACAATACTCGCTCGTTCTAGACGTATACTTATGTGAGGTTTGATGCCTGTCTACGTGCATGCACTATGAGTAACATACCTACTCTATTGGTTCAAAAACGAAAGGCTCAATTATTGGAGTTGATGAAAATATTGTCTCCCCACCATATTCTGCAACATATCCGTATTTCCAAATGAGATGAAAGGAAATACTTTTAAATGTATTTACTTATTTATATGGTACTCATTCGAATACATACATACACACTATCACGCCAATTCCCCGTCGGGATAGGCAGATAGTACAGAGCACCAAACATTCCTATCTCAACACACATCCTTCGATTATTTTACAGACATACGAGTATAACGTACCTTGTCATACTTTTGTGACTTTTTACGTTTTCTTCTTTCAAAATATAATTCGCTTGATTCAACACTTTGTGCTCTTTTGTGCTTACAATAGAAGTCTAACGCCGTTTCATAACACATGCTCTACATGAGGTATTCATTTTTTGGACTATTACAAATACATCAATACATTAAGATAAAAAGCTCTGGAAGTAAAACCATACTTAAATCGATAAGAATCAAAGCGATTTATTAATACTAAATCTGGTCAGTATATAACCAATGTCTCAATAAAAATAAAATAAATTATTTGACCCCTATCAGATAAAGGTTTAGCATCACTGTGCCATAAACAATAGGGTTGAAAAGTCAAAAGATATATTGTTTTATAAAAAGCCTTATCATCTCCATATCTCAACTCGATCTCGGTTGACTAATACTCGTTCATTGTTTAACCTTTTGCGGCTTATGTTCTCCCGATAATCGTGTCCGTGTTAAGGATCTAAATGCATTTCTTTGCATTGTCATACGAATGCACTCCGCTTGCATATCATATCAGCTTCTGTCGATGTGAATAGCTTGATAAAGACTACAAGTTCGCTGAATTTTAATCAAGACTTTTGTCGTGAAAAGGTGAGCTTAGAGATACGTGAGGTTAACTTGATCGACTTACTTGTTTGATACATATTTTACAGCTAATTTCAAATCCTCTCTAATAATTTTCTTCTTTTTAAACAAACCATAAGATCTCAATTAGATTGTTGATTTTTTATTTTTTTATTTAGCACTTTCATGGAAATACACCTAGCGGATTTATTGCTTTAAAGCATAGGTTCCCAAACTGGGCAATATCGAATCTTGGTGGGCAATACTGGCTTCGGGAGAATTGGGTGGGCGATGTGAGGAATCAAATGGGCAATAACAGATTGTTGAAAAAAATAATATCGTGTAAAAATGTTTTGAGCATTTTATATTATATGTAAAGCAAATATTTTTTGCATGAAATATAATGCGTTTTAGGGTATATTAAAATAGCTGCTCTAGCCCTTTTTCCAGGTATGGATACTTAAATAAGTAATCCACAGTCACAAAACAATGGTACAACACTAATTTCTGCTAGTCATTAACCGACCAACTGTCAAAGGAAGCATTTATTTTCATGTTTCGCGACTCCGAAAATTTTATTTTCATCCCTTCTTCGAAATTTCATAATACAAAACATACGTACTTATATTTGCTAGTATTATATTTAAGCTACTTCATCATACAGTTGTATTTAGTTTAATTTCATTCGTACACTGTTCAACATTATTTTATTTCCAAACTTCCTATGTGAAATTATAAAAATGCACATTTTACATGAATATATTGGTGAATATAAAAAAAATACGCATAGCTACGCTAACTATTTACTATTATGTTAAATAGAGATACAGTTTTCCAAAGGTAGATGATGAAAAATATTGACTTTGAAAAATGGGCGTCGAGTCAAATAAGTTTGGGAATCTATGATTTAAAGCAGTTATTTCCAATTAACCAGCTTTTGTTTCATAATAATTATTGGTGTTTGAAAACTATATTTGAGAAAACTAACAAAAATAAATTTAAAAAAAAATAGGGGTTGGGGTGAGAATTGTGTGGGAGATGAGGAAGAGGAATATTTTGAGATACATAATACTTCGTTAGTACATTCTTAAATATCGTTTAGGGTGTGGCACATCTGATTTAGCAAAGAAGATCTTTCTAAAGTCGAGTCAAGTGAACCGCAAATGATAGTGTATTATATGTTGGTATAGTTCATACTCAGAAAATAAATTGAATTTTTCACGTAGGTACCGTGTGCACTTTGAATCGACAGAACGTGGAGATTTCTTAGTTTTATTTTAACCCATTAGAATCTGAGAAAATATTCGGATGTACAATAATACTTTTTATATTAAAAATAAACGGAATGCAATATAAAAAAGGTAGAAGACGTTATAAAGGTGTGCAATGGGCAGGACACAGCCAGAATGTCAGACTCCCGATGAATATCCGAGATAATCCAATGGTACCCAAAAGGCATTAAGAGGCCCAGAAGAAGACCGATGGTAGGCTGGATATATGAAATCAGGATGTATGGCAGCATCACATGGCATCAACGAGCAAAACCTGAACTATTTGGAGTTAACTTGTGGAGACCTTCATCCAGCAGTGGATCGACCCTGGTTGACAATGATGATGATGATGATGATATAGAAGTGCACGGTCATTATTCAAGAAGAAGAAGAACCTCTCTTTGAAATGTTGACCTTGGAATAAAATTATTCAACGTATTTTTTTTGTTTTAAAAATATTTTTCATCAGGGGTCACCAAACATTATGAGAAACGGGCCAGATTGAAATTTTAAAAAACATGAGGGGCCGGACGAAAAATATTCTTATTGAAATCATATTAGAACATAAAATATTCTTATTGATACCCTATTAGAACATTAGTTTACATTGCATGTGTAAACAAATTTAGTTTATATTGGAAGATTTGTACCAAATCACAATAGAAGAATCGCTGTCATGTATTCACAACCAAATCATAAAATTTTATAGAATTAATATTTCTTATACGAGGCGTATCCAGAAAGTAAGTGTACTGAGGCTCTCACGATCAGAACAAGAGGAGAGGCATGCTGACAAAGGGAGTCTGCCTGCTGCACGAAAATGACAGACCACACACGGCCAACGCCACGAAGGAACTGCTCGCCTCGTTTAAATGGGATGTCCTGAACCATCCCGCGCATTCCCCTGACCTAGCACCTTCAGATTACTATCTCTTTACCTCCCTGAAGCTGCACATGGGTGGAAAAAGGTTTTCAACCGACGAGGAGGTAAAGGAGGAGGTGGAGAAGTGGACGGAGGAGTTGGCGGGAAACTACTTCGAGGAAGGCATCAAAAAGTTGATACCCCGCTTCACCACCTGCATTGAGAGGAATGGCGACTATGTCGAAATATAGCTTACATATGTACTACGGTAACCACGTAATTTTTTTGTTTAAATAAAAAAAATTGTAACCTACAAAAATTCAGTACACTTACTTTCTGGATATGCCTCGTATATAATATTTATGAATAAAAGTCGGGGGCCGGATGAAAAAGTTTGGAGGGCCGGATCCGGCCCGCGGACCGTAGTTTGGTGACCGCTGTTTTACATGACATGCTTGTAAATGTTTCTTGTTACGACTTTCAAACCTCTTTCAAAAACCCTGTTAAAAAATTAGATACATTGGATAAAAAAAATTTTTAATGTATGTAATTATGTTACATACCATCATGTCATTTCCCTGTTGGAGTAAGCAGAAAAGACAACACCGAAATTTACTTTTCGATATACTTATTTCGCTTACTCCTTTTCTATACATCTTCCAATATAGATATTTTTGTTTCTCTTACTCTTTACCTTTTTTCCTTTTAAAAATTGTATTCACTTGGTGCAACCATACTTATCTTCGTTTTTATCTTTTCCTCTTATGCTTGCATTCATAATTTATTATGAATGCATTATGAATATGAACGTAACGCTGATGTATTTAGTAAGATTAAGAAAAACACTATAAGATTGTGTGTACATGTAGAACGTATGAATGGATTAAGAACCTAACAAATCCAATATACATTACAAATGTGAGCGGAAAGAATGATAGAGGAAGACCACGAAATGTATGGTTAAATCAAGTGAATGAAATATAAAAAGTCAGAGAAATCGTACGAGTTATTTGAGAAGGTGTAAGGATGTGTGCTGCGATTGGAAAATCTGGAGCTCTATCCTATCTGCCTACCCCAACAAGTAAATGCCGTAATGGTATGTGTATGTATGTATGTACGTATAAATTTATTAAATCAATTGTTTGTCGCATATCCGTTCAACATGTATAAACCACCTCAAAGTGCTCTTTTTCACTTTTCTAAAGAAATTAGTTTTTAGCTCACATTTATCGTTAATAACTTTCTATCTTATGATGTCATACAACGACCTACCATATATTTTCCCAGTACAAAACATTTCCACTACATTTACCCGACTCATTTTACAGTTTATCACATATCTACGTTTCCCTCCTATACATTATTGTTGATAATATTACGCTTTTTTGCATCATCGTTTTAGCAGATCTTGATATTTTTTTATGTATCATAACATATTTTAGTGCCCCGTAGAGTTTGTTTCACAATTGAATATTTTATAAAATATACTATTTTTCCTACTTTTGCTAGAAAATAATATATAGTCATATCATCATGACATGTCCCTTGCGGGGTAGGCACAGAAAACAGATCTTCAAACTTTTTTATCCAAGCACAGTTCTTTCGCCTCTTTCATAAACATCTATTATTCATACTTGTCACTTTACCTTCTTTTAAAATCTGGTTCATTTGATTTAGTCATGTTTTACTCGGTTTGCCTCTTGTGCACCACAAGCACACCTTGCAATTCTTACTTGTATACTCGCTTCATCATTCATTCTCTTCACGTGTTCAAACCATCTTAAAGTTCCTTTTAGATTAAATAATATATTTTAATAAATATATCAAAAATACGTATTCCTTCCGATCTCAATATTTCAAAAATTGTCCGTTACAAACCACTTATCAAAATTGCCCTATAACCGTGGGAACCAAAATCTCCTTCCTAACAACGTCTTTGAAGCTGTGATACGACAAACTACCGTTTCCTGACCGCTGGTCAATAGTTCGCATTGTCTCTTTCCGAGTAAACAATAATATATCTCACCTCAAGTACATTATAGTCACGTTAGAGCTGGGGTCATAATGGATACCCCTAGGATGGGGTCGCCAAAGGGACAATGGCAAACAAGCTAAATATATACTGCTTATTTGGTAAACTACCCTTTGTTACGTGAAAGATTTCATAATGCAACTCTGCGGGGATGACCGATGTAAGATATCTTTTGTTTTTTTTTTACAATATTATGTTTGAATGCTCCCTGGTTGTGTACTGACAGTTTATTTGGACCTGACATCTCTTCGCTATTTATGTTTTCTTGTTAATAATACTTTACGGTTTACAAGCTTCGAGTAACGAAAATAACAAGACGACATATGTGGTCTACTTGGTAAGATGCCTATCTTCCTACCAAGGATTGCGGGTTCGATTCCCATTGAAATCCGTCGATATTAAAAAAAAGTATGTCAAGTTTTCGCGTAAGATCTTTTTAACGTCTTTCTGATTGGTTGGAAGAGATTGCCACATTGTAATAAATCCACTAGGTTGCACTGTATACAAATGTTAGGATAGTGTTATACAACCAACACAACATAAGAAATATTTATATATTTTTTTAATTAAGGTTAAAATTTCGTTTTGACTGTGTAACTTTTTCACATCGTTGTACTGTATCCGATGGCACACCGAAGGGAGATTATTGACGTTCATCGGCATGTTTTTCTTTTTTTTTTTTTTTTAAGAATAAATATGACCGAAGTTATAGGAATTCTTATACCCCCAAATACTTGATGGAAAAATGTTTGTGTCATTCGAGAGGAGTGGCGCAACGTGAAGTTCGAATCGGTGACCTTCAGCGCGGAAGTCCAGTGCGTTACCACGCAGCCATACACTTCGATGATGATGATTACTATCAAAATGAGTGCAATTGTTCAATCTCGCAAAATGTGAGAATATATCAAAATATATATCTATTATATTAAAGCATCCGCAACTCAAATGTATTATATTAAATTAGAAAGCATACGCAACTCAAATATATTATATTAAATTATAAAGCATCCGCAACTCAAATATATTATATTAAATTATAAAGCATCCGCAACTGAAATATATTATATTAAATTAGAAAGCATACGCAACTGAAATATATTATATTAAATTATAAAGCATCTGCAACTCAAATATATTATATTAAATTATAAAGCATCCGCAACTCAAAACATATTATAACATATTATCATATTATATTGAAGCATCAGCAACTCAAATGAGAAAGAGAAATGTTTGATCTTCAAAGAGCATTGTATTGTATACACTTTCGTTGCATACAAGCCTGGAGGACATATTGCCATGTGGCAATCTCTTCCAACTAACGAAATATGTTAAACAAGCCTTTAGTGAAAACCAGAAAGGAATAATTTAAAAACAAATTAAGATTTCCCGTTTCAAAATATGTCCTACATACATATGTATATCCAAAGTACTCTTTCTTTATTCACCTGTTTCAAGATATGTCATACATACATATGTATATCCAAAGTACTCTTTCTTTATTCACCTGTTTCAAGATATGTCTTACATACATATGTCCAAAGTTATCTGACTTTCTTTTTTTGATTGTGGATAATACGATTTATATCTTTATTCACCCATTTGAAGATATGTCCTATATACAAGTACATATGCCCAAAGTACTTCAACTTTCTTCTTTTGATTGTGGATAAAACGTGTTTTATCTTTATTCACCCATTTCAAGATATGTCCTATATACATATGCCCAAAGTACTTCAACTTTCTTCATTGATTGTGGATAATACGTGTTTTATCTTTATTCACCCATTTCAAGATATGTCTTACATACATACTCGTACGTCCAAAGTACTCTGACTATTCTTTTGATTGAGGATAATACGATTTTTTATCTTTATTCATCCGTTCCAATATAACATTCCAGGCTTTGTCAATTCATAAGACGTTCAACTCTCTTCGAGAGAATCACATTTCAAGACCTTCTAGCTTATTTGCAGTGATCTAAATAAATGTCCATGTTTCAACACCATACAGAAGTACGGAGAACATATAGCAACCCAAAATTAACATATGCTAATCAAGAATGAAATCCTTTAGCAGAAGAGCCTTGTACCATCTCCACTTTTACTTTTGATCTCTTGAGACTGGTGACATTAATCATTCAGCCAGCATCCCAGATGACAGTTTGTATGGTTGGAATTACTTAAAAAAATATTTATCTAGAAATATCCATGTACCCACTTTCTTTTTATTGAAAATCGTAAATTTTGTGTTTGATACATCTATTCTCAAATCTCTCTAATAACATGCCGTGATGATCATATCCAGTAACATTTACAGAATTATCTGCAAGAAGAATAGTGAATATTTTACACAAACAAAATATGTGAATATTTCAGTATCATTCAATCAGTATTTCAGAAAAAAAAAAGTGCATCTCACGTCCCAAAATGACAAAGTGTCTCTACTCACTTCTACCGTACTTTCGGTGCTACACTATAAAATCACCCGAGCATGTAGAAAACAGGACATGAATACGAAATTCAAGTCCAACTATAACGAGCCTCACTCCTTTCAGCTTATGCGGTCTCGCATACGTCTATCCCTCTCGTATAAATACAAGGGATGAAGAAATTGAATTTTTGAGTCGTGCGGAAGTATTTTGGTTATTGAAGTTTTCGACATAGGAACCGTGAAGAATTGATATTTTATTACTTTACCCGCAGAGGTATATTTTTGGGGTAGTTGAGAAGGGATGAAAGTTTCTTTCCTTTCACCCTTGGCCATATATCAATGTTAAATTTTTCGTTAGACATGGGTAAACTTTTAGACAATTTTATGAAATAAGTATCTTATTTTTTTCTTCATTATATTCAGGTCGGTAAAGTAAAATTTTAATTACAAACATTAAGGTATAATGTTATATTTTTGTCACGATACGATACAATAAACTATCGCTGTGTATAGAAGACGCCTGCGCGTATTTCGGTTTTTGTGGGCAAGTTGTTGCACTTCAGCTAGCACACAGTCTTGGCCTCAAGTTCATTAAGAGTCTTGGGTATGTTGCTATAAACCTGTGATTTAACATAACCCCAAAGAAAATAACCCAGAGGCGTTAAATCGCACGATCTTGGCGGCCAATTCAAGATGCTATCACACCCAAAAAAACAACCTTTGTAAGGATAACTATGACTTCGGTCAAATCTATTATTTAAACAAAATACACTGGTTAACTATTTGTGCACTCTGTATCTCTTTAAGATTTGAATAAATGTAACCAATTTTTTTTAATTTGTTGGTTGGAAAAAATTTCCATTTTTCAATAAGCTTACCAAGTTGTTATGTCTACAACGGAATTGTGATGCAAGTAATATCCACTGCATATGCTGTTCTGATATCAAAATTATTATATTCTAATAATTACATTGTATTATAAGTACGATTGGGTTAGTATAGAAACGGTGAGCCATTTAGACATTATCTCCAGTTAATATCGTATTATAAGTCCGATTGGGTTAGTATAGAAACGCTGAGTTGAGAAAGCCGTTTACACGTTGCCTTCAGTTAGCGGCACAAGTTGACGCGAGGAATTGACCATGGCCTAAGTCTAAAGTATCCGAAGAATTTGGTTATGTATTATTTATCGGTGATATGCGTAAGCCACACAATTTAATATCAATATCTTCTCCATGGGACGATGATAAAGCGAAATTGACGTATAAAGGTATCCCTCGCTTTACACGATTAATTTATTCTAAGAAAATCACTTAACTAGAAAAACGCATCAAGCGAATTAATTTTAATCCTGATGAGATTGTGGTTTCAAACAAAAAAAAAATAACATAAATGTGGTAGAACAACAATTTTTATTTTCTATTAGAAAACCCGGATAGTTTATACATTTTTATTTAGGGACACACCCTAAGAGACAAAATAAAAAGTTCACGCATTCGTGGAAGCCTAGGTGTTACAAACATCAACAATAAGATGGAGGAGGGGCGATTGAGATGGTGTGGGCACGTTGGACGCAGAGCACCCTATCACATTGTGAACCAGGCAATCTCCATGGATCTTCCTCGAATAACAACCAGAGGAAAACCAAAGAATTCGTGGGTGGTGCAAAATAATAACCTGATGCAGAGGCACGGCCTAGGGGACGTAGTCCGGGACAGAAGAGCATACAACCTGAGGACGAGGAGAGCTGACCCCAACAGTATTCGCAGACAGTGAGTTGGGATGGAGCCAGGGAGAAGAAGGATAGCTTATACATACATACATACCATCACGCCATTTCCCTGCTGGGGTAGGCAGAGAATACAAAGCGCCAGACTTTTCTATCTCAACACATGTTTCGCCTCTTCCATATAGACACATCTTTTCATACAGCTCCTACAATTTCTCTTAGTTCGTACATTTCCATCTTTCAAACTATAATTCACTTGATCCTACCATACTTACCTTGATCATCCTCAACCACGCCTACCATTCCCATTTTCAGTTTGTAATGTTTTGTTAGATTTTCTTTCTTCATTCGTTCTATATATCCAAAGTATATCGGTGTGTTCTTCTGGATCTTAATTAATACATCAGCTTTAAGTTCACATTCAACCCTAATCACTTCATTCTGTATTATTTTACACACTGTCACCAAATGACGCCTGTGTGTGATGTACTTGTGCCATATTTTTTTTCTGGTTAGCACACATATGTTTTTCCGTTCAGATTATGTGATCAACTTTTGATGTTTTTTTTTGTTCATTTTTGTTATGTGATATGTTTTAAATTTAACTAAATACCTTTTTTATTTGATTTTTTTAATAATCTGTATAGAATTTAGATTTTTTATCAAGACTATGGCCTTTTTAATATTAAATAAATATTCCACATTTCAAATAAACCAAAATGTGTTTTAAGGAATGGAGAGTTTTGGCGCAAATAAAAAATCGCAAGAAACTCAGGTACCCGCGTTTTAAATTTTTTGAATACGAAGAAATATATAGAAGCACCCTTCGTGTTGAATGAGGACTGACCATATTCTGTTTCATTAGTTGATGATACCGATGGTGATTGATGGAACAATGGGATGACCATTGATGTACGCTATGTGCTTATGACAACCTTTACAAATTCCCAAACGTTTGTTGCATCAAGACCGATCGACAGACTCGACTGACGTGAGTGAAATAATCACATGTTCAACGCTCTTCTGAGAATTCTGGTTCCATGATTACGTGTTTCGTATATGTGTTTTGATTGAAGGACTATTTCGATGTTATCAATGTGCAGCTTCTATTTATTTTAAAGTTATCAATTTTGAATCTATCAATTTTGATTCCAATTCTGAGTTTTCTTCTGAGAAGTCTGACAAAGATATGGATTAACCGATCGATATTTTAATACCATCTCTGGTATTCATCAAAGCGCTGGATAAATTCGAAATATGACCGATGAGAAAAAAGGAAATAAATATTATAGATGCTTTCGAGATGTTATGTTCGAGGTGGATGCTCCATATCACATGGACGGTAAGATGCACCAATAATAAGATATTACCAAAGACATAGGATAATTGCAATAAAATAATTCTATCATAATTTAAGCATATTGCCAGAAAAAAATAACGACATTCTGGAGAAACTGGTGATAACGGTGCGAATTAAGGAAAAGGAAGGCCTCCTACCTATTATCTATAAATACTGCATTAATTGCATTGAAAGATGGAAACAGGTGGTGTACTAAATTCTAGATGTAATAGAAGAACACGTTGCCAAGCCGTCTTCAAGACAATATCAGGTCATATCAACTCTGGCGATTACAAATTCTAGCATTCGTTATACCATCTTACCTTTGCTGAAAGAAGAACTTTCTCAGTGAAGAAAATAGTACTCAAATACAAGAAAATTAATTCAATAAAGCCATCCCGTATCCAAGTGAGAATGTCCTAAATAGTTCGAGATTGGAGCACAGAAAATAACTTTAGCTGCCGACGACGTAAGTGATTGTGGGGCATATTCACCTCACGACTGTGCACAGTTACAACAGGACCTAGACTCCCTAGTCTCCTGGAGTAAGCAAAATCATCTTCTGTTCAACATTAATGATTGTGTCTGTGTATCTTATAGTCGATCGTTTTCACCAATCCACCATCTGTATACTATACAGGGAGTGGCATTAAACAGAGTTTCTGAATTCAAAGATTTGGGCGTAACCTTTGATGTCGGACTCATGTTCGTTAACCATGTCTCACGTTTGATATCGGACTGTTACAAACTAATCGGTTTTATAATGAGAATATCAAGAGAATTTAACAGCACCGATATCCTCCGAAACTTATATAATTATCTAATTAGAACCAAATTAGAATATGCATCTACGGTTTGGGCTCCTCATCAGCTCAAATATAAAAACAATATAGAACAAATACAAAAAAAAATCCTCAGATATCTATGGTACAGAACAAAGGGCGATTACCCAAAATATGCTCACCATGCCGAACTTCTCACGGTGTGTAACTATAGAAACCTCGAAACAAGAAGGCAAGAATCCATTGCGATATTCCTAATAAAGGTTTTCCAAGGTTCCTTTAACTGTCCCGCGATTCTAGAAGCACTAAGTTTATATGTACCCAATAAATATAGCCGTGCAAGGAATCACCCTCTGTTCTACATACCAACTTACAGGACGAATATCATGGTTAAACGCTCAGTCACGCGTGGTATAGAGATATTGAACCAACTGAATGACACGGTTGATATATTCTCGGTACCGTCTAGCAGTATGAGAAGAATCCTGGCTGATATTCTTCCTAACGAATAAACTAACGCTAGAAGCAGACCCTCTTTGTGTAACAGGAGAAATCCGTGCAGGTGGATAAAAAAAAAAAATATTAAATAAAAATTTGCTGATCTATGGAGGAATTTACTCATTGTCCGTTAAATAATATTTCAATATGTTTATTGTGGTATACAGATCTCTTCTAAAACTCGGAAGTGATCTAAACATACCTAAAAGTAAAAATGTAGGATACATCTATGGATAATCATGATTACGTACACAATACTAAGGTAACCTTTAGACCAAGGGTCAGCAAACTACGGCCCGAGGGCCAAATCCGGCCCGATGCATATTTTAATCCTGCCCGCGAGTTAATAATAATAACCAATCTCATTTTTAATAATTTTCATGTTTTACGTTGTTTGTTTTGTTAAATTGCTTTAATTAGTATTTGGCAATACCTATCTATGTGAAAAGACATTTTCAAAAATAAAGTACGTAAAATTGCAATACAGGGCAGCATTAACAGATGAGCATTTGCAATCAATTTTGATAATAGGAAGTACTAACTTCGAATCTTAGTTTGATGAAATGTTATCTCAGAAAAAAGCAATTATAAACATTAATCTAATTAGTAGAGCTTATTATTATTACAATATTATGTTTGTTGTTTATAGTTAAGGCATTAACGTAACAAACAAGACTTGTTTGCGCTCCCCTGAAGATGAGATGAAAGCCTTGAAACCGGTAGGGTTATTTATACCATCACAAAAAAGTGGAATAAACAGTGTTTGATAAAAATAAATTACAACAAATATTATGTTTCATTTGTTATTCATTAATAGAATTTTTGTGTCTGTTTCTATGTAACCTTAATTAATAAATATAAATATTTCATTTGTTTTTTCGTAAGTGTGTCAGCAAAATGTGTATAAATATTATCACGCCATTTCCACAAATATTATTACCGCCTACTAAAAAAGGTAAAACCTGTTTTTTTGCTATATAAGTAGAATTATCTATATACTCGAAAATATCCTCGAGTTTGCTTCCTGGCCCGTCGAGCCTAAAATTTTTACGACTTGACCCTTAGCGAAAAAAGTTTGCCGACCCCTGCTTTAGACTAAGGACATCATTTAGAACGAATTGATCAAGTCAGGAGGAACAAATAAATCGAATAATGTTTGTCTTCAATAATAAAATTGTGAATCCTCAGATACTACGTCAATAATATCAGACGGTAATAATAATAATAAAATGATCAAATCGGAAGGAACTAATAAATCGAATAGTGTTTGTCTTCAATAATACAATTGTGAATCCTCAGATACTACAACAATAATATCAGACGGTAATAATAATAATAAAATGATCAAGTCGGGAGGAACTAATAAATCGAATAGTGTTTGTCTTCAATAATACAATTGTGAATCCTCAGATACTACAACAATAATATCAGACGGTAATAATAATAATAAAATGATCAAGTCGGGAGGAACTAATAAATCGAATAGTGTTTGTCTTCAATAATACAATTGTGAATCCTCAGATACTACAACAATAATATCAGACGGTAATAATAATAATAAAATGATCAAGTCGGGAGGAACTAATAAATCGAATAGTGTTTGTCTTCAATAATACAATTGTGAATCCTCAGATACTACAACAATAATATCAGACGGTAATAATAATAATAAAATGATCAAGTCGGGAGGAACTAATAAATCGAATAGTGTTTGTCTTCAATAATACAATTGTGAATCCTCAGATACTACAACAATAATATCAGACGGTAATAATAATAATTAAATGATCAAGTCGGGAGGAACTAATAAATCGAATAGTGTTTGTCTTCAATAATACAATTGTGAACCCTCAGATACTACAACAATAATATCAGACGGTAATAATAATAATAAAATGATCAAGTCGGGAGGAACTAATAAATCGAATAGTGTTTGTCTTCAATAATACAATTGTGAATCCTCAGATACTACAACAATAATATCAGACGGTAATAATAATAATAAAATGATCAAGTCGGGAGGAACTAATAAATCGAATAGTGTTTGTCTTCAATAATACAATCGTGAATCCTCAGATACTACAACAATAATATCAGATACTACAACAATAATATCAGATGGTAATAATAATAATAAAATGACAATCCATATAGCGTCGTTTAGAGGCAAACTCTCCTCAAGGGCGCTCTAACCCAGGATTCGAACCCACTCATATATTTTGATAAGACCTCCAAAAGTGATTGCCTTTAAGTTTTTCTAAAGCTGCACACGCGACTCATATCTCTAACATTAGAAGACATACCATTCTTCACCACAGGACCAGCAATGGCAAAAACTCTATTATAATATCCCGCCCTTTTGGATTGATTTGGAACAACCAATTTATTAGATGAAAACGAAATCGATCTCAAAGTTCTACTAAAGTAAAGTATGATACAATAAAGAAACTGGTGAGCCAAGGGAAACTAGAAGGATCCCGATCACAAGGTAGTTCACCCACGCGATGGACAGACAGATATGCAACCAAAAGCTCACTCCAAGAGTAAAGTAGAAATACTTCGGACCTTAAAAAAAATGATATTTCATTCTTTCTAAACTGCGGTTAATTCGCTCTCAAGATCAAGTCCAATTAGCATGAATGTTCAGTTAAGAGTATAACGAACTAAACGAGTGATAACTATTTAAAAAATATTGGTTGATAAATAAAGGTGTTTTATTATTTCTGCAGTGCGGTCAATTCGCTATCAAGATCAAGTCCAATTATCATGACTGTTCTATTAAGAGTATTATAACGAACTAAAAGAGTGATAACTATTTAAAAACATCTGGGTTGAAAAATAAAGGTGTTTTATTCTTTCTGCAGTGTGATCAATTCGTTCCCAAAATCAAGTCCAATTATCATGACTGTTCTGTTAAAAGTATTATAACGAACTAAAAGAGTGATAACTATTTAAAAACATCTTGGTTGAAACATAAATGTGTTGTATTCTTTCTGCAGTGTGATCAATTCGTTCTCAAAATCAAGTCCAATTATCATGACTGTTCTGTTAAGAGTATAACGAACTAAAAGAGTGATAACTATTTAAAAACATCTTGGTTGAAAAATAAAGGTGTTTTATTCTTTCTGTAGTGCGGTCAATTCGCTCTCAATGTCATGTTCAATTATCATAACTGTTCTGTTAATATAATAAACTAAAAGAGTGCTAACTCTTTAAAAAAGCTTGCTTAAGTGATATCTGGTGGCCCTAGTGTACTATGGTGTATTGTCGTTGTATTAAATAATTTAACTTGGTAATAAATCATCGCGTATTGCCCTGTCACTGTATTTTTACTGAATGGCGCTGAATGATCGGACTCATTTAAAACATTTGCTTTTATTGCTCTATAAAAAGCAAATTTATTTCAAATTCCAATCGAAGAAACGACTGGGAAGGAGATTAAAAGAGACCAAAAGTGATTTATGC
The DNA here is from genome assembly GCA_949825065.1 of Odontocerum albicorne. Taxonomy (NCBI): domain Eukaryota; kingdom Metazoa; phylum Arthropoda; class Insecta; order Trichoptera; family Odontoceridae; genus Odontocerum; species Odontocerum albicorne. The sequence goes on along the minus strand of OX463853.1, from coordinate 35,372,011 downwards.
TGAAAACCTTATTGACGGAGATGCTGGTTGAGAAGATCTCGACAGATTTTGAATGATGGTTGACTTTTAAAATAGAGTATAATATTTTTTTTACATATTATATTACTAAGGACTGACTGATGATGCCATAAAAATCTGAAATGAAACTAATAAGTGCTGTACAAATTAATTTGCAAAGATACCTGCTTTCCGATCCGAGGGGTGCAGGTTCGATTTCAATTGGTTCCCCATTTATTTTTAAAAGGTTCCAGTTTGGTTTATCACTTAAATACTCTTTTACATCTTTCTGGTTAGTTATTGATAGCAACATAGTATGTACATAATACATTTAAATATACTTCAATAACATATACATTGCAGAGAATACATTAAAGACAGAAGCGATCAAAACGTCTGGGTTCATCTAATAACATCCCCCGGCCAAGATACACATCATCAATATAGGGCGAGTCTAGCCACGGGGACACCAGATGTTTTTCAGCCCACACACTTGCACATGTAGAATAGGAAGAGAAAAAAAAGAAAACACAGAAAATAAATAGTTGGCAGAAAAATAAACAAATCCACAAATACCGCGTCAGATCAATTCAAACAAATAAATAAAGGTTCCTTGACAGCTACACAATGTGTACATATAACATATATAGTAAATTCCTTCCGAGTATCGCACCTACATCTTAGAATAAACTGCAGAAAATAAATTTAAGAGAGAAAACATTAAAAGGTCCGGGCTCATCCCACAAAAACTCCCCCGGCCAAGATACACCCTACTAATGTAGGGCGAGCCAGACCGCAAGGACATCAGGGACCGACCCGACCGCAAGGACAAACTCCCGTATATCTAGATTAAAAAAAAAAACAAAATATATGGCAGAAAACAAAATAAAAAGTAAACCCACATATAACATACCCACCTCAGGTTAACTGTCAGCAAGAACGAAAAAAAAAGATTTCTTATTGTACCATTCACACAGATAATAACATATGTTATATAAAATCTACATAAAGATTCTAAAAAAATAGGCAACGTATCAAAAATAGGCATAGTAAAAAGTCTGTCCATTAAATATGATCATTGGATAATACTATAGTACTGAACGCAATCGTCTATGATGTCTCGAAGAAAACGGCAAGTTCTTCCGCATACCCTATGGCCCTAAAATCTTAGAGGTCTCGAGGTCACGGTGGAAGCCGTTTCGTGCTTCCTCGGCCACCTTCGGCTGCCCTCGGAGCTGCGGCTCGCAGGCCGCCAGGAGCAGGAGACCCGAAGAGAAGGAGAGGTGAAGAGATGGCTCCGGAGATCATCGACCTGTTGACCCTCGCTCTCTTCTGACCGGCCTGGTCCACTGAGGTTGGCAGGTTAACAACATTTGGTAAAACAAATCAAACGAGTATTATTGACTTAATTCTTTCAAAATGATTCGCTGATCTTTATTGATAAAATAAGTATTTAAAAGTTCAAAGTATATATTATATAATATCATTAAATAAGAACCGGGTTTAAAATGAAAATACACGTATTCAACTTTGAGAAGAAAACCAGTTAAAACGTTATTAGTAAAGTTGTGTTAAATACTGTAGAATCCGAATTCAGGTTAAATATTATAATTACCCGTTTAAAATCATCTATTCAATTCTTTGGCATTGCTCAAAATATCCGAAACCACATTATCCTCAGCTCTATTAATCGATTCTTCGAGTTTAAGAACCACTAGATTGGGCACGGAACTTGCAGTTCGTTATCATACGAGTACGTTTTACACCCTTAAAGAGAGTCTGCTCTCTAAGCACTGTTAAATAAATGGTCATTTTATTATTACTAATATTTTTAATTGTATTTGTTAATAAAACATTGCTTTTTCCACTTAAGGCAAAGTTATGACCCTACGTGGTAGGTAAGGAAGGGTCGTATCATTATTTTAAGTAGAAAAAAGTGTTTAACCCTTCCTTCCTGTGATGTGTAACTAGTACACATTGCTTCTAAAAACTTTAATATATCTATAAATATAATAAATACTGGGTTCAGATTTTAGGTATTCCTCCGTAATACATTTACGCATTGAATAAAAAAAAATATCAATAATAATTAGCACTTATCAGTCACATCAGAGATATTTTGTGAAAATCGGGAATAAATTCATCAATACAATCAAACGTGTGCCAGTGTTTGACATAGGTATATTCATTCCAAAAAAACCGCTATGGGTGAGGAAGTGGCACTATGCACGTCTCACTCTCACTTTACCTCGGTATATGGGAACGCAAGAAATAGAATCTCAGTTCGCTCACTTATATCGCTTTAGTAGCTCGCGGGCTTTCGTTTGAGGTAGTCGTCGCTTCGCCCGTTTTGTGAACGTCAGCCGATGTTTTTTTTTTCGTGTTTTCAGCAATAAAATTTTAATTTTTATCACTTTTGACTTCAAATTTAATTTATTTAAGCGATTGGCTATGTATGTTCTTATTTTTTTCAATTTTAAATCGCTCATTTTTACATGTGTGTTGATGTGTATTGAATATACAGAACCGGAACGCGCGGATTTTTTTAGCACAGGAAGGGAAAGGTTAATGAAACAAATTATATTGTTTTTAAGCCTCCACAGTGTTATCGCTTTACCTATAAATAATCTGTTATTTTTTATTTATTTGTATCATGATTCAACAGTGTATTTTACTTAACGTGCAAAAAATAGTAAACAAGGCAAGAATAATATTTATTTGGTAATACTACCGAAAAGCGTTTTTTTTTTTGAAATTTTGTTTTAGGTGCCATCGGAAATAGAACCCGAAACTCCCGGATATAAGTCCAGCGTCTTACAAGCTCGCCTGAAATTTAAGTAATAAATTGATTAAATTCTACACGAATTAATCAAGATTTCATAAAAATACATTGCGAAATATTTTTGAATTCCACTTTAAATTATTTTCATTGAAATATGATAAAAATGTCTACATTTGAGAATAATATGGTTAAAATCGAAACAGGCTTGTTTAAAAGTGTTTTTAACGAGCAACTAAATTTCTTGGAAAATTATTTCATAAAGCAAAACAATTCTGTTAATTATTCTTAGTGTATTGTGTAATATTATTTTCACATTTATTATGAAAGTCATTATCAAGAAGTTTGATCTAAATCAACTAGTTTCTTATTAATATTAACCATTTGAAAAATAAAAAAAAATCAACGAAATGCCCTGGTCTTGCGATTGTTTGTTTAATTTAATATCTTATTCCTTAGAAATAGTTAACACCTATATATTAACTTATAACTAGATAACAATTCTTACAACTAATTATTTAACACGTACATGTTCACTCGTTCTTGCTAATTGCATTTTTATAACATTCACTCAGACTTTGGCCCTCTGTGCTAATACTGTAGGTGGAGTAGTCAGGCAACAGATGATGCTTCGGAAACCGGTGTTTATAACGGAAAAGTAGATTGAACTTTGGTACTCTCGGAAGCCCCCAAGGCAGCGATTAGGGGATTTTGTTGGCTTTTATAGAACTTCACGGTCCAAGCGAGGATGTGGTGTTGGAGGGTTTCTTCTCGCTTTTCAGCTTGTAGTCGACAGTGATTTGTTCTGAGAAGGGTGTCAAAGGAGATCTTGAATACCTTGTTCTGCACTCGTTGAAGCTTTAGGTGATCTGACTACCCCAAACGGGGGAAGCAAAAGTCAAGATGCTGGTACTCGTAAATTGTATCGTATAACACTTTCGTTATATACTCGCACGAAAAATCACTGCATGGCAAGCTTATTGACTTAAAGTTTGATAAATTCAAAATTTTACTCACTTAAACTATCATAGATATTTTTTCACAAAATTCTTATTAGACTCAATAGGGGATGTTAAAAAATCAGTTGGATAATATAACTTTTCTTGAAACATTTTCACGTTGGGTCGAGGGGCAAAAATAATACGACCTTTATCTTTTTTAGGTAGTCTCCTATGATAAACCTCCTTATGGTATCTCGCAGGCTTTGGGACCGTTAGACCAAGTCCCATTGGTTGGGTTCTTATTAGATTCAAATAATTTGTTTTAGTTTTGTATATATATTCCATCAAAACTATAGTAAAATAATTTATAAAAAATAATTTATTTACTATTCTGATAAAATATTAAAACAAAATGGGTTACGAATTCTTGTTTCACTGGCAGAGAAGTTTTAGATAATGATTTATGTTTTAAGCTTAGATTTAACATTATAAATTGAAGAGTTTCTTGTCATTTCATACAGAAATTTAATATTGCAAGAAGCATATCAAAAACTGAAACTTGTGGAGAAGTATTGTTCAAGAAGGGTGGCTTAGCTAGCAAATCTGCATATGAAGCAACTGTAAAAAAAGTATTTCTAAAAAGTCCCAAAGAACTCCGCAGCTAGTAAGATATACTCGTATGTTGAAGATGCAGTGAGATTCCATCGACAGTCGCAAACGGAAGAAGGGCATCATCATCACTGGCAATTCAAATTAACCAAATCCAAATCTCTGCGATCTAATGCAACTTTCGGCGATCTAATGCAACTCGAATGAATCCAAATTACTGCGATCTAATGCAAATCGAATGAATTCGATTATAATTCTTATCGTACACCAATAAGAATCAAGATTGCATTCATTAAGATTGTTTCGAATTGAAATCAGAAAATACTAATATTTAAAGGTTTTCATTTAATACACTTGCCAATATCGAAATACAGTTAATGGAAGCTTTCCAATTTTTTTAACTTAAATATTAAGTATATATTTTGAATAGTTCAAATTACATAAATATGTTACAATGTCTAACAAAATCAAATCTACGCTAACTGTATGCGACGTTATCTTAAAATTACTTGATTTTTATCTGTACTAGCCTCAATTTTTTTTTTTATCTATACCAGCCTATTTTTTTATATCTGTACCATCTTCAATGTACTATGACTCACCATCCGATACTTGGTATTCCAGGTCGTTTTTGTGGCCTTATCGGTAAGATAATTTGGTTTAACCCGGGAGTTCCGGATCCGATTCCAATTGGTACCTTTTTAATGATTCCTGTTTGAATTTGACCTAGTAACCACATAGCAATAAAATTTATTTACCTAGTAACCACATTTCAGCGTCTTTGCAATTATGAATTAGCGCTACGCTCAAATAGAGATTGTTTATTGGGCTTTCCAGTTCACCGCTCCTCTTTCTTTACGTCGTCCTTTACTGTCCATGCAGTGCGACTCTGGAATCAGTTACAAACCAATATAAGACTCGCTCGAAAAAACTTTTAATTTCTGGTCAGTAAAATAACGTGTTTCGTTCCTGATTTTTCTTTTCCTTTCCTCTCCACCATCCCTTCCTTTCCTTTTGATTGATGATATCTCATTTTATATGAAAAATAATGTTCGGGTGATTGTCTGTCTTTGTGGGGTTTGTGGGCATGTGCTCATGTAAATGTTTATGGATTTCATGGGGATGGATAGTCATTTGAATGATTTATGCGACCACGTAACTTTCTTCATTTACTTTTGTCTGGTTGGTTGGAGAGAGATTGCCGCGTGGCAATAAGCCCACCAGATTGTATTGCAATAAACGTTTTAAAAAGATAAATAAATAAATAGCAGAACATTTAATGTTCTTGCTTCTTTACATAAGAACATAAATAACTTTGAAATGTTACTTTTTTAATTACATTTACATTAAAAATATTGACAACATTAAGGATAAATTATGGTGTAAGTTACATGTTATTTAGAATAAGGATAAACTTACCAAAATAAAACACAGCATATGTATTAAAATGCGCATAATGGTATGCTAAAAAGATTGTATTACTCATTCTTTTAGGTCGCTCATTGAAATCTCTTACAACCAACCAGTAAGACTAAAAACACTGAAGCGAAGACCAAACTGATTCACTTTTAAAAAAATGCTATTAACCAGATCTCCTCGATGTGGTTTGGAATATAAGTATCTTACCAATAAGGTTACAGAGGTTATCAAAAATGTAGAGAAAGAAAAAAACGAAGTTAAAGGGTTTTTTACATACCATAAATTATGGATTTCCACAAAGTTACACTTTAATCAAATATTGTTTACTTTTCTTTTTATTAATTTCAAACTTATATTATTATTTTGTAATTGATATTGTCTATATCATGTTAAATATGTTTTTCCACTAAGAGTTGACCAGGTTCGCAATCGCTGGATGTAGGAACAGTGTGAGATTCCTCTGCACCGCGCTGCAGAGCGTATCATGCGAGTCGCCTCTCCCCGCTCTATGGGATTTATGGTGTTGCGCATTTATGGTTATTATTTCGATGAAATGCTGCACTTTAATGCAACATTTTTATGGTCCTTGTGTTTCATATCACGTATATGTGGCCATGTTTCGCTCTCGTGCCGTGCTTTCGTCTTTCCAAGAATGTGCACGATTTATATCAAAAGCATGCACCTACACGTGCAAGGAGATATATGAAGATGTTTTAACAACTCTGAGGAAAGACTCTGCCAATTTTTTTGTGAGTTACTAAATAAAAAATGCCTCAACACGATATTTCCCTGTCGGGGCAGGCGGAGAAGATAAAGCGCCAAACTTTTTCATCTCGACACACATCCTTCGCCTCTTCCTCATCCATACACCTTATCAAACAACTTCTAAGATTTCTCAAACTTTCAACGTTTCCTTCTTTCAGAATATAATTCACTTGATCCAACCATACTTTTCTTGGTCTTCCTCTCACACGTCTTCCACTCACATTTGCACTATATTTCTATTTGGTTGGTCTTCATTCATTAATTCATTACACATGCCCAAACCATCTCAGCGTGCTCTTCTTCATCTTATATCAACTTACATAATACATCAGCCTTAAGTTCAAATTCATTCTTTATTACTTCATTCCGTATTCTATCATACATTGCCACTCCTTTTACTCTTCTCAATACATGCATCACTACAGCATTCATTCGGCTCCAATCAGGATTTTTCCACGTTCACGTTTTACTCCCATACATCAAAATTGACACTAAAATACTACTGTGGATTTTCATCATAGCAAATTTGATACTGTCCGGTTTGAGCATATACACATATATACTTTAGTACTTCATTGACTTTGTTTCCTTTTACTACACGCCGTTCGACATCCTTCTTAACTCTATCATCATCTGAGAAAATACTACCCATATGGCAGAATTTCTCAATTTGCTCCAATCTTTCAATATTCACCTAAATATCATAAATATCTATATTAATCTTTAACACTTGTGCGTTATTAAATCATCATGATCATGCAGGTATTACTTAAAATATATTGAAGGCGTGTAGCGATAGGGAAAAAAGTCAGTGGAGCAGTGAAACATCTGTACTCGAACCGGACAATATCAAAATCTGCTAAGAACCACAACATTTTAGTACCAACTTTAGCGTGTAAGAGTGAAACGTGGAAAAAACTAAAAGAAGTCCAATAAATGCTGTAAAAAATGCGTGCGATGCAAAGAATACATGGGGTGACAATTTATGGCAAAATAAGGAATGAAATGAAAAGGGATGAATATTAACTTAAGAATGATGTTGTGAATTAGATGAAGAAGGGCATTCAGAAATGATTTGGGCATGTAAAATGAGTGAATGAAGAAAGATTGTCAAAACAAATATATAGTCCAAATGTGAGTAGAAAGCGTGGTGGAAGAAGACAAAGGTAACCAAAAGTGCTGTTTTAGTGGTGTTTAGTTTCCTATGCTTATTTTTTAAATTATATTAGATATTTCTTTATAAACATGTGACTGTTAAACATAATCTAGATATTTAAAGCATTCCATTTATTACGAAAGATATCGAACGGAGTGTAGCGATAGGAAATAAAATCAATGGGGACCTAAAACATACGAGTATATACTCTAACCAGACAGCATCAAAATCTGCTAAGACCACAACAATATTTTAGTACCAATTTTGATGTATGCGAGTAAAACGTAGATGTGGAACAAGACTGAAAAGTATGAAATAAATGCTGTAGAAATGCGCACATGTAGAAAAATCCACGGGATGACAATGTATGACTGAATTTGGAATGAAGTGATTTGGGATGAATGTAAACTTAAAACTGATGTGTTAAGTAATTTGAATAAGACCACTCTAAAATGGTTTGGGCACATGAAACGAATAAATAAAGAATGACTGACAAAACAAAAAAAACAGTGCAAAAGAGTGGAAAGCGTGGTAAAGGAAAACCAAGGAAAGTATGGTTGAATCAAATGAATGATATTTTGAAAGATGGAAACGTAGAAAGACAAAGAAGTTTTAGGAGTTGTGTGAGGTTTATGGATGTGGAAAAGACGAAGTATACGTGTCGAGACAGACAAGTTTGGCGCTTTGATCTTTTTGCCTTCTCTGACAGGGAAATGGCATGTTGGTATGTATGTATAAATTTAGTTCCTATAAAAAGTGAAAGAACGATGTTTAAGAATTATCACCATAGTCTTATAATTCTTATGTGCTGTTTAATTGTATAGTACATATTTAATCGTGACATATACTCGTATTACTTGTAATGTTGAAATAATAATTTGAAATGTATATGACAGATGAGTTTATTAATTTTATATTTGCTGGGCCGCGGCGTAGGGACAATCATAATGATATTTCCATAATATTTCGAAAGATTGGGTTTGATGTGAATACGCCTAGTATTTTGGGTATTTAAATGAAATTATGTTAATGTAGTGTGTTTATGCATGAATTTCGCAGGGACAATTTAGCTGCCTCTGAATAGATAATGTGCCTAGCTAGACAGTTGACGTAGGCTGTTTGAATTGCATTGTATTATATTACACATTCGTTGTATACAGTATAACCAGACGAGCTTTTGTCATGTGGCAATCTCTTCCAACCAACCACAAAGACTTTAAACTAGTCTTAAGTGAAAACCAGATTGGAATCCTTTTTAAATTTGGGTTCCAACGGGCTTTGAATCCGCCACCTCCGGGTTGGGAGACAGGCGTCTTACCAGCTAGACCACGGAGATCGTCTCGTCTCGAGTCTGCTGTATTTTCAAGAAATTTGTAAACCTTTAAATAAATAAATACATTCAAAATAATACATTATACATGTATATTATACACGCACATCTGTTGCCTGACTAGTCCACCTACTGAATTAGCTGGGAGGACCAATGTCTGAATGAATGTGATGAAATACAAGTAGCCTGAACGAGTTGCTAAATAATTAGTTGTAAGAATTGTTATCTAGTTATAAGTAGTATGTCTGTGTTAATTATTTCTAAGAAATTATGTATTAAGATTATAAAAAATAAAAATATAAATGATATGTAGGAAAATGAGATGAAGTAAGTTTACAAATTATAATATATAAATAATATTAGTTAAGTAATAAATTTGTATATAAGTATAGCCTTGACAAATATTTGTACCATATATTACTTTATATAATAATATACTCGTATAAGTACCTATTCCTAAATATCAATTGCCCCATGTATAGAATTTTAAAAAGTCAACAAAATCACAACCCCAATAAGGTAGCATAAACGTGAGAATAGCGTGATTTGTAAAAGTCGATCAGATCACCCCCATAACAATTCCCATACATCCACCCCGCAATGTGGGGACATACGTGTATCCTTCATTGTCGGTTACCCTAACAGGTGCACTGATTCCTTTGTGAGTGTCTTCTGTTTATCATGTCTGATTTTGGCCTAATTACAGTTATGGTCATTGTGGTGTAGAATAGTAATTATTTGTAAAATGATATACTTGTCGGGGTCTCATTTCATGGGAAACTTGTACCCTTTTTATTTATCGTGCATTTAATTTTATAAGGGCGCATTACAACTGGTGCATTTTTATAGCAAAGGTATTTAAACACAATATTGATGCCTTGTTGGCATAATGACATTCTGTTATTTGTTCCTCATAGACTTTTTTGCCCTCTGCTCCCAAACGTAAGCGATGATCATATAAAGTTTCACTTAGAAAACTGCATCTTTAGACAAGTATGCCCTGCTTGTTGTATCCTGCAGGGTTTATTGACATATAGTAATATTTTTCAACCAAGATAAAATATTTTAAAAACTTAACGTATCTTCATTTGCGCTTCACTCGCGCGACTGTTTACGTTTAAGAGAGAGTAAAAAAAATATATTACTCAGAATATCCTTTCATCCTAATTTTCCTTTACTTCCTTTCCTTATACTTCAACGAATTGCTTTCCTCTAGTTCCACCATTATCGATAGAAATTAGACATAAGTTTGTTTTTTAATTAAAATTTAAACAATTTTTTTACAATAGTTTGATGTATCAAATATAAGGTGGTGCACTTCGCGGTCTTCCCCATTTAACGCTGTCTTCGGTATTGTAAATTCTATATCTGGCGGGTTTATTACTTAATAGCAATTTATCCAACCAACCAGCTCATCTTGAAAATGTTGAACTTTTTCAATCAATGACATATTAATCAAAAAAATATATTCCTTTGAATTGGGTCTCATCCATTTTTAAAGGTAATCCTGCCAATAACATCGTCTCTGACTTCCCCATTTAACTACACATGTCTTTGGTTTTATACATTCTGAATCTGGTGAATTTATTACTAAATAATAATTTTCGCCAACCAATCAGCTCATCTTGAAAACATTGAACTTTTTCAATCCATAACATTTAACAAGAAAATACATTAGTTTAAAGTCAAGTAAAAAAAACAAATAAATTATCAATAATTGTACAAGTCATCCTCATGTCGTGTAGCTAATGGTTGAGTATCGTGACTCCCATGATAGTCTCTGACGACTCTTCTCTATCCGTCCCTGCACTCCGTGGCTCGAAGGGCAGTTATTAAGGGTAGTCCAGTTGCATCTCTCACTTGGTCAGTCTAACGCATTGGGATTTTTTTTGTGCGTTGTCCTTCCACGCCTCCAGTAACCACAAACCTCTCTAAACTGTTTCCCAAAGAGGACTCGTCGAAGGCACAGTATCGACAATCTGTCAGTGATTCTCAGTACTTGATATATATAGTCATTGAAATATAGAGAATGGAGGTGTTATTTGGAGAAAAATGGGCTCGAAAAAAGGAAAAATTAATGTTCTGAAACATATTTAAAATATAGAATTCTTAAAATTGCTGATTATTCATACAATTAAGTACCGTACCAACAATGATATTCAGAAACTCGAATATACAATCATTATTTATTTAAAACATGTTTCAAAGCGTTTTTATTTTTTCTATAATTCAATTCTTAATTATTTTGTTTAGCTTTCTAAACTCTGTGTATGTACTGTGAACTGTGACTGATGTAGAAATGGCGAGAATTATTTATAGTGATTAGGCTTTCGCTATATATGTTTCAAGATTATTAAAAATTAGGAATACGTTAAAGATCTGTGTGAGAAAAAGTAAAGCAAGAACACTTTTTAATAATATTGTGACGAAAATCGAACTCAAAATTCTTAGGTGGAAGATAAGTGATTATCGGCTACGAGGTTGTGGTAGATCATTGATATCAACTACTGCAAAAAACGTTTCAAACTTTTATTTTCGCCTTAAATATAATAGTATTGATATATAGAAAAACAAAACACTCAACAACGTTAATAATTTGTGCCTTCTGGATCAAGCGTTAGTCATTCGTTGTATACATTACAGTCTGACGGATTTATTGCCATGAGCCAATCCCTTCTAAGAAAGGGGTCTTAAGTAAAAACCAATCTGTAAATGTTTTTTAACATACAGATTACAATGGGAATTGAATCCTCAACACTCAGTTTGAAGACTGGCGTCTTATCCACTAAACTGTGAATCGTCATATTTAACAAGTATGTTTTCAATAAATACCTATACTGAGTTTAAATGTATTGAGAAATCGAACATAAATAAAACTTTTTCCTTCTCTCCTTAATTCCCCGTTTACGAGTCCCCATAGAAATATTCCAATCGCACTTGAGCCTGTTTCTACAGTACACAGAATGGGTGCTTACCCATTTTTAATCCGACTCTGTAGCGCTTTGTAATCACAGGGTCGAAATGGGAAAGCTTACTTTTCACTAACATTGAAGTTTCACTTTATTTATCTTGAATGTGAAAAGTAACAAAATATTTCATGAATATACTATGCGTATCCAGAAAGTAAGTGTACTGAGGCTCTCACGACCGGATGGATTTTATTTTCGACATGTTGGCTACACTTCCGTGTAGCCTGACCCTTCCCCTCCGCAACGAGACCGGTTTGAGGTCAGTACGTTGAGAAGTGTCGACGCGACAACACGTTTCGTGAAAAATGTCAATCCAATCTCCCGCCAAGTGCGAAATACGCGGCGTCATCCGTTATCTCGTTTGGAAGGGAAAACCTCCGGTTGAGGTTTATAATGAGGTGAAAACTGCATATAGTGATAAAGCTATGAATCGTACGAGTGTGTACAAGTGGTGTCGCGAGTTTAAAAACGGTCACGTCACACCTCTTCACCCTCCGCCAAAAAGTTCAAAACCAAAGGCATCCGTGTTTTGGGACTGTCAAGGCATAATTTTAATTGAATATATGCCTCAAGGGGAGACCATTAACTCTGCAAGATACTGTGAGACCCTAAAAATATTGCGGAGGGCGATTCAGAACAAGAGGAGAGGCATGCTGACAAAGGGAGTCTGCCTGCTGCACGACAATGCAAGACCACACACGGCCAACGCCACGAAGGAACTGCTCGCCTCGTTTAAATGGAACTTTTCTGAACGTTCGGAACGATCGTTTTCGGAACGTTCCTGAACCATCCCGCGCATTCCTCTGACCTAGCACCTTCAGATTACTATCTCTTTACCTCCCTGAAGCTGCACATGGGTGGAAAAAGGTTTTCAACCGACGAGGAGGTAAATGAGGAGGTGGAGAAGTGGACGGAGGGGTTGGCGGGAAACTACTTCGAGGAAGGCATCAAAAAGTTGATACCCCGCTTCACCACCTGCATTGAGAGGAATGGCGACTATGTCGAAAAATAGCTTACATATGTACTACGGTAACCACGTAATTTTTTGTTTAAATAAAAAAAATTGTAACCTACAAAAATTCAGTACACTTATTTTCTGGATATGCCTCGTATTATACACAAGAATAATGTTTTTTTTTGCATTAAATATTTATTTTCTCAACGACCTTATCAATATTTGAAAACACTTAAGGCCTCTTAAACATATTGATGGTTGGTTGGAAGGTCTCAGTCCGCTACTGTTCATCTTAGTCATGGACTATTTAACTAACCAGGAAATGAACAGTCTCCTAAAGATCCTACTATTTGCAGACGATATCGTATTAATAAGTGAAAAACACGAAGACCTGCAAAATAGTCTGGAAAGGTGGAGAAGAATCTTGGAGGACAATGGATTGAGACTGAGCAGAAAGAAAACAGAGTATCTGTACCTACCATTCGAGAACACAAATGCTGTCACTCCCGTAATGCAAATGGATGGAGAAACATTACCAAATTGTGACTCCTTTAAGTGTCTTGGGTCACTCATCCATAGCGATGGAGGATGTGCAGCAGATGTAACACATATAATTAGTGTGGGATGGATGAAGTTTAGATCAATGACGGGAGTTCTATGTGATCCGAAAATGCCAGTAAAGTTAAAAGGAAAAGTATACCAAACGATTGTCAGACCCACACTCCTATGGCTCCGAATGATGGACGATGTATACCTCTTACTCTAGGCAACTACAAACTGCTGAAATGCGCATGCTTAGATGGTCAACAGGTGTGTCCCTAAGAGACAAAATAAGAAGCTCACGCATTCGTGGAAGCCTGGGTGTTACAGACATCAACAGCAAGATGGAGGAGAAGCGATTGAGATGGTATGGGCACGTTGAACGCAGAGCATCCGATCACATTGTGAACCAGGCAATTTCCATGGATCTTCCTCGAATAACAACCAGAGGAAGACCAAAGAATTCATGGGTGGTGCAAAAAGATAACCTGATGCAGAGGCACGGCCTGGGGGACTTAGTCCGGGGCAGAAGAGCATACAACCTGAGGACGAGGAGAGTTGACCCCAACAGTCTTCGCAGATAATGAGTTGGGATGGAGCCAGGGAGAGAGATGTTGGTTGGAAGACATTGCCATATTGCAATAAGTTTGTCAGGTTGTACTGTATACAACGAAGGTGTAATACAGTGTGGCGCAGAGGAAACGCATGTTTTTTGAATGGCAATTATTTTGCAAAGAGAGGAAACGCCAGTGTTTCATTTAAGCATAACATTGTTTATTTTCAAGATAATTGTTTGATTAATACAGGTAAATGAAGTAATAATATTGCACCTTTAAATTAATTGTGAAAAATAATGTCAGGCAAGTGTTGCCGTTCTTCGCCCACTAAAAGTTCCTATTCGTCAAGAAATCGAAGGAATACCAGAATAAATGTTTGTGAGAGTGATGCATAACTTCCAAGAGAGGCTGCAGATATGTGACCGCGAAGAAGGGCAACACTTGCCTGATATTATTTTTCACAATAAATTTAAAGGTGCAATATTATTACTTCGTTTACCTGTATTAATCAAAAAATTATCTTAAAAATAAACAATGTTATGCTTAAATGAAAAACATGCGTTTCATCGCTTTGCAAAATACTAGCCATTCAAAAAACATGCGTTTCCTTTGCGTCACCTGTATAATACGATACAATCAATAAAAAACGTGTTGGATTTTTTACGTATGTAAGAGCGAATTATATTTTACATATAGAGACCCAATTTTTTTAATACCATAGAGAAACAGACCCGAAATAGTTCAAACCCAGTTCAAAATAAAATAAAACTACCTTTCCAACAAGGCCACACACGGTGCCATTCATAGTTATAAAAGTTTATTATTATTTTTCTTGTGTTAACTTCGACCCTGCCTCAATCCATTAACGTGTTAAAAAATCTTTGAAGTGCAAATGTAAAGGATCTGAAACCGCATTGTGGAGTAAAATCTGATCGTGTTGTGTTCACACGGTCGTGTGTGATTTAGTGAAGATTCGAATCTCATTCAACAATTCAATATATTCACAGTTCTACATATTGTAAAAAGCGGCACATTATGAAAGAATATTGAAACTTGATTAATTCTTATTTGAGACCTTCGTGGTCTATTTGGTATGACCGATGTCTTTCATCCAGGTATTATGAGTCCAATGGTCGGTGGTATCTAATTTAAAACTATATATTAATTTACTTGTGTTCAAGAATTTGTCACCAAGGCTATTGTTACCTTTTGATATACGGTAGTATGATCTAAGAAGACGAAAAATATGTTAGTTATCTATTTCAGTTGTTCTAAAAATCAAGAATTTGTTTATTTTTTTGGTGGTTTAGTAAATTTATCTTAAAAATATAATGACTTGCCCTGAAAAAGTAAAAGCGTACGTAAACTGCTTCATTGTATTATATTTGTATTATATACTCGTATAGTACTCGGCAGTAAGTAATACACATCGGGCTTACCAATGCGTTGGACTGATCGAGTAAGAGATGCAAATGGACTACCCTTAATAGCTGCCCTTTGAGCCGAGGAGTGCAGGGAGGGATGGAGAGGAGTTGAGAGAGTTATCATGGTGTGAGCATCGTGACTGAGGTCACGAGCTACACGACAGGATGATGACTTGTACAATTATTGATAATTTATTTGTTTTTTACTTCACTTTAATACTTTCAAGATGAGCTGGTTGGTTGGATAAAATTATTATTTAGTAATAAATTCGCCAGATATGGAATGTATAAAACCAAAGACATTATGTGTAGTTAAATGGGGAAGACAGAGACGATGTTATTGGCAGGATTACCTTTAAAAACGGATTCTCCGTATAGTTTCTGGAAGTCGATCAACAGGCATAAGTCAAAAAGTTGGACGAATAGACAATTATTCAGTGCACCTAAAATATATCATCATCTTTGACTACATACCCATGAGATTTGTGTGGACTACACAAGCTCATACAAAACGGCTATATATTTCCTCAATTGAAGGTAAAATATGGAGTGAGTCTTCTTTGTTATTCCTAGCATTGTTTTATTATTCCTTTTTACTTAGATTTAATGTAATTAATATGCTATTCCTAACATTATTTTGATTTCTCTCGCTATTTCTACTTATGTACTAACCTCTGGACAATTGAGGAGAGCTAATTTGGATTAAGTTTATATAAATTATATCTAATATTATATTATTACTGTCACTGTTATTCCTAGCATTGTTTTATTATTCCTTTCTACTTAGATTTAATGTAATTAATATGCTATTCCTAACATTATTTGATTTCTTTCGCTATTTCTACTTATGTACTAACCTCTGGACAATTGAGGAGAGCTACTCGTAATTTGGATGTAGTTTATATAAGTTATATCTAATATTATATTATTACTGTCATTGTTATTCCTAACATTGTTTTGATTTCTCTCGCCATTTCCACATAATAGCCTCTGGACAATTGAGGAGAGCTAATTTGGGTATATAGTAGTTAATATAAGTTATTCCTAATGTTATTTTGTTATTACTGTAATTGTTATTCCTAATAGTGTTTAGATTTTTCTCACCGTTTCCACATAATAACCTCTGGAAAATTGCTAACTTGGACATTATTAATACAAGTTATTTCTAACATAGTTTTGATTTCTCTCGCTTTTTCCACATAATAATCTCTGGACGATTGAGAAGAGCTAATTTGGGTATAGTTTATATAAGTTATTCCTAATATAATTTTGTTATTAATGTAATTGTTATTCCTAACATTGTTTTGATTTCTCTCGCCATTTCCACATAATAATCTCAGGACGATTGCTAATTTAGACATAATTAATACAAGTTATTTCTAACATTGTTTTGATTTCTCACACTATTTTTGTATCATATACTAACCTCTGGATGGTTGTAAGAAATTGCTTATTTGGATGGAAATAATATAAGTTATTTCTCACACTGTTTTGATTTATTTTATTATGCCCTCATATCAGCTTCTGGATATTTTCAAGATATTAGACAGACATTTATTTTCCAACGTAAAACGCTGAACCAGGTGAATTTGCGTAACATTTAATTCGACAGATAAGCCTTTATAGCGGAGCAAAGAAGATTAGAGTAAATTTGTAGAAGAGAATGTTTGCTCTGATGATTGGATCCAGTTTTTGCTTCAAATTTCTTTCCGAATCCCCATTCACTCCGCGATGTACCCGTGTGGTGTCGATTCAATGACTGGAGATAACTCGACTCTTTATAGGCCGATAATTGTATTTGTCTTTCAACACGTGAATATTTACATTTTTCCTTAATTCATTTTGATTCTTCCTAGTCGATATGTTGGTCGTTTATCAAAGGTAGATCGCCACATGCCGTTTAATATCACTCACAACTCTTCCATTATTTCAGCAAATACTATCTACATAAAATGCAGAATTTCTAAACTTACTTCAATCGTTCGTTCCTCACACATATATCGCATTCAGTTTTCTCATTTCCCCATGGTTGAAATAAATATTGCGAATTGGCCAAAGGCAAATATTTGACAAGATTTTATTACGGATTAAAGAACTTTAAAATTTCAATATAATACAATATGACGACATCCATGACCTATTTTTAAAGACACCTGTCTTCCGATCCGGTGGTATTGGGTTGGATTGCTGTTGGTACCCTTTTTTATAAAGAGTATCAGTCTTTGGGTATAAGTTTGAAAAAAAGAGTTGGCGTAACGCGTGTATAGTTCCGGTTTATAGTGAAAAAACTGCCGAAAGCAAGGAAGACTTCTGGAACTATTATTAAAAAAAGGAATAAAAAGATTACAATGGCAGGTGACGTAAATGCATTGGTTGGCATTAATTATTCCTAACCAATAAATTTTAATAACCAACAATAAATTAAAAGGTGGCGGTTTTGAAAATTTTCACGGGATATTTCTCACCTTACTTAAATAGATTTCCCATACACATACTACATCATTAATATGGTAATATTAATCTAGATATCTGCCTAAACATCATTTGACACATTACACATGCCAATACTGTGGCAAATACTACATTTATTATTTGCTGGTAATAAATCTGTCAATAATAATATAAGTATTCTATTTAATATGACGCAGTGCTTGTCTCTGTGGTGATTAATGTTATCGTCGTGTTGCTATTTCTCTAGAGTCGAGTTTGCTAGTTGTGATTGACGCGATCGTCTCTTCCTTTTAGCAACCGTAAGTCTGTAATACTTTGAACAAAAAAAATATCTTGAAGAAACAATAAAAAATAATAAAATAAAATGTCTAATTAATTGGATCATGTGGACCGCATGGAGGATATAAGACTGGCAAGAATCGCTAAGACTGAAACCCTAACAGCAGGAGATTACCAGGAAGGCCGCAGAAAGGGACAGCTGGACGTCATCATCCCAGGACAGCCTACCGTCACAAACAGGTCATACGTCCTAAGCCAAGAGGAAGAAGAAGAAGAAGTGTAATTAATAAAATAAATTTCGAGAATATGTCTATTATTTCAAGTTGTTTTAATTATTTTTTTAATATAAAATTTTAAAAATAACGGAATACTACTGTCCAAATAACTTCCAAGATTAATCAGGTGTGCACCATTCTTATGTATCTTTAAAATAGAGATAAAATATATTACATTACTATAAATACCCTTCCATCCTTATTTTTCTATGTTTCCTCCCTTATCCTTAAATAAATGTCTTTCCTTTAGTTCTGCCATTATTGGTAGAGATAAGTAATTTATTTGTTATTTTTATACTTAAATTTGAACGAATACTTTTTTGTCAAATCTGTCATCAATTAAAATAGTTTGATTTATACAATATGAGCTTGATGGTCGAAAAAAATCTGTATACAAACGAACGTAAAGGAATGAAAAGAAATAAAAATAAATAATATTAAAACAGTCGGCTGAATACAATTTATCCAATCGAATACGGCACTGAACATTTTTTTTTAAATACAAGTAACTTTCAATATGCTTGATAAGATCTAAAATATCTGATGATGTGTGCAGATATATATTTATGGTAAATTTAGTTATCTCAAAACATCTGATGATGTGTGCAGATATACGAGTATATTTATGGTAAACTTAGTTATCACAAAACATCTGATGATGTGTACAGAGATATATTCATGGTAAACTTAGATATCACAAAATATGTGATGATGTGTGCAGAAATATATAATATATTTATGGTAAACTTAGTTATCACAAAATATCTGATGATGTGTGCAGAGATATATTTATGGTAAACTCAGTTATCACAAAATAGGAAAAAAATAAACTGGAAAACAATTTCCCCTGTCAGTGGGTATTTTTTAATTTGGCAATGTTACCCGGCATGAGGAGGAGATATGGCGGAATAGAAAAGTTAATCAGCGAGAGCAAACAGGAGCTGGGAGGAGGGAAGATGGGGAGGGGACACTGGGGGACCATCGGTCATGTTCAATTATAAAAGGGTAGAGGTGTCACATGAGAGGGGTTGTCAACTGCTTTTATTTTACTCCCCTAATGTGAACCGGCTTGTTGAGGTGGATTGAGCTAACATATTTTGTAAACTTGCAATAAAAAACTCAAAAAGTTATTTGTAAAACACTGTTTAGGCAGCTTCCAAGTGACAGGGTAACAATGAAGACCTACATAGTCTAGTTGGTAAAACGTCCGATTTCCAAGTCGTTAATGGTATATTTGATTCCGATTGGTATCCATATTATTTTTACAAAAGGGGTTCAGTCAGTTTTCACTTGAGGCTTCTTTAATATATTTCTGGTTGGTCGAAAGAGATTTCCACAATCAACACCCCAGGTCGTACCGTATACAACGAAATTCGAATACAATACAACAATAAATGTGGATGTGAACTTAAGGCTGATGAGTTGAGGAATATGAAGAAGAACACTCTGAAAGGGTTTGGGCATGTAGAACGAATGAATGAAGAAAGACTTACAAAACAAATATATATTACACATGTGAATATAAGGTGGGGAAGAGGAAGATCAAGGAGAGTATGTTTGGATCAAGTGAAGTAGGTAGAGAGATAAATTATAGGAGCTGTATGAGAAAGTTTATGGATATGGATGAGGCGAAGGATATATGTGGAGTGTCGATATAGGAGTCTGGAGCTCTGTCCTATCTGCCTATCCCGATAGGAAAATGGCGTGATTGTGTGTATTAAAATAATCTAACGTAATCACCGTGTTCCTGACACAATATAATACGTCGTATTACTCTTTCTTTGTGTAGAGTACATCCTGGCGAGTTTATTGTCCTGTGGAAATTTCCCCTAACCAATCAGAAAGATGTTGAAGTTTCTGAAATGAAAACCTTTCTGAAACATCAAAAAAGGAGACCAATAATAAACAAACCCACACCCCCCGGGTGAGAAGACAGACATCTTACCAACTAAGCTACGATTGTTCTCTTTATGGATGATGGTGGAAGAAAAATATTTATAACTTTTACATAATATTTAAAAAAAATTGTTCACAATAAATAATTTTCGCAGCATCCATTTAACCTTTCTTATAAATACCATACACTCCTGCCAACAGACACTCCTCAAGAAATTTTGGTATACTAAACCCTAAACAGACCCTTAACCAAATAATGTTCATAAGAAATTCTCATAAATGCCCGAAATATCTTAAGGCCGTTTAAAATTTATGTATTCAAATATTCGATCCCTGCCCAGCCATTGACCACCCCTGCAGGTACTTCGTTGTATTGTCTCTTGACAGGGGTTGTCCGTTTAGGTTCGCCCATACATCACGCGGCTGATTTATTGAAATTATGGGCCACCAAACTGTGGGGCAGCGGACCGAGGTGGGTCCCATTTGGTCGCCCATCTTCACGCAAATACTGCCCGCAAGTATTTCAATTATTCAGAGTATGTTGCGTGGGGGATTGTGAATCGATGGGGAATGGTCGGAGAATGATCATTTCACTTCTGTGGGATTTGATAATTTGTCATGATTTATTTATGTGCGTATGAGACCAATTGCAATAGTTTGTGACTTGTGAATTGTAAATTTCACTTTTTTTTATTATTTATTTACATGACAAGTAATTCTTTATATACATTTTACGTGAAAAACAAAACAACAGACAATTTAAACAAAACAATATAATTTGTATGCAACTGGGTTTAGTATCCTTCATTTCTCATATATTCAGTTAACAAGAATTTTGCCTGTATCTTACTGAGGATACATGAAAAAATAAGTTGAAACTTTTACCGGTTGTTAATTAACGATTTAATACCTCTTTCGTAAATTATCATCAACTAAATACCATAAGTTATGATACCTTATTTAAAGTATATACCACGTGAGATAACCCTTGGTATATTTTATCACTTCAAATAAATGAATAGTCCATCTCACAATGTCCTACGCACCACAGTTCACACATTTTTTACTGTAGCCCCTTCAGCAAGCTCAAACTCCTATCGCAGTAACAACCACATTAGGTACCTACATTTTATATATTGATTAATAACCTAAAGGATTTAGAAGTTAAACACTTGTATTATATTCGGAGGTTTTGTGTATGATTCCCGATGTTGATCTAATAAGGCTAGAAGTTTTTTTTTCATATTCACGTCTTCAACGGGTTTTTTCAATGGTTGAAATACATACATACATACCACCGCGCCGTCTTCCTGTCGTGGTAGACAGAATGGAAAGAGCGCAAGATTTTACTAGCGACATGTACTCGTATGTTTCGCCTCTTTTACATTAACAGCTTGTCACACAGCTCCTACGATTCTCTTGCTTTTACATTTCCCTCTTTCAACATATAATACACTCGATCCAACAATACTTCCATTGGTCTTCCTCTACCACGCCTTCCCCTCACATTTGGAGTATATATTTGTTTTATTTTTAGAGTATTTATTCGACTCCTTAGTAGATTTTGATAATGTCGGGCTCATGGGAATATGTTTTACTGCCCCGTTGACTTTACTTACCATCGTTACACATCGCTCGACATCTCTCATAACTCTTCCATCATCTAAAAAAATACTACTTATATAACATAATTCCTATCCTTGCTCTAATCCTTCATTCCTCACTCATATATCCCATTTACTTTCCTTTCACACTTTTCCTTCTCCATGACTGAACTATATTCTTTACACAACTTTTTTAACAACATTTTATTATGGATGTACGACCTTTGAAACATTAATACAATATATTATATGTGACATCCATGGTTTGGTTTTAAATCCACCTGCCTACCAATCTGTAGGGTACAGGTTCATTTACCGTTGGTACACATTTTTTAGAGAGGTAATCAGTTTTTGGGAAAAAGTTTTTAAAAACAAATTAAATTATACATCATATGTGTTTTGTTCATGATTAGGTATGCTTCTGTCAACAATGCAACTGACTAAAGAAAGGAAGAATCTAGAAACTTTAAAAGACGGGTTTTAGAAAAAAGAAGGAAAATGAAAAGATTATATTGGCAGGTGACGTTAAAAGAGGTAGGCTGAAATCGATGTTAGGTAAGTTTGGTGATAGACAGACAAGTGATAATGGAGATAACATGTAAGAAGTGTTATTGAATAATGATCTTCGTGTGTCTGATACGTTTTATAACCACAAAATAAATCATAGGAAAGAGGAGATGAACGATTATTAATTGACCATGTGTGCATGGATTGTTCACAGCCGTTGAGGAAAGTTTGCTCTCTAAAGGGCGCTGTATAAATAATCATATTGCTATTATTCAAAAAACAATCTCGATGCGAGATTATTTAGGGTAGCAGATATTGACTCTAACTATTATCTAGTGGTGAGCGGAAGAAATATTATCCGTGGGCGACGATCGTGGGCGACGATCGATGATACGTAAAAAAAGCGTTGGTTGTGAGAACTAGATTCAAGAAACAGCAAGAGTGTGAAAAGAATAGGAATGATAAGTGATGAATTAAATATTGAAGAAGAATGGATAAGTATGATTGTTATATTCGTAGTCGCTGCGAAAGATTCAGTGACACTGCAAAAAACGGATGTACAAAAGGAGAAGCATTGTGGGATAAAAAAGTAAAGAACTGCGTCAAGACCAGAGATTGAGGTAATACTGAAGAATTCCCTCGTGAACTCCACAATATCTACATTAAAAATATCCACCAAACTAGACAAAAATATATCCAATTGTTGCATTATGTAAAATGGCTAAGGAACGCTAGTGCAATGGTCAGGGTATCCATTTGATGATGATTTTAGATATTTTCACAATAAATCTCAGAAAAAATAATATCAGTAATTTTGTTTTTTTTTTTCAGTTTCTGAAATTATTATACCTAATGCATATTCGTATATTATAATTTTTTATCCCACAAGCGAAACAATACAATTTTATTATTTTTTACACATATAAAATGATCCCACCTTGTTCCTTGCGGAGTTGGCAGAGAAAACGGACCTCCAACCTTTTATACCAAAATATTCAAATTTAGAATTATCCTCATGTATACATCTCATCAGCTTGGTCCCAAAAATGGTTGTCTTACCCGATATCAACCTTACCCGATTTCACGCCGAACCGCGAGAAGAAACTCTACAACACCACGTCCTCGCTTGGACCGTGAAGTTCTATAAAAGCCAACAAAATCACAGCAATCCCTTAGTCGCTGCCCTGGGGGCTTACGAGAGTAAATCCGGTCTACCCTTCCGTCATAAGCACAGGCTCCCGAAGCATTATCTGTTACCTGACTAGTCCACCTGCAGTATTAACTGGAACGATCAAGGTCTGAGTGAATGTGATGGAATACAAGTAGCCTGAACGAGTAGACTTGTTCTTGACAAATAATTAGTTGTAAGAATTTTTATCTAGTTATAAATAGTATGTAGGTGTTAATTATTTCTAAGAAATCATATATTAAGATTTTTAAAAATAAAAATAAAATGACATGTAGGAAAATAAGATTCAGTAAGTTCATAAATTATAATATATAATTAAGATTAGTTAAGTAATAAATTTGTATGTAGATAGATGATATATCCTTGAAAAATATTTGTACGATATATTATTACTATGTTTAATAAAAAAATGGTTGTCTTCAATAAAATCACTTGAAGAAAACCTTTTTTAGAAGGCCTTATCAAAGTTTATGATCAAATATAAACACTACACCTAAAGCCCAATATGTTACTACCACATATCGAAAGATTTACAAAGGTGTCTTTGTAGTTCGTCATCCCTTGGTAAGTTTTAAGCGGTCTTTTACATATGTTGGTGTGGGGAAGTAACTAATCCAAGGGACGCTGCCATCATCTACCTATCCTTACACTCAACTTATATTTTTTTAAGTAATAATAAATAAACATAGGTCTATTGATAGCAACATATGTTAGTATACAAATAATATATTTAAATACACTTCAAAAACACATAAATTGCAGAAAATACATTAAAGACAGAAGCTATCAAAAGGTCATGTCTCATCTAATAACATCCCCTCGCCAAGATACACCCCACCAATATAGGACGAGCCCAGCCACGGGGACACCAGATGTTTTTCAGCCCACACCTTTGTACATGTAGAATAAGAAAGAAAAAAAAAACAGAAAATAAATAGGTAGCAAAAAAAAACAAATCCACAATACCACCTCAGATTAATTCAAACAAACAGATAAAGGTTCCTTGACTGCAACACAATGTGTACATAACACAATGTGTTATGTACACATTGGAACACAATGTGTACATGCAACACAATGTGTACATTCCCAGTATTGCATACACATCTCAGAACAAACTGCAGTAAACACAATATCTTGTAGAGCAGAAAATTCTCTTTTGAATGACGTATAACAATTTACCATTTTCTTTTACTTTTGGTGCTCATTTTCCAATTTGAAAAAAACGGACACAACTTATGTTAACACCTAATACATTAAATATGTTTTTATTTGTTAAAGCGCGGTTGTTGTATACTATTATATATTAAATGTGTTTTTATTTGTTAAATCACGGTTGTCGTATAGTATTATACATTAAATATGTTTTTATTTGTTAAAGCGCGGTTGTTGTATACTATTATACATTAAATGTGTGTTTATTTGTTAAAGCGCGGTTGTTGTATACTATTATACAATAAATGTGTTTTTATTTGTTAAAGCACGGTTGTCGTATAAAATTATACATTAAATATGTTTTTATTTGTTAAAGCGCGGTTGTTGTATACTTTTATACATTTAATGTGTTTTTATTTGTTAAAGCGCGGTTGTTGTATAGTGTTATATTTTAAATATGTTTTTATTTGTTAATGTATTAATAAATTCACTTACTCTTTTGTTCAAATTATCCGTGTTGTTTCAAATCAGGAAGTTCCAATATTTTTTAATATCCATCCCCCTAAAACCACTGGTACATGACGAATAGAAAATATTTGACCACAGCTGTTTGTAAAAACAATAGAATGAACGGCAAAAAATCCTTGCAGACTGCATTGATTTATACGGAGCGTGTCCATTGCTATGGAATAAAGCAAATGTCACTCATTTAGCGACTTTGAAATTATATTTATTTAGACTTAATGATATCCTCGGGGAGGCCGTGAAAGGACAGGATACACGGGTGACGGAAGATAGAGAATTCCCATGGATAGTCAAGTGGTCTCCAAACCAAATTAAAAGCTAACCTTTTAAGTTATTTTTTTATGAGAATGTATTCTTGAACGTTGAATAATAACAAATTGCATTTTTTGCTGCTTATCCGGCTCGTAGACGTTTATACTATTTATTTATTTGGCCTCTTTACAACACTAAAGTATGACAGTTAGTTTTATTGACATTATATTTAAACCTTTTTAAAATTGGCAAATATTAACTCATTTTTATATATTTTATTCATCATCACTATCACGATATAACCCTATAGGCAAATTAAAAAAAATCTCCATTTCATTTTATCTTGGCGCACACCTTTCGTTTCTGCCACGTCTATACAACTCGTCATGTATGTTTTCCCATTCTCATATAAAGGTTTTTCACTCTGCCCTTCTTCAAAATATGATTCATTTGACGAACTCCGTGACCTAGTTGGTAAGACAACTGTCTTCTAACCCGGAGGATGTGGGCTCGATTCCCGGTGGAATCTAGATAAAAAAAATGGTTTTCAGTCTGGCTTTCATAAACATATTTCTGGTTTATTGGAGGAATTTCCATAAGGCTGTACTGTATACAAAGAAATTGTTAAACACGACTCGCTCGGGCGCTGCTATAGCTCTCAGACATGATTTTGCCAATAAAATTGGGTTGAATCCCGAGTTAGAGAACCTTTGAGGAGAGTTTATTCTCTATGCGGTACTATATAAAAAAATCCTTTAAAAATTGAAATTGCCACTTTTTTTTGGTCTTCTCATATTTCCTATTTTACTTGTACAGATTAATTTCGTAAATATTTTCTCACTCATTTTTTTACGTGGCCGAACCATGCCAACGTTTCTTTTTTTTTTATCTAAAGCACGATATGTAAGCTAAACGACAGAGTGATGAATGAATGTATATCGACTTGTATTACAATGTACAATCACACACTTACTACAATAAATTATTGTTGTTTTTTTTTATCTAAAGCACGATATATGAGCTAAACGACGGAGTGATGAATGAATGTATATCGACTTGTATTACAATGTACAATCTTACACACTTGCTAGAATAAATCATTGTTGTTTTTTTATCTAAAGCACGATATATGAGCTAAACGACAGAGTGATGAATGAATGTATATCGACTTGTATTACAATGTACAATCTTACACACTTGCTAGAATAAATTATTGTTGTATTTTTGTAATATTTTTCAGCAACTTAAGCAAAATTGTCAATACAAACGTTTGGGTAAATAAAAAAATTAATTAAACAGTTTTGAGATATTCAAACCATTTTGAACTTTTCACAAGTTCACCAAACCATAACGAACCTACAATTGATCCCATCGCTTTCTCTCCAAGGATACTCGTACATGACGAGTAAGAGACAGGAAGTGCATAACATATATAAATACTGTCGACCTTCCGTTTAGATCAAACAGGTGTGCTGTGAGGTATCGTGCGGTCTGGCCGTATGCTGTGATTAGAGCAATTGCAACTGGGACAAATGTATTGTATGTCGTGCTGGGCGGCTCTTGTTAAATCACAGACCTGAACTGTGGGAACCTTGAATAGGGAACCACTGACCGGAACTAAAAGGGCGCTAGCAAAATTGTTTTTTTTTTTATATCCAATAAGTAGTTTTTACTGATAGTGAACTTAGCAATTCAACATGACAATAATTTGTAATTTATTCTGTAAAATTGAACAATAATTTGTAATTTATTCTATAAAATTTAAAATAAATTGTAATTTATTTTATGACAATAAGATATACAGGTTAAACCCAATAACATTAAAGCTTAAAGAGAATTAAATACAATAATAAGAAATAAATAAGAAATTATTGTTAAGCCGAAGTAACAAGCTCAGAAAATAAACCTTGAAAAAAGACTTAGGGAACATTTGAGATGTCTAAATCGCATTTAATCGAAAAAAAACATCCTTTGATATCGAATTTGGTTTGCGGATTTTGCACACTCACTAGAGGGATTTCAGCCGGATAACTTGGAAATTCTCAAAATAAGAAAAAGCATTAAATTATATCTAAATATAACATACATAATTAAGTTACTTTCAATAATTGTTCTCTTTTAAATATGTTTCCCATTCAAAAATCATCTTTTTGACACCTACCTACCCTTGCCCTTATTAGCCACAACTCCCCTTACCCTTTCCTGTACCTACTAAAGTTTAAAAAAAAAAACTTTTAGATATGATATATTTCATCTTTACCTGATGAAGACGATGGAGGTCTTTGAAACATGTAGTGAATTCAAATAAAACGTTTTATTTATTTCATTATTAATTAATAAACGTGATACCACAAAGTGAAACAAACATCGTTTCTAAGATTCTTGAAATACTTTCTTTTGACACATTTTCTGAATTGTTGAAGATGTCAACATTTGAGGCTCTATTCAGATGGAACATCCCGTGAGATAAAGGAAGAGCACTTTGCAAGTTAATTCTAATTAATACCAACCTAAATAAATCGATACTTATATACCTATAAAAGTTGTCAGGAACCTAAAACTGTTGCTCCCGTCAACAAATTAAATACATATAAATAGACCTTCACATCCCGCCTCATGCTTAGAAGGTAGTATCCCTACACACCTGGAAGAAACCTTGTAGGATCTATCCACGGGTTGAAACGATACTTACGTAAGTAGAGATTACGTGTTTCTCAAAAATTTATTTTCAACTTTCTCCATCATTTGAGAGTTACGAATGCACTGCGGGCTCCACACCAAAACTCTACATTCTAACTTGCTACGTACCAGCGCACTGTCGAGGAATCTAAAAACCTCTCCTTCATTTTTTCCTTTTAGTAGGAAAAAATGTATTTTGGAGATACCATTTAAATATGTACCAATCCAAAAGCCGAATTTATTATTATTTTCTCGTATAGTGGTTACAATGATTTCGACATATTGAAAAGCATGGTCACTAGACAACATGGCATTGGGTTCCATTTAACGAACTCTTAATTTCATTTCAGTATTATAACGTGTTTCATTCCTGATTTTCCTTTCCTCGTCATTCTTCCTTCCGTTTTCCTGATTGATGATATCTCACTTTTATTTTTATTATACGAGAATATGTATATTGTTCATGAATTGAGCAAAAATAGTTATAATTTAAATGTTTTCTGGGACCATATTACTTTTTTATCTATTATACTTTATTCAGGTCGATTGGAAGATATTGATACCTGGCCATAACTCTACCAAATTGTTATAGAATGAAGTATTGAATAAATAAATAAATTTAACCTTCAGTGTTAACACTAATTGAGTAACCGCGGAACTTGCAGTTCATCATATAAGTGTTGGCAATACTACATTGCACGTGAAGAGGCAACAACACTAGTACACGTCTAAAACTAGTGAGTTTTGTTGCCAGAAAAACTCTCTTAGCAGACTGGGAGTATTTTTAAAGGGTATTGTCGAGAATCGAACTTGAAACCCCTGAATGTAAGTCAAGTATCTTAGCCACGGAGGTCGTTATAAACCGAAGAATAATCACATCAAATAAATCACAAAAAAATCAAATTACGTTTCATTTAATGAGCAAATTACTCAAGTTAACATTGTTGATCTGAATCAAACTCAAATTAGCCAGGACTCGAACCGTGCGATAGATGGTTTCCTCTGTCTCGTAGCAAATTGCCGCACTCGAGTGTTTTATTCAGGAATCGCGTGACTGAATTGTGTCACGAATACATGACGGCACCTTGCGCCACTGTGTGGAACTTTTTAATGTATTTTGATTTATTTTGTTTTTGGAAACCAGAGATAATTTTTTTTCGTAAGGAGAGTTTTTTTACCATGCCCTATGATTAGTTTATCGTAATAGTTTTTAACCATTCTTTCACTGATTTTTCTCTTTTTGTTTTACTTGACACATGCAACAGCCATTTATTGAAAGGAAGATAATTCATTTCAGTGTTTTCCCTCAACTATACAACGTCTCCAGATTTTTTTTTCCTAGTACCATACCTAAAGTACGCTATGATTCTTTTGTTGCATGTTGTCGAAAGTCTTTCGGTAAACTTCTATTCTTGGATATTAGAGACATTGGTGTACCTTGTTGTACACATTGGTGTACATTTCGAAGGTATCTGTCATGTTTCTTTCTTTTTTCAAATAATTGCCTATTTTAAGAGTGTAGCAATTTCCAATCGTGGAGGAAACCCCAAGGACGGCTCATCCTAGAGTCTTGTTGGTGAATAACTCTCTCTTACAGATTTTTAAAAAATACTATCTGGAAATGATAGATGTCGTATTCTCCTTGCCCCGCGACCTTTCGGACTTGAAAAAAAAAACAAGTGAAATAAAATATTTTCAAGTATTACCAAAGACTGGGAAACATCCCCAATCGACCCCTAAGAATCGATGGTCTGTCGGGCGATATAATCAGTGGTCACGCTTCGTCGACAAGTCGGAAGGTACGATTTTTAGTTTCGAGTCCGGTGTGCCGCACGATGGGTGCTCAATTAGGCACACGTGTTGACTCGAAGAGCACACCTGGACAGGAAATCACTGATGAACTGTTAAATATTTGATCTATTTTGTTGTTCCATAGTGATAGGTACATGTTTATATGTATAATATTTTTATTTTAGTATTTTAACTATTAGAAATACAATTATTTCAGAACACAGACGTTTTCTTCGATCAGCCGATGAGACACTCGTTTTGATACCAACACATCACACTACATTTTACACAACTTCACTTGTGGTTCACTCAGCACGTCTATGGAACGAATTTCCAAGATTTATCAGACGTTCCCCATCCTTATTTATGTTTAAGACAGAATTTAAGAAGTATTTACAGTACCCGGTGGTAAGTAATACACATCGTTTGTAGAGCGTTGTCTCTGTCTCACGATGCGCTAACCACATCGTGACTTCGATACCGGACTCTTAGCGCATTGTACGACAGAGACGACGCTCTACAAACGGTGTGTATTACTTACCACCGGATACAGTATGTAACTCAGAATATGATTTCATCTTAATTTTATTTTGTTAACCCATAAGAAAGATAATAAACAAGCTTTATGTAATAATCAGACAAACATTTTTTAATTAAACACCAACGGTATTTCAAGTCTTAAATTGCGGCTTGTCAAACGAGCGTCTTATCAACTAAGCCGAGAAGTTTGTCATATTCGTGTATAAAAAAGTTTGAGAAAAAATATTCTGGAAAACTCTGAATTAAAAATTAAAAAAAACAAACATACCACGCAATAGGTTATGATTGTCAGCCATCTTATGGATAACGCAAATAAATAAATAAATATGCGCGTATTGTTTATTGTGTGTATGCCTTTGCGCTTCAGCAAGCACACGTTCTTGACAGACCACACCCAAAGTTCTGATGTCAAAGAGTATCAACTTCTGAAAAAATCGATATATTCAATATGCTGCAGTCTTTCGTTGGGCTGTTTTATATAGCACTATTCTAATATTCCTTAATAGCACTATAAAAATTTACGATAACCAGCAAATAAGCTACTTTAAAAAATCAGATGTAAAATGGTCTAAGATTAAAACCAGTTTAGAAGTGAATCTGCTAGAAATCGAATCTAGGGCGCCCGCTAACATAGCGTAAATGTTAACCATTAGACCACGGTCACTGAAAATTTGTGATATTTACTGTATCACAAATTTTCTTCTTCACTCGAAACCGCGTCTGAAAACCGCGTCTGAAAATATTTTATTTTCAGTCGACAAGTAATCGTCTTCAGATTATGATGACGTGTCACCTACACTCAAGATGAGTGATGCGAGATCATGCAGGATGCTGCTCCTCCCGCTCCCTGCTATTCGGATATCCAGATATCCCTCGGGACCAGCGCCAATCTAGGCTCCATCACTCAATACTAACTGATCCCCTTTCTTTTCAAACCCTGCAAAATGGAATCGGTAAATTGCTACACCAATTCTTGATATTAAGCATAAGATTTATTTATTGTATGTCAATTATTATTGTATACAATATTATTAGCAACGTTCCAATATTACGTAAGTAATATTACAATTCTAACGTATATTTGCTTTGTTGTTGCTAGAAAGCATGTATTAACACTTGTATCCCGATCCCGTATTTTAACGTCATAAACTAGATTTGCGTTAACTTTCGATTATTATTGTATAAAATATTACTAGCCACTTTCCAATATTATGTAAGTAATATTACAATACTATCTTTGTTTTGTTGTTGCTAGAAAGCATGTATTAACACTTGTTTCCCGATCCCGTACTATAACGTCATAAACTAGATTTGCATTGATTCTCGATTACTATTGTATACAATATTATTAGCAACTTTCCAATATTATGTAAGTAATATTACAATACTTGCAGTTATTACTGTATATAATATTACTAGCAACTTTTCAATATTATGTAAGTAATATTACAATACTTGCACTTATTATTGTATATAATATTATTAGCCACTTTCCAATAATATGTAAGTAATACTATAATACTATCATTGTTTTGTTGTTGCTAGAAAGCATGTATTAACACTTGTATCCCGATCCCGTATTTTAACGTCATAAACTAGATTTGCATTGATTCTCGATTATTACTGTATAAAATATTATTAGCAACTATCCAATATTATGTAAGTAATATTGCAATACTATCTTTGTTTTGTTGTTGCTAGAAAGCGTGTATTAACACTTATTTCCCGATCCCATACTATAACGTCATAAACTAGATTTGCATTGATTCTCGATTACTATTGTATACAATATTATTAGCAACTTTCCAATATTATGTAAGTAATATTACAATACTTGCAGTTATTACTGTATATAATATTACTAGCAACTTTTCAATATTATGTAAGTAATATTACAATACTTGCACTTATTATTGTATATAATATTATTAGCCACTTTCCAATAATATGTAAGTAATACTATAATACTATCATTGTTTTGTTGTTGCTAGAAAGCATGTATTAACACTTGTATCCCGATCCCGTATTTTAACGTCATAAACTAGATTTGCATTGATTCTCGATTATTACTGTATAAAATATTATTAGCAACTTTCCAATATTATGTAAGTAATATTGCAATACTATCTTTGTTTTGTTGTTGCTAGAAAGCGTGTATTAACACTTATTTCCCGATCCCATACTATAACGTCATAAACTAGATTTGCATTGATTCTCGATTACTATTGGATACAATATTATTAGCAACTTTCTAATATTATGTAAGTAATATTACAATACTTGCAGTTATTATTGTATATAATATGACTAGCAACTTTCCAATATTATGTAAGTAATATTACAATACTATCATTGTTTTGTTGTTGCTAGAAAGCATATATTAGCATTTGTATACCGATCCCGTATTTTAACGTCATGAACTAGATTTGCATTGATTCTCGATTATTACTGTATAAAATGTTATTAGCAACTTTCCAATATTATGTAAGTAATATAACAATACTTGCAATTATTATTGTATACAATATTATTAGCCATTTTCAAACATTATGTAAGTAATATTACAATACTATATTTGTTTTGTTATCGCTAGAAAGCATGTATATACCGATCCCGTATTTTAACGTGGTAAACTAGATTTGCATTGATTCTCGATTCCGTGACCGATAGCTCTTTCTGTAAGGCATTTACAGACATCTACTAAATTTAACCTATAAACGATAGATTCCAGATTTCCGATTCGGAATTTCTAGCAAGGACAATCCATAGACAGTGAAAATATGTAAAAATTCTGACATAGCGTCATCAATGTGCGGTGAGTGGCAGATCCTGAAGATTTTGCCATATAAATTTGAGGACCCACTGCAGTCTCCAGGTTGCAATAAAACAAGGAACTTGCACAGATCCTCCAAACTAGCTTTCAAAGAATGTGTTTTAACAAGTGTATTTCATCAAATAACAAAAATAATAACCCTGCAAGGCATATACTGAGCATAAGAAGAGAAGCGAGACCAGGTACATGTGTAAGGAGTGTGATGTAGCTCTTCACAAAAGAGAACGTTAGCAGAATTATCATATTTTTCTAAACTTTCGAAGTATGTTAAACAAATATAAAAAATTGCGTTACAATATTCCTTATATTTACTTATATATACAAATTTTAGTAAACCTTCTAAAAAATCAGACATGCCCAAAAACAAACCAGGCACTGACAAATGTTGCATTGATTTCGACCAAATGTTGAAATTAATTATTAAATTCATAATTTAAAAAAAATCTAGTCTGGTTGACACTTCAAACCCTTTTGAGATCCTTCTGGATGATCATAAGAGATTGCCATATGGCAATAAACACGACATTAATTCCAACGAAAGCGTTATACAATATACCATATAGTACACATATTCTTGATTTACGTAGTGGTACTTTAACACGGTTAGGTGTTTTCCTCCTTATTTTAGTTTTGTGTAGTCAATAATACATCTGTATGACTGTACATATATTCATGCAAACCATCACGCCATTTCCCTGTTGGGGTAGTCAGAGAGGACATGGCTCCAGACTTTCCTATCTCAACACACACCCTTCGTCTCTTCCATATCCATACACCTTCTCATGCAGATTCTACGATTTCTCTGACTTTCTACGTTTCCGAATATCTTACTATACTTTCCTTGGTCTTTCTCTTACACGCCTTCCATACTCTTGTTGTTAACATTACAATGTAGCAAATATATATTTCCATGTAGCAGTCTCTTCTGACCGACCTGAAAATGTTATAGAGACCTAAAGGGAAAATCAGACAGTAGTATTTCCTAAAAAATATTGGTTCTAATGGAAGCGAACCCGTAACCCCAGATTTGGAAGAATGGGCGTTTCTCCAACAAGTCCGCCGGAGGTTTAATTTCGACAAATAATTCAATTATATTTTTACATTGAGAGTGCTCTTGAGAACAGTTTTCTCTCTAAACCGAGCTTTGTAATTTACTATTTTTATTTTTTTGGTTTTCTCACAGGTGTTGTTGACATCCATAATACAACTTCGCGTTGCGTTTCATGTGTCCAGGCATAGTTAGGAATCTCTCGAAATAAGGCACTTGTCAGTACGTACTACACGTTGCATTAGTGTAATTAAGAATTCAACATGGAATCTAGTAATAAATAAGGCAATATTGTAAAAATAAACTAAAAATTAAATGAAATAGCACTTTTAACCTCATTTTGAAAAAAATGAACAAAATAGCACTTCCAACACCAAAAGTGGAACAAAACAACACTTTTAATCTTATTGTAATAAAAGTGAAACAAAATAGCGCTTCTAACGACAAAAGAGAAACTAAAAAGCGCTTCTAACGCCAAAAGTGGAACAAAACAGCACTTTTAACCTCATTGTGATAAAAATGAAGTTTCTAACAACAAAAGAGGAACCAAATAGCGCTCATAACGCCAAAAGTGGAACAAAATAGCGCTTCTAACGCCAAAGTGGAACAAAACAGCACTTTTAACCTCATTATGATAAAAGTAGAACAAAATAGCCCTTCTAATGACAAAAGAGAAACAAAATAACGCTTCTAGTCTCATTGTAAAAAACCTCTTTTAACCAACGGAAATATGTAAAGTGAAACCAGTCTGGAATCCTTTTTAAAATAAATTGAATTCCTACAGCGGAAACCGAACCCGTAATCCTTTGGCTGGAAGACAGGCATCTTACTGATTAAATCACGGAGGTTGATAGTAATATTAAATAAACAAGATTTATAAAAAGATTATATTGAATTATAAATCCGAACACTTGAAAACAATCGAACTACCTCAGCTATCGAATCTGGTACTTTCTCCATAATGGCGCAAGGCTCTCAAATTCTTGACCAGTACTAGTGCGTAATGGAAAATATTTCCCGTCCTTTGTCCCGGGACAAAAGCATTCCATCTGGTGGGAGGATATATCTATTAATAAATTACTTACCAAATAGTTTGGCACTGATATTAGAGGACACTATCAATTATAGATTACAATGGAAGGCCTCCGCCCGAGAGATCGAAGGGAGGATGTATGAAGCCTTGAAGGTAATTCAACCGAGATATGATTTTATTCATTCAATTTGGTTTACGACACGAAAAGCTATTCGTTGTGGTCATGTATAATTTTTTAGGACTCTAGAGGAGATTTAACTCTCTAAATGGCGTTACATAATTAGTCCTTTTATTATTAGTATTATGAATGTTAGCTAGTTTGTGGATGGAAGATTTCTGTGCGTGTTTTGCTAAAGTGCATAGTTTGCAAGGAATTGCACTTCAGGGAGCACACACTCTTAACAGATCAAACCCAAAGGTATGGTATGGTAATGGTAAGGATATCAATGTTCCAAGACGATCAGCAGATTACATATATCATACTGCAGCCTTTCATTGGGAGGGCTTTATATAGCCGTATTTTATATTTTTGAATAACAAAAGCTTTTGAGTTTTTTTACTAAGCTTCGAAAAGTAGCTTTTGTTACTGAGCTTCGAGAAATTCATGTTATGAAGCGTACTTGGCTTAAAAAAGACTGCAGGAAAGTGAGATTCGAATAAGTGAGACAACCACTATTAACCAGCGACATAAGGTGGTAAGGGTTGACATGGATAGATCATATCATCAAATTTCACTTGACGTGGTCAGCAAATTTAATTATGTAATCGCGATAACACGGAAGAAGGCCACTAACCAGACCGAGATAGAGGCTTTTAAATAACGTCACAAAAGTATCTTAGGAGACTTGGAGTGTAGGAGACTGGAAGAAAAGAGTGAATGACCGATCGGCTTGGAGAAAAATTACCTGGAAGACTAAAGTTCTGTACTCGTATAAGTTGTATAGCCATCCAATGTAGGAAATAACAACTAGACATCCTTGAACTCAAAAAACATCTTATCATTAAAGAAACTAGAATATAGAGAATTTATAAAAAGTTTAAGTTGCTCTGGTTTAGATAAGTTGATATTCTAATTTATTTTTAACAAACACTGTTTATTCCACTTTTTTGTGACGGTATAACCCTACCGGTTTCAAGGCTTTCCCCTCACCTTCAGGGGAGCGCAAACAAGACTCTTGTTTGCGCTCCCCTGAAGGTGAGGGGAAAGCCTTGAAACCGGTAGGGTTATACCGTCACAAAAAAGTGGAATAAACAGTGTTTGTTAAAAATAAATTACAATGTCTTTAAACCTCCACAACGTTAATGCCTTAACTATAAACAACATAAGTTGATATTCAATATTTAATTAGGTTTTGAAAACAGAAATAATTGTTGTTAGTATTATTTTTTAAGTGATACAATTTATATTATTTCAGAAAGCACATTCTAAGTTTTGTTTTATTTAAGTTAAACGCTACGTTTAGTTGATACACGAGTAAAAAGTTCAGTCTAAAAAGTTAGAACGTTAATTCTATTATATTACTGATTCTGATTTTTCTTGATTTTCACGAATATATTCACTTTCTGGAAGAGGTTAAGTTCTAATAGTTGGCAAATAAATTTGACCACTGACCAGTGATATTTGCCACCAGACACAGAAGGTGTAAGTGCCAAATTCCAGCGCGGCCAATAAAGCGGAAGCCATATCAGGATTTACTGCGCCAACGTGTTAAATGCAAAGTGGACAAAGCCTTCCAAGGGTCATGTGATCGGGACGTAAAGCACAGCTTTCTAAACTATCATGGAAACTCTATTGATCCATGCATTTATTAATCATTCATCTATGTATTCCCGTCCTTATTTAGGTTGGGGTTACAATCGTTCAAGCGCAGCTCTCCATTTATCTCGATACCTGAACAATCTTTCTGTTTCCACGTCCAGTCTTAACATTTCTTCAGCCAACCATTCAACAAACCTTATATATCTTCAGATACGATTTACTGTTCTTCTTCATTCTAGTTTATTTATTCATTCATCTCTCTTCATAAAACCATTTCAACGACATATCTTCTTATTATTATTATTCTAGTAAATTCATTCATTGATTCGTCTTTCTACATTTTTTTCTAATGCCATCTACTTAACTTTTTCCTTTAATTTTATTCATCCATTCACTTTTCTTTACATATTTCTATATCTAAAGCTATCTTCTGAATCTCTTCCCCAATTTACTAATCCAAACTAATACGTTTCTTTGTACAATTTCGTTTATAAAGTTTAAAAAAAAATGTAAACCAAATAAATGTAAATTTTAAAAAATATCTAATAAGGCACTACTTTGATAGTGGGAGGGCGAAGAGTGAGGAGATTTAGGACTCCACATGAACTGATGCGAATGTAAAGTGTGTAATGAGGAGTTATATGACGATGTTTTGATGACACGGTTGGAATTGTGTATATGAAACTCGTAGTTTGGGATTCAAGTATGTTAAATAAGGTGATTGACGAGTGTGAATGTTTCAACTGAATGTTATGGTATATAGGACAAGTATAAGACCACTTCATCACAGGCCTTGCCTAGTGAAGTGTTTTTCTACATCAACAAAATGGCGGGGCTTAGCATTGTAATGTACTCGTACATATACTTTACGTTTAGCTTTTGTATTAAAACTACGTAAATTTTAAATAATATATGATACATAATGAACTTAAAAAATCTAATAATACAAATAAAAAATTGTAATATTTTTCCGTAGATTAAACGTCTCGATAACAAATAACACGAAAAAATATGAAACGTTTTGTTTAACTATCAAAGTTATTCTACGACTATTGTGCCGTGTAATTTGTCAGCGTATGTTCATGCTAAATCCAAATTAATGTCAAGGAGAGCACGGTACGGGCGGCGCTCCGCCCCAGCCGCCCCTCGACCCGCCCCTGGTGATTATGCCACCCTACCCCTTGTCTAAGTAAATTAATCAAGTCGAAAATTTTCTTCACCATTTTTTTTCTAGGGTTGTATATCGTCGTGGAAAACGAAAACTGTACCATCTCAATTTAAATGACTTTACTGGATATCATTTTTAAGATTTTCATTAATAATAATAAAAAAGACAATTTATATGAATTATGAATATCACTTTTTGATATTTTGGATATGTGGAACGAATCAACAAAAAAAGACTTAAAGAACAAATGTGCAGTGCAAATGTGAGTATGAGAAAGAGCGTGGTAAACTAAGAAGAGTATGGTTGGATCAAGTATAATATTTTGATAGAAGAATTGTAAAAATTCTGATAAATCGTAAAACCTGTACGATAAAATGTATGGATGTAGAAGAGGTGAAAGATGTGCGTCGCGATTGGAAACTATCTCATCTCTGCCTACTCCATCAGGAAGACGGCGTTATGGTATGTATGTACAATTTATATAACGCCGTTTAGAGATCAGACTCTTCTCAAAGGCGCTTTAAGTCAGGATTCAAACCCACTATTGTTGGAGGATCAAAAATATCACAAAATAAATATATTATAAGCTGAGTGTTAGTCTTCCGATAAGTGACAATAACTCATTCAGCTTTAGGTGTAGTGCAGTAAATGTGTGAAGTGTTCATATAGTTTAATTAATATGGGTAGAAGCGAGTCTTATCAAATATTCAGTAGAGGTTGTTTTATAGTAATTATATACAATCTCAAATAAGTACAAGTAAATAAGAATAACTGCATTGTCGAAACAATTAACTCAGATTAGTAAAAAATCTCAATATAATATACTTAATAGTTTATTTAAAACCATTTTAAAAATATGGTTTTTACTCCATATAATACATCAATCAACAATTCCCGAGACTAACCAATAGATGGCGCCTCTAATAACAAATCCATACCATTCTCAGTTAGTACCAGCCTTTAGAAGTTACGTGTCAAACTTTCATGACATTCCGACATTGTGTCATTGAGTTACAGTGGTTTAGTGACACTATGTTACTTTTGCTATTTTCAAAACAATGGAAAACACCGAATTTCGTGTGTTGATAAAACATTGCTTTTTAATGGGAAAAAATATCGTTCAAACTCAACGATGGCTTGAAAAGTGTTATCCGGGCTCTGCTCCGTCGAAAACAACCATTTGTCGGGTGGTATGTTGATTTCAAACGCGGTCGTACAGACACAAATGATGCTGAACGCTCTGGTCGTCCAAATGAGGCTGTTACACCAGAAAACATAAAAAAAACTCAAAATCGTGATGGAAAATCGCAAAGTAAAACTGCGTGAGATAGCTGACATCCTGAAGATATCATTTGGTAGTGTTTATTATACTATAATATTTTGCATGAACATTTGGTCATGAAAAAGCTTTTTTCGAAATGGGTGCCGTGTTTGCTCACAATGGAACAGAAACAACAACGTATCGATGATTCAGAGCGCCGTTTGGCACGGTTTACGCGAAATAAACAGGAGTTTTTGCGTCGGTATGTGACAATGGATAAAACTTGGATCCACCACTATACTCCGGGATCAAATCGGTCGGCAGCTGAGTGGACAGCAACCGGTGAAAGTCGTTCGACGCGGCCAAAAACTCAACAGTCGGCCGGGAAGGGTATGGTCTCCGTATTTTGGGATGCGCATGGTATAATATTCATCGATCATCTTGAAAAAGGGAAAAAAATCATGAAAAGCGAATATAACATAGCGTTACTGGAGCGTTTGAAAGCAGAAATTAAAAAAAAAACGGCCCCATATGAAGAAGAAAAAAGTTCTCTTTCATCAGGACAACGCACCGTGTCACAAGTCGATGGTAACGATGGCCAAATTGCATGAGTTGAACTTCGAATTGCTTCCGCACCCACCGTATTCTCCAGATTTGACCCCCAGCGAATATTAGCTGTTTGCGGACCTCAAAAAGATGCTCCAGGGAAAGAGA
Organism: Odontocerum albicorne; assembly: GCA_949825065.1. NCBI lineage: Eukaryota > Metazoa > Arthropoda > Insecta > Trichoptera > Odontoceridae > Odontocerum > Odontocerum albicorne. The sequence goes on along the minus strand of OX463853.1, from coordinate 35,331,611 downwards.
TTTGGCTCCAATGAAGAATTGATGGCCGAAACTAACGCCTATTTTGAAACCAAAGATAAATCATTTTACACGGCTTGCATAGAAAAGTGAGGAAAGCGTTGGAATGAATGTATCGCTCTTGAAGGAGACTATGTTGATGAATAAAGTCGAATTTTGGTAAACAAATGTTGTTTTAGTAGTTAGTCCCAAGACTTATTGATCGATGGTAATTTAAACGCTTTACAACTGAACTACGAAAGCTTTAAATTTTTTATTCGCTATCCCTAAAGACTGATATAATTAGTAGTACAGGGTGTTAAACACAGTACTTTATTTATAACTAGAAATGTGCCGTGTTATTCCTAAATTCATATCGTATTATTCAACATATCCGCATTAATGAATAGCGTTGTCGAGAGACATCATTGTCTTCAGTACCTGTTTTTTGACACTGTCTTAGCTATGGCCACTTCGTTCCTATCTGTGCACTTAACTTATTTATAATTATTTTGTATTTTTTAAAATCTGTCAATAATGATTAATGGGTTCGAGTACCGAGTGACAGCGTCCTTGAGGTGAGATTGCTCTCGAAAAGGTGATATATACGAGTAAATAGTCCTTTGTTATCATTAGGAGGAATATCCTTAGATAAAATTTATAATAAATTGCTGAAGGAGAGTCGTGATATTTACAATTTCAATCCTTGAAAAGTAAAAAAAAATGTAACAAGATGGCTTTTCAATTGAGGGTGGGTAGAATATGATTTTTAAGTTTTTTTACGTAAGTACGAGTATATTAGTGAACGACGATTGTGAATGTTGATCGTATAATGATGAGTTGTTTAGACATTATGTTGATGATGTTGTTGAATGAAATAATCAAAGGATACTGGAAAATAATACAAAAGTTTTGTTTCGACTTATTGAATAATATTCAGCTGTAAATTTATTCTTTATATTAAGACGTTAAACCTATTTAGGTTAACTTAAGGCTCAGTAGTGCAAATATCATATAATAAAGCAGTAAACGTACGATTGTAATGTATTTTTTCAGGTAAATTTGATATTTTTTTTAGATAAGTTGACCAAATCGCAAGAATAGAATATTGACAAATTATGATTTTTTTACGAAAACAAAATAAAATTAACAAAGAATACACACTTTACTAAACCCAGATTATTTTATTTGATTCTGTCAAAAAGATGAAATCAATTTTCAGTTTATTACGAGTATCACTAATGACTTAAAAATATGAAAAAAATTATATCGATATTTTAACGACTTAAATATAGCTAAACTTATATGTAATATAAGTCATAAAATCTTTCATTGTGTTGAATGACAACAATAATTTATTTAACATTTTGTTGACATGTGTTGAAATAATTTAGTTTGCGACTACTGCTCGTCGCGGATGGATACGACCATATGAAATATTGTTTGTTGTATCAGGATTTTTTACACTAAGAAATACTCTTAAGGATATTGTGATATAAGCTGTGTTTCTGTTCTCACATAAACCATAAAATATTCAGCAATATGTGATAGGCCCATTTGCCTTCTTTCTTCATTCAGGATCATGTTCACTGTTAATTTCTCCAGGAAATGCAATGAAACCACTGCTTATGTTGGCACCCCAGTGTTTGAGTTGATTTAGTCGTAATTAATGAGTTTGGCGGAGTCCTATTGACAGTGTCGCTGGGGTGTGTCTATCTCGGGTGGTAGCAACCTTATTTGTTTTACCCCGAACTCAAGACGTTGCGGAGTTTCTTGTACTTGGTGACATTTTCTAAAACTACTGAAAACTGGATTGCAATCAAATAATTAAATGTCTTTATTATTAATCTTACGTCAAGATTTGCTGAGATGCGTCTTTGGCCGTTAAACAGAGGCAGTGGACCAAATCTCTTTAGGGATTTTTTTTGGCAAGTCTCGTATTTAACAGTCTTCGTAATAACTCATTAATTTAAATGATATACCACACTTAAGTATCCTTTATAAACGTTAGCAATATAAACGTTAGCAATATCAACAAAATTCAGAACTCGCACAGCGTAAGAAAACACCGAAAGAAAAAAATACTCACATTCAAGTAATCAAATGCGAAAATTCAAAATTAATTAACATATATTGTACAAAAAATAATAATTAGTACAATTATAATGTTTTATTAATTTTACACATGACAAGAAATATACATAATTGGCGAATAAGCAGCACGTAATTTAATTTGGATACACAATTTTAATGGGTCTGGATTTGTTGCCTTTCATTTGTCGTGTCCCCAGTAAACTAAGCGTTTGCCTGTATCTCACTGAGGATAAACAATCCAATAATACAATGAATTAGTCCCCTAGTCAAGACCTAAGATTTAGGACATACCGGAAATGGACCCTCCTGAACTCAACAACATCAATATTGAAAATATTCGTCAAATCAAACATAAAGAAACTTTTATATTCCATTCTTATGATTGAAGAATCCAACGGAATACGAAATTACAAATTGCTATTGAAATTGTAAAATGTTCCGCACGTTTCTACCTACCAGGCGTATGAGAATCAATTACATACAATAACTAACATACTCGTGTATAGAAGCTTTCGATGACATCATGAAATAACCTATAAAGAAACATCAAATCGAATAAAACCCTTCTTTCAGAAAGCTTCAGAAGGCGGGTACAAAAGATTTATTCTGAATATTTTCAATTAGTTGTGTAGAATGAATGGACTAAAATTATTTCAAAATTATCTAGATATCTGCCTTAATATTAAAAGCAGAATTGCTGATACCAATACTCTGATGACTGGTTGTTTATCTCGGTTTAAAATACTCGTATATGTTCAGACACTTTTTCACCTAAATTTATTTGACGCTTATGGGATTTGATAATTTCATAACACATTTATGTATTTTTTCTTTGTAAAGACAATTCTTAAATTTTAATTAGATTTTTTATTGTTAATATGGTTGAATTTGTAAAAATAGTGTACATTTATTTTTTATTTATTTCCAGTAAATTTTGTCAACTTGTGAACTCGTGTGAATTCAAATTAGTGCTTACAAAATAATTTGACGGCAGTAGGAGCGCAGCACTTGAAGGAGCTCGTGTAATTAAACGGAACCTCTTAACGATCTCCCAAGAGGCAATATGGCCACTGAATTTGGTTCAACATTCAAACGACTACCTCTTGTTTCTGCGTCCCTAATACATAACGTTAACGCATTTTTTTTTTTAAATTCCAATATTAAAATATTTGTGAGGATGTTGTTATTATTATTCTTAAATTTAGTTCCTTTTAATTTATCATCATTCTTGGCTTGTTTATGAAATTATTTTTTTTATTATTGAATGACAAATATACGGTGTAATTGAGGAAGCGATTCCTTGTTAAATCAAAGAAATCATGAAGCTTTATTAGAAGACATTGTGGACGTGAAGGAGTTAAAATATGCGATTTGGAATAGAAAAGTTTGACATTTTTGACTCAAAATGAAAGTTGTAGGTAGGTTCTTATTTTATATAAAGGGTCTTTCAAATTGAGCGGTTTTTTTTAATTCTAATTTGTTTAATTCTTGAATAAAACACACAATTTGCTTTGTTTCCAAAAAAACTTTTTTATTGGTCATAGATATAATGTATGACATTTAAAAACAAAAAAACGATATCCGCCAAACGTCCATCCCTTGCAGCTCCACAGATGTCCACTCTTTTGTCAAAAATTTCGAAGACATTTTGGCATAATTGCGGTTCTAACTCACCAATAACGCGAATACTTTCGTCCTTCAGCTCAGGAATTGATCGGGGGTAATTTTTATAGACCTGGCTTTTCACGTAACTCCAGAGAAAATAGTCCAACGGTGTCAGATCACATGATCTTGGTGGCCAATTAACATCACCGTTTCAGGAGATTACGATATATAAAATAAGTCAACAATTTGAACGCGTTGTTGTATTGTATACGACTCCATTTTTATAAATGTCATACATTACACTTCTCAAATGTCACAAGACCCAGGCAAGTTCGCGACGCCATCTGTGTTTTATCCAAGAATTAAAAAAACCGCTCCATTTGAAAGACCCTTTATATGTATTGAAAAACAGTTTATATTTAGTTATACGCATTTTTAATGACTAATCATCCAAATTTTGATGTTCTCAACCAGTCAGTGAGCAATGTTGATACTTAATGACTAATCTTCCAAATTTTGATGTTCTCAACCAGTCAGTGAGCAATGTTGATACTTAATAACTAATCATCCAAATTTTGATGTTCTCAACCTTTCAGTGAGCAATGTTGATACTTAATGACTAATCATCCACATTTTGATGTTCTCAACCAGTCAGTGAGCAATGTTGATACTTAATGACTGACTAATCATCCAAATTTTGATGTTCTCAACCAGTCAGTGAGCAAGGTTGATACTTAATGACTAATCATCCAAATGTTGATGTTCTCAACCTTTCAGTGAGCAATGTTGATACTTAATGACTAATCATCCACATTTTGATGTTCTCAACCAGTCAGTGAGCAATGTTGATACTTAATGACTAATCATCCAAATTTTGATGTTCTCAACCAGTCAGTGAGCAAGGTTGATACTTAATGACTAATCATCCAAATGTTGATGTTCTCAACCAGTCAGTGAACAATGTTGATACTTAATGACTAATCATCCAAATTTTGATGTTCTCAACCAGTCAGTGAGCAATGTTGATACTTAATGACTAATCTTCCAAATTTTGATGTTCTCAACCTTTCAGTGAGCAATGTTGATACTTAATGACTAATCATCCAAAGTTTGATGTTCTCAACCAGTCAGTGAGCAATGTTGATACTTAATGACTAATCATCCAAATTTTGACGTTCTCAACCAGTCAGTGACCAATGTTGATACTTAATGACTAATCATCCAAATTTTGACGTTCTCAACCAGTCAGTGACCAATGTTGATACTTAATGACTAATCATCCAAAGTTTGATGTTCTCAACCAGTCAGTGAGCAATGTTGATACTTAATGACTAATCATCCAAATTTTGACGTTCTCAACCAGTCAGTGACCAATGTTGATACTTAATGACTAATCATCCAAATGTTGATGTTCTCAACCAGTCAGTGAGCAATTTTGATACGTAATGACTAATCATCCAAATTTTGATGTTATCAACCAGTCAGTGAGGAATGTTGATACTTTCATTGAGAATACTGAATGTGAACTAGTAGCACAAATACAGTAAACTTCAGTTATATTTTTTTAAAGTAGTACTTCGTTAACTAAATAAGAATAAAAAAACTTTTTTGATAAAACTTTCTGACATTCTGCTAATGGAGGGAGACAAGTTTGATATAAGCGTTCTCATACACACGCATATAAGAATTAGATTTTTAAGAAAGAAATAAATCAAACAAAATAAAAACATATTTAAAATGGAAAGCCAAACAACTTGAAATTATTATAGCGATGTTACATTCGTGTGGCATTTAAATATTTAACTCTATGTGTGTATTTTTATTTTTTCTTAAAATATTACTAGGAAAAAATCATAATTTTTTTTGCGTGGATTATTTTACTACAATATCTTCTAAAAAAAATAATTTATGAATGCCGGATATATAAAATAGTAAAGTGAAATATCCTCCTCGACTTTTCAATTTAACAAAATCCTCACTTAAACGGTCATTAATTCGATTGCGTCTCGTAGGAGATTAAATTTTTATTTATCGATAGACACAAAAGCGCCAGAAGCTCGGCCATTTTTCACTCCCATTTTACTTGTATTAAGCTTATATAGATAAATCTTATAATATTCACGGTGTTACATACGGTAAGCTGTAGGTCTGCCATATGCAACCCGCGGTCCATGAACAGAAGCGCCGGAATCTACACCTTTGTCGTTTTATTAAATGTTATTAAGAAGAAGAAAAAAAATGGAATATGAATTGACAATTTACATGCGTTTAAAGATAAAAATTTTTTTGTGTCGCACAGTTTTTTCCACGAAACTTTGTCAATTTTATTTGCACTAATAGATATGATACCTCTAAACATTATTTTAACAAACCGAGGGTGCACCAAGACAAATTATAGTTCTGATTTGCAGCCTGTATTTACAAAACATGACATCTGTACCGAATTCCACTCAGAATCATTCCAGGTACAGATAGGAGTAGGTTAAGGCTGCATACTGTCGTCTGATTTATTCAACATTTATTAACAGTACATTATGAGGAAAATATTGGATGGATGAGAATGTAATGATTTCAATTTACATTTATTTATTACAATAATTACCAATTGCACTATGTTGATCGTGTACTTCTTAAAAATATTACAATTTAAAGTAATTAGATGTCATACATTACAAGAGAAAACTGAACATTTCAACAAGTATTGATAGTAAATTAAGTGGATAAATAAAAAAAGAAAAATATATTGTTAACAGTTAATTTTAATCTCCGGAATCTTTTATTTAATGGGAAAGGCAAAAATGGAATACTTAGCAACAGTGGTGTGTATAAACTTTTATGTGCTGACTGATAATTTATAAATATGAAAGACAGGAAGATCTTTTGAAAAGAGATTTTGTGAACACAAATCCGCCTTAACAAATCCTCTAATTTATTCTGAAATGGCTAATCATTGTCACCATGAAAACCATACTTTTTCTATCGATGATGCCAAATTCTTACATATCAGTAGTAACGGAAATAAATTGGACAGATTAGAGGCCCTAGAAATTTCTAAGTCAGTACATCGATCCGAACATCTGGTGAACAGTTATATCCCGAAAATCTCTCCGCTCTTGGCCGAAATCGTCCCATGCCTTCCTCACGCCTCAGCCCCCAACCGTTGAAGCGTGTATATCGGTACCAGTTCGAACAGAATTTAGTCTTGTTTGTGCTCCCCTGAAGATGAGGTGAAAGCCTTGAAACCGGTAGGGTTATACCGTTACAAAAAAGTGGAATAAACAGTGTTTAATAAAAATAAATTACAAGAAAAATATATTTTAAAGGAAGCAAAAAATATGTTATATGTAATGTACAACTTGCGCACTGAATAGGTAAGCTACTAAACAACTTAAATCAAAACGGCTTCCTTCAAATTCTAAATATTTTAAACAAGCACAACATTAGAACGAAATACCTTTATAGTATTAGTATCATGAAGATTCCCTTTTCACTAAGTTATCAATGATTTTACATTACTTCCACCCAAGTAAAATGCATATTTCATTTTGAGCAACAAAATAAAAAAGTTTAAAAATATTATAACCAATCCACGTAAAAACAGACTTCAGAAATAACAAAAACACAATTTACAATATATCAATTAATGAAACACGATGTAAACTAAATACACTTTTGCTCACAACGTAGAACTAGACTGATGGAAGAAAAATATTAAAAAAATGTACTTTTGCAAAAAACTGAAACATTTGAATAAATAAACAAAAATAAAATACAAATCTTCAAGTAAATTAAGATTTACTATTTTAAATTCTCAGTTTTCTATCATTAAGTTTTCAATTATCTTTCATAAACGAAAATCAAGAGTATATTTTCTTTGAGTAACCAATATTCCACAACGATAATTTTAAAAATTAAACAATAACGCATTCCCACTAAAAATATGTTATAGCGTAGTTTTTTTATATTACAGATAACTTCACATTGGTTGTGTACCTCTGCCATAGGTACTCTCCATACTACGGCCCACGGGCGACAACTTAATCACCCACGTTCAATAAATAACTCACAAACAAGTCCGAAACGAATTATGGTCGGATTTATTCGTTACACGCCACAAAACCAGTAGCGAATGCACCTTATTTAATATGTTATAAATACCTCCTGCCTTCTACCTCCTCATTGAGTCTGCTCTCCTAATAAGCGTATTCAATTTGAGAAGCCCACTTTATCATGTAATTTAAATAAATAATATTAAGAAAACAACCTTTCGAATTGAATATTAAGTTATAATAATATTATTTATCGTCACGTGTTTGAGACTATTATTTTTAAGATTGTGAAATAAACATGTAAATAAAAATAACACTAAGCACTATTTTTTTTTATCTCCAGAGCGTTTCTGCTATCCTAATAAAAAAATTAATGTAAGAAACGATATTCATAAAGATGAGTGATTTAATTAATATATAATCTTATTTATTTTTTTACTTACACTTTATCTGAAGATTCTTTTTGATAAAAATTTACTTTACTTAGAGTGTTATTTTAATGTAATCCTACAATTATGAATGAATTTATGTCATATGTACACAACAATATACAGTATAATTTTTTTAAATTTGTTGCTTTCTTTTCTTGTATTTTATAGATACATATTTAATTTCTTTCTGATCACATTTAGACCACGTTGCATGTCGGTTTTCACGGAACAAATGGATTGTTTATCTTTGTACAAACATTTATTACTCGTTTATATTATTAACCATATATGTACGGCTTTGAATCCCAAAATTCAAAAAAATCGAAGCCCTATTTATATGCTATGTGTTGAAAAAGGACTCAACCTAAATTTTACTTTTTCTGAAATACTGAATAAACAAACATTGTCAATTGTATAGGCTTGTAAAAAAACACGCAGAATTTCATCATGAAATGTGCTCATCTTACTGGCTCGATATTTTTGCATATACATAATTAATTTATTCTCCTATACCATTTCAAAAATATTTGTTTATTAACATCATTCTGGTTGATTAGAAGAGATTTTTATGTAAGAATAAACTCACCAGGTGGCACGGTATATAACAAAAATTTTACTAAACACAATAAAGATAAAGTGTTAAAAATTTGGTATTATCCAATATTATATACAAACTTGATGTTTTTGAAGTAGACATTGACCGCAATTTTGTAAAAAATCTTTGCGTTCTAAAAACCAATTCTGTTCAAAATTAAATTAGTTTTGTCAAAGTTTAAGTTTTCATTCGATGAATCTTAATTACATTTAATTTAATTACTGGCTCTATCCAAGATTCGATGTGAACCTTAAATAACCACACCACTGTGTGTATGTTTGCTTAAATTTGCAACATGTTATCAATGATGTATTATTATGATTGAATTATTTTGACAATGATATTTCAATTTTGACAATGATATTTACCTTCTTTATATTTATGTTGTCCTAATACTTATTGAGGTCAATGTACTCTTGGCACGTTTTTTTTTTAAATATTTAGTAGTGTGAATGAATGATAAATAAATACAGTGAGTGAGTGTTCTATCCAAAGTTAATTAAGTGAGATAGTTTTATATTACGTATCTCAAATTAAAAAAAAAAGTTATATTAATTGTTATAGCATTTTTTAAATGTAAAAAATACCAATAAGCATTTTTTTTCTCGTTAGATGCTAGTATAGATATAATATGTTATCCAGAAGATAGTTGTGTAACCCGATTTACCACTGATGAAAATCAAATTAAGGTTTTGATTGAGAATAATTAGAATTTCGTGTCACGAGAGATTGCTGAAATACTGAAAATATCTAAAACCACCGTTCACGAAGCATTTAGTGAATCTTGGTTACTCGAATCATTTCGACGGGCAATCTATCCCAAAAATGTTTATTTTATGTATCTGGTGGGATTGGAAGGGAATCGTCTACTGGGAGCTACCACACAACCAGACGATCAATTTAGAGAAACACTCCCCAAAATTGGATCAATTGAAAGCAGCAATTGACTAAAAGTGTTCAAATTAGCCAATAAGAAAGACGTCATCTTTCACTGGGATAACGCTAGAACTCACGTCCCTTTTCATACCTGGCAAAAATGTGTATATGGTAGCTGTACTGGGATGTTCTACCCCACGCGCCGTAGTCACCGGATCTAGCACCCTCCGATTAACATTTATTCCGGTCCCTGCAGAATCTCCTTAAAGAGAAGAACCCCACTTCTCTGGAAACCTGTAAAAATAATCTGAAGCAGTTCTTCGCCCTGGAAGATATGAATTTCTCGGAAGATGGAATATTAAAGTTACTCAAATGGTGACGTAAAGAAGTGGCATAAAACGGCACATACTTCACATAATCGAAGAGCTCATAAGTGAAAATCAGACGAAAACTATTTTTACGTACATGTGGTAATTGTAACCACAGTCGCGTCTTACCAAGAATCACGGAGATCGTCACGGTTATGTGAATTAATTTAAAAATAAATATCCGTATTATCTATCAAAATCTTAAGTATTTTAAAGATTCAAGATAATTTTTTTTGTCTATATTTCTAATGTAATCAATCTTAAACTTATCATGAACAAAAAATATATAAATATTTATTATCTTATTTTCATGTAACTAACGTCAATTTATCTTCAAGGTTAAATCATTCGCGATAAGAATTTCAACACTTTTTTTAATAACCAAAAACTATAGATAATAAATGAATATCTACCCACAGAAATGTTATGTTTGCCTGATAGAAGTATGCATCTTAAATAAGGTATGTCTGATAGAAAAATACCATCTTAATAACGAGTTTGTCCATTTTGAAAGAGAATTAATGAAACTTATGGAACTACGAAAAATAATCGTATTAAGAGAAAGATAATGCTTTTTTTAAAAATAATTGTTATTTGTTGACAAAACATTTTTTGTTGACAATTTTTTTAAATCGAACGTTTGACGTCATTTTTATGTTTGCCTGATCGGCGTGTCTTAAACGAAGTGCGAATATGCCCATTTTTGAAAGATTAATTATTGAAAAATATGAGATAATTTAACAGAATTTTACTACCAACTATGATGTATGGGTGTGAAACATGAACAAAGAACAAGACTGAAAAAAATCGAATAAATAAATTGTTGAAATGCGTGCTCCAAGAATATATGGGGTGACAATGTATGATAGAATACGAAATGAAGTGATTAGGGATGAATGTGAACTTAAGGCTGATGTGTAATGTAATGGAGAGCAGTCTAAAAGTGCAAATGTGTGGGTGAAAGGCGTGTTTGAGGAACACCAAAGAAAGGATGGTTGGATCAAGTGAATGATATTTTGAACGTTAGAGTGTAATAAGTAAAACAAATCGCAAGAGCTGTATGAGATATATGGATTTAAAAGAGGCGAAAGATCGATATGAAAGTATGGCACCATTTCCTCTCTGCCTGCCCCGGCAGGGAGACAGCGTGATGATGTGTATGTTTTTTTAGAAAAAGATACAAGCCATCATTTCAATTGTTAATATAATTAACATAGGTTGACCAAAATCATTTTTACTTACGTGAATAAAATTAATTTTTGATATCGTACATAATTACGTTACCTTTATGATAGCCTGATAGATCGTGTACATTAATTATTAATATTTGTTGACCAAATAAATACATTTTTACCTTAATTAATAAAATACATTTTTATATCATACATATTAACTTTAATTTTTATGGTTACCTGATAGATGTGTTCATTTTAAATAAGGCACAATTATGTCCATTTTGAAAGACAAATAAATAATACTTGAGAATTATTTTGAGAAATATAAAAAAAAGTTTTTATTGATATTAGTAGAAGAACAAATAATTAAGTTTTAAAGTTATACATATAAATTTAAGTCATTTTTATAATAACCTGATATATGTGTGCGTTTTAGAGAAAGGTAAAAGCTATCGTTGTAAACTTTTCCTACCAGGCATGGAGTAGATGGTTTATACCTGTAGACTATTTGACATTTTTATTTAAAAAAAACATTTAAAGCGTTATATGTAGACAAATTGGCTACCCACGGATTTTTGAGGTTTTGTTATGTTTTATGCCTCTTTTTGATCAAATTCAATGATTTTTACTGTTTCGAAATCTAATTCAGCGTTGTTACTATTACACTAAGAAATACGAGTATAAACTATGTATATGTAATGCAATGAACAAATTTCATTGAATTCTTTATAAATATCACAAATTTCATTCATACTCGTATGTAATTTAGTTAACCCATCCGTCCTGAACATTCTTGGTTTGTATGTTCCGGATAATTATTTGAGATTACACTACCATAGATTGTTCTATCAACCTTTAAATCAAACCAACCTGCCTTTGGAGATGCCGGTAGGGAGACCAATCACACTGTTTAACCGTGTGTGTCCTCATATAGACATGTTTCATGTGTCGCTCAGCTCCTTCAGGAATAATCTCTTGAATTTGCATTATCTTCTTACAGGCTACATTTTGTCATAGTGTTTTAGTGTAACATATACATTTTTACAATATTATTTATGTCTTAAAATGTGGAACTGTTACTACGAATAAGGGAAACCTGTAAACCTGTACTGTAATAACTGGAACTACGAATAAGGGAAACCTGTAATGTACGAAGGACCTGAAAAAAAATGATAAATGGTGTTTAATAATCGATAGATTACCAAGAATATAAAAGGAATACGTGTTTATGATGTATTAACAACAAAGATTTTATTTATAAAAACTAAAAAAAAAAATATTAAATTAGCAATAAAATACGCAATTTCAAATAAACTTTTACAACATACGAGAAAGATGATGATAAAAAAAAATTGCGACACAATCAACCAATTATGAAGAATCCACTAAATAAAACTACTAACGCGCCCACTCTAGCGACATATTATGACGGCTATCAAACGAATCACTTTAGAAAAATCGCAATAACTCGTTCAGAAATTATCTTAAGAGGTGACATAAATATTCATAATTTTCAACAGAGATGGCAGTATCTGTAATAAATGTAAAATGTAGCATAAACATATGTCAAATTGGTAAAACAAGCTTAAGAATATAACCATGGTGCCGTTTAGATTAATTATGCGAATAATTCTGTCCTAGGCATTGATTGAATCGGTTAATTGTTCATTTTTGTTGACCAAATAAATTTTTACTTCGTTGATAGACATATTTAGCAAAAATAACAATTTTGAATATTTTATTTTAATTTTCGAAATGAAATGAAAAACATTATATCGTTAGACTTCGAGTTTGATTCCTTATGTGTCGACATTATTTTGTTTTAATGTACTAACTACTTGATTTATTGTATTTTTTGTCTGTTTGATCGAATTCCATCATATTTATAAAGGCACAAGTCCATGGAGTTGCGTGTTCGATATCCACCGGTATAAATATTAAAAAAAATAATTCTAGTCTGTTTTAATACTTGATAAAAATGTTTGCAGTTGGTTGGTAACATTGCAATAAATCCGTTAGGTTGTATTTTATATAACACATGAGTAATACTACCTTGATCAAAAAGTTTTAGGACCGGCCACCATGTGGCGCTGTCAGTCACCCGATTGGAATTCTTTTTTTTTTTAGGTTACCACATCTATCATTGATACTTCTCTTCGAATTTCATCGTCATAGCTTGACATTTGTTCAAGTAACGCTGTATTGAGTACATCTACCTTTGTGCGTGTTTTCGATTTTTTACAAGTTTGAAAATGGCATCAACTGTGCATCAACGAGTTTGCATTAAATTTTGTGTAAAAAACGGAGTAAACGGTCCGCAGACCTTAGAAATGTTGGATAAGTGTTTTTCGGTGGCACGAACGCTTCAGAAGTGGGCGTGAGTCGGTCGAGAGTCGGTCGAGGATGACGAACGGAGTGGCAGTCGAAAACCGATGAAAACATCGATAAAATCAAAGAAATGTTGGCCGAAAACCGCAAATTGACCATCAGAAAACTGGCAGAGGACTTGAACATCGCTTATGGATCCACTCAAGACATTTTGGTTAATGATTTGGGCCTCAGACGTGTCGCTGCAAAACTGGTGCCGAAAAACCTCAATTTCATGTAAAAAAGGACCGCGTTGAAATCGTGAAAGACATGATTTCCATGAGTTTTTTTACCAAAAACAGCACGACAACTATCCAACAGCCTTTGAATTCACCTGATCTCCCTGCGACTTTTTCCTGTTCAACCGACTTAAAAATCCGCTTCACGGAACGCGTTACAGCACCCGAGAGGATGTCATGAAAAAATCGAAGACGGCTCTGATGGACATACCGAAAATTGAATACCAGCGTTGTTTCGAGGATTGAATCAAGCGCTGGCGTAAGTACGTTGCAGTCGATGGGGAGTACTTTGAAGGGGACCATATCGATTTTGATGAATAAACTTGTATTTTCAATTTTATGAATAAATTCCTAATTTTTTTGATCAAGGTAGGTAGTATATTCAATTTACGAGTATAATCTCGTATATTAAAAATTGTCTCGTGTGAATGATGATTTTAAATTTATTTATATAATTTCAATATTTATTTTAATGGATCAAGTCACTACATAACATTTTTTTAAATAGCAATAAAAAGAGGATAAACTGGAACAAAAAATAATAATCTGATAAGTGCCAATCGCAGGAGCTATATGAGGGTGTGTATGGATGAGCAAAATATGTTTGTCTCAATTGAAAAAGTATCACGTTCTCTCATCTCAGCCAACCAATTAACATCGTGTTGGTATGTATGTAAACTTGATATTATTAACAGTTGATTCATACATTTTTCCTTTCATATCAATTTAATTTCGTTAAAAGTACTGTTTCATATTAAAACTATTTCCCCTTCAGTATACATATAATATTTCCGAAAACGGTAAAAATTAAAGTGATTACGTATGGTTGCCACCCCATTCTTAATTCACACCACCCACAACATGTACACCTCACTTGGGCAGGTTACAAGTTCACGGGGAACCAATGGGAGACCAGCATTTATTTCCGGAAACACCTTGTGACCTGTGACCCCTCCTTCCGGCCAGGCATTGAAGCACACCCCGCTTCCGGTTTTCTTCAACCCTCGTGTGTACGGCTGTATCCCAAGGATGGAACAACTGAAAACCCATTGTTCTGATCATTTCATTAATTATTCAAGGCTTTACAAGCAGATGGACTGAGGATAATACAATGGAAGTCAGAACTCATTTGGAAATTTTGTGTCACGCTTCAGTTTTCAAAAACACGAATTGTTATGTATTAATTTATACTTTGTTACAATAGTTTTTGTGATGTGTGATACGAGCATATTATTTCCTAAATGTCGTTCCTAACGGGAAAGCCAAAATAAAAGTTTATATTTAGGTTAAAATTAAATGTAACAGAGAAAAATCTTTGTTACGTTTTCCATTAATAATCTTCCTTAAACATAATGGTTTAATAGGCCTGTTTCATTTTAAAAAAGCATTGTCAAACGGTTTTGTGAAGCGAGACAGATCTATCATTTTGATTTAAGTTTATTGTGTAGCATTGTACAATGGTTTTGTAAAGCGAAACAGGCCTGTCACTGGAATTCAAGTTTAAAAATAGAGTTTTACAATATATATATATATATATATATATATATATATATATATATATATATATATATATATATATATATATATATATATATATATATATATATATATATATATATATATATATATATATATATATATATATATATATATATATATATATATATATATATATATATATATATATATATATATATATATATATATATATCTGAGCCATTTGAGATTTGCAGACGATATCGTTATATTTTCACAAAACCCGAATGATCTTCAGCACCAACTGCAAGAATTGGCAGAGGTCAGCAGGGAAGTTGGTTTAAAAATGAATATTTCAAAAACCAAATATATGATGAACGGCTTTGCTACCCCAAAACCAATAAACGTAGATGGAAAACCGCTAGAACTTGTCCAGGAATATGTGTATCTAGGCCAACTTATTTCCTTTGTAGGTGGCATATCGGAGGAAATAGCACGAAGGACCAAACTGGCGTGGAGCTCATTTGGACGTTTGAACAACATCTTCAAAAGTAATCTCCCAATATCCTTGAAGCGAAGGGTCTACAACCAGTGCATTCTTCCAGTACTTACGTATGGCTGCGAGACATGGACGCTCACAGTAAAGAACACGCAAAAGCTCCAGACCGCACAAAGGAGCATGGAGAGATGCATGTTAGGATATACTAAAAGAGACCGTAAACGAAACACCTGGATTCGCAATATAACAAAGGTAGAAGACGTTATAAAGGTGTGCAAAAGAATGAAGTGGCAATGGGCCGGACATGTAGCCAGAATGTCAGACTCCCGATGGACATCCGAAATAATCCAATGGTATCCAAGAGGCATAAAGAGGCCTAGAAGAAGACCGAAGGTACGCTGGATGGACGAAATCAGGAAGCATGGCAGCATCACGTGGCATCGGCGAGCAAAGGACCGAACTGTTTGGAGTCAACTTGGGGAGACCTTCATCCAGCAGTGGATCGACCCTGGTTGACAATGATGATGATGATGATGATATATATATATATATATATATATATATATATATATATATATATATATATATATATATATATATATATATATATATATATATATATATATATATATATATATATATATATATATATATATATATATATATATATATATATATATATATATATATATATATATATATATATATATATATATATATATATATATATATATATATATATATATATATATATATATATATATATATATATATATATATATATATATATATATATATATATATATATATATATATATATATATATATATATATATATATATATATATATATATATATATATATATATATATATATATATATATATATATATATATATATATATATATATATATATATATATATATATAAATACCAAATTAATTAATAATAATAAATTATTTTGATAGAAATCGAAACACGAATTATAATTTCTATATTTGTATTTTTACTGTATTTATGATCATTTCAGCTTATCGGGCCATTTTCAGGAACTGTATGAATGTGGAATAGGCGAATATAGATTAAAAATCAGTTTATTATTGATTCATATTGTGCCCTTCAACATATGCGAATTATTCGACGGATATATTTAAGAGCGTGGGTGGGAGATAGTACTGTATTTAGCTTCATTAATCAAGCCGATTTCGGGTTAAGAACCACTGGAATAGGCAAGTGACTAACAGTTTACCATCGTACGTATTTGGAATACTACTGTATATGAACATACATAACTTCCACACGCCTAGAGAGTGCAAGTATTGTTACTAGAAGAAATCGAGCCAAACTGTTACCTTTTTTTGTTAATTTTCTTCAGAAATTGAATCCAAAACTCCCGGGTCGAAGACTAGCGTCTTAACAACTAAGCCACATAGATCGCCGTTGTTATCTTACATGTAAGTATCCAAAATTTCATGAGTGTTACATATACGAGTGCATAAAATCATTAATGGCGCTGATCAGTAATAAACTCATCATCATATCGTGTAGCTCATGACTAACTCCTCTCCATATCGTGTGGCTCATGACTAACTCCTCTCCGTCATATCGTGTAGCTCATGGCTAACTCCTCTTTATCATATCGTGTAGCTCATGACTAGCTCCTCTCCATCATATCGTGTAGCTCATGACTAACTCCTCTCCATCATATCGTGTAGCTCATGACTAACTCCTCTCCATCATATCGTGTAGCTCATGACTAACTCCTCTCCGTCATATCGCGTAGCTCATGACTAACTCCTCTCCCTCATATCGTGGAACTCATGACTAACTCCTCTCCATCATATCGTGTAGCTCATGACTAACTCCTCCCCATTCATCTATTCACTCCGCGGTCCTAAAGTAGTTGTTTTTGGTACTCCAGCAGCATCTCTCGCTAGGTCAGTCCAACGCATTGGGACTCTTCCTCGTGTGTGTCATCCTTCCACGCTACAAGTGACCACAAACCTCTTCAAAGTATCTCTCTCACTCATCGTAGTCGACAATCTGTAATTAATAATATATTAACAATAAATGTTACGTAAGTGTTTATATTGAAATAAATACAATTTAATATTTAAATTTTTTACATTTCTTTATAATTTTAATTATTAAAATATGGTAAATTAATACATGTACACATAAAACTAATTATTTTTATCTCATAACTTCGCAATCTGTACAAAAACCATATTCGCAGCGAAAATTTATTGGCCAGTAAAGTTCTCACATCTTCAACAGCGGGGTATCACGTCCGATCTGATCACCATTTCTGGACAGTTTTATGACTCACCAAGTAGTTTATTTAAAGAGGGTCTAGAACCCCTCTACGCCACTGGAATTAGGAATGCAACCCTTGCAACTGTTACGCCTTTGTCCATATCAACTCTTTAAGATCTGCCAGAATCTAATATGCTTGCCATAGCATTTCTAGCACTTTCTTCGGAATTACTGCCCAGATTATGTTGCTTGTAAATAAGTCCAACGTATCGGAAGGTATGTAGCATTCATCTTCAGAGTGGTATTTAAAACAAAACCGTTTATGAAACGTCAGTCATATTTGAGATACATAAACATGAGTTTTGAAAAAATCTCGTTGACTTATTACTAAATATTGTAATTTCTTCCAATCATTCAATCGTTATTTATGATAATTTGATGACCTCCGTGGCCTAGTTGGTAAGAATCCTGTCTTCTAATACGCAGGTTGCGGATTCGATTCCTGTTGAAAAACAGATAAAAAATTAAAATTATCAGGCTGTTTATAACTTAAGGCCTGGTAAACATACTCTGGTTAATTGGAAGAGATTGCAAATGGCAATTGTACTATAAGGTTTTACTATATACAACAAAAGTGTAACACATGATTCGCTCGAGTGCTGCTATTGCTGCTAGACACGTCAGGAGAGTATGCTCTCTAAACGACGCTATATAAATTATCCTTTCATATCCATTATTATCATATTGCCATGTGACAATCTCTTCCAACCAACTACAAACATGTTAAAGTGGTGTGAAGTTAAAACCAGACTGAAACTCTTTTAAAAAATAAATTGAATGAAATCCGTAACCCCAGACTGGAAGAGTGACGTCTTACCAATAAAATCACGGATACAAGGGTCGTTAATTTTATTTAGTTTCTGACTCAACAGCGATTGAACCCGTGTGAATTTGATAAAAAATCCTCAAAATGTACATATGGGGAAATAAAATGCTTTGTATTTTGATAACATATTTTAAAATTGTAAAAATGCTTTTAGAAAACTAGATGTTGCCCCTCATCATATATTAATTGATGATACGGACATTTTCAAGAGCGTGTCCGAAAGACAATGTTATTTTCGGTCTCAATAATAGACCCTTTTGGATTAAGAACCACTGGAATAAGCAAGTAACTGGCAGTTTGCCAACGTAAATATTTGGAACCTGTTTTTTATAATATTTATTTACAGTACAATCGGGAATCGAACCAGAAACCCCCTGGTGGACTCAAACGTTTTACCAACTAAACAGTGGATGTTCTATTTTTATTTAGCATTTTATAGAGTTTAACAATAATTAAATGAAATATATTTGTGTATTTGTAATGCAAACTTTTATCAACGTGTAATGCCATAATCCTCAAAATCCCATATAAGCCCCAAACCTAGGAGTAAAGTTAAACTCTTCAACAGAACCCCATCGGCCGTAGTCTCTCTCACCCTTTACAGAACCCACGTACAAATCACCCTCCACCCCCGTTATCAGGAGAGCATTTGTTATCAGAGACGTAAGTGGTAAGGTTCCACTTAGATTTATGGCTAGAGATTTGTCGACCCTCTAACTCTACCTGCTCTCCTTCTACATTCTGTTCTCTTGCTACTCTGGTGGCTTGCAGATGGAGAACGATTTATGGGAGAGCCTTTTTAGATTCTACGGTGTGTGGGTGATTTTATTAATATGTTTATTAAATGAAGTGTGCTGCATAATACGGTAATGTGTGCAATGCACCCGAGGTTTCGTTTATCTGATATTTTTATGTAAAATAAAACTGGTTTCTAGAATATTCAGTGGAATTCTTTAATATTTTTTATGCTACTAAAGTTTTATCAAAAATACAACTGTTTTCACTGAATTTTAACGAATGACATCTGCTATAGAATAAAATAATTCAGCATATGCAAGGTGAGCTGGTTAGTTGGAAATAAATACTAGATAGCAAAAACCACGCGAAGTGTAAGCATGTACAAAAAAATAAATATAAATTAATTAATACTGCAATGCTTGATATATTAAAGAGGATAAATAACTTAAATTTTTAATTATATTAAATTTTTTTATTTTAAAACATGTATATTGTAAAATCAATAAACAAGTATTGTACAATACACTTTCATTATTTATATGAACATGTTATCGGGTTCATTAAAATCTATATTTTACATTATTTATATATAGTACGACTGTTCAAAAACCTGACAGGAATCAAATACGCCACTCCCAATTTGGACGACAGATGTCTTATCTACTAGACACAGAGGTCATCTAAAGTATTTTTAAAGCCCTTTTGGGTTTACTGTTATTTATAAATTCCTATTTTTTTTATTTCCGAAACCGCTTATGATTCCCAGAATGATTTTTACAATTTGTTTGCCTAAATATAGTACTAAATGCTTATTTTTTTTATAAATACTTTATACGAAACATAAAAAGCTAACTTCTGTTTTAACTACTTTCTTACATAAAGGTTACTTATTTTTTAAATATTGTTTCTTAGTATAAAAAGTTTACTTATTTGTTTAGTAATTTTCTGTACCATGAGGTGCATGGCCGCGCGGTAACGCACTGGACTTCCGTGCGGAAGGTCGTCGGTTCGAATCCCGCGCTGTGCTACTCCCCTCGAACGACACAGACACTTTTTTCGCCTAGTGTTTGAGGGTATAAGGATACCCATGACTTCGTTCATATATATTCTTTAAAAAAACTGTTATCTTTTAAATGTTTTTTTATCTATTTAATTTAAATATGGTCTCAATTCAAAACGACGAATTGTTAAACATTTCAATTTTAAACAATATGTTCGAATTGTTCTTACTTGAAAATTTCAAAGCCACACAAAATCGTTAAAATAACAAAAATTTAATTTTCTTTCACAATAATCTCAAGTAAAAATAATACGTTTGATCAGTATTAGCATACGAAGAGCGTCATGCGATATTTGCCTCGCCCTAATTAACTCCTCAAAAACCTGTTTTCAATTTGGGGACGCTTCAGCATTATGTCAACATTTCAGCGAAGAATAACTCTTTGGGCTGTGCGTAATGTTTGAACTGAAATAACAAAATTGGGAGAGATAAGTTCTATTGATACACAATTTTCATCATAATTCGGATGAATAATTTTGAATAAGGGACGCCCGGGGATCGATAAAGGTTAATATATGTTTTACGACTTTGTTCAAAAGGTCAGGATACGATGTAAAATGCATTTTTTTAAATTCACAGAAATAAACATACGAGTACATACATACCATCACACCCTTTCCCTGCTGGAATAAGTGGAGAGGACAGACCCACAGATTTTCCTGTTTCGTCTTTTCCACATCCATACATCTTCTCATTTATTTATTATAATTTCCTACTTTCAAAATTCCACTTACTAATTCAAAATACTTTATTTGGTCTTCCTTAACCACGAAATGCACAACTGCAATAGTCAAGTAGATTTCATTGTTGACAACCAAAATTTTTTTTTGGTTTGTTGACAAACCAGCCATACAGTTTTTTTGTTTGTTTTTGCCAAATTAATTATATTTATTTGTGCTGTTTTTGACATATCAATTATATATTTTTTTGAATAAATCAATTATACGTATTTTTTTAATTGGTTTTGACAAACCAATCACATAGACCAAAACGTTTTTTAGAGCCTTACTGATGGATATTTTCAAAGATTTGTTCAGAGTTCCAACATTACGAACTCCGTAGTCTAGTCAGTAGAACACTTGACTTCCGAACCGGGGGTTACAGATCAGAAATGTTCCATTCTGCTTCTTCACGATCTGTAAACATCTTTCTGGTTCGTTGGAAGAAATAATCATAAGGCAATAAGCCAACTAGGTTAAACGATATACAACGGAAGTGTAATAAAATACAAAACTTAAAACTGTATTTGCCTTCTGAATTTTAAAAATTCATTTGTATATATTTAATTTATGCATAATTAATTTTATCAAAAAGATACGACGATAAAGATTCGTTGAAAAAAAGAAAGAAATTTTTTAAAAAAAGCTCGTAGATTTAATATATTTTCAACGAAAACTTAAAAAGTATTTTGTTATCAAGAGAGAAATGTACAAACTGCTATAAAATAATAATTTCTATGGCGCTTTTAAGTAAGAAAATATAATTTTTGTGGTAATTTATTAAAAGCATCACATAAGCATTTAAGTGAAATAAGGTTTGAATTTAAGATATTGAAACCAGGCTGTCAATATTAATAAGTTGATTATCTATTAGACTTTTGATATTCCAAATTCTACCGTCGATGTTTGGACAGATATCAAGATTATTACGAATTATTATTATGATGCGATTGTAAAGTGCGAATGTTTTAACTGAGTGTTACGGAAACAGAAATGAAATTTGTTTTTAAAGAATGAGACAAATTCGATAGTGGTTTTACTTAATGAAGTGGTTCTGTGTCCACCTAATGGTGGGTTTTAATGTTTAAACATTATAGTATGCTGTTAAAAAAAATCGAAAAAAAAACACGATGGTAAAAAGCCTCTCCCATGTGCCATAAATTTCAAAATTGATTATTTGTCTGAAAAAAACGTCTACAAAAAAGATTCAAAAACATATTTTATTACTTTTCGTCTAAATAAAAAATCGTCCTCAAAAATTCGACTGATGAAATCGACGAGACCCTGCTCGAAACGAGACGCGTTGATTTCTCCCTAAAATAATAAATTAAATACGGGGGTAAAACAAAAGAAAAGGGGTTGATCGCACCGAGGAAAATGTGGCTTTTTAACTCAACTAACGAGCTTTCTTCATGTTTCATTGCCAGCGAGCCAACAATGGTATAAACCTTATCTGGAGTCCACAATTTTGGGTTTTACAACGTCTTGAAAAACGGAAGATATTCGCTTGGTGTATCCCGTAAACATTTGTTATCTCATTTTGTTTTTGAAATATTAACAAGATACTGTTAAACAGATATCTTAAGTCTACCCCCATTTTCTCAGATGACAGTTGGAACCGTGTTATCTTCACCCTTAATTATGCAGTCAGTTAATTATTTTTATTCACCGCAAGAATATTATGTTGTTCAGCCTCTCCGAGATTTTAATGTTTCTACAAGGCGAACAATACACTTGATGACTGAATTAAATTTTTAATTGGCCTTTTTTGTTTTCTTCTCTGAACACCGTTTTTGATAAGAGGTTTCGATGTTTTAAAAAAACGGTGATGACATCCATTAAACCTTTACGTTAGTAATGAAGAATGAAAAAAATGCGATTAAGAAGGAATATTTAAAATAATGTTTTTAAATCTTTACTTATTTAGATATGAGATAAACAGTTTAAAAATGGAGCTTTTGTAAAGCGAAACAGGCTTGTCACTTAAACTTCTTCAGATCTAGATTTATTTTAAGATTAATTTTTTTTTGGTGTATTATTTACACTAAATGCAACATGATGTCATATTAGTTTATATAGATGGTGCACAAAACGTTCCAAGTCGATAATGCAGTATCCTTTACTTATCGTAGGAACCAGAAATATATCACAAATTTACTTACAAAGTGCATATGAACTCTATGTCCATTATAATGGACGCCAGGTCTGATTATTGTGTAGGTTTATTTCCACATATTCGTTAAATGATTTTCTTTAACATAGATTTCTACAATACAAATACCAAATGAAGTAATAAATAAATATATTGTTCATTTCCGAGAGAAAAGAGTTGTATTCTGTATCAAAGGTTCCAGCTTAAACTTTGTAAAACTCAATATGAGAATGAAACTCCATATTGAATTTTCCGTAATCTTTTTGACACACTCGCTTATGATAATCGATTATCTAGTTTTTTTTTTATTTTTATTGCATATTTTTTAAATTATTTTTGTTATATCGGTATGTATAATTATTTCTCTACACCGATCTCCCATGTTTCACTCAAAACTTTTTTAAACAATTATTTGGTTGGTCGGAAGATATTCTTACTTATATTCTTCACAGTACAACAAAGTTTTACATAATGTAAATACTCGATTAAGAATGAATGGTTTGAACTATGAATAATATTTAGATTTAAATACTAACATTGTCAGTAAACAATTGCATATAATTGCAACGTTACAACCATCAATGGGCTGAAATAATTGTCATTAAAAAATACACGCATTAACATATCATACACGAGTATTTATCATATATTATCAGAGACGTATTATACTGTTGTATTAAATTGGCGTTGTATACAATACAACCAGGCGGAATTTAATTACATTCTTCCAATCAGAAATAATTATTTTGACGATCTCCATGGCCTAGATGGTAAGACTCATGTCTTTCTACATGGGGCGCGAGTTCGATTCTCGTTCGTATCCAAAAATTGTAAAAAGAGTTTCAGTCTGGTTTTCGCTTAGGACCTTTTAACATATTTACGAGAATAGTTGATTGTACGATTGCCACGACAGAATGTACTGTATTTAATGAAAATCTAACAAAACACAATATTTTGGTTAACAAATGTTTGAAGTTTATTCAATCTTTTTTGGTTAACAAATGTTTCTATTCAATCTTTTTTTTAAGTGTGTTTATGTATTGCAGCTTACTTATTTACATTACCGAAATCATCAAGTTACATATTTTTGTTGGCTGGAAGAGATTGCTAAATGAATGCCAGATGCCGAAAAAAAAGAATGCCAGATTGTCCGCCAGATTGTCTTTTATACAGTGAAAGCATACTACAGAGTTTAAAAAACCTGAAGTGAAGCCACACCTTCTTCTTCTCCCTGGCTCCATCCCAACTCACTGTCTGCGAATACTGTTGGGGTCAGCTCTCCTCGTCCTCAGGTTGTATGCTCTTCTGTCCCGGACTAAGAACATACAACCTGAGGACGAGGAGAGCTGACTCCAACAGTATTCGCAGACAGTGAGTTGGGACGGAGCTAGGGAGAAGAAGAAGGTGTGGTTTCACTTCAGGTTTTTTTAAACTCTGTAGTATGCTTTCACTGTATAAAAGACAATATGGCATTCTTTTTTTTGTTGCGGCATCTGGCATTGCCTTTGAAACCACACCGTTACATTTTTTTTAAATTGTGAGTCAACGGAAATCGAACTATCAGCCCCTAGATTGGAATACGGGCATCATCCTAACTAGGTAACGGAGATCGTCTATAGTGTATTATTAAATTATTTTTTTCATGCTTTGTTCCTAAGATTGTCTAGTTGAAAAAATGCTTGCCCTCTAGCTGAAAAAAGCTTTATTTGAACAGCAATATATTGTGACCTCGAATTAACAGTATTTTAGTAACAACTTTGATGTATGATGTGAGTGAAACGTGGGCGTAGAAAAATACTGAAATGAGTCGAATTAATGCTGTAGAAATGCTTGCACTTACCAAATAACAATACATGGGGCAATAATGTATAACTTAATACAGAATGAAGCGATAAAGGATGAATGTGACCTTAAGACTGATGTGTTGAGTACGATGAAGAAGAGCAATATGTAATGGTTTGGGCATGTAGAACAAATTAATGAAAAAATATCAACTAAACATATATAGTGCAAACGTGAGTGAAACACGTGGTGGATAGGAAGACAGAGGAAATTATGGTTGGATCAAGTGAATGATATTTTGAAAGAAGGAATGTAATAAGATAAATAAATCACAGGAGTTGTATAAGAAGGTGTATGTATGAATATAGAACAGGCGAAAGATCGATATGAAAGTATGGCACACTCTCCTCTCTGCCTACCCCGATAGGCAGACGACACGATGGTGTGTATGTATTCAGAAAAAGATAAAAGCTACAAATCATTGATGATATTTTGAAAGAAAAAAAAAACATAAAAGTTAGAGAGATCTCAGGAAACTTATGAGAAGCTGTTTGGATGCAAAAGAGGCTAAAATATGTGTCAAGATATGAAAATCTTGTATTTTATTCTATTTGCCTGGAAGATGGTGTGATGTATGTATGTATTATGTAACGTACGTGAAAACTCCTGAATTAAATTTGAAGCGAATAAAATAAACACATTATAAAAAAAACCTAGGTGGACCTGGCATTCATTTTATGTGCAGCAATTACTATCGAAGTATTATCGAGTCGGCGTACGATCCCATTCACACTCCGTAATGGCGGGGCGCCACCTTTAAATTTCAATACTGAAAGCTCAATCTCATTTGAACCGAGCTTAATGCCATGCATTAAGTAATTATCCCTGAACTGAGATTATTTATTGGCGTGCCAGGTTCATTGTTGGCACGTCTGAACAATGAATACAAATGCTATGATGTCTCAAATTGCATACGTAATGCACAGGTCCATTGATGCATTGTAAAGACACCTACCTACCAAAATGCACTCGTATATATTGTAAAAACATATACACATAAAACCCTTAATTCGTATTCTCTGATAAGAAAAATATATGAGAGATGTAAATGGAAAGATATGAGAATGAATATTGCGAAATCCAAAGTCATGGTGGTAGAAAAAGGTGGATGGAAAAGAAACTATGATATATGGATGAGCAATAAAAGTTTAAAGAACGTTGAAGAATTTTGCCATTTAAATAGTATCTTGTCAGATGATGGAAGAATTAAGAGGGATATCGAACGGCGTGTAATGAAAGGAATCAAAGTCAATAGGGCACTAAAACACATTATCGAACTAGACACAATCAAAATCTGACAAGATAGGCCTCACAAGTATTTTAGTACTAACTTTGATGTATAGGAATGAAACTTGGACGTGAATCAAGACTTAAAAGAACAGAATAAATGGTGTAGAAATTTTTACACTTAGAAAAATACACGGGGTGTATGACAGAAAATGGAATTAACTAATTAGGGGTGAACGTGAAATTAATACTGATATGTTGAGTAAGATGAAGGAGAATATTCTAAAAAGGTTTGGGCACGTGGAACGAATAAAGGAAGAAAGACTAACAAAACAAACATACAGTACAAATAATAGTAGAAGACGTGTTATAGCATAGGTTCCCAAAGTGGGCCCATCGGCCCCCTTGGGGGTACTGAAGGGAACTGAGGGGGCCATGCTGTCTCTAGGGGAAGTAGAGGGGTCTTGGAAGCAAAAGGGGGGGCAATGAGCTGCATATATTTTTTAACCTTATAAAATATTCTAAAACCCTTTATAAATTAAAAATATTCTAAAACCCGGTGTACGTATCTAATTTGTAACATACCAAAATTGTCGATAAAATCGCCTTAAAAACAAATACTATCTACGATTTTGTGATGTTACAAAGTAGAAAACAAATTTTTTTATTTTGTGATGTTTCAAATTAGAAACCAAATTGTTTTATTTTGTGATGTTACAAATTAGAAACCAAATTGTTTTATTTCCAAAATATATTTTTGAAATTGAAAAATTACTCTCATAGTTGCATTAATTTTTTGATGAAATGTTATTGCAAATAACAAACTGCAAAACATTAATAAATTGGTGGCTGTACATCAGGTTCATCCTTGTCATTAGAATTATTTAATAAATACTTCAACAATTTAAGTATATTATTTATAACACTAGATATTTATAAAAAACAAATCTTTACATTTTTCTGTTTTATTTAATATTAAAAAAGGTAAATTTCCAGGGGGGACTTGTGTAATTTTTTTTGCTGTAAAGGGGGTAGTGGGTCAAATAAGTTTGGGAACCTATGTGTTAGAGGAAGATCTAGAAATATATATGGTTCAGAACAATATTTTGAAAGAAGGAAACGTAAGTAGTAAGAGAAATCGTAGGAGTTATAAGAGCAGGTGAATGGATGTGGATGAGGTGAAATATAAATGTTGAGATTGGAAAGTCTGGTGCTCTGTCCTCTCTGCCTACTCCACCAGGAATACGGCATGACGATATGTTTGTATTCATATCGTGTTTTATTTATTTATTTATTAACAAAATAAACGATACTTGAGTGTCCTTAACATAATGGAGTACAAATTATAAATCAGAAGGAAACATAACTAAATCCTTCAGAAAAAAGCTAATAATTTAGGACAGATATATGGCATGTTGCTATACCCATATATCATATACTTATAGTAGTACAACAATCAAACAAAATTAATTCAATTCAAGTAAAAAAAACAGACTTGTGAAAGAAAAAATATTTCTATCTCGGACAAAGTGAATACGAAATTAGAAGGCAACTTATAAAAAAATGTATTAGGTGTACAAATAAGTTTCCATCGTTTTTTATAAAAAAATGGGCATTTATTGTGAAAGAACGGAACCTCATGTTTTATTCGAAGTAGTACCCATCGCTTGCCACTACTTTTCCCCATCTTTCTGGCAGCATACGAATACCGCGTCAGTCATCATCATCATCTTTTGAGGCTATCCACGAATCGACTCAATTTTTGGTATCTTCATATGATGTGAAGTGCTGCTCAGACAGGCCATGCGTCATCGATCAAAACAAGTGGTAATCAGAAGGAGCAATGTCTGGTGAATACAGCGGGTGGGGTAAAACTTCTCAATTGAGTGTTTCCAAATAGGTTTTGACCGGTGCCGCAACATGTGGACTAGCATTATCATGCAGGAGAATAATTTTGTCGTGTCTGGCGTAGTAGTGGGCGCGCTTTTCCTCGAGTGCTCGACTCAATCTCATCAATTATGTTCGGTAGACAGCCCCAGCAATGGTTTCATTCGGTTTGAGCAACTCATAATACACGACACCAAGCTGATCCCACCAAATACACAACAAGAGTTTTTTTCCATGAATATTTGGCTTAGCCGTAGATGTTGAAGCATGACCAGGGGATCCCCATGATTTCTTCCTTTTTGGATTATCATAATGGATGCATTTTTCATCACCAGTGACTATATGGTGCAGAAAACCCTTTCGTTTATGCCTGGCAAGTGCATTTTACATGTGGAAAATTGGCATTCAAAGTTTCTCCGTGTCAGTTCATATGAATCCCAATTTCTTTGTTTTTGAATCATTCCCAATGATTTCAACCCATGTGAAATTGCTTGTTGAGTCACTCCTAATGTAAGTGCAAGTTCTTCTTGCGTTTGGCACGAATCTTGATCCAATAATACTTCCAATTCCGCGTCTTCGTACACTTTCGGCCTTCCGCTACGTTCTTTGTCTTCGATGTCAAATTCACCGTTCTTAAACTTTTGAAACCACTCACGACAACTTCTCTCACTTAAGGCAGCCTCACCATATGCTTCTACAAGCAATCGATGCGCCTCAGCTGCAGATTTCTTCAAATTGAAGAAGTAAATCAA
Source organism: Odontocerum albicorne (assembly GCA_949825065.1). Lineage (NCBI taxonomy): Eukaryota > Metazoa > Arthropoda > Insecta > Trichoptera > Odontoceridae > Odontocerum > Odontocerum albicorne. The sequence continues at coordinate 35,302,342 of OX463853.1, read as the reverse complement.
AAGTTCCCGCAAATGACGCTTATTCGGCTCAAAACTTGACATTTTCGAACACAATAAAATATGTTATACTGATAAAAATTCACTAATATTTCAAGGTCATGTTGTTGACAGATGTCCAACCTTAAGATAATGAAATTTTACATCTGACAATTTTAACCATAACTTACTGGTGGCGCCAACTTTTGTCAAACGGCGGTGACTTATTTGTACACCCAATAATACAAGTTCGAAACCTTAAATGGAGGAAAACGCCGAAAAGGGCCTTCCTGAACTCAAAACAGACATGGAGCTACCCAATCGTCACAATCTCACGGTTAATTAATTACAACGTTCAACTGTCATTCGCAAACTGTTATATACACATTTGAATTATAATAGGTTCGTATGTACGAAGCATCATATGTTATGTTGCCTGACTAGTCCAGCTACAGTATTAGTAGGGAGGAGTGAATGTGATAAAATGCAAGTATCCTGAATGAGTGGACATGTACGTGTTAAATAATTACTATTAAAATAATTAGTTGTAGGAATTGTTATCTAGTTATAGGTTAGTATATAGGTGTTAACTATTTCTATGTTATTAAATATTAAAATTATTAAAAATAAGAATTACGTGTAGGAAATTAAAATAAGTTCATAGTTATAATATATAAATTAGATTAGTTCTTAAGACATATATTTGTATCTATAGGTAAAGCCTTTGGCAAATGTTTATATTATAAATGACTTTTTAAATAAAAAAAACATGGTTCCGCGCGTTTCAAGTAGGAATATGGATAACAATTTAAGCCAATATATTTAATGTGTATAATGAATGCATGTTATCATATCATCGTGACTCCCATGATAGCCCTTGACAGCTCCTCTCCATACCTCACTACACTCTGCAGTTCGAAGGGCAGTTGTTAAGGGTAGTCATATTGCGTCTCTCACTTGATCAATCGAAAGCATTGGAGCTTTTATTCTTGTACGTCGTCTTTCCATTTCAGTGACCACAAGCTTTACCAAGCTGTCTCCTTAGTCATGAGCAATGTGTCCAAAGAATTGAAACTTGTGGTAAGCGTACTATCGACCATCTATCGGTAACTCAGTTTTTTTTTAGAATGGCGGCATTAGTTCATCCATGGAATATACATAACGATTCGAAACGGAATTCTGTCAAATTTTATTTCAATAATTGACAGTAGCTTGGTACAATATAATTCTATAAATTTTTCTTTAAAAATAAATTATTTACTAATTGAAACGGTGTGTCCTGTGAAGACCTAAGAAAGGATATCGAGTTAAATCAGAAAATGAAGCATAACGAAAATGAAAAATCTTTTAGAAAAGAAGTACGCAATTCCTCACAATATCGAATACTAGAGTTATTTCCTACATTGTTTTGATATATCACTGACCGATTTGTATCCAATCAAGAATACTGCACGTTTTTCCATGTTGCTTCTCATTTTTACTACACCTTTAGTACCTTAATGTAATTGTCGTAATGTACCACAGTCAACAACTCTCCGAAAATCTGAAGGAAGACACCAGTGAAAATCAAATCCCGCTGTTCCGTCTTATTTTCCGTCGACCGATCAGGAAGACTTCCTGGGAGAAAGTTAACAAAAGACTGATTGCCGATAAATGATGCTCATGTTGGACGGAGCATGGTGTAAAGAGGCAGTTTTTCTAGAGATGTCCGCTCTGAATAAGATCAGTGCGAAGTGGCCCGCGCTGGATATGACATTCACAAATGGGGTCTGGCGTAGTCATCTTTCGGGGAGATCCAAACCATGAACCACATCGTTGATAACTGCTGACTGCGTGCATTGCCTTGAGGCGTGCAGAAGCTTCCCAATCTCACATTGAAGGCTGTGTTCTGGTTGGAGAAGACACAATACGCGTGAGGGGAATTCTTTCAATATTCGATATAGTTTTTTTTTATTTCCAAAATACATTTAACCGCTTCAGTGCAAATAAGGAATTACCCGCATAATTATTTCGTAGCGCATAAGTTAAGCGACGTTTCCATGTACATATCTGAGTCCCGATTTGGAGCGCCCTTAAGGAAAATTTGCTTTCTAAACAGCACTAAAAAAGTTATACTTTTAGTATTATTTATATTGTTAGATTTTTTAACTAATTTGACACATGTGTCAGCTATATTTTATAGTTAGTACATATACCACAATATCTGTAAAAATATTATGAATATTTTTATCACTTATCAAGATGATTTTTGATTGAGATATATTGTATTTTTTTTCAATTGATCCGTTTGGCAACCGTCATGTATCGCAAGGGTTGGTGCGTTAGTATTATATGGGGTAGCGTAACAAGAACTGCAATTTTTAATTTGCCGCCATTTTTCAGCTGTCAAACGTATAATATTTAAACGAATTTTACGAAGTGCATTGCTGATGTTTTCATCATTTTTATAATATTTTTTTTTTAAATCTAAGCGTTCTGCAATCGTGTATGTACCGCTGCATGATTAATTTATAGGTTATGTGGATGACGTATGTCCATTATAAATATTATACGTTCGACAGCTGAAAAATGGCGGCAAATGTAAAATTGTAGTTCTTATTGCGCAACCATATAGTTTTTTTTGTTTATAGTTTTAAGGGGATCCCCCATAATTTATAAGTTATCTCTACCCAATATTTTTTGGTATAATTTATCTCGTGTGTCATTAAAAAAAATTAATTATGAATTTCAACACTAATTTAATATATTTTTGACTTTTCATATTTTTAATCTTTTTTTAATGCAGCATAAGCACGTATTCCATTACATTGGTGGTAATTTTTCGGTTATGTATGAATTAAATTTGTCTTAAATATAAATAATGATATGAAATTTGTGGATCGCGTTATTGAGTTTACATTTCTAGTGTAGTGACATTAGTGAAATTATTTTCGAGAAAGTAACAAAATATTTTATTTAATCAAAAAGAGGCATTAAATAAACGTAACATCTACAAACCTTTAACTTATTGCAACGCTTTATATATTTAAAAAAAGGCAAATAAAGTCTAACCCACAGGCATAACTACTTACTCCATTCCTGGCAGGGAAAAGGCTCAACCAATAAATCCACACTTCTTTAAGTATCAATATAATGTCGAGTACGCGTAATGACAAAATAAAAGAAATTTTATACATTATTCAAGCGATAAAACAAACTTTTCAATTTACAATAATACGCCGTTAAAAATACTCATTTCTCTTGCAAACTTTTAATGCGCTGTCAAAACTTTTACCCGAGTCTTAAACGACGGAAATAAAAAAAAAATACGAGTGAATAGCTAATCGTCATAAAATATGTAAATCTGTTTTTTTTTCTCGATTTTCTATACATACTTGCGAGCTTATTTTGATCAAACGTACAATCGCTGGTTAGCCCTGGTTTATCTTTTCATGTCACATTTCTTAATTTTCAGTATTTCTTGTTTTTATCATATATTTCTGAAATATGTTATTTGTTGAGAGCTTTTGCTTTGATCGTGTGTAGATGCGAGGAAGTATCTTATAAAATGTCCGCAACCATCACCTTCCTATCCTGACACTCAACTTATATATTTTTATTTTGTAATATTTTGAATCTGTCAAAAATAATGGGTTCGAGTTTCGAGTTGTAGCGGCCAAGAGGAAAGTTCGTTCTCTAAATGGGGCCATATAATTTGTCCTTTTACTATTATTATTGCTTACAGACAAAAAATACTCTAAGAAGGATACTACGTTTGTATTCACAATACCATAATTTTGGTGGACAATAGCGTATTGGTGACAACATTGACTTATGAGAGAACTTGGAGAATGAATCAAAGGAATCGAACAAATGCGAGGGAAATGCGTGAATTGAGAAGAATACCTTGATGTGGTGGGTCGGTGTATAAGAGAATAAGGAATGTATTATAATTATTGAGGATAAATATGAGTAAACATTGAAATGTTAAGTATGGTCAAAAAGAGCATATTGTTAGTGATGATAAAACACTTCGACTACACGAATTTATAATGCAAGCATGAATGTAATGTAAATGTAAAGGACAACTGATTAAAGTGTAGTTGAACCAAGTGAATTGAAAGAAGGAAAGGTAAGGAGTAAGAAAAATAGAAAGAACTCTCTGAAAATACATATGAATGAAGAGGAGGCAAAAGAAGTATACCGTAATTGGAAAGCTCGGTTCTCTGCATAATCAAACAGGAAAATAGCCTTAAAATTTACATCGTTTTAATAAAATGTCGACCCATAGAATACATGTATTTAACATCGCTAAAAACTCTCCCAATATTGTGGATAAAGAGAACCAATGAACTAGGCAACGTATGTAATGGCGTAGTATCATTCCTTACTCATAAATTTGAATGCTAAAATTTCAACTGAAACCTTGTGATAATATCCAGGGCATCACCAAGCCTGCCGCCCGTCGTCTCGCTCGCCGTGGAGGTGTCAAACGCATATCGGGCCTCATCTACGAGGAGACCCGCGGCGTACTGAAGGTGTTCCTCGAGAACGTGATCAGGGACGCTGTCACCTACACCGAGCACAATATTCCCACTCAGAATTCGCATCTTACTCATTCCAAGCTATCACATACAAAATTCCAAATCGTGATCTCAATAACCACATCAAAATCATGTACCACAATTCCTCATCACTTTCTACATTTGTACCAGTCATTCACTCACATGTCTATGTGGAGACCTCCAAAATCTTCTCACTTAAAGTTGTACTTCTTTCTTGAATATTCATGTCCAACCACTCCTCATCACACTCTTCACTTGTACCAATCATTCACTCACATCTCTATGTGGAGACCTCCAAAACCACCTCACTTAAAGTTGTACTTTATTCTTGAATCATGTCCAACAACTCATCATCACGCTCCACATTTGAACCAGTCATTCATTCACATCTTTATGTGGAGACCTCCAAAATCTCCTCACTTAAAATGATACTTTATTCTTGAAACCTTAATAACTTTTAACTGATTAACATATGTACACTTTTAGTATATAAATCGTGAGAATACGTAAATTAGCTCCATGTCTAGTTTAGAATACACTTTGATGGTAGTTTGTAGAGTTTGGGAGGTTCTTTTCCTCAGCTGTCATTGCACTCAAGAGATATTCTATTTTTTCCACTAACATTGTGGAGGTTTAAAAACATTGTAATTTGTTTTATGAAACACTGTTTATTCCACTTTATATAACGGTATAACCCTACCGATTTCAAGGTTTTCACCTTATCATCAGGTGAGTACAAACAAGTCTCTTTTATACATTTTTACGATAAACGAATACCAAGAGAATGAAGAGGTAAATAAATTGATCGCTTGATTAGATAACATATATTGCAGAATCTTATGATTTATTTTATCAAATGCGTCATAAAATGAACCAGTTTTATCGATGTCCTTCATTGGTCAGTCGTAAACCTAGATTACGCCGGAACCACGGATCAAGTCTGCAGAGATTCACAAGACTGGGTAATAAAGAACTTGAGCGGTTATAAAAATGGGGCATATTTACACTTGAGTCGATAGGGGGGAAATGTATGCGGGGTAAGAAAGAAGAAAGAATAATAAAGACAGCGGGGTGGCGCTTTTACGAGCGACATTTACCTTCCGCACGATCATCCCCGCCTACCCCCTTTAGGTGTGAGAACCCGTCAAGAGTGTGGAGAGTAAAGTTTATTCTTAAAAGTCTATGCAAATCTTGTGTCGAAACTTTTTGACACATTTTTCCAAGGTAAGTATTTTAAATTTTTCAACTAAAGGAACGTGGGCAAGACAAAATTAATCGAATTTGAAAGAAAGGCGAACGAAAAGCTTTGAGAGAATAATAGAAAAAAAGGTTAATGATAGAACCTGGTTCTTAAAATTAGGACATGCAGGTAAAACTTGTGGACGTGGAAAAATGTGATGAAAGTTAGATAAATACTATAGAAACAATGTTCTACAGAAAAAAAGCATTTCAAGAGAAGCAGAGCTGACTGCTCAAAGTGGAATCATAGTGTCAACATTCGTATATGCAAGTGAAACTAGGGCACAATTTTTTTTTTGAAGTAATATAAGTACGGTCGAAATGAGAGCGTTACATAGAAAGTGTGAAAAAATAATGTACAATTGTATTAAACTTTTGTTGTATATAATACAACCTGGCGGGCTTATGAAATTGTGATAATATCTTCCAGCCAACTAAAAAGATGTCAAAGAGGTCTTGAGTGAAAACTAGACTGGAATCCTATTTTCTAAAAATCACCAACGGGAATCGAACCCGCATTTTATGGTATCATCGAATATCCCCGATTTTTATCTTCTGTTGACATTTATAACGTATAAAGTCTACAATGTGTGGAGCGAATGCCTAAAGAAAGACTAACAAAACAGATGGAAAGTGCAAATATGAGTAGAAAGCGTGTGAAAGGAAGACCAAGGGATGCATGGTTGGATCAAGTGAATGTTATTTAGAAAGAAATAAACGTGGAAGTCAGAGAAAATTGTAAACTATGTATAAAAAGAAGTATGGATGTAGAAGAGGCTATGGATGTGTGTCAAGTTAAGAAAGTCTGATGTTATGTCATATCTGCCTACCCCGACAGAGAAATGGTGTGATGGTAAGTCTACCAATCTAAGATAAAAATATTTCCTGCAAAAAATGTTTAAAAATAAAATCACTAATGCCAATTCCCAAAAAGGAAATCACTTCATCTTTTTCTGTATGTAACGACAGCTGAGGAAATAAAACATCCCTTTCCTTCCCTTGAGGAGGTTGGCGCGCGGTTATGCATACGGCAAAATAAAATTGTCACGTAGCGCGGGAAGTGTCGACACGTAAAATGCATTAGGTATGTTAAGTGTTACCAGGGCCGAAGCAGATGTATGTATATTATGCGCGGTGCACGCAGGCAGCCAATATGAGAAGGAACAGCGTGCCACATCTACTTATCACAGTTTTTCTAAATCAGGGAAACTGGTTCCATAGAAAGGTACAGTACAACTTTTCGACCATGATTTAAAAGGATCGTTACTAAATGCCTCTGAAGGTGTTATAAAAATTTATTTTGGGAAGTACATTATTGTTGTGTATTATTTGTTATCGTGAGATGATGTTATATTTTGATGTGTATCATATTACACTTTCGTTGTATACAGCACAACCTGCCGGTCTTATTGCCATGTGTGCAATATCTTCAGCCAGTCAGAAATATGTCAAAGATGCCTTATGTAATAATCAGACTGAAATCTTTTTAAAAAATAATAACCAACGAAAATCGAACCCGAAACTTTCGGATTGTGAGGCAAGCGTCTTACGTCGGAGATGGGTTATTGTTTTTTTTGTACCATTCAGTGTATTTTTTTCCATACTAAGTTGTACGAAGTCTTAAATTTATTTAAAATATACTATAAAATCTTAATACTTATGGGGAACCGAAAAACAGTTTTTCAATTTCGCGTCAAATTACACACATACATACCACTATCCCGTTTCTCTGTCGGGATAGGTGAAGATAACAGAGAGCTGGATTTTTCTGTCGCGACATACTTTTGTCACCTCTTCTCACTGACTTTGACATTTATTTTTTTTAAATATCATTCACTTTATCGAATTACTCGTATATTTCCCTTGCTCTTCCTCTAACACATCTTTAATTCACATTACCGCATTTTATTGGGTTTGTTAGTATTTTTCCGTTAATTTGTTCTAACCATTTCGGAGTGCTCCATGTTATCCTTCATAATACATCTGTCTTAAGTTCACATTTATCCTTCATAATACATCTGTCTTAAGTTCACATTTATCCTTCATAATACATATGTCTTAAGTTCATCTTATCACTTTATACAGCATTCTATCATATATTGTTACCCCCTTAAGTTCTTCTCAGTGCACGTATTTCTACAGTATTTATTCGATCCCTTTCTGTCTTTTCTAAATCTACGTTTCAATCTCATACAACTAAATCGATATTTAAATACTGTTATGGACTTCCAATATATTTTGATACTGTACGGTTCGAGTGTATATCTTTTAGTACAACATTCACTTTCTTTTAACATCTCTCCTAACTCTTCCGTTATCCGAAAATATACTACCCAAATAGCAGAAATCCTTGATTTACTCATATCTTTCATTGCTCGTCTGAAAAACATTTGATCTCCTCGAGGCTGGTCTCGCCCTCTATTGGTGAGGGTACATCTTGACTACGAGTACATAATGAGATGTGCATGGACTTTTGGCTGACTTTTCTATAAAATGCATTTTTTCCACTATCCGATAGGACACTTTTGTAAAATGCATATAAAAGAAAGCCTTACATCCACTTGTAAAATTGGTAAGGACACCCTGGACCATGGATTGTTTGAGTCTTTTCTATGCGCAAAATATTATTTTTACTATTCGCACGTAGCCCTTCATTAATCTATACTCATATATTTGAATTTACTCTCCTAAACTCCTTAAATATTTAATACTAATGTAGTTCCATACGTATTCTTATAATGCCTTCTTTCCTTCAAATTGTCATTAGCAAAAATGATCCTCTTGTAGGATGGAATGCTTAATTAACTAAAAATAATTATTTAGTACTTTGTTTGGCCCCAATAATCCTAAGAAGAATCCTGAACTTACCACTTTCTTGGGCGGTCCTTCGCCCCTTACTCCATTGGCTCGGTGCGTAGGTAACGATATCATATAAAAAAGCTGTCAGCTACTGAACGGTTATGTAGATAAGGTGGGAAAATGACGTTTGATATACTCGTGCTTCCTAGCCTTGGGCGATGATCTTAGACTGTCTTCGTTTGGTCTTGTTCTGATTTTCTGACTTAAAAGGGAACGCAACGCCCGATAATTTTATTCAATATTTAATCACGAACGATAACTTTACTTTTTTATAACGCTCTGTGTATGCATTTTTATGTGATTTAAAAACCTATAAAAATAATTTGTGGTACTATTCAAAAGTCTATCATATCCCTGCGATGCATTTTTCTAATAAAAAAATCAACTATTTACTTATTTTTTCGTATCAAAAGGCAATTATTGAATTGGCGCCTCGTGTCAGGCAGAAACTCAAGTCATTAGAGCCGAAGTGGGATCGCGAGGGGGGCAAAAACTCGGCAGACCTCGGCGGGTTGCATAAGTAATCTTCGGTAAAAACTCTGCCATTATTTTACAATTATCCCCCCTCGAGCTACTACGCCAATGTCGCTGCCTGCCAAAACGCTTATTCAAAAACGAGATTTAAAGCGTAAACTTTAGTTTAGTAAGAGTTACACTCTATTTTTGATTTTGGTTTAAAAACACTTTTCAAAAAGAAGAATGGTTAGTGAATAACGAGAGGAGTCTCGCTCTTTTTTCACGAAAGCATCGAGGAAAGTCAGTAGCGTCTAATAATTTGTTTTTTTTTCAAAGTATAGATTTTATTTTTATTTAACTTCACATTATCTACGCTTCAAATACTGAACACTGATACCATATAAAACAAATGTCTCACAAAAATAGGCAAATAACGTTGTTTTCAAAACACATTTTTAATACTATTTTAAAATCTATCGATTTATTAAAATTAAAAATAGCACCAAATTTGTATAAGGATACATTGCTACGGAATAGGTTAAAGTAATATCTGTAAATCTATACATACCATCATACCATTTCCCTGTCGAGGCGCTCTATCCTCTTTGCCTACTTCACTTTAAAAAAATATTAATATATATTTTTACAGGTTTTGATTAATCGATAGGTTTTAAAATATAAATAAAAGTGTATCGTACATTTATGATGATATGTATATATATGTTATTATTCAACTCCTACGACTTTTCTAGCCTTCTTCGATTCCTTCTTCCAAAATATCACTCACTTGATCTGACCATACTTCCCTTATTTTTTCTCTACCTCGCTTTCCACTCCCATTTGCTCTGTTTGTTTTGTTCATTCATCCGTTCTACATGCCAAAGCTATCTCAAAGTGCCCTTTTTCAATGTACTCAACACATCAGCACATCACATTCATCCTTAATCACTTATTTATTTTATACGTTGTCGCCCCATGTATTCTTCTTAGTGCATACAATTCTACAACATTTATTCGGCTCCTTTCAGTCTTCCACGCCCACGTTTTACTCCTATACAACAAAGTTGAACTATCCTCTTCGGAGATTTTGATACTGCCTCTATCTACCATAAAGAGCCCTTCATAAGCGTATAGTTGCTTATTTTTTAAGTGTAGCATATTTAGTTATTTGAGATGTTTTTTTAACAATCATTTATATAATAAAATTTTGATGTTTACGTCTAGTAAATAAGTTCATAATAAAATAGTATAACTCTCTTTTCCCCTTGTCCTTTCGGGCTGGAACTATGGTACTCACAGATCTTAACTTATATTGAACTTTGATCAACCCAGTCCAATATCTTTAGTCAACTCACACATCCAGTCCAGTGCAAACCTCTCTTTGGCCAACTCTTCCGCTCAAACCCAGTCCCATCTCTTTATCCAACTCTTGCGCACACCCCCGTACTGGCTTGATATTGTTTTAGAAAGAATGTATTGTGGTGTACTGATTCGATATAAAGAGGTGGATCATTTTGTAATATACGCTTCTGGTAAACTGGAAACAGAATACATAGCATTTGGTTAAATACCTGAACACGGAGAGGTTTGAATGAATCTTGCTAAACAGTCTCTAGAGGTATAATAAGTAAAATAAACTTGTTCAAGAGTCTAGAAGTATGACAATCAGTTGAATCTAGCTAAAAGTTCTATGGTATCAAAATTAATAGATTCTCCATTATCCAGGATGTAAAAAAAATGTCTCGATGTATCATAAACAATATGAACTTACTCTACAGTTCAAAAGTAGCGCAATCAATAGAAACAAGTTATAAGTCCTGATGCATCAAAATCAATATATAGTCCATAGTTTTCAAAATAAATAGATGATTTACAGGTATCAAAATCGATGGATACTCCAAAGATATCAAAATCAATAGATATTCCAAAGATATCAGAATCAATAAATAACCCAGATATATTGAAATCAATAAAACCTCCAGAAGTAATAGTAGATAATCCAGCGTTATAACAATCAACAGAAACTTGCTACATGAAAACGAATTAAGAGACCAAAATTAAAAACTCTTAGTAAATTTCAAAGATATTTCAATTTTTTTCATTTTATGTTACCCTCCCTGTTCGTACAACAATGGACTGTTTAACCCCCCACAAAGCTCTATCCTACCATATCCATCTGCACCCACAATCCTCTCTCCTCCGCAGTCTCACCCTTTCCCGGCGGCGGTGACTTTTTAATTCCGGGGTTGTAAGACCACGACAAATAAACATGTATACAAACCTATATTATGAGAGCTGAAGCAACCCCACTATTTCTTTACATTTTTGCAAAGTACGACTGCATACAAATTTTTACATTCTTTAAGAATGTACTTGTCTGTTGTTCTTGAACTTGAATGTTCTTCTTTGAGAATACATATGTATATTTTGTAATTTGTTGACATATGTCAATTGACCCTAAATTGCTGATTGGAACAAACAAACAAACAATAAAATAAGTTTGACTTTAAATAAATAACAAAATCTTATTTACACACGCCCTTCCACGGCGAGTGGTAAACGCAAACTAAACAATTTCTTCACAAAATATTAATCAAAAGGGGTATAGTATTGTACGAGTATTACACTTTCGTTGTATACAGCACAACCTGGCGGGCTTATTGCCATGTGGCAATATTTTCCAGCCAACCAGAAAGATGTTTTTTTTTCCGACATATTTCCTCTTTACCATCCTTTCATTTTCGTCTGATTGATGATATTTCATATTATATGAAAAATAATGTTCGGGTGATTGTTCGTCTTTGTGAAGTTTATGGGGCGTATGCGTATAAGTGTATGCTCATGGAGATGGATAGTCATTTGAATGTTTTTTTTTATTGGCTTGTAATTTTTAATAACCATGTAATTTGCTTCATTTGCTCGTACTTTTGTCTGGTTGGTTGGACGAGATTTCCGCCCGGTAATAAGCACTCCAGATTGTATTTGCAAAAAAATGCTAAATAAAAATAAATATATAGAAAAAAAATATGTTAAAGAACCATTACGTTAAAACCAGTCGGGAGTTTTTTTTTTATATTTAAATCTGGGTTCCAACTGGAATCGAACCCACCACCTCCAAGTTGGGAGATAAGCTTCTTATCAACTAAGCAAAGGGTGTACATTAAAAAAAATGTAAAAATGAATTTAAGTCAAATTAATTAAGTTGTACTTTTAATTATATACTTGAATATTTTGTTCTCAATCGAAAATACAAAGGCTCCAACAATATCTTGACGTCCTGTGAGATGCTATCTAGTATTAAAAAACTTGATTGAACAAGCGATATAGATTAACTTACATATATAATATAATGAAATTCGAACCTTAGAATTACAATAACTTACATATACGAGTATAATGAAATTCGATTCCCTCGTGGTCGAATACTGTGGATGGAAGACACCTGTGGGTGTATTCGTTTATTATCTACATGCCATTGCATTTTAGCAAGTACACATCCTTGACAAAACCCAAAGTTCCAATGGCAAGGGAAATTTCATTTCCATGGCAATCGGTAGGTTTAATCTATTGCACCCTTTCGTTAGACAGTGACGTAAGACTGCGCCAGATTAAACCTGCAACATCTGGGAAAACCTAAATAATAAGTAGTGCACATGGTATTATAATATAAAGCAAAGTGAGTATCTAACATGTTATAAACCATGTATTAGACCTGTGCTATTATGTATACGAGTATATGCCATTAAAACTAGAGCTGATAGAACTCGGACGAAGTTACTCCTTAGAACATCAGAAATAAAGGACTTTCGATATATTGTATAACAGGTACAACACGCAGAGATAGAATAAGAAATTCGATATATTGTACAACAGGTACAACACGCAGAGATAGAATAAGAAATTCGATATATTGTATAACAGGTACAACACGCAGAGATAGAATAAGAAATTCGATATATTGTATAACAGGCACAACACGCAGAGATAGAATAAGAAATTCGATATATTGTATAACAGGTACAACACGCAGAGATAGAATAAGAAATTCGATATATTGTATAACAGGTACAACACGCAGAGATAGAATAAGAAATTCGATATATTGTATAACAGGTACAACACGCAGAGATAGAATAAGAAATTCGATATATTGTATAACAGGTACAACACGCAGAGATAGAATAAGAAATTCGATATATTGTATAACAGACACAACACGCAGAGATAGAATAAAAAATCTATATTGGCTTAAGAACAATTAGTATATAATATATCACAAGTAGTTTGTTTGTAATGTTGTATGTTGATTGTGTTGGTAAAGCACAAAATGTCAAGCGAGTGTTTCTTTATCTGTTTTAATTTATCCACCCTAGTGTTTCGCCCCGTCCCTTGATAAATTACGTCGCGAGGGGTGACTAGGAAGGTACAAAACGACGACTTCCTTTTAGGACGTCTCAAAACGGAACTATCGTTTTTAAATTATTTGTTTATTTTTTTATACACTTAACAAACATGAATTAAATTGCATTATTCCACTATTATATATAGTATCATAAATTTTATCTTTTAGTCTCCTTTTTTGGTGACCGTCAATTATCGATTTATTTACATTTATTATTATTTTTCTAAACAATTAACAAGCATCCTTTCATCTTAAACTACTACACAATTATCGTGTTTGTCTCGACAACTATATCCACTGCAAAAATAAACTAAATATCTAAAAAAATATTTTATCAAAGATTTCGGCTTTGACTTTGAATATTCTAAATATCTAACAGTTTTACGTTTCTATAATAGTTTCCTCAAAATTTACACGTGAATTAATACATTTAACCCCGTGAAGCCATCACACATCCTTGGTTAACACCTTTCTTTATACAAAACCATTCTGCCGTATTTCTTCACAAAGGGTCGTGATATAATTGCCATCTATTTCACATTTACATGAAATATAAATGTAAAAAGGATGGCAAACATATCAGGTCACATCAAAATATCAATATAAACGAAATACTTATAGAGACGCGATTGTCCCAACAAGTTTGCCATCCACTCCACATTTTTAAAAATATTCCATAACTTTTTCATGTCAAGAAGATCATACGACTTTTCAAGATCCACGAAATTTTAACAATGCACGAAGGGACACGATTGTTTCAATAAGTTTACCATCCACTTCACTTTTTTTTTAAATATCCCATAACTTTAGCATGTTAACAAAATCTTACGACTTTTCAAGATCCACAAATTTTTCACAATGCGCGTAGGAACGCGATTGACCTAATAAGTTTGTCATCACTCCACATTTTTAAAAACATTCCATAACTTTTTCACGTCAAGAAGATCATACGACTTTTCAAGATCCACGAAATTTTAACAATGCACGAAGGGACACGATTGTTTCAATAAGTTTACCATCCACTTCACTTTTTTTTAAATATCCCATAACTTTAGCATGTTAACAAAATCGTACGACTTTTCAAGATCCACAATTTTTTCACAATGCGCGTAGGAACGCGATTGACCTAATAAGTTTGTCATCACTCCACATTTTTCAAAATACTCCATAATTTTTCCATGTCGTACGACTTTTCAATATCTACAAAATTAACACAATGCACGTAGAAACGCAATTTATTTTGTAAGTTTGTCGTTCACTCTACATTTATTCAAAATTTCCAATAGTCGCACGACTTTTAAGACACACGAGATATACTCGTATATTGGAACATGATCGATCTAATAAGATTGTCACCCACTCTGCATTTCACGCACTTTGCATTTCACCTACTCTGCATTTCAAAATATCCAATAATTGACCAAGTTGGCAAGATCGTGCGACTTTTAAGATCCATGAAATACACAACGGAACGTTATTGACCTAAGTTTACTATCCACTATACATTTCTTTGAAATATCTCATAATTTAACTATGGCCGCAAATTCGAACAACTTTTTAAGATCCATGAAATGCATATCATGCGCATAGTGGCGCGAATAACCTAATAAGTTGGGCATTCACACCACAGTTTTTTTAAATATTCCATATTTTAACCTTTTATTTATTTATTTATTTAATTAACGATACAACAGTGTCTTTATATACAAATGAACATGTGCCAGGTTATAAAGTACTTAAAATTATTGACAAATAATACAAAACTTTATCTTAAACTAACATGATACAAAAAGCATTAGTAATAATAAATTACAGTCATTGTTTTAAAATTATTCAAGAATTATATGTATATTTAAGTTCATTATATGTTTTGTATGTATACCACAAAATATTACCAAACTTCACCAAACAGACTTACGTAATTGTCGAAGACTTATTTTATAGAGGTAAAGAACTCAGATTTGTTTTAAGTGGAATGACGCATACATAGAATAAATATTGGATTTCTTGAGAATTTTGTGGGAATTTTACGGATAGATATTGAGATATAGAAAACAAATGGCCATTAGTAGAACGAGATGCAAGTTGCTTTGCATGATTAAAACCTTCCTACATATTGATGCAGGGTTACTCAACTCCAGAGGCAAAGTATTGTCCTTAATGTTTTATTTATATTACGTTATTTATATTAATAAAGGAGAGCACAAAGTTAGTAGCTACGAGTATTTCCAAATATTGTTGTGATATTCTGGCGAATACTATATATATATTTATATTAACAATATCTAAATTGTTGCAAAACTCTTTTCGAAGCCTTTGCATACGAATTATAGAGGAGTTGATTTTATAATTAGTATAGCAATTTTCGGTATAAAAGGGATTGAGCTGTCTTGTGGATCTAGTGGGAATACGAAATGAAATGTTTGCGAGTAAGTGAGGTGCATCAATTACTGAGTGAATGATTTTGTATAGCAGTACTATATCGGCTGTTTTTCTTCTGTCACACAGCTTCAAGAGTTTCATTGCATTTAATAAGTTGGGATAATTTCTTTGTTCATGCGGTATTCCAAGATTAAAATTTATGAATCTTAGAAATTTGTTTTGTACACGTTCTAAAGTTTGTGCATGGGCGGCGTAATAAGGAGATCATATTGATGAGTTGTAGTCAAGGCGACTACGTACTAAAGAGCAGTACAGCAGTTTTAATGTTCGAAAATCCGAGAAATGTTGGGCAGTTCTTAGTACAAATCCCAAGATTTTTGGACTCTCCCGAGTGATTTTGTTCACATGTTCTATAAATGAAAGTTTTTCATGAAATATAATTCCTAAGTCCCTTATAGAAGCTACACGTTTTAAAATATATTGATTTAGCGAATACTCGTGTTTAATTGTATTTTTATTTCTATAAAAACCTTGTTTAAAATATCGTATACATTTTCAAGTTCTACGAATGTATAGAAAATTGCATTATTTATACACGAGATTTTTCGGAAAATATTCAATCAAGAGCAATATGTCGGAATATTCCGTTTTTTTAATATACTCGTATTTTACAGTAAGTGTTTAAATACATTATGTAATCGCAGAAGTGTGTCCAGTTGTTTTTTTTTGTAAAATCCGATTAACATACGTCCGCATAGTCAAGTATTAAGAAAGCAGCTTCTTATACATTTTAAAGAAAACATTAGGTTTATTTGATCACGATAAAGTACGTACTATTGACCTGTACACCAGTCGATCGATTTCCGTTCACCTTTAGCTTTTTGCCACATCACATTGTCTTCCACATCGTAACATTCTGCCAGACAGTTCCACTGTATAATCTTGGAGCAGGCTGCAAAGGTCGTGACATTTAGTGGGGCAGAATCAACCCTCTGGCTCGGCTGCCCTACTGTAATGCCTGTTTTAAACTTTCATAACGTGCTAACATTTGGTAAAGGTCACTGAGCGTTGTGTTACGGAAAGATCAAGCAATAATTTCAGGTAATGAACGCATATTTCGCGAAAAAATAACAGCGAGTGTGTTTTCATACGAAAATGTGAGACACGCTCAGGGTACGGAAATATTGTTAGAAATTTTCATTTCAATATAAAATGATTATTATTCCTTTTTAAACTTTTACGGTTGCAATTAGGAAAATCAAAATTAAACGCTGTGATTGTTCTATATAGTTCATTTATTTATTCAGTAATATGCATTTCACCATACAGTGGCATTGAAACTATGAGTATAGCCTAATAACGAGGTTATATATACCCAAAAATAAACAATGAATGCTATATCAGGTCCTGAACATAGCCAATTTGCATCTCAAATCCATTCTCTGGCACTACCATCGAGAGGAAGGAAAGATGCAGACTCAGCAGAGACGCATGACACGCATGGCAACTAATCAAATGTTCACCATCCCTAGAGTTAAAACCTTTTTTGCCCAAAGGCAATATGCTTACTTGGCTCCCATGGCATATAATGGCGTGCCGAATTCAATAAAGGTAAAGGTAGGAAAACCATTTAGACAGTCGATCGGAGCGTGGTTGTTATTGCGACAGGATTTTGAGTACTTGGGCTTTCAGGATGAACGACGTGTGGAAAAGATTTGTATGGGCTCGTGAGTGTGGGTTTCTTCTTGTTGTTTTAATTATTGTTGTTTTTGTATTTGTGTTTCTGTATATTTTGGTTTTTATTGGTATTTTTATGATTGTGTGCGGTATATTGTGGGATGAATATTTTTGGTCTTTCTGGAGTGATGATGTGTGAGGAGTTTAATTTCGCATGATGTTTCCAGTTGTAATTGAGTGACACTGTTTGTCAGGTTAATGGGAACGTGCAACGGGGTTTGGTTTTTGTGTAATCAAAAATCGGAAAGAAGTATCGATTTATTTTTTCATGCTAAATATCCTCAGTGAGATATATGCAAAAAGCCTAGTTTACTGGGGATACGACAAATTAAAGGCAACAAACCCAGATCCATTAAAGTTGTATGTCCAAATCAAATTACCTGTTGCTTTTTCGCAAGTTATGTATATTTCTTGTCATGTGTAATAATAAAATAAAAATACAATAATGTATATAAATCCACAAATATTTTGATCTTTGAATAACTATTTAGATGAACATATTAAATATTGATCATGAAGGTATTTGAAGTGAATATTACCTCAATCTATACATATATACAGTCAGGCCGTCTCCCTATCGAGGTAAGTAAAGAAGAGAGAGTGCCAAAATGTCTTATCGCGACACACAACTTTCGCCTTTTCTATAATACATCCATACACCTTATCGGAAAGTTTCTATGATTTCTCTGAGATTTTATGTTTCCTTCTTTCAAAACACCATACACTTGATCCAACCATATTTTCCTTGGTGTTCCACTACCACGCCTTTCACTCACATTTGCATTCATTCTTAATCACTTCATTCCGTATACTATCACACATTGTCACCCCATGTATTCTCCTAAGTGCACGCATTCTATAGCATTTATTCGGCTCTTTTCAATCTTGTTCCACGTTTTACTCCCATACATCGAAATCGGTTCTAATATACAATACTATTGTGAACTAGTTTTACTGTTGATATTGTTAGATTCGAGTATATATGTTTAAATGTACCAATAACTTAGTTTCTCTTCACTTCACGTTGTTTGATATCTATTACCTAAATAGTAAAATTCTTCAACTTATTCCAAACATGTATTACTCATCCATATGCCATATTTACTTTTCCTTTCACACTTTTCTATCACTATTACTTTGGATTTATATCTACATACTAATCTAAAATAATTAATATGAAATATTAATAAATTTTATTGCAATGGTTTTCATAAAATAAAATGCGCTGACTCGTAGTACTCGTACATCCACTGTTAGCATGTATATTTTTTATGTACAGAGAATAATTTACCCTCGTAGTCTAGTTGACAAGATATCTATTATCCAGACCGAGGGCTGCGTTTGTGGCCAGTGTTTTGTTTAATTTCTTAAAATCTGGTTTTACTTAAGGCATGTACAACATTTTTCTGGTCGGTTGTAGGATATTGTGACCTACCAATAAGTCCACCAGGTAATAATGTATACAGCGAAAGTGCAATACAATTTAATAATTATATTTAGCAGCATGTGTAAAAATATATTTTTTTCGAACCGATTTTATCTGAAGTGTAAAGAGCTGAAATTTTTTCGTAAAAATATAATATTTGAAAGAATTTTTATTAACTTGCAGTTAAATCAAACCTCAAGGGATCAATCCATTCTCAACTGTCTGCTAGGTTCGATATCTTACAGGGTCAAACTTGCACAAAATATCTCAATATTATTAACAAGCAAATATTAACTAATCCGATTGCAACGTTTTTTTAATGCGCGTGATGGTATTAAGGAAAATGTTTTATATTTTATCAAATCGTTTTTTTTTTCTCTTATAAAACTCAAAGAATTTTTTCCAGTTATGGTACTCGTACTGTAATGAATCAAAAGTTCCAGTTTTTTTGTAAGTTCCTCTTGCAATATAATATGTCTTCTTCCCATACTATATCCTGATTCTCTTGCTGTATCAATTGAAGGATCTCGTATTTTTTATTTCTCTTCAAAATATTGGTCCAACGTGATCTTACTCTCTTTTATTTATTTATTTCACTTACACATTACGAGAAATTTCATCAATACATAATTTCTGATAAAAAGACAACAGGTGGATATTCAATTTACATAGATCTGGGTTTTTTGTCTTCCATTTATCGTCTCCACAGTTAACTAGGTTTTTGCCTGTATCTTTATATTCTTAATGATGAAAGATAAAAGTATTCTAAGGACAATGGAAATGAGAGCTATACTTGTTATTGGTGGGAAGACTTTGCGTGATCGTGTAAGGAACACCACAATCCGAGATATCTGTGAGGTTCAAAACGTGGTCAGATGGGGACGACAGCGTCAACGATACTGGTACCAACATGTACAGAGAATGAATTCCTCAAGAATTCCATGCATAGCTCTGCATGGGGTGCCGGATAGACGGCGTCCACCAGGGAGACCCCCGAAACGATGGAGAGATAGCTGGAGCTCAGCATCATAGGAGGACAATCCTGCAGTAACAGACTCTTGAGTCTATAGAAAATTTAAGAAGAAGAAAGATAAAAGACTTATTTATTTTAATTCATTCATTTCAATTACTTGTTTGCAAAGTACAAATGTTAATACCGTCATGTCGTATCTATGCCGGGGATGCAGAGGAGAATTACCTGTAATTCCAATCGCAACGTACATGCATCTTTCGTTTTATACACAGCCATAGATACTCAGAACATTTTCTTCTTTCAAATGTACATCCACTTGATCTACTTTTAGCGTATGTCCTTGTGGGACGTGCTGATGATTTTGATTGTTTGGTATTTAAAATAAAATACGTCGGAAAGTGAGAGTGAATAATCAATGAATAGTAAACAGTGATGAATGGTCAAAAGATTAATAATTAATAATGCTTTATTTGTCGGTAAGTAGGTATATATATACATTTCAGAACGGGGCGCGTGAGTGCGCCCGCAATATATTCTTATCTCACTCCTGTGCGTGCGGATATGGTCGCAGGCGTCGCGAATAATATTGTGGGTAGATAATTTGTTGGTGAAAACGGTGAGACAGCGCGATGCGCTCTCCCTCCGCCGTGGAATGCATCGCAAATAGTGTTTGCGGGTAAACAATATCAATGTTCTGGTATGCGACCTTTGGACATATCCGAAGGTCGTTTCGTCGGTCGTTGGCCGTGCGTGTTGACAATATTTAGGGACGACCGTAGTCCCTACATACTCATACCTCTATTGGTGTTGCTCTACCACGTCTCCCACTTACATTAGCATTCTAAAATTGTTTTGCCAGTTTTCCTAGATTCATTCATTCTACACAGCCCAACCATATTAATGTTCTTCTTCATCTTGCTCAACACATGTATCCTTGTATTGTATTATACTTTCGTTGTATATTATCATGTGGCGATTTTGTCCAATCAACCACAAATATGTTTAATACACTTTAAGTATGACTCCAGACTGCAATCCTTTAAAAAAATTGTTTCCAACGGGAATCAAACTCGGAGTTCCAGGTTTGGAAGACAAGTATCTTATAAACTAGCCCACAAAGGTCGTCACTTTATTTCCAAAAGTATACAGTGTATGGTATTTATGAATTAGTAAAATGATTTATGAATTGTTTGATTGAAATAGTATTTATGTATTGTTTTAATTAAAAGTATTTTTTTATTAAATCCATCTCTGGTAAAACGTTGTTGAAATAATCGTGTAACACAACAGCGCGCATTATCAAAATTGTTTCACTTTAGCTGGAAGGTCCATGTTCAGTTAAAGGAGCGTAGGGTGAATTCTACCTCCTCACTCCCACCAGAGGTGATCCATCATGCACCAGTTATCTTGTACTGTGGATTGCTATTTTCATAGTTTAATCACATAGAAAATAAATAAGATACACAGCAACGTTCAAAAGTTTCAGGTCCAAGGATATAAAAAAAGAAATAAAATGATATAAATTTTTTGATAACCTGTCAATACATTTTTAGAACGGTAAACTAATTTTAAACATTACTGAAAAATATTGTGAAGCATTTTCTCAAAATGGTTTAACTTCGTCATCGTTTTTGAAATCGGATTTCAGTTTTGAAAAGAAAAAAAATCAAAAGGAGCTAGGTCTGTATGGGTGGGTGACTCAATTATTAGAAACCACAGTATTTTATGGTAGCCTTTGCAGCAAAAGAAGTATGCACTGGCGTACTGTCGTTGAATAATCTCACGCCTCGTGACAGCTTTCCTCGGTGTTTTTAGTCTTTATGGCATACTTCAACTTGTTATATTAATAACGCATTATACTCACCAGCAAACGTAGCGTCAGAACTCTTTGAAGTCAATTAGTACAATTTTCCGTCAGTCCCACAAAACCTGTTGGTATAATCATTTCTTGACATGTGTCACCTTATATTTTTTCAACGATGTAAACCGGGAAGTAACACTCCACAAGCTCCCGAAGCATTATCTGTTGCCTGACTAGTCCACCTACAGTATTAGCTGGGACGACCAAGGTCTGAGTGAATGTGATGGAATACAAGTAGCCTGAACGAGTGGACTTGTTCTTGCTAAATAATTAGTTGTAAGAATTGTTATCTAGTTATAAGTAGTATGTAGGTGTTAATTATTTGTAAGATCTCATATATTAAGATTGAATAAATAAAATAAAACGATGTGTAGGAAAATAAGATTAAGTAAGTTCATAAATTATAACATATAATTAAGATTAGTTAAGTAATAAATTTGAATATAGGTATAGCCTTGACAAATGTTTGTACAATAATTTACTTTGTTTAAAAAAAAAACTCCCGACACGGGATTTTCCCTTTTTTTGGAAAAAACTTGATTATCACGCGATATTCAATTTTTAACATTTCACAATATAATAAAACAACACGTCTTCTATCAGCTTTATTTGACATACCACTAAAGGCAGATATGTTAAACTTTAACTGTGACATTACTTGTCAGAACATGCGCTGGGCGTGGCTGGTGTATTATCAGCTCATACATGATCTATCTTGTTCAAGTCAGAAACTTTTGGACCATAGTGGTATAGCACCTGAACATTACAATGTCTATGATAATTATAATACCGCAATTGAAAGTGATTATATAATAGTGGTAAACGCAAACTAGACCATCTCAATTCCTCCAACATTTTTAATTAAAATTGGGTACAGTAATCGATTCCTCCAACATTTTTAATTAAAATTGGGTACAGTAATCGATTCCTCCAACATTTTTAATTAAAATTGGGTACAGTAATCGATTCCTCCAACATTTTTTATTAAAATTGGGTACAGTAATCTATTCCTCCAACATTTTTAATTAAAATTGGGTACAGTAATCGATTCCTCCAACATTTTTAATTAAAATTGGGTACAGTAATCGATTCCTCCAACATTTTAAATTAAAATTGGGTACAGTAATCGATTTCTCCAACATTTTTAATTAAAATTGGGTACAGTAATCGATTCCTCCAACATTTTTAATTAAAATTGGGTACAGTAATCGATATCGTAACTCCCGAGTAGGAATACAGGCGTCTTACTTACTAAGCCATGGAGGTTATTTTAGCATATTTACATACAGTAGTTTGCACATTTTATATGCATATGTGTTTTGTACGTTTTATATAGTTTTAAAATAACACAAATAGCGTTGTTCTGCCTGGATAGAATCCATAGATTTGATTCCTATTTGTAATCATTTTATTTTAAATTGGTTTTAGTCTAGTATTCACTAAAGATCTATTTCACATATTTTTGGTTAGCTGGAAGAGATTTCCACATGACAATTTATTTACCATTTTATCGTTTATTTATTTTACTTTTGATACAGGTGTAACCCCATTACATCGTATAACGTGAAACTAATTTAAATAATAAAAGTCTTAATATAACATAATGAAAACAGGAACAATGTCACTCATGCTTCTCTGTGAAGTGACTCAGTTCATGTTTAAATTTATTTATCGAAATGTGGAAGATATCTGATCGGTAAATCATTCTTACCGTAAGCGAGTTGTGATGCTCAGTTCAGTTAATGAATAGGGCATCGAAAACTATATTAATTCACGATGTCAATTAACAAAGGGCTTAATTTTATTTCTTTAAGTAATTTTATATGTATAGGATGTCGCAATAAGAGCGCCGGATTTAAAATACGCGTCATTTTTTTATAAGGTTGATAGCTCTAAAAATTACGATTAGTAAATATGGAACGTAACACGAAACAATAACGCGTTATTGTTGTTAAAACTCATTATAAAAATGAAGAAACTTTTGCTGAAGCAGTCCGTAAAACTTCGTGGAATTTTCGGTCGAAATGAATCATCAATTCGAATATTAACTAAAAAGTTTGAGGAAACTGGTTTGATTCTGGACAATAAGTCACCCATGCGTCCTCGTAGTGGATGTTCACTCGAAAACATAGCCGCAGTGAGAGAAAGTGTTACTGAAACCACAGGGATATCAATTCGTCAAGTTTCACAAGAATTAGACGTTTCGAGAAGCGCCTTACAGAAAATTTTCACAAAAAATCTGGATTAACGTGCCTACAAGATCCAACTGATTCAAGAATTCAAACCAGCAGACAGCAAACAATCCGAATTTACGTGCCTACAAGATCCAACTGATTCATGGTCTCAAACCAGCAGACAGAAAAAAAATCTGGATTTACGTGCCTACAAGATCCAACTGATTCAATAACTCAAACCAGCAGACAGCAATCTGGATTTACGTGCCTACAAGATCCAACTGATTCAATAACTCAAACCAGCAGACAGCAAAAAATCTGGATTTACGTGCCTACAAGATCCAACTGATTCAAGAATTCAAACCAGCAGACAGCAAACAATCTGGATTTACGTGCCTACAAGATCCAACTGATTCAATAACTCAAACCAGCAGACAGCAAAAACTAAATCCAGTGCTCTTATTAAAACACCCCATATAAACAGGTGTGTATATCGTGGGCTCAATACTAAAACTAGGTAACTCGAAATTGAGGGGTTTTAAGTTATTTACATCAATAGATTGCTCATCGAAGGGGCTTTCCAATGCTATAACATAAATCTTAAAATATTATTTTTCAACTGAGTTTTTTAGCATTTTCATAATAAGGTAAGTCGTTAACGTGGAAACAAAATAATATTTAAAGTAGATATCTGAAGTTCATATAACTTACATCTTATGGTCTATTGAAACCCCGTTTTTATTAGATTCATAAAAAAATATTAGCGCGATACCTAATAATTAAAGAGGAGTTACCAGACAAAATTACCTCGAAACTAAGAGCGTCATTTTCTCAGAATAGAGAATTTTGAGTTACCTGGTTATAATATTGAGCCCACGATACGTCTTATATCACTTAAGAGTAATTAACAAATATATCCATTAAAATATGAGATAGAGATATTAATTAAATAAACCCACTAGTTTGTACTGTACACAATGTAAGTTCTATAAAATAAAATATAATACAGTCAAACAATCTTCAAATCATACAAATCTCTACAGGTCTATACGAGTAAAAAATAGCTATGAACTTGTCAAAATTACTAGTGGTTAACGTGCAAGAATGAATGAATGCATGTGCGTTGATTTATCAGCGTGTAATCAGTAACCCGAGCTTTATGGTGTAAAGGTTAGCGTAGGCCACAGATGGCCACAGTGAGGGAGGGGATACAGAAGGATGGAGGGTCCAAACTAATAATAATAATAATCAAATATTGAATTTGATTTGTCATTGCCGACTCCATCTTGTCTGTGACACGTGGGGGTAATATCACATCATGAGTTCATATTGAGTATTAATTTTTTTATCAAAATTTTGAGTTGAATATATAACCTTCCTGGCCAATTTAAATAACAATTCAATTGATAATTAATTACGCCAATCACTTATGAAAGGCAGTTTAGAAAGCAACTCCACCTTGATGGTTTTAGGAGGTGCTGAAAAAATGCTAACTTATACCATTCATTAGTTGAAATGAGTCAACTGTATTTGAAAATTTAAATTAATACAAAACATTCGTGGCCAATTTAAATAACAATTCAATTGATAATTAATTACTCAAATCACTTTTGAAAAGCAGTTTAGAAAACAAATCCTCCTTGATGGTATTAGGAGGTGTTGAGAAAATGCTAACTTATACCGTTGATTAGTTGAAATGAGTCAACTGTATTTTAAAATAAAACAATATATCCGTGGTCAGCTGGGTTCGATTCCTGACGGTACCCGAAAAAAAGGGTCACAGTCTGGTAATAATACTCTCACGCGGTGGACTTGTTCCTAGACGTGTTTTTCATTTTATTTCTTCACATGCAGAGTAGTATTGCCGACGCGTTCGATAACGAACCGCGAGTTTTGTGCCTACTACGATGGTTTAAAACACTCAAGATCGATTAGTAGGACACTTTGGTCTCCCGGCCGCGCTTTCAATATATCCGAATAGCCAATTCTGATATGTTGAAGGGTACTATACGAATGTATGTGAATTGAAAGAAAGTTCAAAAAATAATTCTGAGAACGCAATGAGTCTAAATTTATACAATATGTGTTTGAATTAAAATACAATATAATTGTGATATATTGTATTACTGTTTTATTGTAAACAATACAAATTAGTAGGCTTGCAACATAGCAATATCTTCCGATCAACCAGAAAGATGTTTAAAATGTAAAGTAAAAGTTAGATTAGAACCAGATATGAAAAATGAATACCAACGGGAATCGAAATCCCAGGTCGGAGAACAGAAGTCATTATCAAATATTTAAAATAAAACTAATGATTTGGAAATATAAAACAAACAGTGCACACAATTTATACAATATAAAAAATATACTCGTATATAGGTCATTCAACGTCAAAAACAGAAAAACTGAGGATAATATCCCACACTATGAAAATCTATGAGCGAATTATAAACTCGAGAATCAGGAATTTGGTGGAAATACATGACAACCAGTGTGGCTTTGTATCGGGAAAATCAACAGTAGACGCCATTCAAACCGTTAGACTCCTTGTCGAAAAACACCGTGATGCCAAGAAAGACCTTCATATGGTCTTCATCGATCTTGAAAAGGCATTTGACAGGGTCCCTAGAAGCCTAATTTGGGCAGCACTTAGAGCACATAGTGTACCAGAGAAGTATGTACTTGCCATCCAGGACATGTACGATAACGTGACAACGCAAGTGAGG
Source organism: Odontocerum albicorne (assembly GCA_949825065.1). Taxonomy (NCBI): domain Eukaryota; kingdom Metazoa; phylum Arthropoda; class Insecta; order Trichoptera; family Odontoceridae; genus Odontocerum; species Odontocerum albicorne. Next base: position 35,275,584 of record OX463853.1, on the reverse strand, counting down.
TGCACTTCGGGAACTTCTCCAGAATTTCCTGTAAAGGTGGGGTACATCAAGGATCGGTACCCAGTCCGCTACTGTTCATCTTAGTCATGGACTATTTAACTAACCAGGAAATGAACAGTCTCCTAAAGATCCTACTATTTACAGACGATGTCGTATTAATAAGTAAAAAACATGAAGACCTGCAAAATAGTCTGGAAAGGTGGAGAATAATCTTGGAGGACAATGGATTGAGACTGAGCAGAAAGAAAACAGAGTATCTGTACCTACCATTTGAGAACACAAATGCTGTCACTCCCGTAATGCAAATGGATGGAGAAACATTACCAAATTGTGACTCCTTTAAGTATCTTGGGTCACTCATCCATAGCGATGGAGGATGTGCAGCTGATGTAACACATAGAATTAGTGTGGGATGGATGAAGTTTAGATCAATGACGGGAGTTCTATGTGATCCGAAAATGCCAGTAAAGTTAAAAGGAAAAGTATACCAAACGATTGTCAGACCCGCACTCCTCTATTGCTCCGAATGCTGGACGATGATAACTCTTACTCTAGACAACTAGAAACTGCTAAAATGCGCATGCTAAGATGGTCAGCTGGTGTGTCCCTAAGAGACAAAATAAAAAGCTCACGCATTCGTGGAAGCCTAGGTGTTACAGACATCAACAGCAAGATGGAGGAGAGGCAATTGAGATGGTATGGGCACGTTGGACGCAGAACACCCGATCACATTGTGAACCAAGCAAACTCCATGGATCTTCCTCGAATAACACCCAGAGGAAGACCAAAGAATTCATGGGTGGTGCAAAAAGATAACCTGATGCAGAGGCACGGCCTGGAGGACGTAGTCCGGGACAGAAGAGCATACAACCTGAGGACGAGGAGAGCTGACCCCAACAGTCTTCGCAGACAATGAGTTGGGATGGAGCCAGGGAAAAGATTCAACGTCAAAAACACATTATTTCTTCAGGATCAAAAAAATATATGTAATTCATTCAATATCATTAAATACACGTAATTCATTCGACATCATTAAATACACGTAATTCATTCGAGATCCATAAATATACGTATTTTATTCAACTTCATAAATAGACGTTATTCATTCGATATCAAAAATGCGCAAATTACAACTTCTGATTGAATATAAGTTTTAAAACTTCACCCTGATTCCAGGTCTATTATGATGTAAATCAGCATCCCTGAATCGAAGGGGTGAGTGGGTACGTACCACTGTATCCCAGTTTGTTATTATTTTTGAGTGTGATGTAATAGGGGTGCAGGCCGCCACTAGAGTTGAGGATAATTGGATCATTCCACCATCAGCTGATTTTAAAGTCAATAAGGGAGGAAATCATTTCACAAGTCCAGTTGTGTCAATCAAGGGGCATGGTGTTGGTCCTGAAGAAAGTTGTTTTCATTCTACCTATTTTTCAAAATGTATTATTAACGCAGTATATAACAATATGTAAATAAATGGTTATGCCAAGAAAGTTCTAATATGGCAAAGTTTACCTTCTGAAATTTGTTTAATTTCACCAGCAGCTTAAATGTATTAAATATTGTATGTGATTGTACATGCATAAAATTCGCGGGTTAAAGTTTGCTGTCTCAGAATATGCAATGATGTTATAAACCATGGTCTTTTGTAAAAATATATGAACATTAAGAAAAAAAAATATTTTGTTAGATACATACTCGTATATACTACAATTATGTCAGACTTTGCAATCTCGATGCTCACATTTCGTTTTTTCCTCGTCCATACAATTCTTACAATTTCTCACATTTCTTTCTTTCAAAATTTCATTCACTCGATCCAATCATTTTTCCTTTTAATGTCTCTACCAGACCTTCCACTCAGATATTTTTAGATAATTTTATATAGTGCGGTTTCCCGATCACTACGATCACCTCAAGAGCACTTCGTAATTAGCTCAACAGAAAATAAGCGACGTTGAAAGACACCAATGTCACTAACAAGAGCGTCATCTGGTTATCTAGCACATAAGCTACAGAAAAATATTACAATAATTCAGATGTAAAATGGCTTAAGAGTAAAACGAGACAGGGATCGAACCTGGGGTGAACATTATCACTTTATATTCGTTATATTAGTCTATATTCATTTATTTGGTCCACGTGTTCAAAACTCATTTTCATCATAACTAATAAATTCTTCATTCATTTTCATCATAACCAATAAAGCCATAAATTAATTTTCACCCGTAATAACTTGATTGCGAATAATCTTTAGATTTGCGATCGATTTTTTTTTCAATTGCATATCTAGGTTCATAATTTTCTTACCATATACTGAAAAATATACCCTAATCCAGTGGTACGTAACCTGGGGGTAGTTGGTAAAGTACGAGTACCTAATACATTTTGGCCACCCAAACATCAGAAAATATATGAGGTAATTTTAAATAAAACTGTTACAGCGTGAAAAACGAATGCTTATTTTTGTTCAAAAAAGCTGTAAAACATTATCTCTATACGCGTCTACTTATTTGTCAAAACTGCGCTCTCGGCTCTTACTGTAAGCAAGTATCATTCCAAAATAAATATAGAAGCAAACCAATGTATTCTATTTAAACGATTGAGCCAAATATGTAATCGGATATAAACCCCAAATATCACATTTATTGTAATAAACTGTTTTATTTTGATTTATACTCGTACTGCATAAATATACCGAAAAAAATATTTCTGCTTTTCATTTACGTGGTCGTATAAGGATTATGCTGCAAATAGGAAATCGAAGGTGAAAAAAGGTTGCGTACTACAGCCCAAATCATTTTGAAAGTATGTGCATTAAGAATTTATGAAAATGTTGATATTTATTCTTCTTCCCAGTGTCATGTCAGGTCCCCCCAACGTTGAATATCACCTGTGAGTAGGCATATTTGTCCCCGGCAGCCCGAAAAAGATCCAGCCAAATTACGTATATTGCGGAGCCAGGACATTTGCCTCCTGCCTCTATTTTGCCTTGGATGTTCAGGTGCTAATTTGTACTTTGCTCCTCACACGACCCAAATAGGACACCTTTCAGATTTTAATATTAGTCAGCAACTCTCTAACAACTTTGTCTCTTTGAAGAACCCTTGTGTTGCTGACCATATCCGTCCAGGGTACCCGTAGCATTCTTCGGTGCATCCACATTTCGAATGTTTCCAGTCGGTTCATACTACCAATTTTGTGGGTCCATGATTCCACTCCATGCAATAAAACTGACCAAACGTAGCATTTGATATTTAATCTTATGTTTTATTCGTATTTTTATTATATGTTATATGTTTTATAAATAAATATCATCATCATCATCATCATTGTCAACCAGGGTCGATCCACTGCTGGATGAAGGTCTCCTCAAGTTGACTCCAAACAGTTCGGTCCTTTGCTCGCCGATGCCACGTGATGCTGCCATGCTTCTTGATTTCGTCCATCCAGCGTACCTTCGGTCTTCTTCTAGGCCTCTTTATGCCTCTTGGATACCATTGGATTATTTCGGATGTCCATCGGGAGTCTGACATTCTGGCTACATGTCCGGCCCATTGCCACTTCATTCTTTTGCACACCTTTATAACGTCTTCTACCTTTGTTATATTGCGAATCCAGGTGTTTCGTTTACGTTCTCTTTTAGTATATCCTAACATGCATCTCTCCATGCCCCTTTGTGCGGTCTGAAGCTTTTGCGTGTTCTTTACTGTGAGCGTCCATGTCTCGCAGCCATACGTAAGTACTGGAAGAATGCACTGGTTGTAGACCCTTCGCTTCAAGAATATTGGGAGATTACTTTTGAAGATGTTGTTCAAACGTCCAAATGTTGTTCAAACGTCCAAATAAATAAATATACTAAGTAAGAAATAGTCAATGTGGGGTGCACTATAAATATATTCAGATTACCAGGCGAACAGAACGGAGAGAAGAGCTGATGCGAAGGTTATGAAATTCAATTTGGCCTAAAAAGTAAAACATGTTGCATGCAAATATTGGCAGTGTACGTGATATTGGTTTCAATACTTTCAATAAGCTTTCCCTTAGACGCTGTGTGCTTTGAATCTTAAACAGATATCATGTTAGCTCGTCTCACTCTATTGGAAATCTTTCTCATGACGTTGTTTATGCTTGGAGGTTAGTTGGAAATAAGTTAACCATGCAATAGCAAAATAATTTAAAATGAAACTAAGTTAAGTTAGTTTCCACTTTTAGTCTGTCATTATTTATGAAAAATATTTATAAATTACTGTTACTGTTTTATGTTTAAATTATATCTGGATACCCTATGTGGTCAAGTGGCAGAATATTTTTCTATCTCCAGGGGTTTTGGGTGTGATTCCCATTTAAAAAGATTAACTTTTATTTTCAACTTTTCAAGTATTTAAATATCGTTCTGGTTGATAGGATTGTTACCGTGTAAAAAAACCCTCGTAACATAGTTGTATAAGTTTTGAAATACATTATATTGCATTGTATTGGGTGTTAACATAAGTTGTGTCCGTTTTTGTTTTCAAATTTATAAAATGAGCAACAAAAGTAAAACAAAATGGTAAATGTTATACGTCATTTGAAAGATAATTTTCGGCTCTATAAGATATTGTATTGGCTTTTACGTTACATTAATTATTTAATTTGATTACAAACCTTCAAAATTTAATGTCAAGTAGACGAAAAAGAGCATTTTCGACATCTTCTGTTCGCGTTCATTCGAGAGAATAAAGCTGCCAAAGCTGCTCGCGATATTTGCGAATTGTACGGTGAAGATGCTATGAATGAAAATACAGATGGTAGATGGCGGTATACAGTCATGTGACTACAATTCATCTGCTCAGCCAATTCAACGGTGGTTTGAAGGGGATCTTCATGAATAATATGGTTTAAGCGGTCCTCATCGAAGTCCACTGGTCGTCCGGAACGCTACACGTCTTTCAGGTCGAAATTACCGTCTTTGAAACGCAAAAACCATCGATGAGCTGTAATTTTATTCATAGCATCTTCATTGTACACTTCGCAAATATCGCGAGCAGCTTTGGCAGCTTTATTCCCTCGATTGAACGCGAACAGAAGGTGTCGAAAATGCTCACTATCGTCTACTTGACATTCCATTTTGAAGGCTTGTAATCAAATAAAATAATATATGTAACGTTAAAGCAAATACAATATATTGTAGAGCAAAAAAATTTCTTTCGAATGACGTATAACATTTACAATTTTGTTTTACTTTTGGAGCTCATTTTTAAATTTGAAAAAAAAAACGGACACAACTTATGTTGACACCTAATATTGGTACTTTCGTTGTATACACGAAATCGAACCTGTAACCCCGGGCTGGATGGCCGGCATTTAACACACTAAACCACAAAGACTGATGAAATAAAAATATACTCGTATAATTAATTCACTCAACACACATAAAAAACGTATATTGAAATTTTCACATATTTTTTTATAGATCATGGAAATCTTTACCCAACAAACCTATGTCGAACGGGGAAAAATACGACAGCATTAAAACAGTCGACGCTTGTAATCTTATAGATTAGTTTCACTTAGAGACGTTAGTCTTAAAATACTGATAGTCTTAGTACATACTTTTTCCTGAAAGTCAGATTAAAACTAAAACACCAAAAAAGATTTATTACCAGACATCAACCATTGACAATAATACTATTTGAGATATTGAAGCAGATATTTAGGCGTCCTCAGTGAGATACAGGCAAAAGCCTAGTTTACTGGGGACACGACAAATGAAAGGCAACCATCCCAGATCCATTAAAATTTTGTGTCCGAATTAAATTACCTGTTGTTTTTTCGCAAATTATGTATAAAATTATAATAGAAGGCCGAAGAGGTGTTGGTAAGAGGCAAATCTCCTGGCTCCGCAATATACGTGATTGGACTGGCATAAGGGGCGTTGGAGATCTTTTTCGGGCTGCCGGGGACAAAGATATCTACTCTCAAGTGATATTCAACGTTGGAGGGACCTGACATGACACTGAGAAGAAGAAGAGTATATTTCTTGTCATGTGTAAAATAAATAAATAAATAAGCCTTCTCGGCCTTCGTGGCATAGATGGTAAGAAGCCTGTTTTCCAAGAATAGGCTTCATTCCAGTTATAACCCGATTTAAAAAAGGTTCCAGTTTGATTTATACTAATGGATTCTTTAACATATTTATGATTAGTTTAAAGAGATTGTTATATGGTAATAAACCCGCAAGATTGCAGCAGTACAATCGTTATTACTTAATTTTTGAAAGCCTAATTTTATAACAGATTTTTAAATATACCATTACATTAGTTTAACGAATTTGAAAAAAAGTATTAGTAAAATGAAATGAAAAATACTTTTCTAAAAGGTTTTCTTGCTTTCAATATAATTCCTTTGTGAATGAACCCTCAATGTTACAAATATGCCGTTTTAAAAAAATCATATATGTAAGCTTCTGTATGAAAATAAATTGGATACAAATATTGAATAGTTACGTATAAAGCAGGAAATTCAATACCCGACCGGTTTCCGTCGTTCGAGACTTCATCTACATACTGTCACCGTTGACACGTGCTAAAAAAGCCGCCACCAGAACCATATTTCTACACGTGTGCACGTGTGACAGCCGTACCTAGCGAGAATAGTGCTGTGCCATATCTTGTACAAGGTGATCCAAATTATGTCACTATTTTGGAAGCTTTCACATTTTTTTAACCTTTGCTTGTCTTTATTTTGTTAACAATAGAGAAACTGAACTGAGTAGTGTGACATTTTGTTTACAATAGAGAAACTAAACTGAATAGTGTGACATTTTGTTTACAATGGAGAAACTAAACTGAATAGTGTGACATTTTGTTTACAATGGAGAAACTGAACTGAATAGTGTGACATTTTGTTTACAATAGAGAAACTGAACTGAATAGTGTGACATTTTGTTTACAATAGAGAAACTGAACTGAATAGTGTGACATTTTGTTTACAATAGAGACACTGAACTGAATAGTGTGACATTTTTTGTATTTAATTTTTATTTTTTTGGTACTACGTTGTATTATGTTAATGCACTATTCTTTCGTTGTGTACGATATAATCTTCTACCATTTAAACAACCAGAAATGCGTTGAAAATGAATTTAATGAAAACTAGACTGGAACTGAATTTGATAAAAATTGAGTGCCAACAGGAGGAATCAAACCCCCAGGTCAGAATACAGCTAACTTTATCAACTAAGCCACGAAGGTCATTGTACAAAGATACAATTTGCGGGTCAATTGATTTGTGGTAATCTCTGCCAACCAACATGACAGAATTTATTTTTTTTATGCTAATTACTGGTTGAAATGTTATTTAGTTTTAATGTAACATATAAACACTTTTTTTTTTTAATTTCAAATTTAAAGTACAATATAAGTATAAAATTATTTACAATAAGAAGAGAATGAAAAAAATAGTTACTCGTTTACTTTCACTATTATTCCAAGTCTTCCACGTTCCACTCTCATACACTAAAGTTGATAGTAAAATACTGTATGTTTTAGTGCCCCATTGAATGGGTTCCTGTCGCTACACGCCATTCGATATCTCTCTGAACTATTCCACCATCTGAGAAATTACTACCCAAATAGCATAATTTCTCAACCTTGAACTATCTCTCGTTGTTCACACCAATATCGCATTTTATTTTACATGACAGTTGATTATACGAGTAATCGTATAACATGCATACATAATACGAGTACATGAAAAAAAAAAGGTATTTGAAATTACCCCTCTCAAGTTATATGGATTTGAGTTTGTTGCCTGTATTGTTGTCATATGAACATGAAAAAATCATTTTTCCAATTGTTGATTATTATTTCCTTTGAAAATTTCTCATTAACTCGATAAGTTGTGAGACCTAATTGCTAGTAACCTAATGTGTAAAGTTTTGGTATGCTGTATCAATTCAAAGAAATTAAAAATCCATCCCACAATCATCTTCATACATTTATCAAAAAACTTGTTCAAAAAATTTAAAACTTATTTCCTAATTACTCGTATATTAAAAATTATGGACTCAGATCAGCTGACAATATTAACGCCATCCTGTATATCGGTAGATATTTTACATTATCTACGTTGTTAGATGTCAGTTGTACTGGTTCAGGAAATAATGCAGTTAGTTTTTTAAATTCAAAATTTAAAAGTATATTTTTTTTAGTATTTTAATTTTTGCAGTAAGAGAAATAAGCCAGACGTTCTAATTTTATGGAGTAGAATTTTCTTTGTCTTTCAGTAAATATCATTAAACATCAATATTTTATGGAGTAGAATTTTCTTTGTCTTTCAGTAAATATCATTAAACATCAATATTTTATGGAGTAGAATTTTCTTTGTCTTTCAGTAAATATCATTAAACATCAATATTTTATGGAGTAGAATTTTTTTTGTCTTTAAGTAAATATCATTAAACATCAATATTTTTTCATCTCAAATAATTTATTATTTCAATTAATTTTAAAATGTATAAACATACATACACACCATCACGCCGTTTTTTTGTCGGGGTAGGTAGAGAGAGGATAAATAACCAGATTTTTAAATCACAATACACATCTATCGCCTCCTCTACAACCATGAAACTTCTCACACAACTCCTACGAATTCTGACTTTTCTTTCATTTCATTATTTTTAAATGTTATTTACTTGACCCACTTACCTTGGCCTTCCTCTACCATGCCTTCCATCTACATTTGCACTGATTACGTGTTTTGGTAGTATTTCTTCATTCACTCTTTTTTCATGTCCAAACCATCTCACAGTGCTCTTATTCATCTTACTTTAAAAAAACTGTCTTTATTCAGGTTTATGCCTGAATAAAGGCTGTTTATTTTCTATATATGGGTACATATAGCACATTTTTTCAATAATTACATTCCATTTTGAAGGCTTGTAATCAAATAAATTAATATATGTAACGTAAAAGCAAACACAATATCTTGTAGAGCAGAAAATTTTCTTTCGAATGACGTATAATATTTACCATTTTGTTTTACTTTTGGTGCTCATTTTTAAATTTGGAAAAAAACGGACACAACTTATATTAACACCCAATAGTTATCAGTCATATTTTGACCAATATATATGATGATGTTGTAGGTATACCCTAATTTTACAATTCGTACTCGTATTATTGTCATATTTATACATTCATGCCATTACGCCACTTCTCTGTTGGGATAGGCAGAGAGAACATAGCACTTATTTTCTATTTCTTCTACATACATCCTATAAAACTACAATTTCTCTGGCTTTCAACGTTTCCTTCCTTCAAAAATATCATTCACTTGATCCAACCATACTTTATTCGATATTCCTCTACCACGCTTTCCACTCACATTTGTACTACATATTTATTTTATCAGTCTTTATTCATTTATATACAGAAAATAAAAAATGTAAATCTGTATTTTTATATTTTTTTTCGGGTGTGACAGTGTCGACATCACGGAAATGAAACGAAGCATGTGTCGATACGGTGACAGGGTGGGATGAGAGTGCAGAGGGAGGGACGATAAAAACATATATCGATGTATAACAATGGCGGCTGCAAAACAAAAAAAAATCATTTATCTGTAAACTTTACTGTTTATTTATTTTTTACTTTATCTACAATACTTATACTATTTTATTTATCATATCAATTTAGAATACATAATTTGCCGAGATTGTTGCCACAAGGCAATCTTTTCCAATCAACCAGAAAGATTATTCAAGAATTTTATTTTTAACTGTTGGATAAAAGGTGTACATTAAGTTTTATACAGTTAAAATAAAATGATAAAGAATGAATTGCAAGTTTAAATTTATTAATTATAACAATTTTATATGCGGCTTGGAGATACGAAGGGATATTGGGAAGAAGGATATTAGGAGAACCAGGAAACGCGCTTCGTCACTGAAGGGAAATATAATGATTTATGAGGGTCTGTTCAAAACACGATAACGATGGAGCAAGTCTTATGGCATAAGTTAGTTAACAGCTGGACCAAAGTCTAGCACCATGGACAGTAAAGAACGATGTGTAATAATACATAATTTAAAATTTACTTTTTATTAATAGAAAGATGTATCGTAGACTGCAAGTATATACAATATAAAATAAACTCCATTTTGTGGATAAATATTGGTAGATGTTTTTATAGAAGATGTTGATGAGTTCAGGAGGACCTTGTCCAGTATTTCTTCAATGTTAGCTCTTCACTGGAAGACTGGTAATTATAATACATTTATATTTTATTGAGTTTTTTCGTTACTCAAGTCTTGTATTATTGATTACATTTAATTAATTGTATTTGAGTATTTTGAAAACAAAAAAGTTTTGATTATTATCTCAAATTTGATAGTACAAAACTTAAAAAACAATCATAGTGGTAATAATGCGAGAAAAAACATTTTAGCTATAGGTGAAGACCCTATTCAATAAATATTATATTTTCGTTTCCCTTATTTTGTTTGTTTTGTAATTTTTATCAAATTTAAAAAACAAATCCTCGAAAAAGGGAATTTTCACCTGCCTCCCCTGAGATGAAATCAGATTCCAGCGGCGTAACACGTTTAGTGTATTAGGATTGGCTGATATTTACGTTGCCAGCAGTGTAGACATTCGCGCGATTTCCTTTTGTGCGATACCGAGCTGTATAGACGTTGTGATGCCAAGCATCAGTATGCTACTTCGAGCTACATATAGAATCTCTTAAGTTTTGTGAGCTATCTCGGACACAATCTAGACCTAGTCCATAATATTAGGTCCTTACATATGAAATTGGCGTTTTGCCGTACTGGCAACTTTGATCTCAAATATCTTCTCTTTGGTTAGGAATTCCAAATTAAAATTTATACAGCTATTTACTCAAGTATTTGTGTTTCAAAAATTATAATTCATTTGTTTTTTCCTCAATTGTTTTTTTTCTTTGCGTCACTCAGTTTACAAAATGGAAAACTTGAAATATCGCGTTATTTACGAGTACGAGTTCCACCGTGGCACCAGTGCTGCAGAAACGGCTCGAAGGATTAATGATGTGTATGGCGACGGTGCCGCAAAAGAAAACACAGTGCGTTTTTGGTTCCAACGTTTTCGTTCTGGAAATTTCGACCTGCAGAAAAAGCCCCGTGGACGGCCGGAGACCAAAGTTGATAATGAAGAATTGAAGGCTATTGTGGAAGCGGATCCATCGCAAACCACGTCCGAGTTAGCTGCAGGCTGCGGTGTTAGTGATAAAACTGTTTTAATCCACTTGAAGCAAATTGGGAAGGTGAAAAAGCTTGAAAGGTGGGTACCTCACGAATTGAGTGAAGCAAATCAACAAACGCGCGTTGACTGCTGCGTTGCATTACTCAACCGGCACAATAATGAAGGGATTTTGAATCGAATCATTACCTGTGATGAAAAGTGGATCCTGTATGATAATCGGAAGCGCTCATCGCAATGGCTGAACCCTGCCGAACCAGCCAAACCATGCCCCAAGCGAAAATTGACTCCAAAAAAGTTACTTGTGAGCGTTTGGTGGACTAGTGCTGGTGTCGTTCACTACAGCTTTCTTAAATCTGGCCAGACGATTACGGCAGATGTTTATTGTCAGCAACTGCAAACCATGATGGAAAAGCTAGCTGCTAAACAACCGAGGCTGGTTAATCGCTCTAGGCCACTGCTGCTTCATGATAACGCTAGACCACACACTGCACAACAGACGGCTACCAAATTAGAAGAGCTTCAATTAGAATGTCTAAGACATCCACCGTACTCTCCGGACCTTGCCCCGACAGATTACTATTTTTTTCGAAATTTGGATAACTTCTTGCAAGGGAAAAAATTCAACTCCGATGGGGCAGTCCAAACCGACTTCAAAGATTTTATTGATTCCCGTCCGAATGGCTTTTTTAGTAAAGGGATCGATGAACTACCTATGAGATGGCAAAAGTGCATAGATAGCAATGGTACATACTTTGATTAAATAAATATATTATATTAAAAAAAAATCAACTTTATGTTCCTCCCAAACAAAACGCCAATTTCATATGTAAGGACCTAATATTTATATTTACAATATACGGCAAATTTAAAAAGCACTCTTTTGATAGATTCTATTTTAATGTGAATAAAATTAGGAAGCAGCTTTGATTTATACTCTTCTTCGAATAATAATATCAATTGGCTTGGAACAGCAACTTACTACATGTATCTTCAATAACTAAATGTGTTTTCCATAACTCCTTAATTCTTCTCCTTTCACATTTTCCTTCCCCTTTCCCAGTATTTAGTGACTATACGAGTATATACGAGTATGTTTTGTTTAAATGTTAATTTAATTATTTTTAATGATTTAAGTAGTCTGTCAAGAAATAGTAGAAATTAATAAAATTGGAACTAAAAAAATTATAGCTTGGCAACACCAAAATTGGCTGTCATGTTACATTTGTTTATTACGTTTATGCGCGAACTGCTAGTATGATTGATATGTACTCGTATTTATGTTTTTTTTAAATAATTATAAAAAATCTTTAAAGTTTAGACATCATTCACATATATTTCGAGTTGATTTTTGTTAAAAAGTATAAAATATTTATTATAAAATTAATTTCAGTCTGGTTTTCACTTAAGATCTCTTTGACGTAATTTTGGTCGGTTGGAAGAAATAACTACTACTACAGAATAAATTCAGCATGTTATACTGTATATAATTACAGTATCATACAGTACATTATGATGTTAAGTTCTTCTTATGTAGATGTATTTATGATTATGTTCATGAAACACCCAAAAATCCTCTCCAAATCCAAGATAGTAAATTAATTGGTGCCCAAATATTTTTATACAAAGTATCAAGAAAATATTTTCCACACTTGCAAACGGTTCCCAGTTTGTTTCCAAGCTTTATTCATTTGAATAAAATTCCAATAAAAGTTGGAGCCGGTGCTAATTATGACAGTTTTAATTTGTCCAAGTTTCTCTCATCAAAACTTTTTAATTTCTTTTAAATTGATAAAAAACTTTGAGAAATCTGGAAACTTGAACATCTCTTCACTTTTGCGCTTTTTTTAACTAATTTGCAGGAAACATAAAATATAGGAGAAATACTAATTCATTAAGAGCTTCAATATAAATTATAAAGTGAAGCTAAAAAACATGGAAGAACCCCTTTCTATATCTGACTGAGGTATATTATATGAATGGCAGAAAGAGATGAGTTTTCAAAGTCAGATTATAAGGACTAGGACCAGTTTAGTTCAGCTCAGTTCGATTCCACCCCCACCCTGTTATGGGTGACAAAATTAACCCCCATCCAGTGCGATCTAGACCAGAAGATCAAAAATTCTTTATTTTTTTATCAGCGCGACGCCACATAGTAACAAAAAAGGAACTGCCCAAAGGGACTCCTCCTCTGGTGGTGACACACTTGAGTATGAATGAAAAAAATAGTAGCGACGACGGACTTAAGTTGCGATGTCACGGGAGAAGGAAAATAACGAGCGATGGAGTTGGAAAGGTTGTGTGAGGAGAGGCAGGGATTGGACTTGATTGGGGAAGAGCTGGAAAGATATTAGCCTATGCTGGTGGGACTACAACTCTGACCCAACAAAATAATGTAAAGACACTGATAATGGTGATTAGATAACGATAAAAAGAAATCTTTATAAATGCACAGTTCTCTATTTTTTCAGGAATTTATGTTCTATAGTTGTATTAGTATTATTGTATATAGTACAACCTGTGGGACCATTCCCTTATAGCAATATCTTCCAACTAACTAAAGATATCTTAAAGAGGCCTTTAGCGACTAGACTAGAATCTTTTTAAAAATCTGAGTTCCAACAGGAATCGAACCCGCAACCCCCAGGCTGGATGAAAAGCGTCTTATCAACTAGGCCACCATTCGATAGTGTAATGCAATAGAATTTATCTGTGAGATACACATTGTATGTTACTTTATTTCATACATTGAAATTAAAGGAGTTATGACGGATACAGTTAACCGAATTCAAAATACTAGACTTAAATAGAGACAAGTCATAAGGGTGACTAGTTGAAAAAATAATGCCATTGAAGATCAAGACCCAAGAATATAAGAGTATCATGCGACCAGTGGACCTATAAAAATGACTATTAAGTATTTTAAATTACTTTATCCATACAATGACTCCAGTATAGAAAAAAAAATTAAGTACAAAATTTTATTATATGAAATATATACATATAATATCATACATTATTTTTTAAATTATTTCTTATCTTATGGTCTTAATTCTATACAATATTCAAATAATGGAGGCATACCTTCTCGATCAATTAACATCATCCCTTCGTTTGATGATCCGTGGTTCATAAAATGTGCCCCGCTTGATTGATCGAGAGCCGCTATATCGGCTAATTCCCAATGGCAATAAATCCGCACCATTTGTCGCGGTGCGGATCCTTGCGGTTTGTGGGATATCCACTCCACCCTTCATACTCGTACTGAGCAGTTCTCACCCCTTAATTATACCGAAAAAGCCACGGGAACATGACTGGGGATAGAAACACTAGTATTGACTACATTTGTTTTTAAGGGGGTATTTAGAATTATCAAAAATTCAATTGTTTTTTCATTTTATTTTTCTTTAATCCTTTCTGAATAATTTCCAGTAAGAAATATGGTAAAAAATCTTTAAAATTCGAAAAGTTATGATGGTTTGAATTTGAGCGCGCCGGTCGAAAAATGACCTGCGCTTCGCAGCTTTCGGATCGTCTATTGTTATGGCAGTAGCCTTATTTTCCAAGAATTCTCATCCAATAAGATTTTTTGGTATGATGAATTGATATTTAGTTTGTCGGGATGTTTAAACAAGTTTATATAACCCTGGAATTGCTGATTAACAGTAAGTTGAAAATATTCACTTTAATTCGTGTAAAAATTGCACTTGAAACTTTAAACGCGTTTCCTGAAAAATCACTTTTTTTTAACTATTCACTGGAATAACCAACTCCAAAACTAATAAACCGATTTTAATTAATAAGTACTTATTCTCTTTGTTATACCTCTCTCTATAGCCGGTACTAGAATTGTTTCAATCGATTAATTTTTTCGATTTTTTTCACTCCACTAAAGACAAAACAAACGTTAAAAAATAAAAAAAATAAAAAACATTTTTAATTTCAACAAGCCGCCATTTTTTTCTAATTATTATTTTTAAATTATTCTACTACCGGCCACAGCCATATGCTTTCCAAATAAAACAGGTTTTTTTTTATTTTTAGATTTGTACAACAGCCACAATTACGGGCATAATGTTTAAAACAAATAGTGACAGTATTACAAAAATATATTTGTGTTTACTATAACTTGAAAAATATGACTTCAAATACTATTTTTTTACGATTGTATTGATGCTAGGGCCGTTACCCTGGGCAGTGTTTTTTATCTCCGCCCCCGCCCCTGCCCCCCGGGGTAGCTGTCACCGGTGGCATTTCTTATTTGTGGAAATGGCATACGACACTCACTTGTGCTGGCCACGTAGGTATACTTTGTTGCAAACGAAAAATAAATAGATTTTTTTTTAAACATAAATTGAGTTGTGTTCAACCGAACATTGAACACGTCCTTGTGTTGAACCCTTATGACTGTGTTCGACTTATAATCTCGACATTTGTTTGTTTATAGAAGAAAATTTGAACCTTTTTGTTTTATTAAATTTTCGACATCATTGACTTGTGCTTTTATTTTATATATTTTTATGGGAAACGGTTATAAAGTGTACAAAAATTAAGGACATTAATATTTAATATACATTTTTTTTATCTAAATCCTCAATACAAGTTGGAAATATTTTATAAAACCGACAGGCAGTGTTATTTTAAAATCTCGACTGAAATGGAATTAATTCATTTCTTTATTTTCAAGGGAAGAGTGAGTTTTTGAACGGTAAAAAATAGCATATCACCAAAATTGGTACTTGTAAAAACTATTTGTTTTATGGAAGGATGAATTAATCTAAAGGTTTATATTGCTGTAAACAAAAAAACACTTAAATTAGATTTTCAAAAAAACTATTTTTGCCATTTAAATGTTTTTTTGTCATTTGTTTGCATAAAATATCAAATTTGTAAAAATATTGTGAGGTTAGTCAAATTATTCGAATAGAAGTCAAATTATTTTAATAGAATCTAGATAATAAAATAGTCGTATGAAATAAAAAAAAAGTGTTATTATTTAACGGTAATATAAAAATTAAACAGTTAGCTTTATTTCATCTAAGTACTCGTATATCTTTACGAGTATGTATTTCAACCTACACTGTACCCTCCTGAGGTAAGTCAGTTAAACTAATTTACACTACTTATTTACTAAATGTTATCTGTGGTCTTATGAGGTATTCCCAAAGTAAGAACTTACTGTACAAATGTTGTCTGTGGTCTAAAGAGGAATAGAGTAAAACGTAAATAAATCCAATTGATTATTAATAATTAATTTATTTTGTTTAATTTCTTTACGATTTTTATGGTTTCCTTATTTTTTATTGTTACATGTTTTATTTGTATATTCAATTATGGGTTCCCATTAGATTATATCTCAATTATTTAAACAAGTAAATATTTATTTATTATTTAATTTAAAACTTATATTTCAACAAATTGTTTGACTGCAACAATCTATACACTAAATTTTGTTCATTTTGGGAGTGTAAATATATAGCGAAGAAAACAAAAAAGTAAAACCGACACTCTTCTCCCGGTGTGACAAGGAAGGGTCGGCGAGGGAGGCGAGAAGGAGGCACTATTTCTTAAGGGAAATGAAATAAAAAAAACACTAGCATCGGGAGGCATTAGTGGAGTGGGACAGTATTTTTAGGGGGGTCCATTCTTGTGGTTTGTCCTTTTTATTGCAGTCTGTAAACATGGTCGCGCGGAAATATTTTCATAAAAAAAAACCCACTCCTCTCGGCTCCTTTTTTAGTGATGCAGTTGAAACATTACTAGGACCTTCCTAAAGCTGGCATGTCTGACATCACAGCCTTTCCACCAGCTCAGTCTAGATTAAGTCTTTACTGGCATATGTTCTACGTTTGTTTACTTTACTTTCTCATTGGTCTTTCCACTGGACATATTGCACTTGGGTTTTACTTCAAAATCGAAACATAAAAACTAAAAAGCAAATACGTTAATAAACTCTTAATTTATAGTGTTTCCATTTTCCTTGGGTGCTTCCTGCCTTCTTTCAACTGATCTAACATTCCGACAACCTTCCTAGATCTCGGGAAAACGATAAACTACGAGTGATATGAGCTCATCAAATAATTGGCGGTAGCTGGAAAATCGATCATCAGCCGGAAATATCCGTCTTGTGAGTGTTCCTAATGTAATTCTTCAAGAGTTTGATCTATGCTGAAGATTGTGCTGTACCCTGAAATCGTCTTGGGTTGCAGTTGCACAAATAGAATTTCATTGATTCCTCGTTCCGTTCATGACGAGTAATCGAGACTGTCGATCATATAGTGGAGGAATGTCCAATACATTCATACCCTGAAGGGATAGATAAAACTACTCCAGAGACTGTATCATGGTTAAGAAACCTAAACGACGATCTCTGTGGCCTAGTTGGTAAGACGCCTGTGTCCTAATCTGGATGTTACAGGTTCGATTCCCATTGGAGCCTAGATTTGAAAAAAGGATTCGAGTCTGGTTTTCACTTAAGTTGGCTGGAAGATATTGCCACATAGCTATTAGTCCACCAGGTTGTACTGTTTACAATGAAAGTATAAAGTACAATGTTCGACTGTGAGAGAGGAACCATACAGAAGAAGAATAACTTTTTTTTATTATTATCTTTCGATGTTCTGTGACCGAAATCAGTCCACGATATCTCTGCTCTCGTCATGAAACACAAACTCACAAAGTATATTATTTGTAAAGGAAACTGGAAAAATATTATCTGCGGAGTCTTGAAGGTCCACAAAAAACATGTCATTAACGGGAACATTTTCGGAGGAAACTTTATAACCTTTACTTTTCTAGAACACAGATCTAAGAATAATATAACGAGAGGGAGAAGTAATCTGGATGATGACTAAATATATAGTCAGATACTGGAGTTATTAACTTATCCAAAAACGTTTCATTGATTTAAAAATACGTGTAGTTAATAATTATTTTTCTCAAAAAATAGGATTAAATAATTAATATTTTTCATGACGAGATGAAGAAAATAAACAATCTTATATTTTTTAATATTATTATAACATCATTACTATATTTATAGGGTCTAATGTTATCATAATAGGTTGGCGAAGTCATTGGTCAGAGGAAAATTGTCCTCTTGTAGTATGATGAGTCTTATTTGTATAACCATTTTGGATAACATTGTATAACAATTCATTGTATAACCATTTTGTGAGCTAGCAATATCCACCAACCATGCAGTCTATTAAAGTTTTTGGTTAATTTGTACAAAATTCACACACAGTATAAATAACAAAAATAAAAGTAGGATACCATTGATCAATGGAAGAAGGAAAGGATGGCGAAGAGGAAATACAAATCGGGAATTAAATACTTCACATTACGGACTCGTAATTAATGAGTTTTTATCAATCTCTTTTTGATAAATGCCAAATACGAAGCGATCTAACATAGTCCCAGAGTTTCACTGCATGGTCATCAAAGGACGGCTTAAGTAAAAGAACAGAACAACCAATAAAATATCTGCTTAAACTATGCTATGTGTGGTTATAAATACGACCTCCGTGGCTTAGTTGATAAGTATGGTTTTCACTGACATCTTTAACACATTTCTTGATGGCTGGAAGATATTGAGGCAGGGCGATAAACCCGTCAGGTACAACGGAAGTGTTTAAAAAGAAGTATTTTTGTTAGCTTATTTCATAAATGTATTTTATTTTCTATGTCCTTAACATATATTTACAAACTATATTGCTATCGATAAATGTGTTATCTTTTATTTACTACATATCTGAAATCAATTGAGAGAGAAGAAGAAGTTTTAACTAAGGAAAAGGAAAGAAGTTTGAGAAACAGAAGAGTATGTATAATAAAATATATGAATGTAGATGAGGTGAGGTCCGTGAGCGTGGATAGAATGACGTAGATATCTACTCTGTATATATATATATATATATATATATATATATATATATATATATATATATATATATATATATATATATATATATATATATATATATATATATATATATATATATATATATATATACTACAAAAAGACATGACATGTGTGATATACAAAAAAATTGTGCTAAAAATAATGATTGATAAATTTTATTGTTTCAGTCCCGCCCTATTGCAGTGAAAGCAATAATGTAAGTGGCTTAGTTGCCACGTGGTCACACTTCACCCTCACACCGTATACCTACTGTCCTCATCCCTCCTCCAAACATACAAAACACCCAGGATGTCATCTTATTTACAGTAATTCCTTTCTCTCACTTACTTTTCCTTGAATATTAGTAGGGATCGAAGGATTAAGTCAAGATATAAAAAAGGTACGAGGGAGAAGCAAATTCTTTTTTTTTCATACCATCATATGGTTTTTACATTAATGAAGATAAAATAGCACAGTTTTCACAATTCTTCGTATAAAGCAAAAATAAGTATATTTTATTATTGACGACTTCTGTGCCCTTGTTGAGAAGACGCCTGTATTCCACCTTGTGGGATCCTGATACAATTTCCCCTGAAACCTTTTTAAATGAATTCAAGTCTTTTTTTCTTAAGACCTCTTTACATTTGTGTATTCTTTCATGAAAATTGTAAATATTACATGTTACTTGAAGGATTAAACTTTTATGTCTCAACATAGATCGGTAGGCTATCCATCGTAATCGAGTATGATTGTCAGCAATCTTGTGGATAGATACCGCTTCTTCGTGTATCGGTTTACTGCGTGAAAGCTGTTGCACTTCAACAAGCACACATTCTTGACAGATCAAACCCAAAATTTCAATGGCAAGATACATTTCAATGACCATTGACAGGTTTAACCTGCTGCAGCCTTTCGTTGGACAGAGTTTTAAATATCATTATTTTTGTGCTGCTTATTAGCGCTACAAGAATTTATGATAAACAGCTTATATTTACCAAAAAACATACAAACGTGAAATGTATTCAGAGTAAAAACAATTAAGAATCTAATCCGGAATCGAACCTGTGGTGCACGTTTGTTTAGCACGTATGCTTACCGTTAAACCATGACCAGCGACATTAACTCGACGTGTTTTAAGTGAAATAACTTACTTATGACGTTTCAAATATAATTAAAGGAAACTTGTTTACAGTTGCTTAAGAGCTGCTTATTTGTTATAAACACTTTCGTACCTAAGTTATAAGGATTGTTATCTAGTTATAAGTTAGTATGTAGGTATTTAACTATTTCTAAGAAATTATGGTAAATATTTAAATTATTAAAATAAATTGACATGTAGGAAATTAAAATGAAGTTAGTTCATAGTTATAATATATAAATTAGATTATTTTTTAAGATATACTCGTACATTTATATGTAGGTAAAGCCTTTGGAAAATGTTTTTGGATTATACTATAGATTACATTATCAAATAAAAAAAACCCGTCTTTCGTTCTCATACTTCTGGCGAATATGTTTATTTAGTGCAATTTCTTTAAATTAACCTTTAATTTTTTTTTCTCGTTTTCACTTCTTCAATCATACAATCCATCGAAAACAAACTTCCAAAATTCGATTCAGATTGAAAATACAATTTAAAATTTATCCCACTTGATTAAATCAGTTATTGAATTGATTTGAACAATTACGATTGTTGGAAAATAATAAAACCACGTTAAAAAATAAATGATTCCCACGTTATGATAATAAAAATGTGACAGAAAGGGGTGATGGACAAAGGGATAGCGTACTGATTTCCAGCTGCCCGCATCTGACTTATCAGTAATTACCCCTTAATACGATACCGTTTCAATTGATTGAGTTAAAGAGACATCTAATATTTAAAAAAATGAATCCAAAATCATTTCATGAAATTAATTATATTTTTTTTAACACTTGCTCGTGGCATTTTTTATAAGACTGTTTTTCAATGCGGTAAATAATTTGTCTTCCGATTGTCGATGGAACCAAAAAAAGATCCCAGTCTGGTGTTTCACATAATGCTCTGTTATATTATATATTCTGGTAAGTCGGCAGAATTTGCCACATATTGATTAGTCCGTCAGGTTATATTGTATATAATGGAAGGAAGCATATTAAAACATTCATATGTGTATTACAATACTGATAATTGAATGCAATCGCTTTCAACCAATCAAACATGAATAACAAAATTTGTGCCAAATAGACAGCGAGAGGTTTAAAAATTATTTACCGTATATTCTTGCCCCCACGCCGTTTCCCTTCTGGAGTAGGCAGAGAGAACTAAGCGCCAGAATTTCCTATCTCGACACACACACCCACACATTTCACCTTCTCAAAAATACATACAGCTCCCACGATTTATCTCACTTATAAAATAACCTTGTTTCAAAATATTATGCGCTCGATCCAACCATATTTTCCTTGCTTTTCTTCATCCATGCCTTCTAATTTATTAGATTAGGTTTAAAATATATTTTTCTGAACATATGCAGATACGGTTAAGTACCGTAGTTAATGTCCGCAGCTATTACCTTCTTATCCTCATACTCAACTTGTTCTTTTTTTGTAATATTTTTAATCAATTAAAAACAGAGGTTTCGTATCCCGAATTAGAGCGCCTTTGATGAGAGACTTCTGACTACACGGCGCTAAATAAATTTTCCTTACATTATTATTTTTTTGCATATCATATTGTAATAAAAATAATTACTACGTTAACCTTTTTGCCTGTCGCTATTACAAATAAATATATTGTCCATATAACATAATACTTGCCTTATAATTAAAAATTGCTTAATTTTATATTTTTTCTCTCAAATATTTTATAGATTTTCATAAATTTCCACAAGTGAAACAGTGATTCTACTTCCTGTTAGGGTGCATTGATATTATTTATAGGTTTTGAATGGGGAAATTTAGTAGAAAAATAACAAAATAAAAGTGAAGTTATGACCGCATTAAAGGAATTTCCAGTATAAAGGGCGCATATTGCTACGGGTGGAAGGAAGTTGGGTTAACTTTACGGAGAAATAAAAAAGGGTGATTTGATTTGATTCATTCAATGTATTGATTTAATTATAAATAAAAAAAGTTTATGAAAACCATTGATTTTATTATTTATAAAAAGGTTTATTGAAAGTATTGATTTAAAACAAATATAGGTTATATTAATCAAAAGTCGATTGGTGCGCAAAATCTATTTATTTATTTAACACTTTTATTACAAATACAATCTGGCGGACTTATTGCCAGGTGGCAATCTCTTCCAACTAACCAGACAAAAGTAAATGAAGCAAGTTACGTGGTCGTATAAATCATTCAAATGACTATCCATTTCCTCGAATTCAATAAACATATACGTGAGCACATGCCCACGAACCCCACAAAGACGGGCAATCACCCGAACATTCTTTTTCATATAAAGTGAGATATCATCAATCGAAAGGAAAGGAAGGGATGGTGGAGAGGAAAGGAAAAGAAAAATCAGGAATATAATATGATAACTCTTGGAAGTTTGTTTCACAATCTCATCGAGTGGACCGCAAATGAACATGTTTAAAATAAGGGTTCTAGTCTGGTTTTTACGCTTATTTAACACCTTTCTACATGGTTGGAAAATATCAGTACTTTTCAATAAATTTGCCAAGTTGTACTTTACACAACAATGAAATGCAATAATAAAATACAAAATACTTTTGAAAAACATCACAGAGCAAGTGACCAGGTGTTGGCGTCAACCATTCCCTTCCTGTGCTAAAAAAATCCGTCCGTTCCGGTGATATGTATTCAATTCGCATCAATACACATGTAAAAGTGAGCGATTTTAAATTGGAAAAATAAGAATATTCATAGCCAATCAATCACTTAAATTAATTAAATTTGAAGTCAAAAGTGATAATAATTGAAATTTAATTGCTCAAAACATGAAAAAAAAAAAGCATCAAAATGGCGAAGAGACCACCTCGAACGAAAGCACGTTGGCTACTGAGCGAGTCAAGCGAGCGAACTGAGATTACACATCACAGGGAAGGAAGGGTTAATGAGGAGTTACGTCCTTTAGTCACTTTCTTTCAAATCGTATATTTATAATCAAATACATATTTTCAATTACTATTTCTTCAAGAAAATAAAACATATGAAAATAAAATCTCACCTCGCAAAAAGTGCAAGGGCATTGGACCTTGCAAGTCAACGCGATATAATGGTGGGGGGAGGGGGGCGAAGAATACATTAGGGACTTGAACAGAGTTTATGATCCATTTCACCAGATATGTTACTTCTGTGACATTCAGAATGCATTTAAAGACTTATGAGAACATTCCCAACACTTTAGATTATTTCTTTGTGTTTCCGATAACTTATTGTTATAGCCTTCTGAATAAAATGAAAGGATATGCAAGCGAAACTGAACGAAAATGTAAGAAAAGTGCGGTATATGCTCTTATATAAGTATGTGGAATATGTAAAAAAAACAGTTTTCATATTTATTCTTTTAAATAATAAATATGACCGAAGTCATTGGTATCCTCATATCCCGGA
The DNA here is from genome assembly GCA_949825065.1 of Odontocerum albicorne. Lineage (NCBI taxonomy): Eukaryota > Metazoa > Arthropoda > Insecta > Trichoptera > Odontoceridae > Odontocerum > Odontocerum albicorne. The sequence goes on along the minus strand of OX463853.1, from coordinate 35,251,893 downwards.
TTACTAGGTGAAAAAAAATGCCTGTGTCATTCGAGGGGAGAAGCATAGCGCGGGGCTAGAACCGACGACCTTCCATAAGGGAGTGCAATGCGTTACCGCAGGGCAATGCACCTCGAATGTATGCAGTGTTCATATAACATTATACATTTGATAATATCTCGCAAAAAATATTGTCTTTAAGTGCTTTCTAAAGCTGTACTGAAATGAAACACTTAGCAATCATTTACATCTACTTATACGAGTATATACAATGCCTTATAAAATAAGGGATGAGGATATAAAATAATTGTTAAAAATACAGTGTTGAGTTAAATATGTAGAAAGGACCATTGAAATCTATAAAAAGGTTATTTCAAATTGAGCGATTTTTTTATTCTATTTTTTTTAATTCTTGAATAAAACACACAATTTGCTTTGATTTCAAAAAACTTTTTATTTGTCATTGAAGTATATGGCATTTGAACACAAAAAATAATATCCGCCAAAAGTCTCCCTCTTGCAGCTACACAGATGTCCACTCTTTTGTCAAAATTGTCGATAACATTTTGGCATAATTGCGGTTCTAACTCACCAATAACGCGAATAATTTCATCCTTCCTTCAGATCGGGGGTCATTTTTATAGACCCCAGAGAAAATAGTCCAACGATGTCAGATCACATGATCTTGGTGGCCAATTAACATCACCGTTTCCAGAGATTACAATACATAAAATAATTCAACAATTTGAACGCGTTGTTGCACTCGTATCGTACGAGTATACGACTCAATTTTTATAAATGTCATACATTACACTTCTCAAATGTCACAAATCCCAGGCGAGTTCGTGACGCCATCTGTGTTTTATCCAAAAACACTCAATTTGAAAGACCCTTTATAAATAATGACAGTTGGACAGACAAACAAGAAGGCCATTGTATCGACAAAAAGTTGTCATGAAGAAAAAAAAAATATACGAGTATATAAAATTATCAAAGCTTTCAATTTTGATTTTCCTCATAAAAATTACATACATCCGATGGCTGTATAGCCCTTGAGAAGCCAATGTCACTTCAGACTGTTCGAACACCTGCTTTATCCCTACAGCCTTTTAATTTGAGGCTTCTAAAATCTTGGGAGAGATTATCCTCTAGCCGTTGCCCAGATCTAATGAGTATCACATATTGCCTTATCTCAAGTATTTTTTTTGCCGTCCTGCCTTCTTCAGCTCCTTTCTCACACATTTTACATCACGCTCTTATTTCTACCACATTTATCTTTCATCATTACCATTTTTCTCTCTGTCTTATCTATAATAATACAACAATCAATATTCTTATGCTGTGACGCAAATACAGTTTTTTTTGTATTATCTATAATAGTACAACAATCAAAATTCTTATACCGTAACCCCAATACAGTTTTCTCTTTATATTATATTATATTATATTATATTATCTATAATAATACAACAATCAATATTCTTATGCCGTGATCCCAATACGGTTTTCTTTTTGTATTACCTATAATAATAAAACAATCATTATTTTAATGCCGTAATCTCGATATAATTTTCTTTTTGTATTATCTGTAATAATAGAACAATCAAGATTATTATGCCGTGACACCAATACAGTTGTCTTTTTGTATTATCTGTAATAATATAACAATAAACATTTTCATGCCGTGACCCCAATACAGTTTTCTCATATATTATCTATAATTATACAATACTTAATAATCTTTTGCCGTATCCCCAATAAAATTTTCTCTTTGTATTATCTACAATAATGTGATCTCAAAACATATTTTTGCTTGGTTGGAAGATATTGTCACATAGTAATAGACCCACCAAATTGTACTGTATTATATTATACTTTCGTTGTATACAGTAAAACCTGACGGGCTTATTATCATGTGGTAATATCTTCCAGCCAACCAGAAAGATGTTAACGAGGCCTTCAGGGAAAACCAGACTAGAATCCTTTTTAAAAAAATCTGGGTTCCAACGGGAATCGAACCCGCAACCTCCGGGTCGGAAGACAAGTGTCTTACCACCTAGGCCACGGATATCATCAATACTTTGTACAACGAAAGTTTAATACAATACAATACAGTTTTCTCTTTGTTTAATATATAATTAAAAAAACAATTAACATTCTTATGGCGAGACCCCAATACAGTTTTCTCTTCATATTATTTATAATACTATAAAACAATACTGTACATTATTTTGCCGTGATTTCAATATAGTTTGCATAAGTGTCATTTTTTTGTTGTGGTCGGTCGTAATGCAACAATCATAATTATTTTATTGTGGTCGGTCGTAATAAAATAATCATCATTCTTTTGTTATGGTCGGTCGTAATGCAACAATCATATTTTTTTATTGTGGTCGGTCGTAATAAAACAATCATCATTATTATGTTGTGGTCGGCCGTACTGCAACAATCATAATTTTTTTATTGTGGTCGGTCGTAATAAAACAATCATCATTCTTTTGTTGTGGTCGGTCGTAATGCAAAAATCATCATTATTTTATTGTGGTCGGTCGGAATAAAACAATCTTCATTCTTTTGTTGTGGTCGGTCGTAATGCAACAATCATTATTTTATTGTGATTGAAGTAAATTTTTATTTTATTTCCATATCTACCTATAAAATATTACAACTTTCTAAGCGTCCAGTTTTGGCGACTTTGACCATTTTGGGATATATTTGACTAGTACAATAAATATCTTACAATAGAAATTACAAATGTGGGCTGCTTTGTAAAATTTAACCGTTAAACCAAACAATATGCCCGTGTTTGAGAGACAAATTACAAAAATCAGTTCACCCACACCGCAAAATAAAAAAAACTCATGAAGCGAATCTCCGCAAAATCAACGGGCATAATTCAAAGTCAAGATTCCCCAATATTCCCCCCGAGAAGTTATTTTTTACGTCCCAATGCCGTTTAAAAATTAAATTTTTCTCCCCCGTCCTCTCTGCTTGCATCGCAGCAGAAACTTCCGGAGCGGACATTTTAAATGGCGCGTGTAAGGACAGAAATGCGATATTATTATCATTCTTGAGAAAAAACGAAAAAAAATTAGACCTCTAATTGCACGGTTTTAGTTCATGGTTTGATTTGTGATGTAAATGATTGCTTGATGTTTCATTTCAGTACAGATTTAGGAAATACTTCAAGACAACATTTTTTGCGAGATATCAAATGTATAAAATTATGTGAACACTACATACATTCGAGGTGCATGGCCGCACGGTAACGTACTGAACTTCCGTACGAAAGGTCATCGGTTCGAATCCCGCACTGTGCTACTCCCCTCGAATGACAAGGATTTTTCTGCCTACTTTTCGGAGGTATAAATGTACCTATGACTTCGGTCATATATATTGTTTCAAAAAGAAGGAAAAAAACATGACGATGTGTTCCGATCGGCTCATTCCAGTATTCCATAGGATCCAGTACAGCGGTATGGCCTGTGAGTTTGCTGGTGTGCAACGGGTCACACACAATTAAAAAAAAATCTCCACGATACAGCTTTGCTTTCCAATTAAATTAACATTGGGATGGCAAAGGGATCATTGACTGCGAGGCTTAGCAATGATTGACACACATACACTACACTACACCTAAAGCAGAATGTGTTACTATCGCATATCGAAAGATCTACAAATGTTTCTTTGTAGTTCGTCTTCCCTTGGTAAGTTTTCTGCAGTTTACTTATCAAATATATTTATCTGAACATGTGAAGATGCGAAGAAGTACGTAATCTAATGGCCGCGGCCATTGCCTTCCTATTCTTACACTCAATTTATAAATACTTATTTTTTAATTATTTTAATCTCAAAATAATAGTGGATTTGAGTTTCGAGGTGGAGCACATCCTGAGTTATTTTTGTTGTTTATATTGTTCGTGAAATGTATAACTTCCTTTATTTACTTATGTCTGGTTGGTTTGAAGAGATTACCACCGGATCATATTCCACCAAATTGTAATGCAATGAAATGTTAAAGTTAAGAAATAATAGTTCAAAAACATTTTTATAAGATCGATTAGAATTACGTATTTAAAAAGTGACAAAACCTTCCGTCAGCAAACATGTTTTGTCGTTTACTCTTCTTTAAAAAATATTTGACAACTTTCATGTTCTAGTTAAAAAGACACCTGCTGATACCCATTTTCCTAAATAAATCCCATTACGGTGTTTCAAATAACCTGGCAGAAGTAACATACTATATGTTATATAGTAAAGCATGTCGGTCAATCGAGATTTTTCTAAAAAAATGTGATTCTATGATCAGTAAATCGACAGGCACCAGCCAGACTCTTTTTAGTAATTTTCGACTTCTAATTTTCCTCCCCATACATCACAGCTGGAACAAACATTATCATCATTGTGGACTATCATCTTAGCTAATTGTGATAGTCTATTTTGAGAATATATTTAATATTTTAGTTCCCCATTGACTTTGTTTCTTATCGCTACACGCAATTAAATATCTCTATTAACTCTTCCATAATCTGATAAAATACTATCCAAACAGCAGAATCTATCAACTTGCTTATCTTTCATTGTTCATTCAAATATTGTATTTATTTTTCCTTACACAGCTTTCAACTTAAAATTCCTCAATATTCTTTCTCAGATTTTTTCCCTCACATCTCTCATATACAATGTACCTATCAAACTTCGTAATTCATCTTCACTCTCCGCCAACACCACCATGTTATCAGCATGCAGCAATCCGCATACATTTGTATGCCACACATTGATTGACCTCTTTAGTTCCTTCACGTGGGTCTTCCAGCCGCTATGCCTGTTGGAAGGGTCTTGACTCTTTTGAACGGGACTGCTTCGGATATTGACATATTTCATATCGCATTAACAAAAGCAAAATTTTCTTCTAAGATTGAGCGCGTTAGAAAGCACTCATCATCGTATTTAAGTGACTTTGAATATATGTGTATGTATGTGTAAGTTTTTATCTATATATGTATGCATATACATACATAATTTATTATTTTATATAATTTTTCTATTTTACATAATTTTTTTTAATGTTAATAATTCTTGTATTTTTGTAATGGGCTAAGCCCTGCTATGAAAAAAAAAATCTCTTAAAATATGTAACAACCAGGGTGATATAACGCACCCTTGTTTTACACCTTTTGAAATATTGAATCACTCAGTCAAGGTACTATTCACTCTAATACATGCTCTTCTTTAGGCGTATTGTAACGCAATATCATATATTTATTTAGATTCAACACCATGCTTATTCAATATTTTCAATTTTTTTTTCATATGTTACGATTCAATATATTTAGTAAGCTTTTCAAACATATTAAAGATCGTGGCCGGAAACAATATTGTCTTCAGCCCCAGTAAGCGATCCTTCGGGTTTAGAACATCTGGACTATGCACGGAACTCGCGGTTCGTCATTGAACGAGTTAGCAATAGTACCTGCACGTGCAAATGTTTCAGACGAACTCTTTTATCGAATATTTTCAATAGCTTGCCTCTTAAGATTAATAACAAAGTCGTGTATATCGAGATATGCGTTTACTTTTGAATATATTTTTACATTATTCTTGTCCTTCTACCATATTGCCGAGGACATTCTAGGCATTACTTGGGGATTCCTCATTTTTTGTCTTCGCCCTCATTTTTTAACAATTGATATTCATGAGGGTGATTAACTTTAATTTTTCATAAGGGAGGAAGAGGATATTGTGATTTATTTCATCCACATGTAGACTGATTGGTAGTCATGACAGTAAATCTGGTAAGTTTTTATTACTACTATTATCAGCAAAATTTAATACTCATTTTTGACTATTAATTATTTCGAAACTGTTAGTTTTATAACCATATATTGAAATTCCAATAGAAATCAATACATACATACCACAAGCCGTTTTCCTATTTGGGTAGGCAAAGATATGCCAGACTTTTCTATTGCGACACATTATTCCCTTTATCTACATAGTACATACATATAACCTTTTCATACAATTCCTATGATTTCAACTTTTATATTTCGTTCTTTCAAAATATAATTAACTTAATCGAACCATCATTTCTTTTATCTTCCTCTACCACATTTTCTACTCACCCATATATTTGTTTTGGTAATTTTTCTTCATTCATTCATTATTCATGCCCAAACCTTTTTCACTTTTACATTTCAATACTATTTTATTTCTTTGCGTTACACTAGCCTTAAAAGTTACTCTCGTAACAAACCGTTCACTCTGCCTGAAAGAAGTCGTGAGGTAGAAATTAAATAATAATTATTTCAGAGGAATTATTTTGTGATGAAATTGGTAGTTTATTAACCAAATGTATAGTATGGCATTAAACTTTCGTTGAATATAGTACAATTTGGTGAATTTATTGCCATGTGCCAATTTCTTCCAATTGATAAAATTTATGTAAAATAGGAATTGATAATAATAAAAGGATAATTTATACAGCAACATTTAGAGAGCAGACTCTCCTCAAGTGCTTTAATTCTATATTTGAGCCCACTATTATTGACAATTTAAAAACAATACATAATCTCTCGTCTCTTAAATGTTCTTATCATCTGTATGCGGATGACCTGCAGATATATATTCATTTTGATCTAAATTTCTTTCACGCGGCTTTGATCAATTTAAATGCGGACCTTTAATCGATCTCGGAGTGGACTGGGGAGCATGGCTTACTCATTAATCCTAAGAAGTCTCAAGCGATCCTCATTGGCAGCCCTTAGCTTCTCGGTAAAGTCAACACTGGCTTAATTCCTCCAATATTACTTGATGGCTCTATCATACCATTACATAAAACTGTTAAAAACCTAGGAGTGCTAATAGATAACACTCTCTCATTGCGAGATCAAATAAATGAGGTAAGCCGAAGGATCTTCTTCAGCCTTCATTCCCTTAAAGTGTTGCAAAGATTCCTTCCAACCAAAACCAAAATTTTACTCGTACAATCTCTGCTCTTTCCGATTCTGGACTATGCGGACGTATGTTACTTGGATGTTACAGAGGAACAGCTGGACAAATTACAGCGTCTTCGAAATGTGTACCAAAGATTCATTTTCAACCTACGTAAGTACGATCATAGAACTTCATACCAGAAGGCATTGAACTGGTTGAATGTTAGAAATAGACACTAAATTCACATACTGTCTCTATTGTATAATAATCTTAACTGTCCCGCCGCCCCCTCTTATCTCGCCGAGAATTTTCAGCGTCTTTCCAATCATGGATTAGCGCTACGCTCAAACAGAGATTGTTTATTGGCCTTCCCAGTTCACCGCTCCTCTTTCTTTACGTCGTCCTTTACTGTCCATGCAGAGAGACTCTGGAATCAGTTACAAACCAATATAAGACTCGCTCCGTCCTTGGCATGCTTTAAAAATCGACTGAAAAACATCTTAATTTCTAGTCAGTAAAATAACGTGCTTCATTCCTGATTTTTCTTTTCCTTTCCTCTCCACCATCCCTTACTTTCCTTTTGATTGATGATATCTCACTTTACATGAAAAATAATGTTCGGGTGATTGTCCTTCTTTGTGGGGTTCGTGGGCATGTGCTCACGTATATGTTTATGGATTTCGTGGGGATGGATAGTCATTTGAATGATTTATGCGACCACTTAACTTGCTTAATTTACTTTTGTCTGGTTGGTTGGAAGAAATTGTCGCCTGGCAATAAGCCCGCCAGATTGTATTTGCAATAAAAGTGTTAAATAAATAAATAAACATGTATAAGTTGAGTGTTAGGATAGGAAGGTGGTGGCAGTGATCATTATATTAGATACAGTTCGCTCGAATGCCCTGAAGAGGGTGCAGTACAGATTTTCGCGTCACATCGGTTTTAGGCTCGATCTTAGAAATGATGAAGTAAACTTGAATATGTTGTTATCGCGTCTGAACTTCATGAGATTTTCTGATCGTTGAGTGATGTTTGATTAGATCCTGCTTTTCAAAATACTCGTAGTAAACAGGATAATTGACTGTCCGAAGTTGCTAGAATTGATTGACTTAGATAGGATATATTTCGGTGCGAGAGCTGTACAACTAATTATTACTCAAATTCTACGGTACCCAGATTGCATCGATTGGGTAATGACTATTCTGCAGTCTCGGACATACTCATATTTGGTGACAATCTTAATGCTTTGAAAAGCTCTCTTAAATAGCGATTTTGTTTGTCTGCACCATAAATTCGACACCACGACGTGACTTTGGTTGGTTTTTTTCTCTCTTTTGTTTTCGTTGACTTTGTTTCTCTCAAACTTTTCGAGATATCAGTCAACATGTTGAAGTTTTGATGTGCTTCTTTATATAGGAAGGGATTGATTATACGCATATTTTTTTTATATAATTTTTTCCTTTCTTTTTGTATGTTAGGACCTTTTAATGCCTGAGTCTTTATCCAACTTAAGTTTTTATTTTATGTATTTGTTATTTGTTATACATGTACGTACTTCATTTCGATACTTATTTGTAAACATTTTTTTTTATTATTATTGATATAGTAATAACGACAAAAGTTTGCCAAAGGTTTTGTACCTATATGGTGTACAAGTTTCTTTAATTGACATAAAAATATTACAAGAAAAATATAATAATAAAACAACTTAAGTGTGAGAATAGGAAGGTGATATACACGGCAATTGGTTGGGTACTGCTTATACATATGTTTATAAAAATACATTTAAAAAAAAACGTGGAAAATTTGCCTAAGAAACCTTTGTAGAACTAAGATCAACATATCGTAGTTGTTCTGGGAAAAGCATTTAAGTCCAAATATTGAGTTTTTCTAATAAATGCAATTTAAGTTTCGGAAGGCGATGGAAAATCAAGTTTTTAATAAAATTAAATACAAAAAGATGTTATTTAAAGACAGTTTATTTATTTATAATAATTACTAGAAAAAAATAGTAATTTAAAAACATATGTTATTACCTAAAAATTTAAAATACGGACACCTGTTTTGGATTTGATCCTTTCTTGGTGAAAACAACTGTAAAAAGGTGACTTAAACGCTTCTAAAATATTGTTTTTTCTATATTATTTTATTATTTATTCCGAATCACTTGATGTGTCCTGGTTTATTAAGTTATGAACTCTTGTGCTGGTTGGCAGGGATGAATACCAACTATGGAATTGCTTCGGGATGATATATTTTTTATCTTTTCGTAACAGCGAAATTACACAATTTTTGAACATAAATGATTTTTCCATGTGTAGATATTTTTATTTTAAGTAAACTGGAATCAAAAAGTCATTTTAAGGCTTTTCGCAGAACAACGATGATATATTATTAACAATGCAAATTCCCACCATGATCTAGTTCATAAAACGCCTGTCTTCTAACATAGGCGCTCGATTCCCGTGAATGAAAGAGAATCGTCTCTGCGTTGAAGCTTTTACCCTTTCAGAATGATGATAACAAATAATTAATGAAATATTTTATGACTTTAGATTACATTCAATAAATGTAGTGACTGAGTCATTAATGACTCCACCATTGAAAACTAATTGAAGGACTAATAAAATATCGATGGTATGCCACAGACCAATTTCCCCTTCGAATCAAGGGCATGAATATTTTATGTGGATGTCAGACTAACCAGACGAGGTGTTTTGCTACGAACGAACAAATGATCTAACGATACACCCTATAACATATACTTGTATTTTATATACATATATATTTATTTAATACTTTATTTTACAAAAGTACGATCAATACGACCAACAACCTCCGTGGCCTAGTTGGTAAGAAGCTTGTCTCCCAGCCCGGAGGTTGTGGGTTCTATTCCCTCTGGAACCCAGATTTTTTTCAAAACGGATTCCGGTCTGCTTTTCATTTAAGGCCTTTTCAACATATTTCTGGTTGGTTGGAAGAGATTTCCACATGACAATAGCCCGCCAGGTTGTACTATATGAAAGTGTAATACAATTGTATTTCCCAACTAAATTAAGGGATTTATTTATTTATTTTTATTTAACACTTTTATTGCAAATACAATCTGGCGGGCTTATTTCCAGGCCGCAATCTCTTCCAAGCAACCAGACAAAAGTAAATGAAGCAAGTTACGTGGTCGCATAAATTATTCAAATGACTATCCATCCCCACGAAATCCATAAACACATACGTGAACGTATGCCCACGGACCCCATAACTGAATTAAGGGATTAATAATGATAAAAAATACCACTTTAGATAGCGCCGTTTAGGGAGAAAATTCTCCTCAAGAGCGCTCAAACTCGGGATTCGAGCATAGTATTATTGACAGATATTACAAAATAAAACTCATATACGTTGAGTATAAGAAAAGAAAATTAGGGTGCGATAAGGTACTTTCCTGCATTTGAATATGTTCAGAAAAACATGTTTGGTAAGAAAACCGCAGAAAACTTACCATGGAGGGATGAACTTCTAAGACACTTTTCTAAATCTTCCGATATATGATAGTAACTAATTCGGCTTTACTTTAGTTGTGACGTGGTGTATGTATGTAATGTTCATATACAATCATAAATTTTAAGAATATCTCCCAAAAAGCATTATCTTTAAGTGCTTCTTAAAGCTCCATACGCCCTCCTTATATCTATCAGTAAAAGGTGGAACATAGCACAGTATAGGACCAGCAACAGCAAAAGTCCTACATATTACTTTATTCTATTGAATCGATTCATAACAATCAATTTGTGATGAAGACGAAATCAATCCCAAAGTTCTGCTCCACTGCAAATCAACATATTTCAGAGACATATCCGAAAGAAACAGTGAAGATATCGTGTTAAGGAACTTGTAAATACTCGTATATACTCGTATATGATCAACATCTAGATATCTGAGTGGCGTATTACCAAGCATTTACAATTTATGCTAGTCCTACCTATCTAGATGTCCCGAAAAGGGTAGTTATAGCTTAAAATGGTGGGAGGGGTCACGGGGTCACGACACTAGACCAACTTCCGGCGTCGGCGTCGCGCCTCTCCATTGGGCCGCCGTCACCTTTGGCCCCGCCCCCTAACCTTTGGTGACCCTGCGCACTGATAAGTCATTTAACTGCAAATAATTAGCTTTCCTTAAGTTTTTTATTCAGAATATACTTTCGACTTATTAGTTTATAAAACAGAACAAAATACCGTCCCTTAACACATTGGCTTCTGAAGACTAGTTTGTTACATGACGAAGAACGCAAGATTGCCATGAATGGATTAACTTAAAAAAGTTGGATTAAATAGATGAGTTATGTTATATGAGCAATTTATTTACTTGTGATGGACTAGGTTATGGGGAATATTGAAACAAGAGTATCAATAGGGAATAAAACTAACGAAGCAATTAACTTTATATATTATTTATAGTTAAGGCATTTATATTGTGGAGGTTTAAAGACATTGTAATTTGTTTTTAACAAACACTATTTATTCCACTTTTTATAATGGTATAACCCTACCTTTCACCCAAATTTCAAGGCTTTCGCCTCAGCATCAGGGGAGCGCAAACAAGATTTGTTTGCGCTCTCCTGATGATGAGGTGAAAACCTTGAAACCGGTAGGGTTATACTGTTATAAACAGTGGAATAAACAGTGTTTGATTAAAACAAATTACAATTAACTTTATATTTGTTGAGCAGCAGCATAGGGGCAATCAGATTTTTAATAACATTTCCATTTAAAAATAAATAGTTTAGTAAACATTTACTAAACATGTACGAGGTCGATCATGACTTATGGAATAGAGTCAAGAAAATGTATGCTTCAAATTAAACGAAAATCCTCAAAGACATTGCACTTACAGATACTAAAACTCCCTATCCGAAAAATATGTGAAGAAGAAAATATTGTGATGTAAAATAGAAATATTTTATTATAAGGTAGAAATATTTTATTATAAGGTATAAGTATTTTATTAGAAGGTAGATATATTTTATTATAAGGTAGAAATATTCAGTCACCGCAGAGGACACTGGTAAGGCCATGTGCATAAAATAGATGATGTTTAAAAACATAACAGTTCCCTATATAGCAATGAATGAATTGTCATATTGGTGGGGGTTGTCGTAACTGGGAGGATGCTATGAGATAAGCTCAGATCTGTTGATAATTTATATTTCTATATTTTTTCTTGTCCATTGTCTTGACATACTCGTATATGTGTTATTTCAGAATATAGATATATTTCATTACTACATTGCTTTCAATAAACACATTATTAATTTATTGATTAATTTCTTTAAATACTCGCAGGCTGTCATCCCACAGAAAGATTTTCAAAGAGATTGATGGAAACATCTCAAGAAAGTCCAATCCTGATTATAACAGATCAAATGTCTAGCTTAACAGAAATAAGAAGATTTAGTGACGAAAGAGTAACTAAAATAATATACATGTCAACAAATTGTGTACTTTGAAGTAAACCGGGAGAAAAACGTGACTCGAGTGGACCAGATTTTGAAATAATAAAACGTGAGAAGTGCAGATAATTGAAGATAATTCAAGCCGTGATTTTTACGTAAAGAAAATGAAGATGTGTGAAAAGGTGTATCTAGATAGACAAGTGGGGAGATTTGTCCTCTCTGCTTGACTCGTTGAGGACATGGTATACACATTTTCACTAAAATGTTTTTTTTTAATAGGCAATCCTTCCTCACTAGGATGATTAGTGCAACTACATCAATCTAAAAATGCTATTATCATAATAGTTAAAAATGCTATTATCATAATACAATAGTTAAAATGATATTATTATAATAGCTAAAATGATAGCATAATAGTTAAAAATGCTATTTTAATATGTTAATAGTTAAAATGGTAGTGTCATAATAGTTAAAATGCTATTATCATAATAGTTAAAATGCTATTATCATAATAGTTTAAAAATGCTATTATCATAATAGTTAAAATTTTAAATGAAATTAAAAAAACAATTTTAGATAATTTAAAGCTTCAACTGATTATTTTTTAGCAAAATTACAATCAATCTAGGAGTGAAAAAGTTTTTTCAAGGAAGAAGAAACGTAACATTTGTTGTACTCGCCAAATACGGAATTTAGTTAATCAAATCTGGCATTTAGTTAATCATATATGGTATTTAGTTAATCAAATCTGGCCTTTAGTTAATCATATACGCATTTAGTTAATCATATATGGCATTTAGTTAATCAAATCTGGCACTTAGTTAATCAAATCTGTCACGTGAAGGACAACCGAAAATCAAATGACATATAGTCTCATTTTTCAGACCATTCTCTTAGCAAGGATCATCTACAATACCCATTCTGTAAAAGTCACTAGACATCACATAGTGGCCCATAGGAAAGTGACACATAACTGACATTTCCATCTTATTGATTCTCGTTTTATTAAACCACGGTTTTAAAGGGATAGCTCGCTGGATTGGTTTATACGTATCTTTATTTACAGAAGTCACATTGGTGCCAAGTATCGTGTTTAATTTTATTTAAAAGATCAGTTAAAGGCTGAGAAAAATCCGGTAAGGAATGCCCGGTTAAACATGCTTCCTTTTCCAATAAAATGGGTTAGCCTTACTCTTAATATGAAAATAAACGAGTTCTTAACGTAATGTTTTTTTATGTAAGTTTATACTCTGTGTCCAAACGTTTAACAACACTGACAAAATTGACAGTCAATCATTCTGACGTACAGAATTTAGACATATTTTTTAATATTTTTTAAAATTTCAGGATATAAAAAGCTGAAATTCAAGTAAACTAATATACAAGTACGAGGCCCAGTATTTTGTGAGAGTTTCAAAGGTTTTATTTAAAAATTCAAAATGTCCAGATACGACACGGCCGCTTCCCAAGCAAAGTTGTACGAAATGAAACAAAAGACAGTGAATGCAAAGAGTGCTGCGAGACTATTGAGAAAGAAAGCGAGGGTCTTCGACCTAATGCTTAGAGATTACTCTAAAGATCTGATCAAAAGTACCCAGATGATGGAGGATATTATGAGGTCCATGTTCATCAAAATAGCTGAAGCGAAATATGTAACTGGTTCCTTCGCAGCATTGGCTCAAGAAATTGTAGGAGTGAGTTTTCGAATGTCAAGTAATGATTTAATATTTTCATTTAGGCCGAGGCCACACTTAAATGCTTCGTTAGGCGCTAAGCTAGATTTTACGTGACTCATATACTAGGTGACTTCATGCATGGCCACACCAAAGTGCTACGCACAAATTCATTTGACAGTCTGGAGTGGTTGAGTCAACACATGATGCCACTCTCAAAACTAACCAATTTCATTACAACTTACCATCTTTATTTACTTTCTGTGCAACTTAATTCCAAAGTGATTTTATTATAGGTACATTTTTGTATAATTTGCTCGATGGGTTCCACAAAGGCTCTCATTTATACACAGCTGTCATTAAAACTTCCGCTATATTGTAAATTAACCAACACGTCTGTTCGCTCGGAGATTCACTCGGTGACTAGTCGTCATGCAAAGTGGCGCGAAGGGTGCAGTGTGGCCACTGCGATAATATGCGATACGTTGGTTCGCTAGGATATGTAGCTTAACTCGCAACATAGCTCTAAGCATCAAGCGAGGCTCCTTCCTGTATGGACACGGCCTTACAGTTTACAGCTCTTCGAACTTACCTGACAACGTTTACCTGCAGGCAAAGGTTTCTACATGCGCTCAAGGAATTATATCCAAGAATGCCTAGTACAAACTGATAATTTCAAGTTCAGTATAGTGCAATACATTACAGTATTACAGTACATAACAATACGATAAAGTATAATTACAGAAGAATACACTATAATACTGAATAGTAGAATACGAATCAAAAATCATCCACTTTATGGAAGGCCTTTTAAACGAATAATTAATTTAAAACGATTTTAGTACGTTATGTAATTTGTAAGTAGTCCAATTGATAACACGTTTGTCTTCCAGTCTGGGGGATCCGAGTTAAATTCCTGTTAATGCCCAGATCTCTTTAAAGAGGGTTCCATTTTGGTTTTACGTAAAACTTCTGTAACATTTTTCTAATTGGTTGGAAAAAATGGCAGATGTCAATGAACTCGCCAGGTTGTATAGTATACGTGTAGAACAAAAGGATTATATAAAACAATGCGTTCTACATTATGAATCAAATATATTTTTTTTCAATTTTACAGAAAGCTTCTGTTAAAGTAACATCGACCACAGACAAAACTTTGGGTGGGGCAATCGTCTTTGAGATAGTCACCGACGAGGAAGCGGAGTTTTGGCCCATGGCCGGCCTCGGCACCGGAGGCCACCAGCTGTCAGAGTTGAAGAAGCTCTCCCAAGAGGCTATCGAAACGGTGGTCCACCAAACCACCCTTAGAAAAGTTATAACGATGTTGGTTGAGGCTAGAATATCCACCATGAGGTTAGAAAAGAATGGTTTTGCCGATGGAATGTGTTAGTTGTTAACATAAGTTGTGTCAGTTTTTTTCCAAATTTAAAAATGAGCACCAAAAGTAAAACAAAATGATAAAGGTTATACGTCATTCGAAATAAAAAAATCTGCTCTACAAGTTATTGTGTTTGCTTTTACGTTACATATATTATTTTATTTGATTACAAGCCTTCAAAATGGAATGTCTAGTAGACGAAAGTGAGCATTTTCGACACCTCCTTCTGTTCGTGTTCAATCGAGGGAATAAAGCTGCCAAAGCTGCTCGCGATATTTGCGAAGTGTACGGTAAATATGCTATGAATGAAAGGACAGCTTGTCGATGGTTTTTGCTTTTCAAATACGGTAATTTCGATCTGAAAGACATGGAGCGTTCCGGACGACCAGTGGACTTCGATGAGGACCTCTTAAACTATATTATTCATGAAGATCCCCTTCAAACCACCGTAGAATTGGCTGAGCAGATGAATTGTAGTCACATGACTGTATACCGCCATCTTAAATCAATGGGAAAAGTCCAGAAGTTCGGCGCTTGGGTTCCACATGTTTTGAGTGAAAACAACAAAAATCAACGTTCGACAATTTCTGCTGGTTTGCTCGCGCGTCGTCGAGCTACGCATGGCTACAAGCAAAGGTTCCTTTACCGCATCATTATTGGTGATGAAAGATGGTGCCTTTATGTGAAGAAACGGAAAGAATAGGTGAGTTATGGTCAACAAGCAACGCCCAGAGCGAAACTAGGTTTTCATCCGCGCAAGACGATGATTTGCATCTTGTGAGATTGGCAAGGCGTCATCCACTACGAGATACTTGAATGCAATCAGACAGTCAATGCGGAGCTAAACATTCTGCAAATGCAGCGGCTCAACACTGTAATTCAACAAAAAAGGCCGGATCGGCAATATCGCGTTATTCTGCAACACGATAACGCCCGCCCTCATATCGCCAACATTACGAAAAATACCATTCAAACGCTTGGTTGGGAAGTCCTGCTGCACCCTTTATATTCTCCAGACCTCGCGCCGTCAGATTTTCACGTTTTCCGATCGCTTTCGAACAATTTGTACGGCGTTTCCTTCAATAATAACGTCGAATTGCGGACATTGTTGGACGAATTCCTCGAGTCAAGACCGGGTGGTTTTTATCGCACAGGCATTGAAAAACTTGTAGAACGTTGGCAAGAAGCTGTAAATAATGAAGGAGGATACATTATTGATTAATTTGTTGTATTTTTTTTTGTTGTGTTCTCTTGTTCTCTTAATTTGAAAAAAAAACGGACGCAACTTATGTTAACACCCAATATATAGTGAATATATGAATGAAATATGGATTGGATAATGTTTACACATACATTTACTCAAAATTACCCAAATATGAATTGCATTGAACTGAAGAAACATTTCACTGCTTTGTATCAACTTGTATGGAACAAATCTTTTACGACGGAATTTAATCAATAAATATTCAGTTAACTGACTCGATATTTTTAAAAATAAATGTTCGAGTTTCGACGTTCCGATATTTAAATAAACTTAAAAAATGTTTTTCGCGGATCAAGTTCTTTTTGCATACACACATGTATACACCCATTTAAACATTCAATTCTCACACATTAATTCTCGTTAGTACCCAATATTTAAGGTTGTGGGTTCGATTTTAGCTGGAACCCAGATTTATTTTTAAAAAGGATTCCAGTCTGGTTTTCACTTAAGGCCCCATTTGACATATTTACTTAAGGCCCCATTTGACCCCCTTTGACATATTTCTGGTTGGCTGAAAGACATTACCACATGACAATAAACCTACGAAATTATACTGTATATAATAAAAATATAATAAAACAAGGAACAACAGAGGTGAGGGTAGCATAAAAATGTCAAATGGGAATATATGTGAATCGTTGTATGCTGATGACATGGTAGTGTTAGCAGAGAATGAAAATGAATTACAGTACCCGGCGGTAAGTAATATACACCGGGTGGTGTATTAGTTACCGCCGGGTACTGTACAGAGTTTGATAAGTAAATTACATGTATCATATATGCGTAAGTTATCTTACTGTTATATTGATTTTTACAGAAAATCAATGGTTATTATGAACGTTACTGTTCCAAAAATAATGAGGACCATAAAATATATTGGTGAACAGTTGGACGATATGGTAAGTTTGTCGAAGCTTTCACTTTAACCAAAATGCAATTTTTACATCGGTTAACTTGATCCAATCATACCTTTCTTGTTTTTCCTCTCGTACGCCTTCCATTCCATCTCCGCTGTATATTTGTTTTATTCGTCTTTTTTCATTCATTCGTTCTACATGCCCTAAGTTCACATTCATCCCTTATCACATCATTCCGTATTCTATCATATATTGTCACTCTTTATGTATTCTTCCTAACGCACGCATCTCTCTGCAACATTTATTCGGCTTCTCTCAGTATTTTTTCACTCCCATAAATCAAAGTTTACACCAAAATACTACTGGGGACTATAATGTTAGCAGGTTTTGAGACTACCTGGTTCGAGTACATACGAGTATATTTAAAGGCCTCAGTGAATTTGTTTCCTAAACTTCGACTTATTTGGATTCATAGATACTTTTTGGCGACAAAACATGACATATTACGCTTTTTTTTCGAATAAACAGTAGAATTATCAAAAAAATGACGAATAATACGAATTACGTATTATCGTTTTTTTATAATTAACGGACATTTACTGTAGTTGTTTTGGTTAACCCTTCCTTCCCTGTGATGTGTAACTAGTACACATTGCTTCTAAAAACTTTAATATCTCTATAAATATAATAAATACTGGGTTCAGATTTTAAGTATTCCTCCGTAATACATTTACGCATTGAATGAAAAAAGTAATATTAATAATAATAAGCACTTATCGGCCACATCAGAGATATTTTGTGAAAATCGGGAATAAATTCACCAATACAATCAAACGTGTGCCAGTGTGTGACGTAGGTGTATTCATTCTAAAAACCGCTTTGGGTGAGGAAGCGACGCTTTTCACGTCTCACTCTCGCTCTACTTCGGTATATGGGAACGCAAGAAATATAATCTAATTTCGCTCGCTCCTCCCGCTTCAGTAGCTCGCGGGCTTTTGTTTGAGGTGGTCGCTTCACCCGTTTTATGAACGTCGGCCGATGGTTTTTTTATGTTTTCAGCAATTAAATTTCAATTATTATCACTTTTGACCTTCAATTTAATTAATTTAAGCGATGGGCTATGAACATTCTTATTTTTCCTATTTTAAATCGCTTATTTTTACATGTGTAATGAATACACAGCACCAGGACTTGCGGATTTTTTTAGCATAGGAAGGGAAAGGTTAAATATGCCTTTTGGTAAAATTAACTTTCGGGAAGAATCAAAACCAATCTTCTATAATAATAAAAGTAGAGAATAAATGCTGATTTAAAAAAATATTATTTCGAAGGCGTTGCAGACTTCATCCTTAAGATGATATCAAAAAATAATTTTAAACATTACTTTGACTTATTTATTATAATGATTTTTCTTTCTTAGGAGAGAGAAGATTTGTACAGGCTGAAACAAATTCAGCGAAAGATGCTAGCCAAAAGTCAAATGGAGCATTTGAAACGAATGCAAGAAAGAGATGACATCGAAGAAGCGGAATTTTTAAAAGGACCAAGAAAAAGAACTCTGACAAGGCAAGAACAACGTTCATCAAGTTTTTCTTCTTCAGTTTTTGAAGAATGGGTGAAGAAAAGAGACTCATTAGAAGCTAGCCAGGGCTTAGAAGAAGAGGAAAGCAAAAAAAGAGGATCTGCAAATATAAACGATAAATCAATACAAGTGTTGATTGAAAGAGGAGTGGAAGAGAAAAGTACTCAAACGGATCCATGTGTATGTAAAGCTTCTAAGATATGTCCATTAATGACAACAAACGTGGATAAATCTATTAATACATGTGAAGCAGTCAAAATAAACAAAGAAACCGATATAGACAAAAAGACAACCGAAATAAACAAAGATTCATCAAGCTGCGAATCTCAATGTACAAGTGAAACAACCAGAATAAACAAGGAAACTGATAAAAACAAAAATACAACCGAAATAAACAAAGATTCATCAAGCTGCAAATCTCAATGTACAAGTGAAACAACCAGAATAAACAAGGAAACCGATAAAAACAAAAATACAACCGAAATAAACAAAGATTCATCAAGTTGCAAATCTCAATGTACAAGTGAAACAACCAAAATAAACAAGGAACCTAACAATTGTAAAAACAAAAGTTCATATGGAAGAGTAAACGAAAATAATAAGCCTTGCAGTTGTAAAAATAAAAATTCATACGGAAAATTAAAAGATAACAATAGGCCTTGTAATTGTAAAAATAAAAACACACATGGACCAATCAAAGTAAGCAATGAGACGAGTTATAAAAGTACACTGGGAATTAAATCAACCAATCAAACTGGACCATCTTGTTCAAAACAACAAAATCAGAAGGTTAATAATTCTGACGGAGAAGTTCAAAATGACAAAGAAAAAAGTAAACAGTGTTGCAGTAAGCAGAAAAGCCAACTTTGCAGTAAAAATTGTAAGTGCCCGAGGGCTTCTATACACGTAGTTGAGAAAGTAGATACTTACACTGAAGTAGAAACACAGAAAGACCAAGTAGAAACACAGAAAGACCAAGAAGAAACACAGAAAGACCAAGAAGAAACTATACCAAATTGTAGTGAAAATAAAGAAAACTCATCTGATGAAAATAATCCACCAAAATAAATGTTTTGAAATATTTTAAGTCTACTTGATTTATTCCCACGTCCATTTCTTCCAGGCGTTGACTATCAACGGCTGGATTATATTGATCCCATTTTTTTCTGTCTATTTTCTAATTTCTACCAGCATGCCTTTAGGTGTTTCAAGATTATGTTAAATACTTAAATTTATTTCCAAATAATCCAAATCTTATACAATAAAATTAACAGTTAATAACTCTTTCAGTATTTTTGTATTATGTTTTAAAATAGTGAACATCATCATCTCCGTCGTTCCTCACTGCTGAGGGTCATGATCCATAGCATCGGTTCGTAAACTATGGTACGTGAGCCCCAGTCAAGTGGTACGTGAGCAAGTAAGAGTTCAAAATACTAAAGTTTATCAAATTTCAATATAATTTATAACATGTTAACACCAATGATATATTTATCTGAGAAATCTAAAACATTGTGATAAAAGGAAGTAAGCTACATACTCGTATTATGGAAAATGTGTGATTCTAGCTATTTATGTTATCGTTTTATGTGGTGTGGAAATGCTAAGGAACCTAAACATATATGTGTTGTTTGTTCTGAACTGTTATCAAACTAGTCGATGAAATCTTCCGATAATTTAAAATATAAACCATTGGAGTATTTTCAAAGAAAACAAGTCGTGTTAGTTGGTCAAAATATATTGATACTACTTTCATTGATTTCAATCTTGAAGCATTAAAAGCATATTATTTAGTAGGCTTAAGAATTCCACAAAATGAAAAGCCTCATCTATTGGAAAAAGCTTAAGATTGGGGTCCACCAAAGATTAGGTCACTTAAATCAATTGTCTTACAGATGCTAAACAATTCGATATACTCGTCAAATTATAATATTATAATAGTATTTTGATGCCAACTTTCATTTATGGATGTGACTCGTGGACGTAGAAAAACACAGAGTAGTCGAATGAATGGTTGTTTGAGCGTTAGAAATAGATGCCAAATTCACATACTATATTTATTGTATAATACTCTTAACTGTCCCGCCACCCGCTCTTATCTCGCCAAAATTTTCAGCGTGTTTCCTAGAGGTCATGGACTAGCGCTACGCTCAATCAGAGATTGTTTATTGGCCTTTCCAGTTCACCGGTCTTCTTTTTTTACGTTGTCCTTTACTGTCCACTCAGTGAGACTCTGGAATCAGTTACAAACCAATGTTAGACTCGCTCCGTCCTTGGCATGCTTTAAGAAGCGACTGAAAAAACTCTCAATTTCAAGTCAGTAATATAACGTGTTTCATTCCTGATTTTTTTTCCTATCCTCTCCACCATCTCTTCCTTTTCATTTGATTGATGATATCTCACTTTAAATATGAAAATGAATGTTCGAGTGATTGTCCGTCTTTATGGGGTTTGTGGGCGTATGCTCATGTATGTGTTCATGGATTTCGTAGGGTCATTTGAATGTATTTTTGCGACCATGCAACTTACTTCGTTTAGTTTTGTCAGGTTGGCTGGAAGAGATTTTCGCCTGGCAATAAACCTGCCAGATTTTATTTGCAATAAAAGTGTTCAATAAAATAAATAAATTCTATAGAAATGCATTCATTGAGATGAATATATAGTGACAATGTGTGACAGAATACGGAATGAATGTGAACTTTAGGCTTATGTGTTAAGTAAGATGAACAAGAGTTCGTTGAGATGGTTTGATCATGTGGAACGAATGAATGAAGAAAGGCTAGCAAAACAGATATATGGTACAAGTATGAGTGGAAGGGCGTGAAAGAAAGACCAATAAAAATTGATTGAATCAAGGGAATGATATTCTGAAAAAAGCAAACGTAGAAATTCAGAGAAATCTCAAAAGTTATATGGATGTAAAAGAGGCTGAATATTTGTGCCGATATAGGAAAGTCTGGCGCTCTATCATATCTGTCTATCCCGGTAGGAAAATGACGTAATGGTATGTATGTATATGATATAACCTGATGAAGTGATAATTTTATTTACTAATTCACATAACTATATAATTTAATGATTGCCAATCAGGACTTGGAGTTTAAAACAACAAAAATAATAACTCGACAACTAAACTGAAAATGGAAACCTTCAGTTATTGCTATCAAAGCACAAAGTGTCTTAAATTTAGCATAGCATTGAAGCTCACAGGCGGTCGGTTTCTTGAGGGAAATGAAAAAAACTTTAAATGTTTAGTTAAAAAAGTTACACCATCGTTGGTTTTGAATCGTGTCTCTGTAGTTTTCTGGTTCAATTTAAAGGCACAAAATCTCTTTAAATGCGACAATAGCCGCATCTAGAAGCGCCACCATTAGTGACGAGTGAAGAGTCTGTCACCCTAAGGGTCTCCCGCCCCAGCGAGGCCATTACGCCGTGGAGAGCCTCTCGCGCGGAGCTGGGTGGAGTGGAAGATCACAGATGTCGTTTAGTGTCATCAAACCTCCATTATCCTTGGCACAAGATGCGCGCAGTAATTATACTGAAACAGATTAAGGAGTGATGCATTTTGTTGCATTTTCGTTGCACTTATTTGCATACTTCTATTAACACAATATTTTTTTTAAGATAATATAAAAATACATATTCTAGGAAAACATCGTAACCTGCTCTTGGTATTTTTTTTACATTTGGAAGCAGTTTACGAAGTGATGCCTTTTGTTAAATTTATGTGTGTTTGTTTACACCTCTTATTTCATTAAAACTCGATGACTTCTGTGAATTTGATGACCTCACCTCACCTTCGTGATATTGACGACCTCCACAGACATGACGACATCTGCCGTCTTGACGATCTCCATGACCTTGATACCCTCCTTGATGACCTACGCGGCCTTGACGACCTCTACAACCTTGACGACCTCCTCAGCCTTGATGACTTCCACGGCATTGATGACCTCCACGGTCTTGACGACTTCCATGGAATTGACATCCCCCGTGGTCTTGACGACCTCCGCAGCCTTAACGACATCCTTGACCTTCATTTATCATAATTCAATATAATTTAACTCCAGTTATGTACTATATTTTTGTAATAGGCAATCCACTCAAAACTACGATGATTGGTGCCTCCAAATTAAAATCACTGCAATTATATGAGTCAATATAAATATGTTGTTTATAGTTAAGGCATTAACGTGGTGGAGGTTTAAAGACATTGTAATTTATTTTTATTAAACACTGTTTATTCCACTTTTTCTAACAGTATATATAACCCTACCGGTTTCAAGGCTTTCGCCTAATCTTCAGGTGAGCACAAACAAGGTCTTGTTTGTATAAATTACAATGTCAATATAAATAAACAAATTTAAAAAAAATGACAATTCTAGACAATTTAAAGTTTCAACTGATCAAACTTCAAAAAATTAACAATCGATGTTCAAATTATTAAAAACAATAATTTGTGGATTTACTGGTTTTTCTAATTTGCACATTGAAAAAAGTGTAAACAAGTAAAATTACGTATAACAAAAATTAAGTATTACAAAATTAAGTATTACAAAATTAAGTATTACAAAAATTAAGTATTACAAAATTAAGTATTACAAAAATTAAGTATTACAAAATTAAGTATTACAAAAATTAAGTATTACAAAATTAAGTGTTACAAAATTAAGTATTACAAAATTAAGTATTACAAAATTAAGTATTACAAAATTAAGTATTACAAAAATTAAGTAGTACAAAATTAAGTATTACAAAATTAAGTATTACAAAAATTAAGTATTACAAAATTAAGTATTACAAAAATTAAGTATTACAAAATTAATTATTACAAAAATTAAGTATTACAAAAATGAAGTATTACAAAAATAAAGTACGAGTATTACAAAAATTAAGTATTTCAATATTAAGTATTACAAAAATTAAGTATTACAAAATTAAGTATTACAAAAATTAAGTATTACAAAAATGAAGTATTACAAAAATGAAACATGACAAATATTTAAATATTACAGAAATGAAATTGCATGTACTCGTATATTTCAAGATAATGACAAAGAAAATACATGTAAGAGAGAAGCTATCAAAGGGTGTGGGCTCATCTAATAACATCCATCCAGTCGAGATACACCCCCACCAATAGAGGGCGACCCCGGACGCGAGGACTTCAGATATTTTTCAGCCCCCACCAAAATTTAATCACAAAACAAATAAAAATAAAAATCCATTTTAAATACACATTTTTTACTATTTTTTTCTCGATAAGACCCTTTAATAAACTTTCCGCGGGCCAGCTTTCTCCGGAGTCCATAGTTTGAGTAGCACTGACTTAGCATAGGTAAGCAAAACATTAAGCCAGCTAGCTATTTGTGTAATTCGTTGTTCAATTTCGTTTAGCAAAATATGCCTAACAATTCCGTAATGCATTGTGTTTCCTTAAAAATTTCAAAACAGGTAGAATGTGGGTTGGATCTATTTTGCATATATAAAGCGCCTTTAAGGAGAGGTTTACTGGTGTAATAGAAATAGACAATTTATTGTTATTATTAAAATATGTGAAAGACATTATAGGTTTGCTCTCTGTCATAAACAATATTCCATTCTTGCCCAAAAGTTGCCCTAGATTCAATTTTATTACCGGAACACATAATTTCCGACAGTACAGGGTCCATCCTATGTCACAAATTGCCAGAGTTAATAAATTTTTTGAAGTGAAATTTCTATAGGCGCGGTAGGGCAAATTGGCCTGAACGTCACGAAAAGTGAAACGGTGTATTGCATTATTATTTTATTATTATTAAATTATTATTAAATTATTATTATCAAATATTTTATTTATTAATAAATTATTTTAATATTAATAATTATTTATTATTAATAATAATTAATATTATTTTAATATTATTAAGTGTATTATTATTAAAAACATTAAAAATTATATTTTTGTTATAAATTATTTCTATATTTAATAATTATTAATTTTATTTTGTATTAAATTATTTGATTGTATATTTATTTTAATATTTAGTTAATATACTATTTATATTTAATATATAATAACATATATATCTTATTATAATATTAATAATAAAAATGTTATTATGTTGTAATTAATTACTTACATAATAATATTATTAATAATATAATAAAAATAATATAATAATAAATAAGTTTTTTTTAAATATTTAAAAATAATTAATAATAACATAGAAATATTAATTTATATTAATTAAAAAATATTAATTTAGTATTATTATGTGTATTATATTATTATTTATCATTAAAATTATTATTTTTTATTAAAAATTAAAAAAATAATATTTTTATTTAATTAAGAGAGATTGTCTTGAATTAATTTCACTTAACCATTTCCTAATCCTAAAAAAAATCGTTAACAAATGGAAAAAGAGCAATGCATAAAATAAACTTTTCTTAGGAGCTAAGTTGCACTTTTACCGCGCGAGAGTATCACGCATCTGTTTTTTTATTTATCCAAACATACTAAAGTGTATTTAAGAATGCAGTTTCTTCATTCGTATGGTTCTGCACAGTAACCCGAATTGGCGATGGAAACATGGACGAAGACAATTACTAGTATTAATCGAGTTTACGTATTTTAAAACTACTGAGCTGGCACGGAACTCGAACGTGAAGAGAACACTCGCACGTGTTTAGCGCTACTAGTATTATTATCTAATAAACTCTGTTACCAGACTTCGAGTTTTATTTTAATATCACTTCGGAGATCGAACCCGAAGCCCCCGTGTGGTAGCCAAGCGTCTTACGTGAATTCGTTGAGATCGCGAAATTATTGTACTTCTGTACATCAGTTTTCGAAGTGATAAATCATGATTGGTTGACACGTTCTTTTACTACCTTAATAGTAAGGAATATATTAGTAAAAATAATTAGCATAATGACAAATTTAGCAGATTCGAATGGCACGATCCTTAATTATGCACCAATCTAATAATTCTTGTTTATAGTTTCTAAACGACACATTTTTCGTTTTTCAAAAATCAGCGAGACCACATTTAAAAGCTCTTCTTGATTAACTTTTATCTTCCTGTGCAAAAAGAAATCGTCCGTTCCGGTGATATGTATTCAATACACATCGATAAACATGTAAAAATGAGCGATTTAAAATCGAAAAAATAAGAATATTCATAGCCAATCGCATAAATTAATAAAATTTGAAGTCAAAAGTGATAATAATTAAAATTTAATTGTTGAAAATATGAAAAAAAAAAAAACATCGGACGACGTTCACAAAACGGGCGAAACGACCACCTCGAACGAAAGCACGCTAGCGAGAGAGAGAAGCGAGCGAACTGAGATTCAATTCTTGCGTTCTCATATACCGAAGTAGAGTGAGACGTGAATAGCATCGCTTCCTCGCTTAGAATGAATATACCTACGTCACACACTGGCACACGTTTGATTGTATTGGTGAATTTATTTCCGATTTTCACAAAATATCTCTGATGTGGCCGATAAGTGTTAATTATTAATTAACATTATTTTTTTTTCATTCAATGCGTAAATGTATTACGGAGGACTACCTAAAACCTGAACCCAGTATTTATTATATTTATAGAGATATTAAAGTTTTTAGAAACAATGTGTACTAGTTACACATCACAGGACAAGAAGGGTTAAATAACGGTTTGGAACTGAATACGCCATCATATTTAATTACTTATGAGTTATATCTATGAAGTATATTAAGGAGTTCAATCCTCAATTTGTCCTCCAAGATAGGGAAGATATCGATATCAGAAAATTTATTTATCAAGGTCATTCAGTGTACGAGTAGTGATGGTCTTAACAGCTCGGTTCGTGAATACAGCACTTAAAACGATCATAATTCACGATGGCCTAAATAATTGTTCTGTATATTAATCAATAGTTTTTCAATCAACAAAGGGTTTGTCATTTTTCCTGTTAGCAATTTGTATTTATATAAATAGGTACGTAGATCAATGAAATATAAAAATTATTAACCGTAAATGAATGAATACCCCTTAAACTGGCCCTGGCCAAGCAGCAACAATCGAATCAATATCGATATGCAAATATATATAGAGCTCTGCGGGTGGTCATTGATGCCCCCTTTGTCGCGCCCCACACTCGAGGGCTAATTCTCCTTTATGCTATTTATTATTGGAATGACTTTATTTCCAAGTGCCCATCAGACCACATGCCCACACGACGAGTCGATTGACTAATATCTCTCCATAGTTCCCCATCAATCACACAATGGGGTTGAAATGGGGGTTATTCATTATAAACAAATAGTCTAGTCTAGTCTGCATACATGTATTGCATTATATTTTATTACACTTTCATTGTATATGTGTACAGTACAACCTAGCGGGTTATTTACTATATCTTTCAACTAACCAAAAAACCGTTAATGATGCCCTAAGTATGGGTATATCAAGTTAATAATATTTTGAAAGAAGGAAACGAAGAAAGCCAGATAAATCGCAACAGTTGTATAAGAAGGTGTATGGATGTAGAAGAGGCGAAGGTTATGTGTCGAGATAGGAAAGTCTGGCGGTCTGTCCTCTCTGCCTTCACCGACAGGGAAACAGCGTGATAGAATGTATGTAAGACTGCTATTCACTAGTTGACTGAGGCTTGGAATACTTTTGATATTTGGACAAAGGTTTAGTTTATTTTGATATATTACGCTGTAGAACTGGAAAAAAATCTCGTCGAGTCGAAATTCGAGTTAAATTTTTGAACATTCTAGTTAGGTAATTCACGGATTATATACATTCTTTTTACATTATATTATAAAGGATTTTTTAATATTTTAATAGATATTATTAAGTATTTGCTAAAATCAAAGAAAAATCGTAAATAAATTAAAGTTTGACCTTATTCATCTACAAAATTAAAGGAAAACTATCTTCAGTTTTCTTAATCACTACGAAGTTCATGAAATTTCTGAGATTAATTTTAAAAAATCTATTTAGTATTAAGAATTTAGAATCTTCTGAGATCGTGGTTATATTTTTTAATATTTATGTATAACGTTCAAATATACAATTTTATTGCCATCTATCAGAATAATATGACACTAATATTTGTGCTAAAAATGATCTGAATTCTCAGTAGATGGCAGTAACAAGAATTCCGTAGGTACCATTTTATTTCTCTTTTGGGACCGACTGGCATAAATGTTATTTTCTTCATCTTAAATTTGATTTTTTATTGTGTATGGAGCATGAATTCACAGCTATCTTTTTATCTCTTAAATAGTGTTTTAGGAATTTTCATCTGATCTATATGTGCGCATCATGGTAATCTTCGTTGACGTCCCTATATTGATTTATTTTTCAACTAACATATTTTTTCGAACGCGGGTATTTGTTATTTAGTCTGAGAATCTTTCCTATTTATTGTTCTGACGGTATTCTTCTCTGTTTTGCAGCATACTCATTGTTTTAGTTATTTCTGCTCTGACTTTGAACTCAAATACTTTAGTTAGATTTATTTATTTTATGAACGAAAATTTGAAAAACATTTTTTTAATCAACAAATTATTTTAAAAAAATATTTAAAAAATCCTCCATGGACTGGAAAGTGGATAGTGAAATTATTTTCATTGAAGTTATTTAAATCAATGAAATTTTAGTTCTCATTAAATAGTTTTCAAAGAATAATCCTTTTTTTTTTAATTATCTAGATTTCACTTCATGATCCGACCGAGAAAAAAAACGGCGGAGCTTACTTGTCCTTTGCCTGTATTTTTTAACAATAGCCATAAAAACAAAAATGCCAACATTGCGGCTGTCATTTTAAACGTCAAAAAAAATTTCAAAACATTCGGCTAATTTCAGTTTTCTTCTGATTGAAATGTGAATAGATATCAAATATGTCGGCAAAACAACTTTTGAATATTAACCCTGATGTGTTATTTCAAGAACACACGATAAATGAAATCGAAGACACTCAAAAGAAACTCCTTCATGAGATCGAGAGAAAACGGGAGGAGTTGAGGGTTATGGTCGGGTAGGTTTTTTTTACTATTTCAATTTTCCTTTTAAATATAACACAATCGTTAATATTTAGCACTTAGTGTATTCAAATAGTTATATATTATTTTCACCATCGCGTTTCTAGTCCACATTTTTTAAGTGTTAAATTTAGTTGTGCATTGGTGAATTATCGAATTGGCCTGCCTACAGAGCGACTGATAATAATTTATTTCTTTTAATCTGTTTTTTATTGGAGAAAAATACTTTACAATTTATTAAGTAATTGGTTCAAATTGCCCTTTCTTAGGGCATTAAAAGGACTTTCTTGTAGAATATGTATTCATTAGGTCTCGTTTTTGCGATCGCCAACATCTAACATTGTTTTCAGTAATACCAAATTTTCTGACAGCCCATCAGTTATATGTAGCTTCTGCAGCATTCACTGCCATTGGAATTGAAATTGGAATCATAGCTTTTGTGAATTATTTAATTTTTTCAAGCTTCCGTTTCAATATGGCCTTTTATATTTTCGAAGGGGTAAGAATATGACAAACGAAAAACATGAAAAAAATACTAGCAGAAACTACCAGCACATCGGCTGTTTTTAAACAATGTTGACAAATCAGAAAAAAACGTATGTTTATAATGTACTGTATGACGATGATACAATAAGTAACATTCTATAATGGTGAGATGACACTCGAAGATGGTGGACTCTGGAAGGCCAATTGTCACTAATGATGGCCAAATCAAGGCTTTGATAAAAAATAACCAGCATTCTACGACATGAGAGATTGCTGAGATACTGAAAATATTGAGAACAGATTTGCAGAATAAAGTTATATCTATATTTACAAATTTTACATTTGAATTTGACCTAAAAATATTAAATTACTTTCCGAACCGAATATGATTGTATCAACTATTAATTATGTGGATCTTTACAAACTAGATATAAAAAAGTTAATAATATTTCTTTTTTTTTCCCAGTGAAAGGTACAGAGATTTAATTGAAGCTGCAGACACAATTGGGGATATGAAATCTACTTCACAGAATTGTATAAATCATATAGAAAACATGACTGTAACTTGCCGGAAACTACATGACACACATTTAATTGGATTTAAAACTGATATTCATACCAGTGTTCAAAAGTATGTATTTGTTTTTATGACATATTTTAGTTAAATTCTATATTTTTTTTATGATCTAAATATCCAATTACAAATTCTGATTTTTCTGATTTGTTACTTAGGATTGAAGTATGGATGCTTACAAAATACAATGCAAATGTACATTGAAGTTTTTGAAATGTAGATTTACTGTAAATATTGGTTTTTTATTTGGATGGGCAATGTAAAAAATTACGAAATATTAGTTCTGATGTATGTATGTTTTAAAATAATATCATCAACATTTTGTTTTCCATTTGAGAAGAATTAAACCACGTATTTTATTATTCAGGGTAAAATTGAGGGAAATTGGGTCCTTGAACTGTATATTTGTAGTTGAAAAATTTGCGTCATATTTACAGCACTTCAGAAGTTCCAACATTATGGTAACCAAAGCTCTGTATATACATAATGCATAGTAAAGAATTTCCAACATAACTGTGGTAACCAAAGCTCTGTATATACATAATGCATAGTAAAGAATTTCCAACATAACTGTGGTAACCAAAGCTCTGTATATACATAATGCATAGTAAAGAATTTCCAACATAACTGTGGTAACCAAAGCTCTGTATATACATAATGCATAGTAAAGAATTCTACACTGTATAGTGAAGCTAGTGTGGCGACAATAATAAAAATTGCTGGAGTATGCTTGTTAGGACATTTACTTCACATATACAATGCCAACTCTGCGAAGAAAAGAAAATTCTGTTTAGCTATATGATGGAGGCAAGCGAGTGGGCTGACCAAAGATAAGATGGCTTGATGAAGGATTGTCACACTCTGGATGTTACCAATTGGAAGATGAATGCTGCTGATAGATAAGTTGTAGTGCAGACGATGATGATATTGTATATATAATAATATTCGTAAATATGTCTGGTTTGGAAATCTTCTATTTTCTTAATATCTACTTAAAAGTAGATGTATGTGGAAGGTAAATGTTAAACAAGTTATTAAGGAGGTTCAAAGTGAAGTATTGGAAAGGTGTATTTTAGTATATTTGTCGATGAAAGAGTGTCTTAAGGTAATTTTTGTATTTATTTACAGAATTTATTAAGTATATGCCCCATTTTTTGGACATAAGTATTTTCGTCGAATCCTTTTTTAATTTTTTTAATAAAATAACAGATTATTGTATTTCTTTACTATTTAGGTTTTAAAGTTTAGAGATGCCACTAAAAGATTTTCTTTTGCTCTGAATATTTCTTACAAACCAATTTAGATGCTAGTAACTTACGAGTAAACTGAGTAAATCCATCATGCAATATTTCCCATTTTGACATGTTATCCTTGATTCTCCAAATACCTGTTCGGAGAATGTGAAAATATAGGGAATGTTACGTCATGGATCAACTCTGTATCTGTGGTGAGTAGCAGTCCATGTGACACTTGCTGCATTGCCTGAGTACTCTTGTAAAAAGTGGAACATACATTATATTTTAATTTTTGTTGCTATTGCAAAATTGTAATTCAATTCTTTTTAAATTTCTAGACCAGCTGTAAGCCGTCAAATTCATGGAATTGCAATACAAATTAAAATTTTAATGGCAATACCAGAGCAAATATGGAGCAATATCGATGTTGAAGATTTTCTTACTGCAGCTCAATTATACCTTTTTGCAAGACATATTTATACAGGTTGTTAAGTCATAATCTTTATTGATTCCTTCTTAAGTACAAGGGTAATTAAAAAAGTTTGTTAAACTTCCATGAGATGGTGTCACAATTCATAAAGTGACTTCACTGTTGGCGAGTGTCATTCCTCAAGTGAACTCTGTCAAAATTTCAGCCAGATACAACGCATAGTTAATGTTTGACAGTCATCTGAATCAAGCACTAACATTTGCCGCAGTAATGGAAAAACTTACAAGGTTGGCACGCATAAAGATTGTTTACTAACGGAATTGTGGGATATTGGAACAAACTGCTCAATAGTGTAGTTAGTGCTCTGATAGTTAACCAGTTTAAAAATTATATGTGCAAGTTCCTACGTTACCCAAAAGTGCTGTCTTAGTGGTGTTTGGTTTCCCTTGCTCTTTCTTTTAATTATATTTTTTAGCTCTCTATGAACATATGACAGTTAAACATAATATAGATATTAAGAGCATTCTATTAGTTATGAGGGATATGGAATGGCATGTAGCAATAGGAAATAAAGATAAAACGTATATACTCGAACCGGAATCGGAAATATCAAAACCTGCCAAGATGATAGACCACAACAATATTTTAGTACCGATTTTGATGTATGGGAGTGAAACGTGGAACAAGACTGAATAGAATTGAATAAATGCTGTAGAAATCTGTGCACATAGAAGAATGCATAGTCTGACAATCTATGATAGAATTCATAATGAAGTGACTAGGGATGAGTGTAAACCTAAAACTGATGTGTTAAGTAGTATGAACAAGAGCACTCTGAGATGGTTTGAGCACATGGAATGAATGAATGAAGAATAACAACAAATATACAGTGCAAATGTGAGTGAAAATTGTGATAGAAGAAGACCAATGAGAGTATGGTTGGATAAAGTGTATGATGTTTTGAAAGATGGAAATTTAAAAATTCAGAGAAATCGTTGGAGTTGTTCGAGAATATTTATGAATATAGAAGAGGGGAAAAATGTGTGTCACGATAGGAATGTTTGGTGCTCTGTCCTTTTCAGCCTACCCTGACCGAGAGACGGTATGATGTATAACGGCAGTATGTGTAATCATCCATGTTTCCTGTATGTTATGATAGTAATAATAATATTATATTAGAACCTAATTAGAATTAAATTTGTTTGATTGATTTTCTCTCGTCAGGCCTGCAGCTGGAGAACGGTGGACACAATGGAAATAAAAACTTTGCAACTCTCATGCCTGTGGTACATCGGCAGTGGAACTCTTTGAGTAACTTCAATCACCTGTTGATAGAGGCTTGTCAGAATAAATTGGGCAATGCGGACTTGAAAGCTGAAGTAATGTATTTTTATATAATATTTATTTATTTATTCACACGTTGAGTGCCAACACACAAACAACGCGCTACGACGGGTGCCAATAGAAGTGACATACTGATATTACGCGTAAGTGCGTGATCGGCACCCAGCGCTCTCCTCTCATTACTTTCAAATGCGTAATCGGCAGTCAACGTGTTAATCTGATGCAAAAAATTATAAATTATGATATGAAATTGACAACTTCTTTCAAGATATATTCAATCAAATCTTCCCTCTATTGAAATATAAAGTTTTGATTCCGTATTCCCTATATGTTAAGAATCTGAGAATCCTTGTCAATGAATCTCCATTTTCTCAACAGTTTGCGCTTTCTCCTTACTGTTTGTAATAGGATTCAGCCTAAAGCCTCATTTTCCCCTTAATTGACTGTGGAGATGTTTGTTATCTCGATGCTGGTGAGGAGTTATTGGATAGACCGACATTAGTTATTGGATAGACATTAGTTATAGGATAGAACAGAGATATACATTAGTTATTGGATAGACTAGAGATACTCCAAATTATTTGTGTTCGGTTTATTTTTAACCTATACTTAAGAAATTGTAGCACGGTTCCTGTGACAGTTCACAAATTTGCCCCAATACAACCTTGTAACGACATTCAGTAATTTTCATTATTTTATCAACTTTAATGTAAGCCTCAATTCTAATAAATAGCAAATTATTTAGATAAATACATTACATAAAATTAACAATAATAACAAATTAATACATCTTGTTACAAATTAGCAAAAATGTGGCAGTTTGTTAAAATCAAATAATATTTGGTGACGTTTGTCAAAAGTCACTACGTTAGTCTGCATTGGCTAGGGATGGGATATTCGATAATTGGATTTTCGATTTTTTTATACCTAAAATTAAATGTTCGTTATTAGTATAAATTCATAGTTGATCTTGGCCTATTTAAAGATAGATACAAATTATATTAGGTGTACAAATAAGTTTCCGCCGTTTTTTATCAAAAATTGGGCATTTATTGTGAAAGAACGGAACCTCATGTTTTATTCGAAGTATTGCCCATCGCTTGCCACTACTTTTTCCCATCTTTCTGGCAGCATACGGATACCGCGTCGGAAAAATGATTCATCTTTTGAGGCTATCCACGAATCGACCCAATTTTTGGTATCTTCATATGATGTGAAGTGCTGCTCAGACAGGCCATGCGTCATCGATCGAAACAAGTGGAAATCAGAAGGCGCAATGTCTGGTGAATACGGCGGGTGGGGTAAAACTTCCCAATTGAGTGTTTCCAAATAGGTTTTGACCGGCGCCGCAACATGTGGACGAGCATTATCATGCAGGAGAATAATTTTGTCGTGTCTGGAGTAGCAGTGGGCGCGCTTTTCCTCGAGTGCTCGACTCAATCTCATCAATTGTGCTCGGTAGACAGCCCCAGTAATGGTTTCGTTCGGTTTGAGCAACTCATAATACACGACACCAAGCTGATCCCACCAAATACACAACAAGAGTTTTTTTCCATGAATATTTGGCTTAGCTGTAGATGTTGAAGCATGGCCAGGGGTTCCCCATGATTTCTTCCTTTTTGGATTATCATAGTGGATCCATTTTTCATCACCAGTGACTATACGGTGCAGAAAACCCTTTCGTTTATGCCTGGCAAGCAGCATTTCACATGTGGAAAATCGGCGTTCAACGTTTCTCGGTGTCAGTTCATATGGAACCCAATTTCCTTGTTTTTGAATCATTCCCAATGATTTCAACCTATGTGAAATTGCTTGTTGAGTCACTCCTAATGTAAGTGCAAGTTCTTCTTGCGTTCGGCACGAATCTTGATCCAATAATACTTCCAATTCCGCGTCTTCGTACACTTTCGGCCTTCCGCTACGTTCTTTGTCTTTGATGTCAAATTCACCGTTCTTAAACTTTTGAAACCACTCACGACAACTTCTCTCACTTAAGGCAGCCTCACCATATGCTTCTACAAGCAATCGATGCGCCTCAGCTGCAGATTTCTTCAAATTGAAGAAGTAAATCAAAAGTTCCCGCAAATGACGCTTATTCGGCTCAAAACTTGACATTTTCGCACACAAAAGAATATATTATACTGCTAAAAATTCACTAATATTTTAAGGTTATGTTGTTGACAGATGTTCAAACTTACGACAATGACGTATTACATCTGACAATTTTAACCATAACTTACTGGTGGCGCCAACTTCTGTCAAACGGCGGCAACTTATTTGTACACCCAATACAATACATTAGAAAGTCAGTATAATGATAATTAGGAATTAAAACGTCAGTTTAGAGAAAAACAATTTTTCCATTTATAAAAAAAACTATTTTACTCCTCCCATCCAAGTATAAAACAATATATGACCATGTTTCTTAATATTGTTCCGAACTCTAATAGCTTATGATAAAATAGCCAAGAAATTTCCACATTCTGTTAATCCTTTTTGGAGTGTTGACCAAAAGAAGCTGTCGGCAGTATCGGCATATGCAAATGTCACTCAGTATTATGCGATGAAGAAGAAGAAAAAAGCTTGTCACTTTATGTGTAAGATGTGACAGATTATCTTTACATTTTTGTTTAAAAATATCTATTTTTCAAGATCCACTATTGCTCTTCATAACTTCATTTCATTTTAATCTTTTTATTTCTTACTGGAAATGCTATATGTCAAGTAGATTCTTCTTCAGTCCTCCCAGTATTCCACCGTCCGCAAAGCCCATCTTTACCTGTTTCAGCTTACACATAGGTGATTTATCTCTGTTCATGTGAGTCGCCACCGTGCTAGTGACTATGAATTTTTCTATGTCGCCTTTGCATAAAATGTGACCACAAAACTGAAGAATACATTGAATACAGTACCAGGCGATAAGTAATACACATAGTTTGTAGAGCGTCGTATATGTTGCACGACTGCTGCACTAACAGTCCGGTATTGTAGTCATGATGCGCTAACCGCTCCGCGGGACAGAGACGACACTACAAAGAATGTGTATTACTTACCGCCGGGTACTGTACATAAATATTGTTAGTCTCTCTGACATATTACACATTTTTAATATAGAGACATTTGTTCATCATTCTGTCCATGAAAAACCCAGCAATTGTCTCCAAATTTTTAATATTGGTATTAAATTCCAGGTAGCTGCATCTTGTCTTGCCAGTTTATATCTTCTGGATAACAAACAAAACATGATGGATCTGATGAACACATTTATTGTGCTTCACAGTACCAACAGCCTCTCCAATATCTTGACATCGGACATTGAAGCCAATCTGAGGCAAGGCAATGTCAAGAATGACATCAAAGATCGAATAGCTACCAGCGTGAAAGTCATTACTAGAACCGTCGAACTTCTGCACAGCTGTTTTGTTGGTAAGATGTTTATTAGTTTACGTGTACGAGGCTGTGGACTGAAATATATCGCAATCCTATGTATGTCAGGGTATATCTTGATTGGAAGTATTTTATTAGATGAGCCCAGACCTTATTTCTCTGCAATTAATTTTCTTTTTCATTGCCTTAACATATGTGTAATTTCAAAATCATCATCCTGTCGTACAACTCATGACAGCATTGCGACTCCCATGATAGCCTTCGACGATTCCTCTCCATCCATCCCTGCACTCTGTGGCTCGAAGGGCAGTTATTATGGGTAGTCCAGTTGCGTCTCACTTGGTCAGTTCAACGCATTGGGATTCTTCCTCTTGTGCGTCGTGCTTGTACGCTTCCAGTAACCACAAACCTCTCCAAACTGTCTCCTTGGCCACGAGCAATGTGCCCAAAGGATTTGAGGACTCAATAATGTTTTAAGTTTCTTCTTTCTTATGAAACTATTTTAATGTTAAAAAAATTAAAATGACTATCATGTTTCACTGCATGCTGCTGCTGCATGAGATTGATTTTTTAACTTCTTGTAATGACAACTCTTTCGTTTTAAGAAAATGAAACAGTTGTCATTACAAGAAGTTTTCAAGTTTATGTTTTTATCTATATAGACAGACACTTATAGTCATCAACTATCTTAATTTTACATCTGGCTCAATCATCCTCATCACCCTATTCCTCCTGACAGGAACACAGAGATGCCATTTAGCAGGTTCCAGTTATTTGTATATTTGATTAATGTTCCAGAAAATGGTGATGGTCTGATTGTGCAGAAGCTAAACACTCTCTTTAAGAAGAACTCTCCACCCCTGATCAACTTGGTCCAGTTCCATGACACTCTGGGGCTGAAGTTCCTTCACCCTGTTGTAGCAGAATACAGGTAATGTTATAAACAATTATTTATCATCTTAATTGAAAACAAGCATGTTGTTATTTAAGAATAAAAACTATCAAATTACTATTTATTCATTTCCAACATTTAAATTTAACTAAAACAACATTCAAATTCAAACATAAAAGTAAATTATAAATGACATACATACAAATATGAGCAATGTTTAAGAAAATTTAGATGTAAATGTGGATTTTGCAAATGAGATTCTCGATTTTTATTAAAAATTATTACATTAATTTTTATTATGGTAGGCGTGTGGCAGTCTGTTTCAATCAACCATAAAGATGTTTAATCGTTTTATTGCGGGCCGTCGATATATCGACGCTTTATTACTGTGCGAAAACTGCGTACCGTCGGGATATCGACTATTGCTCAGTTTGATTTTAGATATCGACCTGTGTAGACGTGTCGCGGTGCGCAGTAATAAAGTATCAGTAAAAATTGTTTATTTCCCTCATACGATGTCGAATTCGTCAAGTAGCGATGATGAAAACACTTGCGGAACTTCTTTTAGTGACAGTGAGGATGAAATCAGAATGTTTACAAATCGAAGAATGCGTATTTGTAGTGAAAGTGAAGCTTCCGAAGATGATTCTATTTCTTTGGACGGTCTTGATACCGATACTTTCGTGCAACTTTTTTTTATATTCTTCTTTGTTTTTTTTATTTTTAAAAGATAAATAAATACAGTTATAGTTAAAATTATCCTTTATTTGAGTAGTTTGATATGTTCCCTACACACAACCGAAAGAATTACGAAAATCCCTCTATATTTGATGAAAATGTACACAATTTTGTGCACGCTTATTGAAAGATTATTTTTTCTCTAAAATTCTTCCGCAATTTTCGCATATGTGAAAAAAGGCTCAGCAGTAAAACGGTTAAACAAATCTTAAGTGAAAACCAAACTTGAACCATTTAAAAAAAATCTGGGTATATACGGGAATAAAAATTACTATTTCTGGACTAGAAGACGGGCATCTTTTGAAAAACATATTGAAGTCGTTAATTATTGTTTGATAAAAAATATTTCAGACTAACCCTTCCAAGTGTTTTGAGGCCAGTGAGCCAGTCGGAGCTGTCCACATGTGTGAGCGCTTGGATGCGCTGGGTGAAGCAGTTCACGGCCGTGCGGGTGGAAGCACTGCTCAAGTACGTCAAGACTGCCAAGTCCTTGCACATGATCAGGGAGGATGCCACAGAAATGGGTAAAACCATTTTTTTGTCATAATATAAATACAGACAGGACATTTTTTTGTCATTATAATATAAGTGCGACAGAAACGACACCTCACTTTTAAATGTAAATATAAAAGGTATCATACATGTTCTGCAAAATTTAATTTTGTTACCTGAAAGAACAATGTTTACCATTTTTGTGCCTTGTTTTAAAAATTATATCACTCAAATGCCGGCCTTAATTTTTGTATTCACAACTGAAGCCTTGTCCTGAAGTTCCATATTACTCTCTTCTCGTCATTTCTGGTCGTGTTGGCCCAATTTCGTATCGCTTTGTATTTAATAAGTAACAGTAAAAACATCTCTTCTTAATAATAAATACATTATTTGCCATTGTTATTTTATGTTTGATGATCATATCAAAAAGTGACAGCTGTCAAATAATATTTGAAAAAAAGTTGTTATTTTACATTAATTATGCCATTAAACCGTAACTATGACAAAACCTATACATGAACATGAATACAGCCATTGTTTGATAGTTGATTGTATAAAGAATATCTATATTCTCCAATGAAAGTATGAACCATATTGAAACCAAAGAAATCTCGAAATAGTTATTCTAATGAATGGTATAGATGGAACAGTGTATCCGTTCATTATATATGAATCAAAATGAAAATAAAATAGTTAGTTAAATATTTTTTTAAAGAAATATATGACTAGTCATAGGTTATACCCCCCTGAATACTTGGTGGAAAAACTGCATGTGTCGTTCAAGTAGGAGTAACATGGAGTTTAAACCAGCGATCTTCCACACAGAAGTATACAGCGTTACTGCTGCGCAGCCATGCACCTCATTTGATTTTACTTTCTTTGTTACAGAAACTAGAATAGAATATATGGTTCAACTTTCTTTTTATAGAAATTACAATATTTGGTTTTACTTTCTTTGTTTTAGAAACTGTAATATTTGGTTTTGCTTTATTCCTTGTAGAAACTACAATATTTGGTTTTGCTTTATTCCTTATGGAAACTACAATATTTGGTTCTGCTTTCTTTTTTACACAAACTACCATATTTGATTTTGCTTTTTTTATTACAGAAACTATTGGGTGTACAAATAAGTCACCGCCGTTTGACAAAAGTTGGCACCACCAGTAAGTTATGGTTAAAATTGTCAGATGTAAAATGTCATTATCGTAAGGTTGGACATCTTTCAACAACATGACCTTGAAATATTAGTGAATTTTTATCAGTATAACATATTTTTTTGTGTTCGAAAATGTCAAGTTTTGAGCCGAATAAGCGTCATTTGCGGGAACTTTTGATTTACTTCTTCAATTTGAAGAAATCTGCAGCTGAGGCGCATCGATTGCTTGTAGAAGCATATGGTGAGGCTGCCTTAAGTGAGAGAAGTTGTCGTGAGTGGTTTCAAAAGTTTAAGAACGGTGAATTTGACATCGAAGACAAAGAACGTAGCGGAAGGCCGAAAGTGTACG
The DNA here is from genome assembly GCA_949825065.1 of Odontocerum albicorne. NCBI lineage: Eukaryota > Metazoa > Arthropoda > Insecta > Trichoptera > Odontoceridae > Odontocerum > Odontocerum albicorne. Next base: position 35,211,665 of record OX463853.1, on the reverse strand, counting down.
AAGACGCGGAATTGGAAGTATTATTGGATCAAGATTCGTGCCAAACGCAAGAAGAACTTGCACTTACATTAGGAGTGACTCAACAAGCAATTTCACATGGGTTGAAATCATTGGGAATGATTCAAAAACAAAGAAATTGGGATTCATATGAACTGACACGGAGAAACTTTGAATGCCAATTTTCCACATGTGAAATGCTGCTTGCCAGGCATAAACGAAAGGGTTTTCTGCACCATATAGTCACTGGTGATGAAAAATGCATCCATTATGATAATCCAAAAAGGAAGAAATCATGGGGATCCCCTGGTCATGCTTCAACATCTACGGCTAAGCCAAATATTCATGGAAAAAAACTCTTGTTGTGTATTTGGTGGGATCAGCTTGGTGTCGTGTATTATGAGTTGCTCAAACCGAATGAAACCATTGCTGGGGCTGTCTACCGAACATAATTGATGAGATTGAGTCGAGCACTCGAGAAAAAGCGCGCCCACTACTACGCCAGACACGACAAAATTATTCTCCTGCATGATAATGCTAGTCCACATGTTGCGGCACCGGTCAAAACCTATTTGGAAACACTCAATTGAGAAGTTTTACCCCACCCGCTGTATTCACCAGACATTGCTCCTTCTGATTACCACTTGTTTTGATCGATGACGCATGGCCTGTCTGAGCAGCACTTCACATCATATGAAGATACCAAAAATTGAGTCGATTCGTGGATAGCCTCAAAAGATGATGATGATGACTGACGCGGTATTCGTATGCTGACAGAAAGATGGGGAAAAGTAGTGGCAAGCGATGGGTACTACTTCGAATAAAACATGAGGTTCCGTTCTTTCACAATAAATGCCCATTTTTTTATAAAAAACGGCGGAAACTTATTTGTACACCTAATATAACATTTGGTTTTGCTTTCTATGTCAAAGAAACTGCAATATTTGGTTTGACTTTGTTTATTACAGAAATAAACTACAATATTTGGTTTTGTTTCTTTGTTATAGAAATTGAAATATTTTGTTTTGCTTTGCTTGTTACAGAAACTCCACAAAATTGGACAGAAGTGTGTACTGCACTCTCAATCGACCAGCAAAACTCCAATATCTGGTCATCACACTTCCAGCCTTTGCTGACCAAAAGGTTGATAGACATAATTTCTGGAAAATGGTCAGATATTTCTAAGTCCGTAAAGGAGAGCATTGATAAACTTCTGAATACAGTATCCAAGCCTGACAGCCGTGAGAAAGAATCCAATCTCAACTGGTTTGTTTGGAATGATTTGATCGGACAATCTTGTATAGATTCCAGAGAGGATATAATCAAGTCTATAAATACACTCATGAAAGGTAAATAAATGGCTTAATATTTAAAAAAAATTCATCACATCCACTTGAAATCTGTTTTGAATTGTTGATTATTCTTTTTTAACAGTTTTGTGCTGTTTTAGATTTTCCAAGGGCGTTGGATTGGGATATAACTGGTCTAAATAAGGGCTCTAGATATAAATCAATCCAACAATCTATCCCTTTGAAACCATGGTTTCATATTATAAGAATGAATAAGATAAAAATGTCTGTCATTTATCGTTTGCAGACGGGTTCCTGCTTGGTGGCTAGTCACCTTTAACATGGTCTGGATGATGAAACTATAGACTATGTATTTTTCAGTTGTCCTTTGCGAGATAGATTTGATTTACTAAAAGCCATATCTTTGTCGCGTACAATGAATGTTGCATTTCTTCTTTCTTCGAGGAACTTTTTCATTTATAGATTGATTGTTAAATTTTTTAAGCTTAATCAGTTGAAACTTTGAATTATCTAGAATTGTAATTATTTTTAAATTGGCTTTATTATATTGACTCATGTAATTTCATAATGTCTTTAATTTGGTGGGACAAATTATCCTAGTTTGGGTAGATTGATTGCCTTTATAAAAAAAAAGTTTCCAAAATAAGTTAGAATTTTATGCTACTAAAAAGTTATGTATTACATATATATTATTTAAAACTAAATTATGTCTAAAACTTGTATGACTCAATTGTATTCAAAGTTAAGACTTCTATGACTTTGTAATAAATTTATTTTCAACGGGAATGGAACCCTTAACCCTCAGGCTGGAAAATAGGCATCTTACCAACTTGGCCACGTAGATTGTTCTAACTAGTTGCAGTTCTGTGTTTTTTGGTACTGCGTAGTCCTGTTATATTGTAGAACATTTCATCGATATAATGATGATATATTCTATCCCTTGTGATCGAATATGATTGTCAGCCATCTTGTGGGTGGAAGATATCTGTTCGAGTATTGGTCTATAGTGTGCAGGCTGTTGTACTTCAGCAAGCACACAATGTTGATCAAATCCGAAGGCAAGGAGATCAATAATCAAAGTTGATCGACAGGAATGTGGACTTTATAGACGTGTATGCTCACGTATATATGTTCATAGATTTCGTGGGAATGGGTTTCTGAATCCATTTATCGTCATCTGGATATTTTTTACAACCATGTAACTTGCTTTACGTACTTTTATTTAGTTGGTTAGAAGAGATTGCTGCCTGGCAATAAACTCACAAGACTGTTTTTGCAATAAAGTGTTAATAAACAAATAAGATTTTTTAGTATGCATCTATAAGCTACAGAAATACATAAATTCAGATGTAAAATGATCTAAGAGTAAAACCAGTCTGGAATTAAATCTGCCAGCAATTGAGTCTGGGGGGCCCTCTTGCTCAATGTGACTCCCAACCATTAGACCATGGTGCCTTTGGCTGTTTGGATTAAGACCTATAAAATGTACTTTTTATTCAAACGTAATAAAACATTTATTTCAGGAATGACCATGCAAGATAGAGGGTTCACACCAAATTTAGAGAAACTCTGCGATAACTTCAATAAAAATTTAACCTCAATGCTCGAAGACATCAAGATTTATCTTTATGGAGTACCAACTAAGAACTCCAATTCCGTCGCTCATTTGAATTCACAGTTCGAGGATGATGTGAAACATTTACTGTTAGATAATGCGTATAACGACGAGTCAAAAAGTGATTCCATATTTTCAGACCAGTCAGAGATTGAAAATTACTTGAGGAAATGTTCTTCAGATAATATAAATAGGTAAATAAAATTCATTATTAAAGCTTTATTTTTTTATACCAATGTGTCAAATTATGGATCAACCTGGATTAAGGTTGATCCATAGTCGATAATGTCAATAATGGCATCCTTACGTCCTTTACTGTCCATGCATTGAGACTCTGGAACCAGTTACAAACTAATATTAGAGACTCGCTCCGTCCTTGGCATGCTTTAAGAAGTGACTGAAAAATCTCTTAATTTCTAGTTACGTGTTTCATTCCTTTTCCTTTGATTGATGATATCTCATTTTTAGTTTAATATGTTTATGTCCATAAATATGAATAATCTTTTGAATATTTTTTGCGACCATGTAACTTGCTTTATTTACTTTTGTCTGGTGGGCTGGAAGAGATTGCCGCCTGGCAATAAATCTGACAGATTGTATTTACAATGAAGTGTTAAATAAGTACATAAATATGTTCCTGATGAAGCATACACACATATGAGGTTAGTTTGAAAAATTTGATAGAAATACACAAAATTTGTTAAATACATTTTTTGGAAGAACTATTTTATTTTTCAACATAGTCTCCTTTGAGGACGTGTGTGTGGGTTGAAAAAAATCTTGTGTCCTCACGGCCGAGATCGTCCTATATTGTTTGGGTGTATCTTGGCCGGAGGGATGTTATGAGATGCGCTCGGATCTTTTGATAGCTTTTCTCTTAAATGTATTTTCTCCAGTTTATCTTAAAATATATGTGCGATTTCGGAATGTATTTATATATGTACATACTATGCTGCTATCAATAAATCTATATTTATTTATTTATTTGGTCCAGCGATTTTAAAATTTTTTTCATCTTGTTTGAAAACTAGGTTTTGCCAAACCATGATAAATAGTCAATTACTATGATGATGGTATCCTGATTTGACGAAAATTTCTCCCACCGACCCTTTTTTTTTAATTTCGGGAATAGGAAGAAGTCACTCAGGGCTAAGTCCGAGGAATATGGTGGACGAGGAATTTTGAATTCATGCAATTTTTTCCATTACGACGGTCAATATGCAGCTGTGAACTTCTTCAAATAAAAATGTTTTATGGTAGATCTCGTTTTTTCCATTGTTACGGTAAATGTCAAAATGATCAATTCAGATGGCTGTCAAACATAAACTATGCGTCGCATCTAATCAAAATTTTGACAGAAGTCGCTTGAGGAATGATACTTGCCAGGAGTGATGTAGCTGTAATTGTAGCACCATCTCAAACTTTTCAAACAATTCTCGTCAAGTGATGATGATAATACTTTTTAATATTTTTTATCTGTAACTCAGAGGAATTTAGATTTTCAAGAAACTCTTTTAAGAAATTCAATATCCTTTATAAAGTAAGGGTTCTATATTTAGTAACCAAATTTCAGCAAAGGTCTAACATAGGTCTTATAGACTAACAAATTTGTAGAGTCATCCGACAGAAACCTTTCTTTTTAATGTGGATAAGAGTAAGTATTGACTATTTTTACAATATCGGTGTAGTCTTCGCTCCATTTTAGGTTGTCTACCAATGTTGTATCTCAGCCACACTCTTCCAATCAATGCGGGTATTCTGAGGAGTAACATAGAAATGAATTAATAAAAACTGTTTTTTTTTTTATTTACTTCCAGTATTATTGGTTATATACATAAGGAATGCATATCGAAAAAAGATTCAGAGAAACGCAAAAAAACTACAGCTATTCTGACAGCACGATTCCTGCAAGCAATTCCACAATTAGTCCCCAATCTTCGATCGTGCTTTGTCCCTCCGCAAACACAGCCTGGAAGCATTTTCTCTGACGTTTTCACATCCGACACAAAAGCAACAAGTGCTTGGGATGACACTTGCAAAATATTGGTCCAGAACTGTCACGTTTGTTGGGAGAGATGGATCGAGATGGCTGTGAAGAAGGTAGATGAACTGCTATTGGAAATGCCTCAAGAATTTACGACTGTCGCTAATATGGACTATTTGTTGGTGGTAATTATCTTTAACTATTTATGTTGTTACTTTTTAAGTTAACGTTTAGTACTCTGAACTTTGAAAATGAAAACAAACTAAAAAGTGACTTGTTATCTATTAGCAACAATATTGATAAAAATAATTAAGTTTTTTTTTAAAAAGAGCATAAAACTTGATTAATATAGGTGACTCCTGGTCCAGTTGATGAGATTTTTGTCTTGTATGTGGGATTTTGGTTTCTATAAATAAGAATGGTTAAGTTCTAATTCTAATTCTAGTTCTAACCATGTTTTTGATACCTTAACAAGTTGCCAGTTAAATTATATGACTATAGCCCGCGAGCTGTAGTTTACTCAGGGCTATGAGGATGTTTGCTATCTCGACGCTATTGAGGAGCTGTTGAAAAGACTGGAAAGGTTCCAAAAATGTTTGTATTCAGATTAATTTCAATTTGAAAAAATTTGATCATATATCCCAATATCGTGCCAGACTCCAATGGCTTCAAATAAAACTTTGCAGAAATCTCCATGTTCTGTCAAATCTCCATGTTTCTTCAGTATCTGCGTGAAAAGTTCAATTTTCTTTTCTGAGCATGAACTGTTTCTCCGATCTGGTGACAGCAGAATCCTTTATATACATCACATTACACATAATCTTTTGCGGTTCACTTTGATTGACTTTGGAATGATCTTCATGGCTCAAGCAAATTCGCTACATCCTTATTTATATTTTAGAATAAACTAAAGAAGCATTATTTATTTTAAAATAACACATTTCTCTTCCTTAACTCCCATACTACCCTATTTTCCTTTTGGTTTTTATTTTTAAAAAAAATCCAAATATTGTTTTTATATATACTATGTTAAAAACACTGTCTTGGAAATTAATAATAATGATGAAACAAGCTGGTTGATTGGAAGAAATTACTTTAAAGGAGTATATCCCCCAGAACTATTTTCATGAAAGTGTTCAATGAATATCAGATGACATTCATTACATAACCAATACTGTTATCAAAACATTTTAAAAGTCAGATTGGGCAAATTGTCATACCACATCTTTTTTACAATATTTTGAGAATTATATATATTTACAGCAATGGGACTCCATAACCATAGAAGAAAAAGATGACCAAGATCAACCCATCAGTTCAACTATTAAAATCCCCGCTGGACCCTCAATGAAACTGCAACAGTGTCTTTATTCTACAAGTCGCATATTGGACGAAGTCATACCTCACACCCTTCCGAAGAAGATCCACGTCATATTTATAGAATTGGTCGCTGACAAAATATTGCAATATTTTTCGAGGGTAATTAAAGAGAAATCAGACGAGATAAATCAGAAATGTGCCCTGCAACTTTTGATGGATGTCAGACACTTGACTCTGCTGTTGATCACGAGAGAAAACAAGAAAGGTCTGAATGATAGTCACGAAGTGTGTGATCTTCTCAGGCAGAAGATTGATCCGTTTGATTATGATGTGTTTTATCCTCGACTGCAAACCAATGCTAAGAGATCAGTTCAAAGAGTTCAGGTAAGTGTTCTATATAAGTGCTACTCAAAATTTCTTTTAGGATGGACCGGTGTATATCTTTCGGTGTCACCCAGGGACCAGATAATTTTTTTTAAAAGGGGGTGGTTTTAAAAAATATTTTATTATGATAGTTCTATTGAATTTGAAAGAAATACAATATGTAAATGCTTAGACCTTACTAAGGTTATGACTTAAAGCTACTACGACTACTGCTGACCTGCAGACTACCATTTGAATAGCACTGTTCTTGATTATTTATTATAAGTAATTATAATTTCGTTTATTTATAGCAAAAACAAAGAAAATCAAGAAACAAATACACACCAATATAGTTTTCTTGCTGGATATGTTTTTCTTGATGATACAGATGTGGGAAGGTTCAATAACCCAATCCAATAACTACAGTTACCACCTCTCTATCTTTACAATCAACTTTTTCTTATTTTTTGTAATCTTTCAATAACAGTGGGTTTGACTACCTAGTTAGCACCCATAAAGGAAAAGTACGAGGCATATCCAGAAAGTAAGTGTACTGAATTTTTGTAGGTTACAATTTTGTAGGTTACATACTATATGTAAGCTATTTTTCGACATAGTCGCCATTCCTCTCAATGCAGGTGGTGAAGCGGGGTATCAACTTTTTGATGCCTTCCTCGAAGTAGTTTCCCGCCAACCCCTCCGTCCACCTCCTCCTTTACCTCCTCGTCGGTTGAAAACCTTTTTCCACCCATGTGCAGCTTCAGGGAGGTAAAGAGATAGTAATCTGAAGGTGCTAGGTCAGGGGAATGCGCGGAATGGTTCAAGACATCCCATTTAAACGAGGCGAGCAGTTCCTTCGTGGCGTTGACCGTGTGTGGTCTTGCATTGTCGTGCAGCAGGCAGACTCCCTTTGTCAACATGCCTCTCCTCTTGTTCTGAATCGCCCTCCGCAATTTTTTTAGGGTCTCACAGTATCTTGCAGTGTTGATGGTCTCCCCTTGAGGCATATATTCAATTAAAATTATGCCTTGACAGTCCTAAAACCCGGATGCCATGATTTTCTTTGCTGAAATTGTGGTTTTGAACTTTTTGGCGGAGGGTGAAGAGGTGTAACATGACCTTTTTTAAACTCGCGACACCACTTGTTCACACTCGTACGATTCATAGCTTTATCACCATATGCCGTTCCACCTCATTATAAACCTCAACCGGAGGTTTTCTCTTCCAAACGAGATAACGGATGACGCCGCGTATTTCGCACTTGGCAGTAGATTGGATTGACATTTTTCACAAAACGTGTTGCCGCGTCGACACTTCTCAACGTACTGACCTCGAACCGGTCTCGTTGCGGAGGGGAAGGGTCAGGCTACACGGAAGTGTAGCCAACATGTCGAAAATAAAATCCATCCGGTCGTGAGAGCCTCAGTACACTTACTTTCTGGATACGCATAGTACTTTCATCATTGTTATTATGTTATAAGGGTTTTGATTCATATTGTGAGAATTATTGTATTTTTCTATATGTATTAAGTGGATGAATTATGTGAGTGAATTTTTTTTGGAATACGTTTTTTTTAAAGTTCATTCATGCACAGGATACAGCTCTGGGCTTTGACCTGCTATGTGCTTGTCTATGTGGTGGTATGCATGTACTTCTTTTGATTGTAATCTTGTATAAATCATATTAATGATTTAATGTTTTTACTTTGTAACTCGTGTTTTGTATTGATGAACACTAAAATTCATACACAGGATACAGCTCTGGGCTTTGACCTGCTATGTGCTTGTCTATGTGGTGGTATGCATGTACTTCTTTTGATTGTAATCTTGTATAAATCATATTAACGATTGAATGTTTATACTTTGTAACTTGTGTTTTGTATTGATGAACACTAAATTTTTAATATGTATTAGTTTAATGGTCGAAATTGACCATGACAATTTCTTTTTTACTTGTAATTATAATAAAATTGTGATTTGTATGATTATATCTTCTTAATGAAATTTCAGACACTTCTAGGAAGTCTGGTGCCTAATCATGACCAATTGAATTCAATAATTGGCTCCAAACCTTTAACATCGGGAGGAACGGCAGACAAAGAGCCCAATTCCTATATTCTAACGGGACAGGGTAATGCCAATACCGCTTGGTTCCCGTTGCTTCCTGTTACCGCTCCGCTGAACACAAGGAAGTCTGCGGAAAAACAGGTATAAATCTTATTTTTTATTGATTAACCCTTTGCACTCGAGAGCTTTTTGTTATGTGCCTACCGCCAACTCGAAGCATTTTTTAAGAAAAAAAAAACATTTATGTTGAAATATAATTAAATTTATAAAAATAAAAGAAACAGTTTTTTTTTTTATTTTATTTATTTTATTATGGCAAAATAGGTATGTAAGGAATAGAATGGACATGAAAATGGATTATTTGAAGTTTCTCATTGTATGGTATTTTACATAACATTCCCCAACGTGAAGTCCAGGTTTACTTTCGCAGGTTTCGCAATATAATCGTGTTTCTTTTCTTCCACCTGGAATTTTTCTATTGGAATATACTGTGCAGTCCTTAGTTCCAGAACGTAGAATATGCAATTTATTTATAAGTCGGTCTTCTGTAGGGAGAGTAGCAGAGCGTCGTCGAAATCGAGTACCTACCTCCTCGATAATCTCCTACTAATTGATCAACCAATCATTTGACAAATTCCGTAATTTATTATTATTTAATTGTACTAATATGATCCTTGGTTAAATAATTTTGAAAACTGAAAAACCCAATATATTAAAAATATTGAGAAATAAGATTTTATTTTATTAGCGCCATAGCGGCGACACTCGAGTAATATGGCTTACCATGCATGCCACCTCTATGGCGGCATTTGAGTGCAAAAGGTTAGTAATACTAAAATTTAGAATAATAGAATGATTAAAAATCAGGAAGCATTAAAAAAAATCTTCTCTATCTTGAGTTAGACCTGTGGTATTTTATCATCAGGACTGTCTTACTTGAGATGTTGCCTGTCAGCTATCCTAATATATTGTAATTTATTTTTAACAAACACTGTTTATTCCACTTTTTTGTGACGGTATAACCCTACCGGTTTCAAGGCTTTCACCTCATCTTCAGGGGAGCGCAAACAAGACTAAATGCTGTTCGAACTGGTACCGATATAGACACTTCAACGGCTAGAGGCTGGGGGGTGAGGAAGGCTAGGGATAATTTCGGCCAAGAGCGGGGAGATTTTGGGGAAATAACTGTTCAACAGATGCTCCGATCGGTATACTGACTTAGAAATTTCTAGGGCCTCTAATCTGTCCAATTTATTTCCGTTGCCGCTAATATATAAGAATTTGGCATCATCGATAGAAAAAGTATGATTCTCAGGGTGACAATGATTAGCCATTTCAGAATAAATTAGAGGATTTGTTAAGGCGGATTGGTGTTCACGAAATCTCTTTTCAAAAGATCTTCCTGTCTTTCCTATATAGAAATTATCACAGTCAGCACATAAAAGTTTATACACACCACTGTTGCTAAGTATTCCATTTTTGCCTTTCCCATTAAATAAGAGTTTCCGTAGATTAAAGTTAGTGTAAAAAGCTGGCTTTATGTGACTTGGAATATTTTTGGTTATTTCATTTGATATATTTTTTATAAATAGGACTTTGCTCCATTTATAGGTATGCTTATAGGTGTCGTTAAATATATAATCTTTTATAAGTTTCTTTTTTGTTTTGTTTTTTAAAAGTGAATCAATGAGGCTTCCAATTCCTTTTTAAAATTGTCGTCGGTTAATGGGACACTGAGCAATCTATGAAGCATACAGTTAAAGGCGACGAATTTATGATTATTAGGATGGTTAGAAGTTGCTGGAATTATAGAGTCTGAATAAGTATTTTTCCTATATATATCAAAGTCAAATGTGCCATTTTTCCGAGATAATGTTAGGTCCAAGAAATTTAATTTTCCGTCCTGTACTGTTTCTAGTGTAAATTTTATAAAACTTTCTATAGAATTTAAATATTTAAGAAATTGGTGTAATTGTCTATCGGTACCCGTCCAAACACAAATCGGTACCGTCACAAAAAAGTGGAATAAACAGTGTTTGTTAAAAATAAATTACAATGTCTTTAAACCTCCATAACGTTAATGCCTTAACTATAAACAACATATCCTAATATATTTTTGGAAGTCTTCCTGTAGAGCGTATTTCATACCTTGTCATATATAGAACTCTTGTATCATCTATCCTTTCCATATGACCTCGCCAGTATCTTTCATTTCATATATTTCTCACATTATCTTAAATTTCACATATTTCTTGGATATGGCGGTTTCTTATCTCTGTGTTTTGCCTGTAACGGCTTTGAGAGTTTTCCTTTCATTAGTTCTGAGCATACTTTTATTTTTGTTGTGTCTGCTCTAGACTCTTCCATAAATCATGATTGACCTATCACATGCTTTGTTAAAAAATTGAAGTGAGCCAAAATTTAATACTGTCTTTGTCTTTTCACACCCTTGACCCCTATCACGTGGACTCATCGTCTGGGTGAGAGATCATCATTGGCTTCTCTCGTGCTCCTTTTCTAGAACTTGTGCCTAATCCAGTTGTATATTTCCTGTACAGAGCTCCTCCATCTGTCTCTTTGACTCTGGAGACTTTTCATCTTGTTCAACCATGAGAGTTTGAGTAATCTTTTTAGTGCTTACCTAAGTACATATATACCTGCAGTTCAACTGAGATTTCTCCATTTGAAGTGTTAGAGGTTCAATTCTGAATTCCTTATTTGTGACATCTATTAGATATTGTGAACAAATTTAATACAACGATCAAAATTAAAATAGTAGCAAATAAGGCTTAACAACAAAGTTTCAACGCAAATGTATCATTTTTTAAATTAATACGAGTGTAAGCTCAACATTTTATGTATTCTGCTGCATTTGGAATAAAAATGTTTAAAATTACAGCTTATTATTTGAAATGTGATTTCACTTTATGATTTTTATGAAAAATAATCTATTTTTCCAATTTCACTCGGATGCATTCATATTGGCGACATTGGAAATATTGCTAAGTCAAAATTTAGATGTTGCTATGATATCGGCGCCAATTTTTTACTTGAGTGTTATTTGCCATGTAAGGTATTACAATTACAATATCTAGAGAGGTTGGAATATCCACCAGATCCATGTCAAGGTTGATAAGATCAAACCTGGGTATGAAAGCCTATGGTAGAAGCACTGGTCACCTATTATAAAACTACATTTTCGTGAACAAGGTGTAGAAACTTTGGGAACGTTTTCCAAGAGACAGTTCTGGAAGCTATTGTGTAACTTCCTGATCGCGACTTTATTCAGTGGAAGTTAATCGATATTCCAACAAGACTCCGCACCGGCCAACAAAGTGAAAACAACACAGCAATTGCTAGAAAATAATGTTCCGGCATTTATTAGTGCTTCCGAGTGACCTTCTGGCAGCCCAAATCTCAATCCTCTGGACTATTAATTGTGGTCAGTATTAGAGAAAGTGTGTGCTAAAAATCGTCCCAATATTGAGTCATTAAAATGTGTTTTGAAGAGAAGTGTGGCCCTTTTTCCGTTAGAAACTGTGCATGCTGTCATAGATGAGTATACAGCCCAGTTGATTAAAGGCCTGTATAAAAGAGAAAGTTGGTTTTTGTAATGTTTCTAATAGTATTTGTTAGGTTCGGTTAGGTGTTATTATTAGTATTTGGTAGTATAAATAAATTATCATTTAAAAATTTCAAATTGTCAAATTTTCTTATTATACTTCTTATAATGAGTGACACAATATATGACAGGACTAGGTACATAAAATTTCCCTTAAAATTTTTTTTTTTATCGTGAGGTATAGCCGAGTGCAAAGGGTTAAATATTTAACAAAAAAATACATATTTTGACAAATTTTTATGAAATATATAATTCATATATTTCATTGATGTTATATTTGGATATTTTTATTAATTTTTATTCACCATCATCATTCTTATGTAAAAATTTTGATTTTTCAGTATCCTACTCAAGATTACTTCTCCATATTTTGAAACCTCTTAGGTATATTTAGCATTTCATGAATGTGTTTTAGTGGTGCTTCTTAAAAATTTAATCTCGAGTATTTGATTTTAAATTTCATATTTCTTTTTATCTAAATAACCATTTTTTTTTAATTTGAAATGACTAATAGGCTAGTTTTTTTTTTTTACATGTTTTTAATGATCATTTAAACATATAACTGTTAAACAACTAATTAATGTCAAATTATTACCGAGAACTGTTTCCCACATCTTTGCTTGATCTCCATTCATCGTGTTGCAGTATTTTTCATTTATTATTTCAAAATTTGATTGACTTAGTTGAATCGACTTTTCCTAGCTAATTCCTAGCATTTAAACATATAACTGTTAAACTAATTACTGTCAAATTATTACCGAGAACTGTTTCCCACATCTTTGCTTGATCTCCATTCATCGTGTTGCAGTATTTTTCATTTATTATTATAAAATTTTATTGACTTAGTTGAATCGACTTTTCCTAGCTAATTCCTAGCATTTAAACATATAACTGTTAAACTAATTACTGTCAAATTATTACCGAGAACTGTTTCCCACATCTTTGCTTGATCTCCATTCATCGTGTTGCAGTATTTTTCATTTATTATTACAAAATTTGATTGACTTAGTTGAATCGACTTTTCCTAGCTAATTCCTAGCATTTAAACATATAACTGTTAAACAACTAATTAATGTCAAATTATTACCGAGAACTGTTTCCCACATCTTTGCTTGATCTCCATTCATCGTGTTGCAGTATTTTTCATTTATTATTACAAAATTTGATTGACTTAGTTGAATCAACTTTTCCTAGCTAATTCCTAGCATTTAAACATATAACTGTTAAACTAATTACTGTAAAATTATTACCGAGAACTGTTTCCCACATCTTTGCTTGATCTCCATTCATCGTGTTGCAGTATTTTTCATTTATTATTACAAAATTTGATTGACTTAGTTGAATCGACTTTTCCTAGCTAATTCCTAGCATTTAAACATATAACTGTTAAACTAATTACTGTCAAATTATTACCGAGAACTGTTTCCCACATCTTTGCTTGATCTCCATTCATCGTGTTGCAGTATTTTTCATTTATTATTACAAAATTTGATTGACTTAGTTGAATCGACTTTTCCTAGCTAATTCCTAGCATTTAAACATATAACTGTTAAACTAATTACTGTCAAATTATTACCGAGAACTGTTTCCCACATCTTTGCTTGATCTCCATTCATCGTGTTGCAGTATTTTTCATTTATTATTACAAAATTTGATTGACTTAGTTGAATCGACTTTTCCTAGCTAATTCCTAGCATTTAAACATATAACTGTTAAACTAATTACTGTCAAATTATTACCGAGAACTGTTTCCCACATTTTTGCTTGATCTCCATTCATCGTGTTGCAGTATTTTTCATTTATTATTTCAAAATTTGATTGACTTAGTTGAATCGACTTTTCCTAGCTAATTCCTAGCATTTAAACATATAACTGTTAAACTAATTACTGTCAAATTATTACCGAGAACTGTTTCCCACATCTTTGCTTGATCTCCATTCATCGTGTTGCAGTATTTTTCATTTATTATTACAAAATTTGATTGACTTAGTTGAATCGACTTTTCCTAGCTAATTCCTAGCATTTAAACATATAACTGTTAAACTAATTACTGTCAAATTATTACCGAGAACTGTTTCCCACATTTTTGCTTGATCTCCATTCATCGTGTTGCAGTATTTTTCATTTATTATTTCAAAATTTGATTGACTTAGTTGAATCGACTTTTCCTAGCTAATTCCTAGCATTTAAACATATAACTGTTAAACTAATTACTGTCAAATTATTACCGAGAACTGTTTCCCACATCTTTGCTTGATCTCCATTCATCGTGTTGCAGTATTTTTCATTTATTATTACAAAATTTGATTGACTTAGTTGAATCGACTTTTCCTAGCTAATTCCTAGCATTTAAACATATAACTGTTAAACTAATTACTGTCAAATTATTACCGAGAACTGTTTCCCACATCTTTGCTTGATCTCCATTCATCGTGTTGCAGTATTTTTCATTTATTATTACAAAATTTGATTGACTTAGTTGAATCGACTTTTCCTAGCTAATTCCTAGCATTTAAACATATAACTGTTAAACTAATTACTGTCAAATTATTACCGAGAACTGTTTCCCACATCTTTGCTTGATCTCCATTCATCGTGTTGCAGTATTTTTCATTTATTATTACAAAATTTGATTGACTTAGTTGAATCGACTTTTCCTAGCTAATTCCTAGCATTTAAACATATAACTGTTAAACTAATTACTGTCAAATTATTACCGAGAACTGTTTCCCACATTTTTGCTTGATCTCCATTCATCGTGTTGCAGTATTTTTCATTTATTATTACAAAATTTGATTGACTTAGTTGAATCGACTTTTCCTAGCTAATTCCTAGCATTTAAACATATAACTGTTAAACTAATTACTGTCAAATTATTACCGAGAACTGTTTCCCACATCTTTGCTTGATCTCCATTCATCGTGTTGCAGTATTTTTCATTTATTATTACAAAATTTGATTGACTTAGTTGAATCGACTTTTCCTAGCTAATTCCTAGCATTTAAACATATAACTGTTAAACTAATTACTGTAAAATTATTACCGAGAACTGTTTCCCACATCTTTGCTTGATCTCCATTCATCGTGGTGCAGTATTTTTCATTTATTATTTCAGAATTTGATTGACTTAGTTGAATCGACTTTTCCTAGCTAATTCCTAGCATTTAAACATATAACTGTTAAACTAATTACGGTCAAATTATTACCGAGAACTGTTTCCCACATCTTTGCTTGATCTCCATTCATCGTGTTGCAGTATTTTTCATTTATTATTACAAAATTTGATTGACTTAGTTGAATCGACTTTTCCTAGCTAATTCCTAGCATTTAAACATATAACTGTTAAACTAATTACTGTCAAATTATTACCGAGAACTGTTTCCCACATCTTTGCTTGATCTACATTCATCGTGGTGCAGTATTTTTCATTTATTATTTCAGAATTTGATTGACTTAGTTGAATCGACTTTTCCTAGCTAATTCCTAGCATTTAAACATATAACTGTTAAACTAATTACTGTCAAATTATTACCGAGAACTGTTTCCCACATCTTTGCTTGATCTCCATTCATCTTGTTGCAGTATTTTTCATTTATTATTTCAAAATTTGATTGACTTAGTTGAATCGACTTTTCCTAGCTAATTCCTAGCATTTAAACATATAACTGTTAAACTAATTACTGTCAAATTATTACCGAGAACTGTTTCCCACATCTTTGCTTGATCTCCATTCATCGTGTTGTAGTATTTTTCATTTATTATTACAAAATTTGATTGACTTAGTTGAATTGACTTTTCCTAGCTTATTTTTTTTACTAAATATACCATTGCTAATCTTTCGTCCACTAATTTTGTCTAAATTTCTTAACCGTCTGATTTTTTTTAAAATTGTTTTTCATCAGAATCAATGATGTGCACTATAGTTATTTTAAGAATGAGTCATTTTCAAATTGTGGAATCGAATTGAGAGGAATCCAGAAATATTACAAACGGACATTTTGTCACTATATTTTCAATATAAAATATTCTAAATATACGATGTTCGAAAAGATTAAAACGCAGCCAGCAAAAGTTTCATTTTGAAAATGAAATTTGTGTATCGAACTACAAATGAGTCTCCTTAAATCTTTCAACATGTAAAAATAAAACATTTATTTGTCTTTTGATAGATTTTAACATATGTGCTTTTGATAGATTTAACATCATAAATCTTTTCTTCATTTGTCTTTTGATAGATTTAACATCATAAATCTATCGATGTGTAAAAATGAAACATTTATTTGTCTTTTGATAGATTTTAACATATGTGTAGTGTTCATAAATCTATTGACATCTAAAAATAAAACATTTATTTGTCTTTTGATAGATTTAAACATATGTGTAGTGTTCATAAATCTATCGACATGTAAAAATAAAATATTTATTTGTCTTTTGATAGATTTTAACATATGTGTAGTGTTCATAAATATGACTCTTATGTAAACAAAAACTGTATTCTTAAAATAACTCTCTAATAGTCTTTTCATTGTGACGAATCATAGGATTTGCATAATGTTTTTTTATATGTTGTAATTTAATACTTAAAATATTTTTTCTTGTACTTATTGAAAATATCTATCAAAATCTTACTGAGTTTAACACATCGATCGATAAGTCCCGGGACTCACTACTAAAACAACATTTGTGTGCCAAAATTCTTCTTTATTCATCAACATAGTCTCCTTCAAGAGCGATACATTTATTCCAACGCTTTCCTAACTTTTCTATGCCAGCCGTGTAGAAGGATTTATCTTTGGTTTCAAAATAGGCGTTAGTTTCGGCAATCACTTCTTCATTGGAGCCCAATCTCTTTCCCTTGAGCATTTTTTTTGAGGTCTGCGAACAGCCAATAGTCGCTGGGGGCCAAATCTGGAGAATACGGTGGGTGCGGAAGCAATTCAAAGTTCAACTCATGCAATTTGGCCATCGTTACCATCGACTTGTGACACGGTGCATTGTCCTGATGAAAGAGAACTTTTTTCTTCAAATGGGGCCGTTTTTTTGCAATTTCTGCCTTCAAACGCTCCAATACCGCTATGTAATATTTGCTATTGATGGGTTTTCCTTTTTCAAGGTGATCGATGAATATTATACCATGCACATCCTAAAATACGGAGGCCACAACCTTCCCGGCTGACTTTTAAGGTTTTGGTCGCTTCGGACGACTTTCACCGGCTGCTCTCCACTCAGCTGACTGCCGATTTGATTCCGGAGTATAGTGGTGGATCCAAGTTTCATCCATTGTCACATACCGATGCAAAAACTCCTGTTTATTTCGCGTCAACAGTGCCAAACAGCGCTCTGTATCATCGATGTGTTGTTGTTTCTGTTCCATTGTGAGCAAACGCAGCACCCATTTCGAAAAAAGCTTTTTCATGACCAAATGTTCATGCAAAATAGTGTAAACACTATATATTTTTCATCACGATTAGGGTTTTTTTCTATGTTTTCTGGTGTAACAGCCTCATTTGGACGACCAGAGCGTTCAGCATCATTTGTGTCTGTACGATCGCGTTTGAAATCAGCATACTACCGACAAATGGTTGTTTTTGACGGAACAGAGCCCGGATAACACTTTTCAAGCCATCGCTGAGTTTGAACGGTATTTTTTCCCATTAAAAAGCAATGTTTTATCAACGCACAAAATTCGGTTTTTTCCATTGTTTTGAAAATAGCCAAAGTAGTGTCACTAAAACCACTGTAACTCAATGACACAATGTCGGAATATCATGAAAAGTTTGACACTTAACTTCTAAAGGTTGGTACTAACTGAGAATGGTGTGGATTTGTTATTAGAAGTGCCATCTGTTAGTTAGTCCCGGGACTTATTGATCGATGTATTACACTTACATATTTTCTTTTGACTTGTTTACATTCAATAAATTATGTTCTATAAACATTTTTTGTTGCAGCGTAAAAAGCAAACACCTGCCACAATTCAGAGTAAGAGCAGTCCAAGTAATACAGAAATATCGACAACTTCACCATCCTCAAGCTACAATACCAGCAATGCTTCTAACATTGTCCGCTCCGGAGCCGCAGCATTCTTTGGATCCATGACTTCTGATTGGTTTGGTGGTTAAAAGAGTCTTTAACTTGGACTAAATCATATTATTACTGTTTGAAGCCATTATTTTGGCTTACATTTGTGGCAATTAAGTTTTCTACTCCTTTTTTTAAATCTGCATATATTTGTTCAATATTTGATAAGTTAAAAACTGCATTATACATATATGTTATAGTTTCTTAGCGCATTTACTTAGCGTATAGTTATTCTCCTTCTCCAGTAACATAGGATCTTAAATCCATCATCGCTATTCTTTTTACAATATTGTGTGATGCTGTCAAAGAAGGGGTCTGTTGTTTTGTTCTAGAAATTTAAAATGAGAAGATATGCAGCCATAGAAGATTTTTATGAATAATCTCAAGAGCCTTTAACCCTGAGAGATCGGCGCACTGCTATAGCATGAATATCATTCATTTAGAATACAAGGGTACATATTCTAAAATATATTTATGTTGTAAAAATATATTTTTTTTGTTTTTTTGTTGTTTAAAATAAATATTTATCACGAACGTCCGAATCGTAAATATATCTCAGCACTAGATACACAATTATATTTTTTTCTCGTAGCGCTCTCAGGGTTAAACACTTTACAAAATTGATTTACAAGAAATATTTCTATAAATACAAATAATAGATCAAATGTGTGGCGTGTCAATGAAAATACTTACAAGGAGACTGAATTAAAGGGGTTGACTGTACGTTTTGTAATAAAAGGTTTTATAAAGTCCTGTGAATTTTTAGGTTCTTTCTCATATGTATATAGAGATGGTTGCTTTAAAGTATTAATTTGTTTTATTAAAAAAAATTTAAGATGGCTGCCATCATTACAATAATATTTAAAGAAATGGATGATTTTATTCTGTAAAGATATTTTTAATATATAATTGTTATAAATTTAATTGTGTACTATTTTGAAATAAATTATACAAAAAAATTATAAGCATTTTTATTTATCTTCTCTCTTTTTTATCTTCGTCATAATTTTTCTCCCTTTCTTTTTGGGCTGAGGACGCAGTTTCACTAGTGCAGATCACCATTTATCTTGATCTCTGCCCAACTTTGCTACGTCAGGTACAAACCAAATACGTACAAGAATATTAAAACATTTCTCAAATATATATTCAAGATGAATTGAGAGTCGATACCTCGTTATAATTTAAAACTGCTAATTTATTACTACAAATTGATTGTGAATAATTTTCAACCAGCTATTAGCCAGTGTCTCGTCTCAGCCTTCGAGTCAACGCTGGTAAAACAGAATACATGTGCAACGATGCATGTCCGGATGGAGGCGCGCCGATGATGATTAACGGCAACTGGATCCCCCAGGTGTATAAATTCAGATACCTGGGTGCCACCATCACCTCCAATGGTGATCTCCGGACGGAGCTGCCCATCCGCATCAGAGCTGCCAGCGGGGCATTCAACAACATGGATAGGATTTGGAAGGCGACTGGATTCAGCGTCACAACAAAATGCCGCCTGTTTAACGCATGTGTCATCCCGATCCTCCTGTACGGCTGTGAATCTTGGCATCTCATCAAGGCTCAGGAGCGCAAGATACTTAGTTTTGAAAACAGGTGTCTCGGGAGGATATTTGGAATCAGGCTGTATTGCGTACAGCGTCGTTTGTTATGTGGTCAGAATTACCACATAACAAACGACGCTGTACGCCGGCGCACCCGGCAGGGGTCTGTCGGCTCTGTAATTCGGAAGAAGCGATGGTCCTGGCTGGGACATATTCTGAAGATGCCCAATGTTTTTCTGTCCATTGGGGTCCCGACGGCCTGAAAGACCCTCTCTCACGGTGTACCGTTCATATGACAAGGAATTCAGAGCGTTAGGGAATGTCGTGGAGGGAGATTACCAACACCACCCAAAACCGCTCTGAATGGAGAAGACTGGTGGCCTCCTTATGCTCCCTTGTGGAGTTTTAAAAGAAGGGTGAATTGAATTGATTAGCCAGTGTCCTTAATATGTGATCTATTCGTTTCCGGCACTTGTAGTTATAGGCTGCTGCTACATTTGAAGATGAACTGTCTTATTTGCCACATGATCATTCCAACTGACGCCTATCATTGTCCTAAGTCATTTATTCTTAAAATTGAGAAGTATTTTGTCTTGGGCCGTACTAATATGCAAAGACTCGGAGCTAAACAGCCGACTCATTGTCTTCAGACTAAATGTTGAGGATATGTCCTTCATATTGGTAGCTGGTCAAGAACTGCGGGACAGTTATCAGAGGCATATCCTACCACATTCACAGATGTTATGATATGTCGATTTAGAGTCTCGGTCTGACATGGGAGGGCATAGAGTACTGAGCTATGGACCAACCTGGATCGAAATGTTTTAAGACATTCCTATGTTCCTAATGGAATGAAAAGGGTGATTATAATTATCTTCATCGATCAATCGGATATGAGAAAACAATTTCACATGCTACCAATATATTTTGATAGTAAACCGTAAAAATATATATTTCCACTGTGGAGTATAATTTCACAGTCGTCATAACAGAAAGAAGGGGAAAAATGTGTCATCAAATATTAGTTGTGTTAAAAAAAAATATTAAGGATCAGAAATTTATGCTTTCAGAATTTACTGATGTTAAAATAGACTTGACTAAAATTATTCATTAAAAATAATACATATTTGTAGTGTTCATATTGAATAATTTCAATTAAAGAAAAAAAAACATTGACATATCTTCAAAAGATGTCACTAGAATCCTATTACGAATTTATATTTTTGTTAGCATATTTATTGTAAGATATTATTTTGAGGTTAGCATCGATTATGAATAAAGTAAATAACTTGTGCTTGACAAAAATGCGTATGTTATTTTGAAATTTGTATGTAATTTTTGGATTCAGTTAAGCAGCCTTTACAGTTTCAGTTAGGCAGCCGGATGGTACAAAATAGGTAAAAGATTAAGTCAAAATACCTTTTTTGATTCAAATTATCCACAATCATCAAGATCCTAAGAATTGTATAAGAAGGTAAAGGTACGATAAAAAAAATATATTTTTGTAATTTTTACATTTATTTGAAATTAAAGATTCAAACAAGAATACACAATTAATATTTCAAACATTAATATACATAATTATAGTAAAATTGTCAAGTAATAATAAATAGTCTTAATTCTAAATCTTTGAATATGAAAGCTATGATAACAGTCAAAACTTATCACAAACAATTATAAATTCGTGTTGAGTTGAAGTAATAAAAAAACATTTCAATGTGATGAATAAAATAATATTACACTGAGAACACATTGGTACTCATATTTTCTATAATATTACACTGAGAACACATTCGTAAGTCACTTTGAAAAAGTAGCATTGTTACAGCTATTTTTCAGTCTGAAGTAGCATGCTACCCAAAAATCCAAGTAAAAAGTAGCAGCAGTCCCAATTTTTAGCTACTCTTATGAAAATGCAGCTAAGAGTACATGTAGTGCATTTTTTAATAACACTCGATACTATGATTGACTTTGATGTATCACATTTTCATTGAATATAATGCAATCTGACGGGTTTATTGCAATGGAGAAATCTCTTCCATCCAATGTATTAAACTGGGATATTTTTAGTTTATTTCCATTGGAAATCAAACTTGAAACCTTGCACAAGGAAGAGAAGTACTCTAACTCTAGGCTACAGTGATTGTTTACTAATCTATGAAAGACTTCCTTAAATAGTAAGAAATACATTCAAGGCAGTTTTCAAAAAGCCAGGAAAAATAAATATGTTTCCAGAAGATTTTATCTTAATTCTATAAAAAGTAACAGGTATGATTGCTGTTCCTAGAATTGAGGAACTAATCTGATGACAAATGATCAATTACATTTAAAAAAAAATTAAAGTAAACTTACTTTACAATTACAAAATTATTCAAATTATCAGTCGGACAAAAATTATGTGCTTAAATCTGTATTTTTTTTTTAAATAAATATGATCGAAATTGAAGGTGTTTTTATATTCATGAAAACTAAATGGAAAAATGCATCCGCATGGGTGCATTTTAACTGGCAAATTCCTGCATAGAAGTTCTGAGCAAGAAAATATATCAAAGATAATTTGAATATATAAAAAGTTTCAAGTTGGTGTTTTGTTTTGCTTTGCAGTTAATATTGTGTCATTTTGTGATTAATTTACGTAAATCAATATTTTATTAATGTAAAACAAATTTCTGCATCTGATATCACATATTTTTTGGTATTTTTAAATAACTTATTCAAAGTAACTATTCTTTTTTAGAAACCGATTCTGATTTAGATGAAGCGGATGCGGAACGTCCTGCACTCCTTCCGTAACCCCCGTAGTTATCATAATCATCATAATTATCAAAGTCATAACCGTTTCCTTTGTAACCATTTCCTCTGTATCCACCGTATCCTCCATATCCGCCGTAGTTGCCTCCATATCCACCCCCTTGACCTCCGTATCCTCCCCCGTATCCACCTCCGTAACCCCCACCATAGCCCCCATAACCGCCACCATATCCCGGTCTGTCATAGTAGCCAGGTCTTCCATTATAAGGTCTGTTATGTCCCCCATTAGGTCTGTTGTGTCCTCCGTATTGTGGTCTATAACCGCCTCCATAGCCTGTAACAATACAAAAAAATTGTTACTTATAAAATTATTTTGAAAAAGTAACTCTGTTACAATTACATTTCAATCTAATGTAGTATGTTTAATTAAGTAAAAAGTTGTTGATATACTACTTTGCAGCTACTGTTATGACAAAGTGAGCTACTTGTTAGGGTTACCAACATTATATCAATTCAAACCCAAAGTAAAAAAGTGAAACCCCGAACAAAATAACAGGGGTCTCGTAAAAAATAGAATCTAAAACTATAACATGTTATATTTGGGAATATAAAATTATAAAATATTAAATCTGACAGTGCCAATGTAATAAAAATAATTATCTATAATTTGCCTTCGGTCAAACATTTTAATGGATAGCTTTCAATAAATAAAATAATTTACAATTTTTTTTTTATTTCTGTTGCTGAGTCTTTATTCTTTAATGTCCAGTGACAAAATATTACCGACACAGACTGACATAACAATTGATGCACATTTGAATAAGATTAGCTACTGTGCATGTGGATTGAGCCTTCATTGCATTGCCGCTGTTCACAGCTTGCTTGAAAAAGTGAGTTAGTTAATTGTTAATGAAGATAAAATATGTTTAAATGAAGAAATAATTTAACGAATTTATTTGACACAAATTTTTCTTAACCGGAAGAAATTAATTAAATCTTCGGATCACAAAAATCTCTCAAAAATATGATCTCTAAATAGTAAAATTTCTAGATAAATAACATTTATATTATAACATATAAAAAAAGTTGGAAAAAAACATTACTTTATATGTCATTGACATCTGAAAATGTGTTTAAGAATAAAAAAAAAAATATTTCAAAAATATATCTTCAATAATCTTAAGTGGATGAAACAATAGAAATCATTCCTAAATAAGAGATTTAGTTTTCTGACTCGAAAGATCAATTGTGAATGTTATCAATAAATAGTTTGAGTTATAAACTAAATAGTATTAAACAAAATCTTGAAGATTTGAATATCTTGAAATAAAACGCATTAAAAAAGATGACAATGTATTCTGAACTCAAGTGCTTACATGATTGTTGAGGGTGCAGTGCTAGAAATCAATGAAATAATAATGTAGATCATTATCTAATCATGTCCCACTAAAAGCTAATTGATGTTAAGATTCAAGTGATTTGACAAAATAAATTAGTGAATATGAGTATAAATAGTAAGTGAATTGAAAATTCAGTTTTTAAGTGTCAAAAGATAATAAAGATTTTTCCTTGTAAATATCTCATATCTAATATGTTTAACTTTTGTTATAAAGTTTTTGAGTAAATATATCAAATTTTTGTTTTGTTTAGTCATGTTTTGAGTAAATATATCAATTTTTTCAACAGTAATAAGGCGGATGTTTAATAGTCGAAAGCTGTATGTCTCAATAGAAAATCAGTGGTGTAGAGAGGGGAAACCGTATGTCTCAATAGAAAACCAGTGGTGTAGAGAGAGGTAGCTGTATGTCTCAATAGAAAATCAGTGGTGTACATCCTATTTAGTCCTGCACCCATGAGGGGTTGCCTCATGGGTGCAGGACTAAATAGGATGTAAAGTCAGATATGAATAGTTATATTTTATGAAAGGTTTTTCTTAATTTTGCCACCTCCCATCGGCATCAGATTTTTTTGCAACTAAAATTCCAAACAATGTCTGTTGTTTTTGCTTTCGCTTATACTTTCAAAACTA
Organism: Odontocerum albicorne; assembly: GCA_949825065.1. Classification (NCBI taxonomy): domain Eukaryota; kingdom Metazoa; phylum Arthropoda; class Insecta; order Trichoptera; family Odontoceridae; genus Odontocerum; species Odontocerum albicorne. Next base: position 35,186,973 of record OX463853.1, on the reverse strand, counting down.
CAGTATAAACTATTTGAAATTTGAAACAATTGAATAACTTTTTTTAAGAATACATATTATAGCAGTATATAACATGCATAAAAAAATTCCAATGATCATTATAATTTATGATGTATGTAAAAAAATATATTTTACTGAAATGTGTGTATAGACTCGGCCTTGGGTAGTTGGACTTTCACTTTAGATACAACATTTAGCTTACACTTTGTGCTATACAACATTTAGCTTTCACTTGGTGTCACGAAAAATTTAGCTTACGCTGTATGCCATGCAATATTTAACTTACACTTTGTGTCATGCAACATTTAGTTTACACTTTGTGCCATGCAACATTAAGCTTGCACTGGACCCTCGTTAATTCACTACGGAGCCACACTACTACTAGCAAACATTTTACATTAATTTCATGATCAAGTTGTCATTAAGTATCCATCTGGAGAATCGAAATTTTAGATTATCATGAAATAAGTCTTATTGAATTCGTAGAAGACCCATGCTATGCGATTATAGAAAAATGGCATTTAGCCCCTATCGTCTGATGTTGAAAGGGAATCAGCATGGTGCAGTACTTTTAAGAAACACACTACTAGTATGGTGCTATGTTTAATATTAGCATGATGCTATGTTTGAATATGTGGTATATTTATGGTTTTTGAGTGACAGGTGGTGGGACTCAATCCAGTCAATGAGATGGTTTTAGATATTGCACAAACTATTTTAAGTAAGGGATGTGGTAGGTTCTTTGATTCTAACTAGAAATAAATTTGAAATGTTACCTGGTCGGTAATTACCGCCATGCCAGGGTCGATCATAAGGACCATAGTACCCATAACCTGGAAATACAATCCAAACATTTTGTATTTTTATATCATTTACACCAAATCTGGTAAAACAATACATATCTATTTTCATAAATATGAATAACAGTTTCATCAAATGTCAAAATACAGTAAACTTTAGTTTATGGTGGGGTAGCATTAACGGGGCTGCAGATTGACCGGGAAGTAAAAAATTAAGATTTTTTTATAACATTTTAAATAATATTTAAAGTGTTATAAAAAACCATAAAAAATTTTACTGCCCCGGTTAATGAGTCACTTAGCTAATGCCACTCTAAATAATCGAGAGTCTACTGTAGAAATTTTCATTCTTTGTATTGTATTGCGTTTTCGTTGCATGTTGTATGCCAAAGAGGCTTTTAATGAAAACCAAACAGGAACCCTTTTTGAAAAAAATAAGTAACAAAGAGAATCAATCGTACAATCTTCAAGTTGGAAGTCAAGCTTCTTATCAACCAGCTAAGGAACTGGGCAAAATTTTTCATCAAATTGAGCATAGACAAGTGATCTTAATTTAATTACCAATAAATTTTCAGTTGTTGCTATTATACATTATATATTAAGAATATTGAATGTGATTCAATAAATTTGTCAGTTCCGTGATTTAGTGATTATTATGCTTGTTTTGCAGCCAGACTCCTTAGGTTAGATTCCCGACTGACAGTTCTGGGTCTATTGTATTTCAATTTATATTATTAAGAGAATTGCTATTGTTACTTAGTGATGTTGAAAACAATATATGTACATACAATTGTGCTTTGTTAATATTTCGTGGGTCTCTTAACAAATCTACAGAAATATGCAATAATTTAACTAAAATTACCTGGTCTATCATATTCATCATAATACCCTGGTCTGTATCCATTGTAATATGGATAATAACCATAACCTGGAATTATAACATCTCATTTTAATTTATCTAAATACCCTGGTCTGTATCCATTGTAATATGGATAAAAACCATAACCTGGAATTATAACATCTCATTTTAATTTATCTAAATAATAATAATCACTGATTTGCAAAATTATGTTTTATGATAAAATATTACGAGAGTATTTTGCTTTTCAATCCATAAAGAGAAAATTATAAATGCTACTTAATAAATTCAAATGAAATTCTGAAAGTGGTGTTACAACAGAAACGTAGTATTTTAAGTTACGCATTATAAATAGCGTACTTCATTCAAAGAATAGCTGTAAAGTAACACTGTTAGTACATTATATTTAGCTGCTTGAAGAGCATGCTACGTTAAGGGGACCATTTGTCCCCAATTTTTGAGAACAGTCCCCGAAACGAGACTTGGGTTTCAGCTTTTTTTTGTAGCTGAATTTAACCCTAATTCAGTATTTATTTTTTAAAGTTATAATAGTAACAATTTTTTAATATAAGAACGAAATAAAAACAGATAACACATATTATGCAAGTCATAGACGAAGATAAATTAATAAATAATCTATGGTTTCTGTTTCATTGTCAGATGTCATACTATACTACATTTAGAGAGAGAGAGGAGAGATGAAAACACTTGACACTGGCGTATACTCCTTCACCAGTACTAAATAGTAATCATTGTCTGGCAACAATGTATCATATCATGCAACTTTTTTAACATACAGAGCTGTTGTACAAATTTAATTTTTAATTGTAAGGAATGTTACTAAATTTATTTATTAACCATATTGTTGATAAGGCATTGATAATTCAACCCAGTTGTTATGGGTTTGATTGCCGTTGGTGCCCAGATGATTAGAAATAAAAAGGGTTCCACGCTGGTTTTCATATAAGGTTTATTTAACATTTTTGTGGAAGGTTTGAAGAGATTGCTACATAAGAATAACCCAATCAAATTGTACTCTATACAACGAAAGTGTAATACAAGGATACTTTGTATATTCCAGAATTATTGCCTTAACCATACAATTATTTTATAAAATTTTGTGTATATCAGGTGGAAGATTTTTATTTTTGAAGTAGAGAAAAAAACAATGAAATTGGAAATAAAAATGATGGAAAATCAGGAAAAGTATACTACTTCACTGAAGGGAGATGAATTGTTTTTAATTAGTTTTTACCTACTTCACTTTATTCCATAGTATCTGGTGGTTCTTGTAGTATTCAATGCTGTTGTGAGAAATACATTATTAAATGTAAAGAATGTAACTTCATGTCAAGCAGATTTGAGATTTTATTGTATCACAGATTGTTACATGACTTGACATTTTCTCTGAAGTGAATAAAAGTTTTATTAGTATGTCAAGTTCACAAGTCAATCAGATTAAGTAATATTGCTTGACAGTTTAATGAGATAAAGGAAAAATTACTTTACACATACACAGATTAGCAGATTTTTTACTCAAGAGGAAGATCAACCTAATTCTAGAAAATCGTTTGAAATGAACGCAAAATCAAAACTAAATCTTATTTTCTATTAAAATAGACACCTAGATTAAAGTAATAATCCAGATTACTTCATTTTGGATTCCCTTTATTGAAATATTTCACCATTCCCTCGATTTACACGGTAGAAAAGTTCCAAAAAAATCCATATAAATTGAGGTCAGAAACTTGAAAGATATATTCCAGAATATTGAAATTTGCTTAACACTTTAAGACCTGATCAAAATCATGACAATCTTTCCCAGTAACTGCCTTTTTTGTGGAGAATTTTTGTGAAGGATTTATTGAAATTGCTATATCTAAGAAAATATTAAGAATATTGTAATGATACTTTGTATATTACTTTAAAGTATTATATTAACTTGGTTTAATATGGTAATTCTGTCAATATTCTCTTTTATGGAGAGATACATTACACTTCTTACACATGTACCGGACCTCACATCTTTTCTTATGTTTAGCACAAACCTTTTTTATTTAGTTAATATGTCTTCTGACATGCTCTTTGACAACCTGTTTAGAGAATTCTGCAAATTCATTTTACTTGAGAAAATGTAGCATGGTCCCTGTGACAGTTCACAAATTTGTCTCAATACAACCTTGTAGCGACATTCAGTAATTTTAATTATTTTATCAACTTTAATGTAAGCCTCGATTCTAATAAACAGCAAGTTATTTAGGTAAATTTATTACATAAAACTAACAATAATGACAAATTAATACATCTTATTATAAATTAGCAAAAATGTGGCTGTTTGTTAAAATCAAATAATATTTGGCGACATTTGTCAAAAGTCACTACGTTAGTCTGCATTGGCTAGGGATTGGGTATACGATAATTGGATTTTCGATTTTTTTCTACCTAAAATTAAATGTTCGTATTTAGTATTAATTCATAGTGGATCTTGGCCTATTTAAAGATAGATACAAATCATACAATATATTAGAAAGTCAGTATAATGAAAATTAGGAATTAATACGTCAGTTTAGAGAAAAACAATTTTCGATTTATAAAAAAATGATTCGATTTGTAAAAAAAAAACGATTTTATCCCATCCCTTTGAGACATGACATTTCAAACGTCACAGGGACTATCCTACATTTTCTCTAGTATATATGGAAGAGATTGTCAAGTATAAATACCAAGGTTATAAGTCTGCCAGACTGTATTGTGTACAATAAAAGTGTAATATGAACAATTTAGTGCTTAAAATATTATTTTTAAAAGCACTAGTACTAATTATGTAATGTGAAAATAAAATAAAATAAAAAATTTTATCGACTGATTATTATCACATATATAGCTATTTATTGTATTGTATTGCATTACAGTTTAGTTGTATACTGTACAACCTTGGGAGCTTATTGCCATGTAGCAATATCCTTCAACCAACCAGACAGATGTTAAAGAGGCATTCAGTGAAAACCAGATTGGAATGTTTAAAAATCTAGGTTCCAACGGGAATCGATCCTGCAATCTTCGGGTCGGGAGACAAGCGTTTTACCAAATAGATCACGGATGTCGTGATTTATTGTGCTGCTATAGTTTGGAAAATCTAGGATGAGTCCTGTGACAGCTCACAAATTTGCCCCAATACAACCTCATGTAATATATGTACCTAAATAACTTGCTATTTATTATAAAGTTGATAAAATAATTAAAATTACTGAACATCGTTACAAAGTTATATTGGGGCAAATTTGTGAGCTGTCACAGGACTCATCTTAGATTTTTCGAACTATAGTACGTCTCCTCACTGATCTGACTTTCAGTGTCGAACACGATGTCATCCAGACGTATAATTTACTCACCAAAATTCAAATAACAATGAAGTCTATTGTCTTTAAAAAAGCATTTTTTATTTATTGACACATGACAAGAAATATACATAATTTGCGAAAAACAACAGGTAATTTAATTTGGGCATACAATTTTAATGGATCTGGGTTTGTTGCCTTTCATTTGTCGTGTCCCCAGTAAACTAGGCTTTTGTCTGTATCTCACTGAGGATATTTAGCATGAAAAAATAAATCGATACTTCTTTCCGATTTTCGATTACACAAAAACAAAAACCCCGTTGCACATTCTCATCAACATGACAAACAGTGACACTCTATTACAACTGGAAACATCATGCGAAATCAAACTCCTCACGCATCATCACTCCAGAAAGATCAAAAAGGTTCATCCCATAATATACCGCACAAAATTATAAAAATAAAAACAAAAATATGCAGAAATACAAATATAAAACAACAGAATTAAAACAACAAAAAGAAACCCACACTCAAGAGCTTACACAAATCTTTTACACACGTCATTCATCCTGAAAGCGCAAGTGCTCAAACTCCTGTCGCAATAATAACCACGCTCCATTTTTAAAACTGCATTAGCATGAAACCGTGTAAATGGAGGAACATGTGTATTATTCACTAATAAAAAATGCAGATGACCGAGTGTGATTATTGATTACTTTATCAATTGAGTGATTATTTTTTTGTTAAGTTCTGTGAATTTACATTTACATAACAACAAACATAATATTTGTTATCATTGGTATCATCAGGTGCCACTTTTGAATAATAATTTATAATGAATTTAGAAATGTAGATATTTTTACTATCTATTTTGTTTGTGATTTAATTAATTTTGTATTTTCATTAATTCATTTTGTATTTAAGTATTTTTTCTTTCAATATTGCTCGTAAATTTTGTTATGGTTTGTGCGATAAAAGACACTTAAGTGTCATAGTATTATCAATATTATCATCATCACCTATTGGGGTAGGCTGAGAGAACAGATATCCACTTCATTCTATCCTAGCACTTATATTTAGAATCTGTCACGCCCAGTCAACTCATCTTGCATATTCTCCTATTATAAAGGCTTTTCACTCTTTCAGAATCCGATTCATTTGATCGTGTTTCATTTTTATAGGCCTTCCTAAACTCATTGTACTTTCTTTATTTATTTTTGTTAATCATTCATTCTTTCTATATGACTGAACCGTTTCAATGCTTCTTTCTTTGAGAACTCCACTTAGCCTTATATCGGTTCATTTTCGGACCTAAGGGTACCCCGATCTAGTGGCGTCAAAGGATAGTTTTGTTGCATTTGAATTTTTTTATGAAAATACTGGCAACTTGCTGGTTTCTAGATCTGAAGCCACTTTATAAGAAAAAAAATAAAATGTTTGCGCTGCGAGTTTTGTTTGCGCTGCGAGTCATTTCCCTTTTCCCGTGATGTCGGACCTTAAGTCCATCGTCACTACTATTCTTTACACACTCAGGTTTATCGCCACTATGTGACGTCACACTCATAAAAAATAAAATGTTTGGGCTGCGAGTCATTTCACTTTTCCCGTGATGTCGGACCTTAAGTCCATCGTCACTACTATTCTTTACACACTCAGGTTTATCGCCACTATGTGACGTCACACTCATAAAAAATAAAATGTTTGGGCTGCGAGTCATTTCACTTTTCCCGTGATGTCGGACCTTAAGTCCATCGTCACTACTATTCTTTACACACTCAGGTTTATCGCCACTATGTGACGTCACACTCATAAAAAATAAAATGTTTGGGCTGCGAGTCATTTCACTTTTCCCGTGATGTCGGACCTTAAGTCCATCGTCACTACTATTCTTTACACACTCAGGTGTATGGCCACTATGTGACGTCACACTCATAAAAAATAAAATGTTTGGGCTGCGAGTCATTTCACTTTTCCCGTGATGTCGGACCTTAAGTACATCGTCACTACTATTCTTTACACACTCAGGTTTATCGCCACTATGTGACGTCACACTCATAAAAAATAAAATGTTTGGGCTGCGAGTCATTTCATTTTTCCCGTGATGTCGGACCTTAAGTCTATCGTCACTACTATTCTTTACACACTCAGGTGTATCGCCACTATGTGACGTCACACTCATAAAAAATAAAATGTTTGGGCTGCGAGTCATTTCACTTTTCCCGTGATGTCGGACCTTAAGTACATCGTCACTACTATTCTTTACACACTCAGGTGTATCGCCACTATGTGACGTCACACTCATAAAAAATAAAATGTTTGGGCTGCGAGTCATTTCACTTTTCCCGTGATGTCGGACCTTAAGTACATCGTCACTACTATTCTTTACACACTCAGGTGTATCGCCACTATGTGACGTCACACTCATAAAAAATAAAATGTTTGGGCTGCGAGTCATTTCACTTTTCCCGTGATGTCGGACCTTAAGTACATCGTCACTACTATTCTTTACACACTCAGGTGTATCGCCACTATGTGACGTCACACTCATAAAAAAAATAAAGGCTATTTTGATTTTCTAGTGTAGATCGCGCTGGGTAGGACTTATTTTGTCCCCCATAACAGCGTGGGTGGGGGTGGGTTTGAACTGAATTGTACTGCTTCTTTCTTTATCTTGAGCACTGCAACTTATTTTAAGTTATATTCTTTCCTATTACCCTCAATCTTTTTTCTGCCATAGATTGTTTTTCTACATATTTCTTATATTTTCAATAAAAAATAAATAATACTGCTTGTATCGGGTGTATGCGTCACATAAATTAGTGATATTCTAAATTGTATTACATGTAAACATTGTTTTAAAATAATTGCTTTAATATTTTTGTACAATAGTAAAAAGCACCTTTTGTGGTCCTCGTATTATCACTACATATGATTGGACGGCCCCTGCGCGCGATAAACACGTGCCAAGCATTGAGCTAGCAAAGAGTGACGACGTAAGCGGTCGGATCGATGTGTTTGCTATGTGCGATGGGCTAAACATAACGGACGCAAAATGAGCGAAATACATTCTCGTCTGAAACATCATACTGTGTTTTTATTTCTACAAAGTTCTACAGGCGAACAAGATACCTCTTCACTCTGCTATTACCGAGACTCACTGAAGTCACGCCGGAATCTCCGAGGATTGAGCGACAACCATCCACCTATTCTACAGTATTTGTACTGGTGATGTACACTAGTACTACGTTAATAAGAACTCTTAAAAAACGTAATATACTGAAAGATAGCCTATCTGGGTCATATATTCAGAAAAGAGAAAACCATTTCTCAAAATAAATATTGAAGAGCAAAAACTATGATCGAGGAAAAATCGGTAGAAAACGCCTGTCACGGTTATGTAACTTTCGCGAATGGACCAGACAGTATTGTTGAAGATCTGTTCTTTGCCACAAAAAACATGGATTTCTTGTGATAACTGATTTTACACCTCACTTGAAAACAAGGAAAGAGGAATGAATAAAATAATAAAAGGACAATTTATATAGCGCTGTTAACTGAGCAGACTTATCTTAAATATCCTCTAACTCGGAATTGGAACCCACTATTAAGACAGATTAAAAATATTACAATAAGTTGAGTGTAAGAATACGAAGGTGATATCTGCGACCATTGGATTGGATTTCCCCGCATTTGCATATGTTTTGAAAATAATAATAAAATGACGTTTTATCAATCTTTTCAATACGTAATTAGTTATCATTTCAAAATATCATGTTTGTATACATACGAGTATATCTGGATTAATGTATTTTTGGAAATTTAATAAAAGAAAATGATTTTTTTCCAAGTAGCATTCTTAAATGCTGAGTTTACACTCTGTAATCTTATCGTTTACATAATCCTGTACAAATATCACTCACTGCTTTAGAAGGATTAACTATGCGTTCATAAAATGCTTAAAGAAGATAATAATATCGTTGTTCTTTTAAAGAATTTGATTTACCTCTGTAATTGACAACCTGAAATAGATCATCTATCTGGTGATTGCTTTCCATATAATAATAAAAGAATAATTTATAAAGCGTTGTTTAAAGAACAAACTCTCCTCAAGCGTACTCAAGTACATTCTATCAAGGAAACAGAAATGCCATAAAACCACTTAATCCATATTCAAAGAGCTCTTCTTTATCCTACTTAATACACCACTCCTTATTAGTTCATGCTCATTCGTAAATTCTTCATTGCCGTGGATTTTTTTAGTGAGAGAGCCGTGACACACTAGCAAACTCACCGGCTACACCACTATATTGGATCTTATGGCACACCGAAGTGAGACGATCAGAGCATACCGATAGGTTATTTTTTAAAACTTTTTTTTGAAAGAATATATATGACCGACGTCATAGGTATCCGTAAACCCCCGAATTCTAAACGAAAAAAAACGCATGTGTCATTCGAGGGAAGTAGCACAGCGCGTAGTTCGAACCGATGACATTTCGCACGGAAGTCCAGTGCGTTACCGTCAAAATACCAACGTACTCACTATACGAGTACATACATACATTGGTATTTTTTAAAATCATATTTTGAAAGATATATGTATCCTGAATTATTAGTGTTTGTTGGGAGATGTTGATACAATATCGTTTTTTAGTTTTAATAGTTTTAATATTTAGTTTTAAAATCTATTTTTTTGTAGAGACCTCCCTGTAGAGTGTAAAATAGTAAGTAATTTTCACATTTCATAAAAAAAATGTTTTCTTTTTTATTGAACATGGCCCCGTGGGATTTTTCGCATACACCAGTTGGGACCGATAATCGGCCCCGTGGGATTAAAAGGATATAAATATATAATAAAAATTACCTCCGCCATATCCTCCATAACCACCCCCATATCCCCCGTATCCACCCCCATAGTTGCCCCCATATCCACCACCATGGCCGTTTCCTAAAAAGCCATAGCCACCGCCTGACCCTAACCCCAGGATGCCGCCAAAGCTTCTGGTCTGCACTCCGCTTGTGGAGTCGTTGTTGTCCTCAACGGCGACAGCAGCACTTGCGCAGACGACAAGGAAAAGGATCTGAAAACACATTGGCATATTAGTATAGAAGCAAGACTGACATTGGTAAGAAATCTTTATCAACATACATATACCATCACGCAATTTATCTGTCGGGGAAGGCAGAGAGGAGAAACTTCCAGATTTTCCAATTGCGGTTCACATTTTCACCTCTTCTACATTCATACACCATCAGATAAAACTACGATTTTTAAGACTTCTTTATATCTTTATATTTTCTTCTTTCAAAATAGCATACAATTGATCCAACCACACTTTCCTCGGTCTTCCTATAGCACGCTTTTCACTCACATTTGCAGTTTATGTTTGTTTTGTTAATCTTTTTTCATCCATTCATTCTACACGTCCAAACTACAAAATGTGATCGTCGGATTAATCCAGATGGCCACAAAAATTACTACAGAGCTTGTTTGTTTCGCTGAGGCAATTGGGTAATATGCAGACTCAGCAGGTCTTGTTGTCGTCGAATAGCTGGTGAGGAACCCATCCAATTATTTCCATACTTTACCGAGCTTTTTGAGGCGCTTGCCGATCGTGGAATGGTCGACATTGAATTGTTCGGCCAGCATCCTTGTTACCAAACCTTCGTCTACTTCCATCTGAAGAGCCTGATCATCAAAATCAGACGGACGACCTCTTCGTTTTGTATTATTGTATTACACTTTTGTTTTATACAGTCGGGCTTATTACCATGTGGTAATATCATCCAACCCACCAGAAAGATGTATGTTAAAGAGGCCTTAAATGAAAACATGACTAGAATAATTTTTAAATAAACCGATTTCCAACGGGGATCGAACTCGTTACCTCCGATTTAGGAGAAGGGCATCTTATCAACTCGGTCACCATTTTCACGAGCATTGAAATCGATTGAACCATTTTCTCGAGCATTGAAATCGAGAAATTACTGTGCAGAGCAGTCCATTCTTTTTCGAAGCAATAAAGCATGATGTGACGAATATGAAGATGGTAATCGACACGTATTTTTATTGCCTAAGTTTTAAGAAATATTTTAATAAAATAAATTGAAACTAAATGACAAAATTAACTAATTCGAAGGGCGACGGTAAAACGATCGTTAATTATTCACCAAGCTTAATATGTTAGTTGTCTGTAAAAATAATCGTAATGTGTGCTGTACAATGAAGAGAAAAGATAATGTATTTATTTCGGCGTGATATATCTACATCTATTGTCTAATCCAGTATGTCAGTAGATCATACGTTACGATCGTGAACTGATAATGATAACGGAGGCAGGTCGGTAGGAGCGCAATTATCAAACAATTTCTAGACTATTTATCTAGGCGGTGGATCTTGAAACGTGTCTGATTTAATTTGATTTAATTTCGTGTCTGATTTAATTTCATAATCAAAAATCTTAATTGACACTATTTATTTATTTCTATTATATGTCAAAGTAATTTAAATACCAGCTAAAAAAATACATAACCGATTATTCACGCTGTTAAAGGGGACGATAAAGAAGTACTCATCCAGTGCGATCTACTCTAAAAAGAGGTTGTCGCAAAACTTCACGTGTTAGCCGCACGCGAGTCGCGTGCGGCTCATATGATACGTGCATTTTTGCGGGTCACAAATGTTAGATCAGTGTTTTCCAAACTGGGAGGCGCGGACTAATGCAAAGGGAGGCGTGAAAAGTTTAACAGAAATTTAATTTTTGTAACATAATATATATAAATAAAAAAATATATATATATTTTTATATATATATATATATATATACATATTAATAAACTTTAATAACATAACAATAAATTTTAAAACCTATTTTTTTAAAGCATTTACCGTCATCTAATTAACAAATTAATTTAAAAGTTAACATATATGTATGTAGTAAAACATTGTTAATGTATTATTTTATAAAAGGAAAAAGAAAAAAGGGGGTGGGGAGGCGCCAAGATAAAATTGTTTTTAAAGGGGGGCGTAATAACATAATATATGGCTCGGGCCATACGTGATTTGTTTAACCCTTTGTTCCCTGTGATGTGTAACTAGTACACATTGGTTCTGAAAACTTTAATATCTCTATAAATATAATAAATACTGGGTTAAGATTTTAGGTAATCCTCCGTAATACATTTACGCATTGAATGAAATAAATAATATTAATAATAATTAGCACTTATCGGTCACATCAGAGATATTTTGTGAAAATCGGGAATAAATTCACCAAAACAATCAAACGTGTGCCAGTGTGGGACGTAGGTATAGGTATTTATTCTAAAAAAACCGCTATGGGTGAGGAAGCGACGCTATTCACGTCTCGCTCTCGCTCTACTTCGGTATATGGGAACGCAACAAATAGAATCTCAGTTCGCTTGCTTCTCTCGATTCAGTAGCTTTCAGGCAGCCATTTGAGGTGGTCGCATCGCCCGCTTTTGTGAACGTCGGCCGATGTTTTTTTTCATGTTTTCAGCAATTAAATTTCAATTATTAGTTAGTTAGTTCAAGTACTGAGTTAGAGCGCCCTTGAGGAAAGTTAGCTTTCTAAATGGCGCTATATAATAACCTATATTTCAGCAAACACATGCTTATGTTTGTTGATATGCGTATTATTTCCAACTAACTTATATTCTTATTCCAATTTATATATATTTTTTCCAATTTATAGATTTAGACAACCGCTTCAATAGGCAAGGCCTGTGACGAAGTGGTCTCATTATTCAATCACAAATACATGTATAATATTTGTACTAAATACTAAAACACTCAGCTGAAACATTCAACTCCGCATTTAATTTCTTACACACACTTAAAACCCAAACTATCACAAAAACAATTCAAACCGTATCATAATCTCAACAACAACATCAAAATCATATCCAGCAACTGCTCATGACGTTTAAATACGTTTTATTGGTACTGAGTAAAAAATAGTTAAAAAAACTCGAAAAGTTTTAGAATCAATAACACAAAAATACCAAACTATCACATACACAATTCCAACCGTATCATAATCTCAACAACCACATCAAAATACAACCGTATCACAATCTCAACAACCTTATCAAAATCATATCCAATAACCAATCATAACATTTAAATACTTTGTTTTATTGGTACTGAGTAAAAAGTAGTTAAAAAAACTCGAAAAGTTTTAGAATCATTAACACAAAAATACCAAACTATCACATACACAATTCCAACCGTATCATAATCTCAACAACCACATCAAAATCATATCCAACAACTTCTCATCATATTTAAATACATTGTTTTACTGGCACTGAGCAAAAAAAATGTTTAAAAAACTGGGATAGTTTTAGAATCAAAAACATAAAACTCGTGAGAAATGCCCATTGTACGAGTACATTAGATCAAAAACATATTTTGATTAGCTAATTACTTGTATGCAGATAAAAATCATCCATATCTAATCAGTGAAAACAAGTATTTGTAATTAAGTTTTCAATTTAATACAATGTGCCATTTAGAAATAAACATCAATCAAATATATCTTTATTACGTCATATTATTTTCACGTGTTTTTGTCGCTTAATTCGATGACGCAAAAAAGCATTTCATTTAAAAAAAAATCGAATAACACTTATTGTTATATTATAGCTGTGTTCTTCAAATATTCGATATGATAATATTAAAAACCATCGCAGCAAAATCTGTTCAAGTCTGGGTCAGAAAATCTCACGTACGACAAACCTGTCATACAGAAGATATTGCCGAATAAAGCAGGAAGAAAAGGCGATACTGGCGTGATCATGTACGGGTAGATATTGTAGACAGGATGTGCAGGGACAGAATCCCATACATAGCGGTACACGAGATTCCCGCAGGGCATCGCGTGCCAAGAAGGCCGCGTAAAAGGCGAAGAAAGAGCTGGTGCTTTATCTCCAAGGAATGATTTTTACAATGTAATTTATATCAAGAAGATATTTTTCTGAAGAAATAACTGAAGCATTTGACCATTGATATAAAGTGTTGCACATTTTTTTCAGGCACTAGGAGTTACATTCGGAATCATAGAATTAAAAAAAAATTTATACGATTAAGGAAATTAAAAGAGCATTGAAATTGTAACAGACATACCATATCCTGTCTATTAAAGCCATTGATAATAGTCTATTCAGGATTAATCCGTGAATCCGTGTAAAATTAAAGAAAAATGAAAGTGAAAAATTTGCACTCATTTGCGACGAATGCAATTTTCGAATGAGTGAGTCAAGTGTAATTTTATAAATCCCTTTTTCTTCAACTAATTATTAATATTTTGGAAACCGTTCCGGATTGTGCATTACTCGACCATTTTTTATGATATAATACATAATTTACAACTTTTCGTTTTAATGTATAGACAAACCATAGAGCATAAGTAAATAACAATTAAAAAAGTTCCCGCATTGTAGATATAAATCACTATTTCACTAGATAATACTTGTGAGAAATATTTCACATTGATGTCAAGAGTAACGCCCGATTTGGTGCAGTGTGGGTTGTCCGCCTCTGGACGGCTCTATATTGTCATGGTTACTTATATTGTTTTGTACGCTTGCATACGCTGGTTTCTGGTTTTATTATTATTGTTACGAAAAACAATGTACCGTTCATGAAACATTCAGCTGACACATTCATACCCTGCATTCACATCTTTATATCCCAAGCATACATCATTCCAACCACATCAAAATCATGTTCAAGAACTCCTCATCACACGCTCTAAATTCGCACCCTTCATTCATTAACATGCCTATGTGAAGATCTCCAAAAGTTTCTCGTCTTTCCCTCTGTCAAAAATCTACAATATGATGCTTTTTTTTATATCATAAGGTGTGATATTACAAAAATTACCACTTTTTTCAGGAATGCGAAATTAATTATTTTTTTCTTTAACCCACTTTGTACTGATTTTTCCTGCTACGCAAAGAGGGTTTGCTTCTAGTTAGCTTATTTGTAAATAATAATATTAGCCAGAATTCTTCTCATACTGTTAGGCGATGCCGAAAATATATCCACAGTGTCATTCAGTTGGTTCAATATCTATACCACGCGTGACTGAGTGTTTAGTAATTATATTTGTCCTGTAAGTTGGTACGTACAACAGAGGGTGTTTCCTTACACGGATATATTTATTAGGGACATAGTAAACTTAGTGCTTCTAATATCGCGGGACATTCAAAGCAATTTTGAAAAACCTTTAGTAGGAATATCGCAATGGATTCTTGCCTTCTTGTTTCGAGGCGTCTATAGTTATACATCGTGAGAAATTCAGAGTGGTGAGCATATTTTGGGTAATCGCCCTTTGTTATATACCATAAGAGCAAGGGACTTTATATTCCTCCTCCCAAATGATGTATGAACACGTTGAATCCAAACCAGGCATCGCCTATTTTTCAAAAATAAATATTTTTAGAAACTTTTGTAATATCAATGTTAATTCGAACACAATCATTTAAAAAAATCCATAATTAGACCAACCAACAGTGAAAATATATTACAATTAAATAGAGCTAAGAACACGTTATCGACGTAATTATTATGTCTATTCACACATTTCAATATTTTTTTTCACTGCATTAAATATCACTTTAAACTAAAATGCAATATCAAATAAAATTCACGTACCAAACGGTTCATCGTATCCAAGTAAGAGTTCTCTTTAATTGTACACTTAACACAAGCACCTCCGAAGACAATTGATGCTGAGGCCAGGCGAGCAGTTCTTTTATACCATGCCTTCATCCTCCGACCAGGTCGCCTCGTACTGTCTTTTCGATGGCCTGCAATGGGATTTGCATAGGTGCTTTCGAGGTTTTTAGTGTGAGAAAGAATCCACAGAGCAGAGTCGGATGAATTTAGAAATTTTAATAATTTCACTTTAAGGCATATATGCTTTCTAGAAAAGTGTAATTTGATAATTCTCAAGAAATTACAATTTTTTTGAGAATAAAAAGAAAATGATTCATACTGCGTAATTAAATAAATTTTAAAATAATAAGAATGTAGCTTCAAGAAAATATTGTTTTACAAACAGGAGAATAAATTTATGAATAGTTTATTATTAGGTTTAATAAAATATTTTTTTATAGTACAAAGTGGAGAAAAAAATTATGGATAGTTTATTACCAGATTTAAGGAAACATTATTTTACAAAGTGGAGAAGTAATTTATTTATAGTTTATTATCAGGTTTAAAGAAATATTCTTTTGCAATAAAATATTTAATAGGTTTATTATCAGGTTTAGGAAAACCTTTTAAAAAGTAGAAAATAAATATAAAAAGATACACGTTTAAAAAATCATTATTTTACAATAAAAAATGGTTAAGAAATTTATGGATATATAATATTAACCGGTTTAAGAAAACATTATTTACAATGCTATTAAAAGTGCAGGAGATATTTATGGATAGTTTATAACCAGGTTCAAGGAAACATTATTTTACAAAGTGGAAAAGAAATTTAGGGCTATATTATTATCAGATTTAAAGAAATGTTTTTTACAGTAAAAAGCGGAGAAGAAATTTATGGATAGTTTGTTATCAGGTTTAAGAAAACATTATTTAACAATACTAATATAAGTGCTGGAGAAATGTAACAAATTGCTAGTTTATTACCAGATTTAAGAAAACATTATTTTACAAAGTGGGGAAATAAATTGTTGATAGTTTATCAGGTTCAAAAAAATATTTTTTTATAATAAAAAAATAATAAGTTTATTATCAGGTTTAAGAAAACACTATAAAAAGTAGAAAAGAAATATAATTATAGATACACGTTAAAAAATCATTATTTTATAGTATAAAGTGGAGGAGAAATTTATGGATATATAATATTATCCGGTTTAAGAAAACATTATTTACAATACGTGCAACGGGGTTTTTTGTGTAATCAAAAATCGGAAAGAAGTATCGATTTATTTTTTCATGCTAAATATCCTCAGTGAGATACAGGCAAAAGCCTAGTTTACTGGGGATACGACAAATGAAAGGCAACAAACCCAGATCCAATAAAATTATATGTTCAAATCAAATTACCTGTTATTTTTTCTCAAATTGTGTATATTTCTTGTCATGTGTAATAATAAATAAATAAAAATACTATCATAAGTGTAGGAGATATTTATGGATAGTTATTACCAGGTTTAAGAAAACATTATTTTACAAAGTGGAAAATAAATTTATAGCTAGTTTATTATCAGATATAAATATATTTTTTTTGCAACAAAAAGTAGAGAACAAATTTATGGATAGTTTATTATTAGGTTTAAGAAAACATTATTTTACGAAGTGGAAAAAAAATACGGTTAGCTTATTATCAGGTTTAAGAAAACATTATTTTACAATGCTATTATAAAGTGCAGAAGAAATGTATTTATAGTGTATAACCAGGTTTAAGAAACCACTATTTTGTTAAGTGTGGAAGAAATTTATGAATAGTTTATTATCATATTTAAGAAAATGTTATTTTGGAATAAAAAGTCGAGAAGAAATTTATCTATAGTTTATTATTCGGTTCAGGAAAACTAGTGACTTGTATGATTGATTTTGTTCAATATCCTCGAAGTCGTCCATCATCTGAGAAAATGCAACTTAAATATCATAATTCGTTAACTATTTTTCAATCACCATGACTTTTATAACTATTATAACTAATTGAATAGATATTCCGGTCCTGTAAAACCACCTTAAAGTGCGTGTGCCCAATCAGCGTGACGTAACACCCATTCATAGCACGTGAACTGCACCGCTGTACAACTTTAGTATCTGCCTCCACCAATCCACTCTCGCTGCCATCATGAGCTAGTTTTTGGATATAGCCTTGATTGAGACCTTGGAGAAGTCAACGACGTTTCGACCCATTTCAGAGTCTTATGTCCATATCGTGAAATCATCGTAATAATTGTTGTGACATTGTGGTCTGTTTATGATACGATGTCACATTAGCGTGTTTGGAAGGTGATGCGAAAAATTTCAAAAATAAAAAGATAATTTTTATATTTTAATCGTACGTTTATTACTCAAATTGACACCTGTGGACTTTATTAAAAAAGATAAAAAATAACAATGATTAAAAATGGATTATTTTATGATCATCTCTTTTTTATGGACATGCAATGTCTTTAACCATAGCATATTTTTTCATTACTAAGATTACATTTTTATTAATGTAGAAAAACTGTTGATGTTTCGAACAACAATGACTCAGATATATTCAAAGATTCATGAAGCTATTTTCCACTAGTTTTTTTCTGTTGTGTTAAGTTAGATAAAATGATGCTCGACGTTTCGAATAGGCTATAACCTTCATTTCCAGGGTGTCACGTCGTAGAGATGTGTATGCTACGGTGGTCACTAAATTGGATAAGATCCGAAATGAATGAATTCGTGGAACAATTCAAGTGGCGGCAATAGTAGATAAAACCCAGGAAGCACGACTACGCTGGATAAAGGGTATAATGCTAAAGAAAGCCACGAATTGGGAACTTCCAAAAGATGCAGAGGGAGGCCCAAGAAGATACCAAATAAGAAAGGGGAGGAGGACATGACGAGACTCGGACTATCTTCGAGGGATTGGCGAGATCGAGAGAGATGGAGGAAAAGGGTCCAAGCAGTCGACACCATCCATCCACATGGGATGAGGCAGGAGAAAAGAAAATCCACTTGATCCAACCATAATTCTTCCTCTTCCATATTAAAACATTTATGTTCTATTTTCATTCAAACTCTAATAACCTAACATAACCCAGTCGTAATTTCCTAGGTCTTCCTCGTCCATATTAAAATATTTATGTTGTTCATTTCTCTTTGCATTCAAACCTTGATAACATAACCTATCCATAATTTCCTTGGTCTTCCTCTTCCACATTTAAATATTTATGTTGTTTATTTATCTTTGCATTCAAACCTTAATAACCTAATCTAACCTAACCCGACCATAATTTCTTAGGAATTCCTCTTCCACATTAAAATATTTATGTTGTTTATTTCTCTTTGCATTCAAACCTTAATAACCTAACCTAACCCAACCATAATTTCCTAGGTCTTCCTCTTCCACATTAAAATATTTATGTTGTTTATTTATCTTTGTACTCAAACATTGATAACATAACCTAACCTAACCCAACCATAATTTCCTAGGTCTTCCTCTTCCACATTTAAACATTTATTTCTCCTTGCATTCAAACCTTAATAATCCTCATTTGTTACGCTATCTGTACAACTGATTTTAACACTTATCAATAAAAATAGGTTATTGGGTCAAAATAGAAGGAAAAATATTCCGATCAGCGTATTAACAGATAAAATAAAACAATAAAATGCACTTTTCTTGAATTATGAAAAAAATACACCATTATTCAAAGATATCCTTGAGGTATGCAAATCTTACATAGATAACCGTGAAAATTTAAGGTAAATTTAACTCCTCAACAGCAGAGTCACTTCCTCTCAAAACGGAAGGTCGATTTTTATGGTCGATAGTCGTTTATTTCGCTTCGCTATCCTTATTCTTATAGAAAATATTCATGTATTAATAATATTAATAAGATGTAGGATTCAATTAAAACTACACAATGTATTAAAAATGCATGTCAATGATATTTTTTAAATTGGTGTAGCTAATCAAATTAATACTCGTACTTCCAATGGGATTTTTACAAATGTTCTTCAGATTTATACTCGTACTTCCAATGGGATTTTTACAAATGTTCTTCAGATTTATACTCGTACTTCCAATGGGATTTTTAAAAATGTTCTTCAGATTTATACTCGTACTTCCAATGGAATTTTTACAAATGTTCTTCAGATTTAAACAGCACTAAAATAATGAAGCTGTGAATTTACAAAGCCTTAATCAATCCTGTGATGATCATGAAACAGAATCCTGGACATGTATATATGCTCTAAAACTATATAATTTTTTAGTATAAAACTAAGACGAACTCCGTGACTTGGTTGGCAAGACTCGCTTTTCGAGGTATTGAAATTCCAGCTTTTTAGACTTAACGTATGTTTTGTTCATGAATCAAATTTCTTGATAATTGCTAATTGAATGTATTGTTTAGGTTTACAGAGCAGCCCACGCGCGTGAAGAAGACATTTTTCTAGTGTAATTGTAGTCATTTCTAAAAGAGTTTGCAGATCTCCTGAGATATCTTCGGGGGTCCTAATTTGGAAATCGCTGGTCTTGATCATGTACAGCGGCAGGTATACGGAGGTTGAGAAACAATTAATGAAGTTCGGTCTATGTCCCACAATGTCCCATAACATTACATGGCCACGTTTACCGTACACTAGATAACCCTACCATAAAATATATTTTCGAGGGTAGACATAAATAGTCCATTCACCAGACTAAGTCAGCGTTTTCTGGATAATGAGATGGCGAGAAGAAGAATAACAGGGACAATTCAATGGATCGTCAGAAGTGGAAAGGTATCATTGAGTAGGTTTAAAGTCATATGTACATATTTTTAGTAAAATAGATTATTATCGACATCGTCTACCTTTCGAGTTCAAAAAGACAATCAGTACAACTTATGGATACATGATGCTTCTGCGTTTATTGATTTATGATAGTGTACATTGGTTCGCTTCAGCCAGCATTAAGCCTCGATAGATTTTCAGCATTGAACATTGAGCCTCGATAGTCTTACGTTCCAATTGTAAGACGTTCCAAGACAGATGTTCCCATTGACTGGATATCCACGATGTAACCATATCAAATCTTGTGTAAGTTTTTACGTACCAGAATATATAATTCCAGAATTGGTCTGTCTAGATGATTTACTTGTTACTTATTATTTAAACTCCAGACAAAAGCTAACGAAGCAAGTTACATGGTCGCAAAAAACATTCAAATGACTACCCATCCCTATGAAATTCATGAGCATACTCGTATACGAGTATGTTCCCCAAATAAACTCCCATATAAACCCCAAAAAAAACGAACAATCACCCGAACATTCATTTTCATATAAAGTGAGATATCATCAATCAAAGGAAAAGAAAAGGATGGTGGAGAGGAAATAAAAATCAGGAATGAAACACGCTACATTACTGACCAGAAATTAAGAGTATTTTCAGTCCCATTATACTATAAAGCATGCCAAGGATGAAGCGAGTCTAAGATTGGTTTGTAACTGGTTCCAGAGTCTCACTGCATAGCAAGTAAACAACGACGTAAAAAAAGAACAGCACCGAACTGGCAAGGCCAATAAACAATCTTTGTTCGAGCGTAGCGCAAGTGAAATAAGAGGCGGCGGGGGCAGTTAAGGATATTATACAATATATATAGTATGTGAATTTGGTGTCTATTTTTCACGATCAATCAGTTCAGCGCCTTCTGACATGAAGTGATATGATCGTACTTTCTTAGGTTAAAAATATATTAACAAGTCCAAATAAAACATACGAAACAATTAATAATTTTAAGACGTTTGATATCAATTATCACAAAAGTGTGTATGAATAACGAATTAAAGAATGTTTTGAATAAGATTGAAAATAAAATAAAGTGCAGGATTATAATATATTAAATTTAAAGTTCATCTGAGAATATGCACGGTTCAAATGTGATTACTTTGTCCATCGGCATTTCCAACTGCAGATTGGTCATACGTATAGGTTGATTGAACAATCTATGGGTGGTTTGCCTCAGGTTTTACAAATGGTCTTTCAAATTGAGCAGTTTTTTTACAAATTTTTTTTAAATTGTTGAATGAAACATACAATTTGGTTTGATTTCAAAAAACTTTTTATTGGTCATCGAAGTGTGTTGTATGATATTTAAAGACAAAAAAACAATATCCGCCAAATGTCTACCTCTTGCAACTCCATAGATGTCCACTCTTTTGTCAAAAATTTCGATGACATTTTGACATAATTGCGGTTCGAACTCACCAATAATAACGCAAATAATTTCGTCCTTCAGCTCACGAATTGATTGGGGGTCATTCTTATAGACTTGGCTTTTCATGTAACCTCAGAGAAAATAGTCCAACGGTGTCAGATCACATGATCTTGGTGGTCAATTAACATCCCCGTTTCCGGAGATTACAATATATAAAATAATTTTCAAATTGAACGCGTTGTTGTATTGTATACGACTCAATTTTTATAAATGTCATACATTACACTTCTCAAATGTCACAAGAACCAGGCAAGTTCGTAACGCCATCTGTGTTTTATCCAAGAATTAAAAAAAACGTTCAATTTCAAAGACCCTTTACAAACCAAGACTATTGAGGACGGATGGGTTAACATCAATAGATTACCCCTAAGCAAACAAAATACGGGAACGCCCAATCGAAGAGATCTTCCCCTCTCTCATGACCTATATACTATAGTATACCGAGTAAGAAGACACTAGCATAAATCCAGGGATAATATCCATAATCTCTCGTGTAGAGACAATGGAGAAATCTTTTCTATAGCAAGAATGAATACGTAATTTCTACTAGTGTAAATATGTTAGTATAAAACAATATTGTAAATAACTTTTGACAAAGGTGTTGTAAATATTCTGAGAACGTGAGTATGTGTAAATAGTTTTCGGGTATGAATTACAAACTCAAACTTATTATTTACTTTATTACAGGCTGATTTGATTTGCAAATAAATTGGAAGGTCGCTTTGAAATGTAACACCCAAGTCATTTGTTTAATCTGTTCTAGACAGTTGTTGACTATCCACAAGATGGGTCGACTTAAAGATCTTATTCTAAGTAATGTATTGAAGTATATATAAAGCTTTAAAATCAAGTGTTTTATCAACCAGGCAATGTATGTCATCAAAGATGTCGAGGTGTTTTACCCCTAGGCGAAAGAGTCATCCCTTTTTTTGTATAATAAAAACTATTCGTACTTAAATGTATCGAAAAACACAATCAGAATAGAACTTCAATCACTTTTATGTTAGTGATTAATGTCTCGTTCAAGGTCCCGCGCTGGATATTATTGCTAAATCTGCAAATTAGCACTCGCGTTCTGAACTAGGTGAGGTCAACCCGCCGAAACCTTACCAGCCATCGCCCACTCCGGCCCGTGGTTATAAATAAAAAGTGCAAACTTCAGGCATGGTATGGACACGTAATACGGTTAAACGCGATATTCAAGTCAGTGGTAACTAAACATTTTTAACTGTTACCGTTTCCCAGATCGAGGGACGTCCAATTCGAGAAGTACGAGTATATCTCAGTTTAAACAACTTTTTACTAGAGCTCTCAATATTCCTGTATACCTTAGAATCTTGGATAATAAAGGCCAAAGAAATATGAAGGATGGATTTTTTCGAGATTCGGTGTTGGAGACGATTGATGGGCGTCTCATGAAAAAAAAACGAATAAATACCTTTATATTAGGATAACTTAATATCTCAGAGAGGCTATCAAGATTGTGTGGTCGTTGCTGGGCTTCGTAGACGAGGATCCCCTCACTATTCCAACGTCAATTCAGTTGGAAAGTTAGAAAGCTACAAGATTGTGTACTCAACACATAATTCAGTTCTTCATGTAAAGAGTTATGATCACTAGCAATGTGGAGTATCGCAAGGGCAGAGGAAGATCATCTATATGATGATGCGACCAGAAGAATAATGCAATGTGCCTGCCTTTGCCACAGGTTCTGCGGACAACATAATATTGAGAGGACTGAAGAGGGTTGTGCACAACCTACAGCAGTTTCATCATGTTCCTCAGCATTGAGTTCACAACGCAGAAGAAGACAAATATAGTTTTTTTAAAGATAATTGAATTTGAAGTGCAAACCCTAAACAAATATCTAAATAAAATATATGCGTCAGACAATTATGCGTCAGACAATTTGTTAAAAACATTACATAATAAGGAATAAAGAACTTAGGGAAGAATGCGGAGTGGAAGAAGATTAAGCGATAAAGATGAATGAAGGAGCAATTGAGGTAGTTCGGCCACTTAGAAAGAAAAGTGATGAAATATTTACTAAAATAATCTACACAAGTTACGAAGAAAAGTTACGAGAAATTTTAGAGGACCAAGAAAAACGTGTTTTGACCAAATGAAACAAATTCTGAAAAAGTGAAAAGTCTTTACAATAGGAGAGTATGTATGATGAAGTGTATTATATTGTATTACACTTTCGTTGTATAAAGTACAACTTGACGGACTTATTGCCATGTTGCAATATCGGCCAACCAACCTGAAATATATTAAAGGGACCTTGAGTGAAAACCAGACTGGAATCATTTTTAAAAAAATATGAGTTTCAATAGAAATCGAACCTGCAAACTCCAGGCCGGAAGTCGTTATATGTATGAGGTATGAATGTAGCTGAAGTGAATGATGAAGTATACGGGGTTTGGCTAGCGAGATATATACGTGTAATTTAGTCTCACTGTTTATCAAATTGATGAAAGTTTGCAACGGGGTATTGTATAATCAATAATCTGAAAAAAAAAACATCAACTTATGTTTCTAGGTTATATGTCCTCAGTAAAATATAGGCTAAAACCGGGGACTGGGGACACGACAAATTAAAAGGCAATAAACCCAAATTTAAATAATTGTTGTGTACACTTGAAATTGTCTGTTTTTTTTATTAATAAATACAATTTCTTGTCTTGTATAAATAAATCTGTTTCCCTGTCTACCTCAAGAGACATGGTTTGATGATAAATAATTTGGTTCAATACTCCGTGAGAAATGTGTGTTTCCGCGATATTTTATTCGAAAAATACTTCTTAATATCTATGAAGATACACTATAGTTCGGAAATTCTAGGATGAGTCCTGTGACATCTCACAAATTTGCCCCAATACAACCTTATGTAATGTATTTACCTAAATAACTTGCTATTTATTAGAATTGAGGCTTATATTAAAGTTGATAAAATAATTAAAATTACTGAACATCGTTACAAGGTTATATTGGGGCAAATTTGTGAGCTGTCACAGGAGTCATCCTAGATTTTCCAAACTATAGTTTCGTAAATTTTCAGCAAAAATATTAGATTTGTAATACGTACATTAAAAAAAATTAAATATATTATATTATTGCGAAAACAAACCACATAAAATCCTTTAGTTAACACATTTATATGCAAATCAAACGTGTCTCAATACTTGATCCAAAAGCCATGTGTTGCAGATCACTGTTCAAGGCCATATAAGTTGGGAAAACCCTTTCTGACATGTTGTTCGCAGTCTCCACGTCTTGCACTCATACGCAACCCTGACCCACATCGACTTCCCTTCGTCTTGTGATTGAATTATATTCGATATATCTCGGAATTTCGGTTCGCAGACCACATCCGTTGATCGACCTCTTACAGTATTATTTTGTGAGGTCAGACGGTGTATGGGAAAAATTAAATGACTTTCGACATCTTAGACTGATAAAATATTTTGCTTGGGTAATATAAAAATAGAGTGTTAGTTGTTACAAATTGACTATTGTATAGTTCTACTTATTTAATTAATGACTCAATAGTGACTATTATATACAAATGCACATATGACAAGTTAATATGTACAAGTAATGTACTTAAAATTATTGACAAAAATACCAATTTTATCTTAAACTAACATGTTGATATAAAAATCAGTAGTAATAATAACAAAGTTACTGTTTAAAATCATTTGATATTAATATGTATATTTAAATTCAATATATGTATGTACATTACCAAATTTAACCAATTAGATTTACGCAATTCGATCGTCCAGTTCATTACTCAGACAATTCCAAATAACCTGTTTTCCGATAATGAGAAAAGCAATATTATAATCGTCACCATAAATCAAATACTATTAATTTTTGCACGAGTTTTATATATTTTATCAATATTGATAAAATCTATTGATAAAATATATAAAACTCGGGCAAAAATTAATAGTATTTGATTTATGGTGACGATTATAATATTGATTTTCTCAGTATCGCAAAACAGGTTATTTGGAGTTGTCTGAGTAATGAACTGGACGATCGAATTATGGAACATATATTTTACAGTGGTAAAGAACGTAGATTTGTTATTAGCAGAACAATCCTTACGTAGAACAAGAAGAATTGGATTTTTAAAGAATTCTATGGATATATCTTGAAATTTAACAAACACATGGGCTCACTTGTAGCACGAGATGTAAGTAGTTGTTTTGCAGAACCGAAATATCCCACATGTTGATGCAGGGTTATTCAAATCCTTTAACTTTTTTTTTTTTTATTTATTTTACACAAGACAAGAAATATACATCATTTGTGAAAAAACAACACGTAATTTAATTTGGACACACAATTTTAATGGATCTGGGTTTGTTGTCTTTCATTTGTCGTGTCTCCAGTAAACTAGGATTTTGCCTGTATCTCACTGAGGACATATAGCATGAAAAAATAAATCTACACTTCTTTCCGATTTTTGAATACATGAAACTCCGTTGCACATTCTCATCAACCTGACAAACAGTTACACTTAATTACACATGTATACATCACGCGAAATCAAACTCCTCACACTTCATTACTCTAGACACACCAAAAACATTTATCCCACAATGTATCGCACATAATCATAAAAAAAAAAAAAAACAATAATATAAAACAATAAAAAACACCACACTCAAAAGCTCACACAAACCTTTTCCACAAGTCATTCATCTCGCAAGCCCGAGTACTCAAACTCCTGTCGCAATAACAATAATTGCATTATATTTTGATTGTACTCATATATAGTAAAAACGAGTGGATTTTCACCATGCGGCAATCTGTTTCAACCAAAATGTGACAAACTATTCCAACAAAGGTATTGAAACAAGCCTTAAATGAAAACCAGGACGAAACCCCTTTTAAAATCTGATAATAAACAGGATTCGAACACGGAACCTCCTGGCTGGAAATTAAGCGTCTCGACGGAGATCATAATATTCACAAGCAATTCTACTAAATGTTATGTTTTGGAATTTCCAGATTGGTTTATTACTGCGTAGGTAACTGCAACAAACAACCTTGCGTGTAAATTAACCAAAAATAAAGTCAATATCAAACGCTCGGTTTTGCGTTTTCCAACAAACCTTGGGTTCTTTCATGACCTTTGTCCTGCCTCATATTACATCTTTATTAGCATGGCAATGAAAATTCGCGCACAACATGGAAGTTCCGCCGCTGTTACCAGTAAAGGTCTCTACAACTTGTGAGTCATTATTTTTATGTGACCTCACATATTGTACATACATGTGATCATATCACTGAGACAGCGACTCCTAAAAATGGACGAGGATATCGAAACCTGCCTCATTTAACCTATCATATTGCATACATATTAAAAATCAAGCCATTTCCTAGGCAGAGAGGACAAAGCGCCATTCTTACCTTTCTCGACACACATCCTTAGCCTCTTCTACATCAGTATACTTTTTCATACAACTTCTACAATTTCTCTGACTTTCTTCTACGTTTTCTTCTTTCAGAATATCATTCACATAATCCAACTATACTTTCCTTGGTCTTCCTGTCATACGTTTTCCACTTTAATTTGCACTATATATCTGGTATGTGGTTTTTTTTCACTCATTCGTTCTACGTGTCCAAATCATCTTAGCGTGCTTTTCTTTATCTTACTTAATACATCAGCCTTAAGTTCACATTTATCCCTTATCACTTCATCCCGTATTCTGTCATACGTTGTTACTCCGTATATTCTTCTTAATTGAACAATAAAGAAAGAGGGAATTACCTATATTATGACCTATAAATTGCTTAAGAAGTAGTAGGGGGCGCAGGAGGGGTCGAGAGGTGTACTGGTGGTACAATTAAAAACACGTTTGAGAACCTTTGATCTACGTGTATATGTTATATATCTGAGCAAACATTACATACAGTATTGCCGTTGCTAATAGCCTAAAAAAGGGGGCGGTCTTTGCAAAGATATTATTGTCAATTTTGATGTTTAATCTTACATCAAGTAAGGACGACTTTCATGGTCTAGTTTATAAGATATATGTCTTTCAACCCGAGAGTAATTGATTCAATTTCTGTTGGTTCCAAGATTTTTTTCTAAAATAATTTGTCTGGTTCTTACTTAAGGTCTCTTTAAAATTTTTCTGGTTGGTCTGAAGAAATTGTCACATTGAAAAAAGCCTGCCAGATTATGTGGCAACCTTTTTCAACAAGATTGTCACATGACTACAATCATGACGGATTATCGGCGGCTGTGGTCTGCGAACGGTTAGAATTCACGCCAAACAAGCGGACGTCCCAGGTTCAATTCCTGCTGGATTCAATAACAGATTAATTTTTACTCTTAGACCATTTTACATCTGAATCTGTGGTTTTCTGCAGCTTATATGCTGCTTATTATAAAATTGTATAGTGCTATTAAGTAACACTATAATATCAGTATATAAAACTGCTTAATGAAATGCTGCTGTAAATTAAACCTATCGACCGTTTGTAAGTGGAATTTCTTTGTCATCGGAACTCTGGATTTAATATGTCATGAATGTTAAGTGCAACAGTTTGCACATAATAAACTAATACATGCAAAATAATCTTCTTATCCATAGGATGACTGACAATTATACTAAAAAAACGAGGATAGCTTATCGATATTGATCTCCCGACATACCAAACAGATGTTTATGAAGCCTTAAGTTAAAATCAAACTGCAACCCTTCTTAAAAATTGTAGGAAATAACCCAGGCCTGGAAAACAGGAATCTTACCCATTATCCGTCGGAATAGACGGATACCGTCTATTCCCGGAGGCCACGGAGAAGTACAGGTCTATACCTGCATCAGGTATAGAAGTACAGGTATATACCTGTATCAGGTATCAGGTATCCCTATGGATACCTGTACTTTACGTGATTAATTTGTTAAAAGAAAAATCGTGTAGAATGAAAATGAATTGATTTTAATCTGGATGAGAAAAAGGATTGATTGCAAGGGAAAAACAGAAGCCTAAAATAGTAAAAAGATACAAGAATTATTTTTGTTTTCAATCAGAAGGTCCACATGGCTTGTTCCTTTCAACCAGATAACGAATCAACTGGGTCTAGTGGCTCTGGCTCATAATTCTTCTGCTGTCTTGAAGGTTCTGGATATGTTGGGTTTTTTCTTCCTCAAAAAATAGGTAGTGAAATTGAATAATGTACGCAGAGCGTGAATCCTGGACGTTTTTTTTAAATATTTGCCAAGGATATACCTAACATATATATAGTACACATTTATTACTTAACTAATTTTAATTATGTATTATAATTTATGAACTACATTTTATTTTTTATAATCTTAATATATGATTTCTTAGAAATAATTAATGATTAAATTCAAATCAGTTTTATTTTTTTTCTTAATTTAATTGAAATCGTGTTACAGCGAAATAGCGTTAGGCAGGATCGAGTATAACGGGGGATACCTATATTTAAAAGATCACTTTTTTTTCGGTTTTTTATCTCAATAATAATATAGTTTTGTTTTATCGCTGTGTTTGTTCCTAAAACGCGTCCAATCGCTATTTATTGAAATTTTTTTGTTACATTGTTTTTATAATTTGTTTTTATACATTTTTTCAATGTTTTTTTTTTACATTTTTTGTTTCTATTTTAACTAAACAATACATATCTTTAAAAATGATTGTTTATCGGAGGGAAGTATAATTTCTTGGCGTATTTTTTTAGAATCATTGTTCTTTATTTTTAGAATTAAATATATTTTTTAGTATTTTGTCCTCAGTGAGATACAGACAAAAGCCTAGTTTACTGGGGACACTACAAATGAAAGGCAACAAACCCAGATCCATTAAAATTGTGCGTGAATTAAATTACCTTTTGTTTTTATCGCAAATTATGTATATTTCTTGTCATGTCGATCGTCCAGTTCATTACTCAAACAACTCCAAATAACCTGTTTTGAGATAATGAGAAAAGCAATATTATAATCGTCACCATAAATCAAATACTATTCATTTTTACTCGAGTTTTATATATTTTATCAATAGATGTTGATAAAATCTATTGATAAAATATATAAAACTCGGGAAAAAATTAATACAATAGTATTTGATTTATGGTGACGATTATAATATTGCTTTTCTCATTATCTCAAAACAGGTTATTTGGAGTTGTCTGAGTAATGAACTGGACGATCGATGTGTAAAATAAATAAATAAAATAAAAAGTATGTAAACAATGTTTAATAAGGTTGCAATTAAAATACTTTGACGTATGGGAGAAATGTGGACGTGAAATAAAGCATGAAGGAAGGCGAATAAATACTGCAGGAATGCGTGCACTGAGAAAAATACACGTGTTGACACTGCATGACAGGATAATAAATAAAATGATTTATGATGAATGTCTGATGTATTGAGAAAACTGAAAAAGTGCACTCTGTGATGGTTTGGGCACGTGAAATAAATTAATGAAGAAAAACTAACTGAGTTAAATATGAGTGGAAAGTGTGGTACAGGAAGACCATGGTAAGTGTAGTTGGATAAATTAAATGATCTTTTGAAATAAGGAAATGTAAGAAGACAGAAAAATCGTAGGATTTGTATGAGAAGGTGTGTAGGTGTAGAAGAGACTATAATATTTTACGTTAAAGATGTTTCTTGCTTTTTTTCTTCTTCTCGCTCTTGCTGACAGTTAACCTGAGGTGATATATGTGGGTTTACTTTTTATTTTGTTTTCTGCCATACGTTTTTGTTTTTTTCTTTTTTTTCTATTTATTCTTTAATCTAGATATTCGGGGGTGTGGGATGGAAGCCCCCTGATGTCCTTGCAGTCGGGCTCGCCCTACATTGGTGGGGTGTATCTCGGCCGGGGGAATGTTTGTGGGATGAGCCCGGACCTTTTAGTGTTTTCTCTCTTGAATGTATTTTTTTTTGTCATCTATTTATTTTCTGTGTTTATTTTTTTATATATTCTTGTTCTACGTGTTCAAGGGTGTGGGCTGAAAAACATCTGGTGTCCCCGTGGCTGGGTTCGCCCTATATTGGTGGGGTGTATCTTGGCCGAGGGGATGCTATTAGATGAGCCCAGACCTTTTGATAGCTTCTGTATTTAATGTATTATCTGCAATTTATGTGTTTTAGAAGTGTTATTTAAATATAATCTGTACATACTATGTTGCTATCAATAAACCTATTATTTATTTATTTTTATTTAAACAATGAAAAACTTCCATTTTAAAGTTGTTTTTAACAAAATAATGAGTTAAATCCGTTTCCAAAATGAAACTGGAAATGTTTTTTTTTAAATAGGCAATACAACCAAACTAGGATGATTTGTTCCACCAAATTAAAGACATTATGAGATAATATGAGTCAATATAACTGGAAATCTTAAATAATGTAGAATTTCAATGAAACGAAACTTAGAACATAATCAATGACAGAAAACCTTATACAAACTATTTTATAAATTTATTTATTTATTTACGTAGCAACAGTATAAAGTGACATGTGAATCTAATAATTGAGTTTCAATATTGTAAATGTTAGAAAAATCAAGCATTCTCACTAATAAAATCAAGCATTCTCACATTATAAACTGCTTTTTCGTTTATACCTATATATTATTTTCATTTCCATTATTTGCTACCCTTTTGTAGAAAAGTGATAGCTGTCAAATAATATTTGAAAAAGAAAAATGTTCTAACTATGACATTAAGAGTGGTGGAGTACCTGTTGATGGGATGGGTTGACATTTTCATTGGATCTTTGAAGATTTTTCGCATTAGGTAGTTGATTTTTGTTTTCCTAGAGTGGTCATCTTTGTCTCCTTCCTGAATGGTATTGTTGTCAAAGCAGAAAGAATGTATTTGGTAGTATATGCGAGGATTTTTTAAGTCATCGTAAAGATACTGTTTTTCTCGCCGAAAGCGTTCGCCATCATTCCAAAGAAAGAAGTAAACCCTCTCCATAATGGGAGAGAAATACGAGCCTGGTAATAGAATCATATTTCCAGAGCATTAATTGTTATTAAATATAAATCTATGACATTTTATTAAAAAATAACTTCTAACCGTAACTATGACAACACCTATTATCATACACGGACGTAAGTACAGCTTACTTGAGGTTGTTTAATACTAATTATAACACACTAATATCATTCATATAATTTGCAGTTAAAAAGAAGTACATGCGTACTACTTATTGCCGACAACAGGCCAGGACTCAGAAAGTCCTGGGTCTTTAATAATGTTATAATTTCTTCTTCTTTTATTCGATGAACTGGACCAAATTTCACCGAGCACACTTCGTCATAGAACTGATCTTATTTTACCATGATTCCTGTTAGTCCATTGTAAACATGAAACAATAAACGTTAAATGGGTCATAAATTATATTTTATATAAACTGTATTTCAAATTGACCGGTTTTTAAATTCTTAGATAAAACACAGATGGCGTCGCGAACTTTCCTGGGTCTTGTCACATTTGAGAAGTGTAATGTATGACATTTATAAAAAATGGAGTCGTGTACAATACAACAACGCGTTCAAATTGATAATTATTTTATATATTGTAATCTCCGGAAACGGTGATGTTAATTGGCCACCAAGACCATGTGATCTGACACCGTTGGATTATTTTCTCTGAGGTTACGTGAACAGCCAGGTTTATAAGAATGACCCCCAATAAATTCCTGAGCTGAAGGACGAAATTATTCGCGTTATTGGTAATATAGAATCGCAATTATGCCAAAATGTCATCGAAAATTTTCACAAAAGAGTGGAGCTGCAAGAGGTGGACATTGGATATTGTTTTTTGTGTTTAAATGTCATACATTATACTTCAATAACCAATAAAAAGGTTTTTGAAATCAAAGCAAATTATGTGTTTTGTTCACGAATAAAAAAATATAACTAAAAAAACTGCTCAATTTGAAAGGCCCTTTATTTTTTATCAATTATATGTTACATGTTAATATATCTGAACTAGAGATTTGGATATACCTAATAGGGGCAACATTACCTTAGGCCCCATTTATCGAGATTTCGGGTTTTAGAACTATTGGAGTAAGCATGTAACTCGCGGTTCGTCATATCATGTGTTGGTAATATACGTCTAGCCCGAACTCTTTAACCAGACTGGGACTTATATGTTTAGGTACAATCGGGAATCGAGTCTGAAACCCCCGTTTTGAAGTCAAGTGTCTTACCAACTAGGTCACGGAGGTCATCGTATTGTACAATAGGTACGTGTCTTATACAAAAAATAATGTACGAGCTATAATATACACATTATTACTGCAGTTTCATTCACCCAAAAACGTAACCGTGCGTTACGTAAAAACGTGAGAATTTAACCAAGGTCGGCATCACTGCATGAATTGAGATTTATTCTACTTCTTCTTGCAGTAGATTATGGATCTGTTTTTCTGTCGGATCTGGACTACCAGCTATCTCCCCATATCTTTGGGAGTCTGCATGGTGTGGAGGTCGGTTTCCTGTGGGCTACTAATAAAAAAACTACGACATATGGGGAAATTCAGGCCTCACCCATTCTTTCAACTTGATACCATTAAAAACATTTTATCTGTCTTCACCATCTTACGGTGTCTTCGGTTTTATAAGTTATTCTTATTTCTTATTCTGCCGATTGTCTTACCCGTAGAACATCCGAAATACCCGCATTTCGGATGTTCTATGAAGTGTCCTTGTTTGTGTGGTGGTGAATTTGTAATTTTTTTACATGTGTTATTTGTTTTTTTTTTGCATTTATTTATTTCTCTATTATCCGGACCTCCGTAGTTAGCAAAATGTTTGTCTTCCACTTAGAGGTTTCAGGTTTGATTCCCAATGGTACAAAACTAATAACAAAGTACAAGTCTGGTTTAAGCGTTCATTTTGCACACACTAAACGTTTGCGAGTATTTTCTCTCAAAGTACGCTAGATTTTTTTTAAAAGAATAGATATGACCAAAGTCATAATTATCCTTAATACCCTCGAACACTAGACGGGAAAAGTGCCTGTGTCGTTCGAGAGTAGTAGCACAGCGCGGGGTTCGAACCGACGACCTTCTGCACCGAAGTCCAGCGCGTTACCGCGCGGCCATGCACCTCTTATACACCAATTATTGCCATTGAATTAGTTGTCTACTTATCATTGCTTTTATACTGCTTGTCTTAGCCTTATCAACAACGTATCGGTTTGTGCGCTTCTTCTACCATTGTCTATTGCATCTCTGATGAAAATTTTCCAATACGTTGAAGTGTATTCTGTAGATGGTTTATGTTTCACATATATTCTAAAGATATGACAAAACAACCATTACGTATACTTTCTATAATATTTCTTTGGTACGTAGCCGCCTTGACTACAACTCATCAATATGGTCTCCTCATTACGCCGCCTTTGCACAAACTTTAGAACGAGTACAAAACAAATCATAATATAAATAGGCCAAAACCCGTACGATGGTTGTCGTCAAAGAAAGAATACGAGAATTGAATTTTGAATACAAGAGAGCGAGAGAGGAATACTTGGATTCTCTCCGAAAGTAATTCGAAATTTGAATTTCGGTGGGTCCGTGATAACTGAACGAATTTTAAATACCTAGCTAACAATTTTTGAACCGGTGTAAAAGGGGACGATGTATAAATGATATATCTCAGTAATCGATGCACCTCACTTACTCGTAATCATTTCATTTCGTATTCCCACTAGATCCACAAGACAGCTCAATCCCTTTTATACTGAAAATTACTATACTAATTATAAAATTATCTCCTCTATAATTCGTATGAAAGACTTGGAAATGAGTTTTGCAACAATCTAGATATTTTTAATATAAGTATATATAGTATTCGCCAGAAGATCACAATATTTAGAAATAGCTACTAACTTTGTGCTCATTTGTACATAAAGACACTGTTGTGTCGTTAATTAAATAAATAAATCAAATATTTGCTTTGTATAAATCCCAAACTTTCAAACACCTTTCCTAACAATCTGCTCTATACGCTACTTGCACGTCTTCGTCGATGTTGTATTTCTTCATAAATGTTGACGTCACACGATAAAATGCTTTTAAGATAAGGAAATATCACATACACACTTCACCATGAACTCCTAGTTGGTAAGACGCCTGTCTCCCAGCCCGGAGGTTGTGAGTTCAAATCCTGCTGGATCCCAGATTTTTTTTTAATGGATTGAAGTCTGGTTTTTACTAAAGGCCTCTTTAACATCTTTCTGGTTATTTAGAAGAGATTGTCACATGACAGAAAGCCCGTCAGGTAACGAAAATGGAAATATAAGTCAGGTAATATAATATAATACAATGTAACTTCATGTATCCTTCTCAATGTATGTATTTTTACAGCGTCACATTGCATCATAGGAATAATCTTAACCAACGGTTTGCAAACTATGGCACGCGTGCCATTAGTGGTCCACGAGCAAGCAAGCGTCAAAATACTGAAGTTCCATGAAATTTCAACATAATTTAAAACAGGTTAAGGTCGGTTTACCCCAAAAATATTAAATAAATATTAGATAAATATTTTTGGGGCAAAGTACAATACAATATTTATGATACAAAACAATACTTTCGGACAGATTACGGGTCTGACCGGAAGATATACTATTTTGATACATTTTTAACAAATGTTACAAGACAACAGCAGGAATACTGATATCAGAAATAGAACTGTCATTATAAAAGACGCCTCAAAAAACTTAATTGTGGTTTGACTGGGCATAATATGATGCTCGTGGCCAATGGAACAGAAACGCCTACCAAATAAAACAGAATGTAATTAAACTGAAGGCCAAGAACTTAAATAACAGCAGTAGGAAGAGTGACGAAACGCTGGGTTGTTATCAAGAGTATGATCCAAATGACAGTTTGATGCCCAGGATAGACAACGGTGGAGATTCATGGGGGAGGTCTTTATCCAGCAGTGGAAAATCTGTGACTTAAGAAAGAGAGAAGGCGGATTGTTGGGAATGTGAACTTGTTTTTTTTTATTTCTTGTGTGATGATAATTTTATATAACTAATTTTAAACTCTACTTTTGAGCCTAAGTTTCTTTTGAGTATTTGCTTCATCACTGAGGATAGCGATCTTCATGACATGCACCAACATCGTTCACTACCCTCTTCCAGTTGTCCTTAGATTTACCTGAGCAGAGTGCTGATACTATCGAAGATCCTGTTGCAGTCTTGACTTGCACCCAAGCTTTACTTCATATCTTATAATTTGTAATGATGATCAACAGTCCTCAGGCTTGCATTGCAAAATAAGACAACAAAATAAACTAAATGTTTTAACAGCTTGACTGCTGAAGCTTGACGGTTGGCTTAAACCGAGAAGAACTACGGTCCAGTGAGGTTGAAGGGAAACAATGCCTTCATTTGAATTGCTACATGACATGAAATTGCTACGGAACACATTGTCTAGAAGAAAACAGACAGAGTAATGACGCTGGACATGGACGTTGAAAAGACAAAGATAATTTAGAGTGAGCGGCAGAAAAGTATTTTCTCGGCTTAGTGATGACCGTTTGTTTTTCAACCTTGGTTTTAGGTTCAACTCCCGATGATAAGA
Source organism: Odontocerum albicorne (assembly GCA_949825065.1). Lineage (NCBI taxonomy): Eukaryota > Metazoa > Arthropoda > Insecta > Trichoptera > Odontoceridae > Odontocerum > Odontocerum albicorne. The sequence continues at coordinate 35,150,396 of OX463853.1, read as the reverse complement.
AAAAAAATATCAACAATTATACATATATTTCTGGTTATTTCGAACAAATTAAAATGGAAGCGTATATATAAGCTTGTCAGACATAATACTAAGAATTCTTAACTTCGACCCGAAACATTTGGATTTAATTCCTGAAACGTGACAATAAATTTAGCCCTTCTTTTTCAAATTTTACTTCATCATTCTGTATCATCACGTATTGACGTTGTTCTTCATACGGAAAATAGAAACAGAAAAGAAGAATAAATTATTCTCACACTATATTTTTGACTATATTTTTCATACTGAGAGTAGAAACAGAAAAGAATAATACATTTTTACCAGACATTGTGAACAATGTACGCTTTTATTCCGTTTTTATGTCATCACGTAGTGCCTATGTTTTTCATACTGAGAGTGAAACAGAAAAGAAGAATAAATTACGACAAGATATTGTTAACAACACACACTATTATAATGATTTTTAGATCATTACGTAGTGATTATGTTTTCCACACTGAAATAAAAAACAGAAAAGAAGAATAAATTACTACCAGACACTACAAGATATTGTTAACAATGCACGCTTTTATTCCGTTTTTATATAATCACATAGTGACTATGTTTTCCATACTGAAAATAGAAACAGAAAACAATAATAAATTACTACAAGACATTGTTAACAATGCACGCTTTTATTATCATCACGTTTTGACTATATTTTTCATACTGAGAGTAGAAACAGAAAATAAGAATAAATCTCTGCCAGACATTGTTAACAATGTACGCTTTTATTCCGTTTTTTATGTCATCACGTAGTGACTATGTTTTTCATACTGAGAGTAGAAACAGAAAAGAAGAATAAATTACTACAATATATTGTTAACTACGTTCTTCATACTGAAAGTATAAACAAAAAAGGAGAATAAATAACTACAAGATATTGTTAACAATGCATGATTTTATTCCGTTTTTATATCATCACGTAGTGACTATGTTCTCCATACTGAAAGTAGAAACAGAAAATAAGAATAAACTACTACCAGACATTGTAAACAATGCACGTTCTCACTATGTTATCACATCATCACGTAGTGACGTATGTTCTCCATACTGAAAGTGGAAACAGAAAACAAGAATAAATTTTTCATTTCAAGATAATGAACTCGTGTGTTTTATTATGCAGTTTACAGAGTGGCAATATTTTATACCTATTTGATATAATATCTTGTGTCTATCTGAATTGCATAACTTTGATATTGTCGTATGAAAAAAGATAATATCAAAATACTTAAAAAGAATTTTCGAAATACGCAATCCATTGTTATTACACAACACACGAGGATACTTTTTATGTAACATTATTTTTCTTATTAAAATTGTAATTGCTATGAAGTTGTTTTACTTAGAATATCATCATCATCATGACTATCATGCACGTTTGTGAAGGCAGATAGAAAAAAAATCCACTTCATTCTATCCTGTCACACATTGTTCGCTTCCGCAACGTCCATACACATCGTCATACACAATCCCTTAGTATAAAGACTTTTCTCGTACCTTCTTATACTACTTGTATTGGTTATTTTTGTATCATTTCTTCTTTCTTCATGGCTGAACCATCTCAATGCTCATTTCTTCATATTCTTTCAATCCTCATTATTTCCTAATCTTGTTATTCTTTATTCTGTCAAACTTTATTGTTCACACATAACATGTGACGCTCTCATTTCTACCGCATTTATCTTATTTCCAGAACTTTTTGTAGTGCCCAAGTTTCAATTACAAATTGAGACCAAGCATCCATTATGAACAGTCAGCAATGTTTCTTTTGAAATGCTCTTTTTACTCTTATACATTGTTTCTACCGCATTTATCTTGATTTCATCACATTTTCACCACATCCACAAGTTTCTATTTTTTCATCTTAAGCATTGTATCTTCTTTCGATTGTGATTCTTTCATAAATCCATAACTTCTTATTCTGTCATACATTGTTTTCCACACGTGCTATGCAACGCTTTCATTTCTACTGCATTTATTTTACTTTCATCGCTTTTTTGGAGTCATCTAAGTTTTATTTTAAGATAAAATAACATATTTGGCCTAGGTGGGTATTCTTGAAGCTCTTCATAATATTATCTTTTATTAATAGTCTTTTCATTTATAGATTTTTGCCTAGGTGGGTATTCTTGAAGCTCTTCATAATATTCTCTTATATTAATAGTCTTTTCATTTATAGATTTTTGCCTAGGTGGGTATTCTTGAAGCTCTTCATAATATTCTCTTATATTTAAAGTCTTTTCATTTATAGATTTTTGCCTAGGTGGGTATTCTTGAAGCTCTTCATAACATTCTTTTATATTCATAGTCTTTACATTTATAGATTTGTACCTAGGTGTGCATTCTTGAAGCTCTTCATAATATTCTCTTATATTAATAGTCTTTTCATTTATAGATTTTTGCCTAGGTGTGTATTTTTGAAGCTCTTCATAATATTATCTTATATTAATAGTCTTTTCATTTATAGATTTTTGCCTAGGTGGGTATTCTTGAAGCTCTTCATAACATTTTCTTATATTTATAGTCTTTTCATTTATAGATTTTTGCCTAGGTGGGTATTCTTGAAGCTTTTCATTATATTCTCTTATATTTATGATAAAGTCTATTTATTTATAGATTTTAGCCTCGGTGGGTATTCTTGAAGCTATTCATAATATTCTCTTATATTTATAGTCTATTCATTTATAGATTTTTGCCTAGGTGAGTATTATTGAAGCTTTTCATTATATTCTCTTATATTTATAATCTATTCCTTATTAGTTTTATTCTATAGCAGTGTAATTTATGTAATTTGAATGTGTTTATTTTTGCTATTGCACAATACATATTATTATTGCCTCATATTAAATATTTGATAATATTTCATAACTGATGTCATTACATTATATCATAACTGATAATCTTTATTTTTTTTATTAATTTTATTTTTTTTGAGTAATATTTTGATTAATTCGATTTTTTATTATCTTGATATACCAAGTAGAACAAAAACAATATAGTTTAATTGATTATTCACAAAAAAATAGAATTCATGTCATTGTAGTTTACGTTTTGTCTGCCTTAAATTGTTCGAGCGTGACGCGTGTAGCTTTAATAAACACTTGAAGACACCCCAACAAGGAAGCCTACTATTTTTTTAAATATATATGAATACTACACGCAAACACTATACTTCATCTAAAGCCGAAATGTTATTAGGTGTACAAATAAGTTTCCGCCGTTTTTTATAAAAAAATGGGCATTTATTGTGAAAGAACGGAACCTCATGTTTTATTCGAAGTAGTACCCATCGCTTGCCACTACTTTTCCCCATCTTTCTGTCAGCATACGAATACCGCGTCAGTCATCATCATCATCTTTTGAGGCTATCCACGAATCGACTCAATTTTTGGTATCTTCATATGATGTGAAGTGCTGCTCAGACAGGCCATGCGTCATCGATCAAAACAAGTGGTAATCAGAAGGAGCAATGTCTGGTGAATACAGCGGGTGGGGTAAAACTTCTCAATTGAGTGTTTCCAAATAGGTTTTGACCGGTGCCGCAACATGTGGACTAGCATTATCATGCAGGAGAATAATTTTGTCGTGTCTGGCGTAGTAGTGGGCGCGCTTTTCCTCGAGTGCTCGACTCAATCTCATCAATTATGTTCGGTAGACAGCCCCAGCAATGGTTTCATTCGGTTTGAGCAACTCATAATACACGACACCAAGCTGATCCCACCAAATACACAACAAGAGTTTTTTTCCATGAATATTTGGCTTAGCCGTAGATGTTGAAGCATGACCAGGGGATCCCCATGATTTCTTCCTTTTTGGATTATCATAATGGATGCATTTTTCATCACCAGTGACTATATGGTGCAGAAAACCCTTTCGTTTATGCCTGGCAAGCAGCATTTCACATGTGGAAAATCGGCGTTCAACGTTTCTCGGTGTCAGTTCATATGGAACCCAATTTCCTTGTTTTTGAATCATTCCCAATGATTTCAACCTATGTGAAATTGCTTGTTGAGTCACTCCTAATGTAAGTGCAAGTTCTTCTTGCGTTTGGCACGAATCTTGATCCAATAATACTTCCAATTCCGCGTCTTCGTACACTTTCGGCCTTCCGCTACGTTCTTTGTCTTCGATGTCAAATTCACCGTTCTTAAACTTTTGAAACCACTCACGACAACTTCTCTCACTTAAGGCAGCCTCACCATATGCTTCTACAAGCAATCGATGCGCCTCAGCTGCAGATTTCTTCAAATTGAAGAAGTAAATCAAAAGTTCCCGCAAATGACGCTTATTCGGCTCAAAACTTGACATTTTCGAACACAAAAAAATATGTTATACTGATAAAAATTCACTAATATTTCAAGGTCATGTTGTTGACAGATGTCCAACCTTACGATAATGACATTTTACATCTGACAATTTTAACCATAACTTACTGGTGGCGCCAACTTTTGTCAAACGGCGGTGACTTATTTGTACACCCAATACTATTACATATCGGAAGATCTACAAACATTTTATTCGCAGTTAATTTTCCCTTGGTCAGTTTTCTGCGGTTTTCTTACCAAATATGTTTACCTAAACATATGTAGATGCGAGAAAGTTTCTAATATAATGGCCTCAACCACCACCTTTTTTATATTCACACACCTTAATTTGTGTTCCCCCTATTTTTTAATCCGTTCATAATAGTTGGCTCGATTCCTGATTTAGAAAAGTTTTTCAGGAGAGGGTGCTTTCTAAACGGTGCTATATAAAATGTCATTTTGTAATTATTATTAACCAATCACAACTTTATTTTAATTTAATTTAATTTATTTTAAACATGACGAGAAATATACATAATTTGCGAAAAAACAACATAATTCGGACACACAATTTTAATGAATCTGGGTTTGTTGCCTTTTATTTGTCATGTATCCAGTAAACTAGGCTTTTGCCTGTATCTCACTGAGGACATATACCATGAAAAAGTAAATCGATTTTTTTTTCCGATTTTGGATTATATAAAACCTCGTGGCCCATTCGCATCAACCTGACAAACAGTGACACTCAATTATATATGTACACATCACGCGAAAGCAAAAAAACAATATATTTATACAAAAATATAAATATAAAACAACAAAAAACACCACACTCAAGAGCTCACACAAACCTCTTCCACAAGTCATTATCACTCTTGCAAACCCAAGTACTCAAAATATGTTTTAACCCTAGGGATGGTGAACATTTGATCAGTTTTCATATTAAAGAGGTTTGAAGCAAACATTAGACCTGAATCCATTATTTTAAAAAATCTAGGCGTCGGAGATCGTCAATATTGTTACGACAAAAACGTTTTTACCAGACGGGTACCCTTTTTTATTTCTTTAAAATTGGACTCGTACCCGAAACATTTGGGTGGTAGTCAAGAGTCTTATCAACTGGGCCATGGAGGTCGCCAATCATGGTGATGTTAAATATATAATTATTTCGAGATGAGATCAGTATGGTGGAGTCATAATGAACATAATCACAACCTCATTAAAGTGTCATACTAACTCGTTCCATACGCCCCCACCGTGCAATGTATTGATATTTTACATACAAGAACTTGTTGCTCGACGGTGCGTAACACGAAAATAGATGTTACGAAATCTTATAGTTTACGGCGTTGGTCCATTAAGAACTGAACGACCAGATTAAACGAAGCTGATACTAAATGAACGTGTATACTCGTATATTTACAAACAGAGTTTATCTCTTTTTGAAATTACGAAGACAAAGTTCTCATTATTGGTATGGGATTACAATAATTATTACCTTACTGTATTTTAGAAGACATGGTTGTTTAATATGTCCAACACCTCCAGATATTCGGCCATTTTAACAATGTTTAGAAAGCAAACTCTCATCAAGGGCGCTCTTCCTCTGGACTTAATCTCACTATTATTGGCAGATTAAAAATATTGCAAAATAAATATATATACGAGTATATATAAGTCGAGTGTAAAGATCGTCATTGCACGGAAGTCTAGTGTGTTACCGCGCGGCCATACATATGTTTAGAGAATACATTAGCAGAGAATACCGCAAAAAATTTACCAAGGAAAGACTTACTAAGATGACCTTCGTGGTCTAGTTGGTAAGACGCTTGTCTTCTGACCCGGAGATTGCGGATTTGATTCCCATTGGAGTTCAGATTTTTTCGAAATGGATACCAGTGTAATTTTCATATTTTTATTTTTTCCAGATCAGATTTGTTAGGCAACCAGATGTTATATATGACATATACGTTAGACAACCAGATATTATATATGACATATATGTTAGACAACCAGATATTATTGTATATATGACATATGGTATACGTTAGATAACCAGATATTACATATGATATATGCGTTAGACAACCAGATATTATATATGACACATACGTTAGACAACCAGATATTATATATGACACATACGTTAGACAACCAGATATTATATATGACACATACGTTAGACAACCAGATATTATATATGACATATATGTTAGACAACCAGATATTACATATGACATATACGTTAGACTTTTTCCACATTCAAGTAAAAAATAATTTAAGTTATCTAAATTCTATTATTAAGAGCAATCCAATTGATAATTAAAAACTGAAATTATTTATAGTACCGTTTAGACAGAAAACCACACTAAGGGGCGCTAGATGTTGAGTTAACTTTAAAAAAATGAAACAAAAGATGACGACCTCATTAGCCTTGTTGGTAAGAAGCTTGATATCCATCCGAGGCTTTCAAGTTCGATTTACTGAAACCGCTTTACCAGATTGGGACCCAAAAAAAGAATAAGTCTAGTAAAAGGGTTCTTCTACTAATAATACACTGACAAGCTACACTGTTGATAATTCTAGCTCTGAGTATTTGTCCGACTTTGGGACACCTTACACCTTCATCGGACATTGTGAGACAGACGTGAGATATTGTGCTTGGTACTACACGCTGAGTATGTGTGCAAGTGTTTTTACCTCTGGGCGTGCGATACTATTGCCAGCACGCGTAACGATGAACTCGAGTTCCATGCTTTCTCCAGTGGTTCTAAATTCTAAGGCTTGATTACTGGGGCTGAAAACAATATTGTCTTCCGACTATGTTCTCTAATATGTCTGATTTAACAGTTTGGATATATTGAAGGGTACCAATGAAAGAATAATTATAGTTGCGTTGAAAATTAGTTCAGGGAAGAAAACTATGAAAAATGGGAATGTAAAGGGCATAAATGTAAAAAAAAGGATCTTTGGAATATGAAATTAATGCAAATTGAAACTTAATTTATGTCTAAGCATGATGTTAATATTACAAATAAACAACTCTCTTTTTTATCACTAAGAATTTATGTAATTAAACTGTTGAATAACTCGTGAACTATTGTGAATTTATTTCATCAAAAGTATTTTAAGACGCACTAGTATGAACTGGAGTAAGGTTGTCAAGTGCAAAAATAGATAAGTTGATTTTTCAAGTGACAAGTTAATTTTTTACCCCCAAATCGTTATTAATGAATGATACGGCATGACATTGCCCTCAATAGCTATGTCTATTTTTTATTTATCTATAGTATATTTGGTTACAATTGATAAAATAATATCTATATCTATTTTTTATTTATCTATATTTTGTTCCAATTGATAAAATAATAGCTATGCAATTTTTTATTTATCTATATTTTGTTAAAATTGATAAAATATTATCTATGTCTATTTTTTATTTATCTATTGTATATTTTGTTGCAAGTGATAAAATAATAGCTATGTCTATTTTTTATTCATCTATATTTTGTTACAATTGATAAAATAATAGCTTTGTCTATTTTTTGTTTATCTATATTTTGTTACAATTGATAAAATAATATCTATGTCTATTTTTTATTTATCTATATATTGTTGCAATTGATAAAATAATAGCTATGTCTATTTTTTATTTATCTATATTCGTTACAATTGATAAAATAATAGCTGTGTCTATTTTTCTATTTATCTATATTTTGTTACAATTGACAAAATAATAGCTATGTCTATTTTCTATTTATCTATATTTTGTTACAATTGACAAAATAATAGCTATGTCTATTTTTTATTTATCTATAATTTGTAACAATTGATAAAATAATAGCTATGTCTTTTTTTTATTTATTTATTTTTTGTTACAATTGATAAAATATTTTTTATATGATGATTTTACTGAATATTCCTAGCAACCTCTGTGGCCTAGAAGTTTGTCTTTCTGTCAGGATTTTAGATTTAATGGTATTCAAATGAATTTAAAAAAAATATAACAATTAAAGTTGCAAAATATAAAGTCAAGGTGATGGACAAATGTGAAAGGAAAAGTAAATACGACATATGGGTGAGTAATGAAAGAGGCGAGCAAGTTGAAAGATTTTGACAGTATTTTCTTAAATGATGGAAAGTTATGTTTTTAAAAAAATTATGATTATAATTATGATTGTAATAAAAAAATTATGATTATAATAAAAAAATATGATTAAAATAAAAAAAATATATGATTATAATAAAAAAATAAATTAATATGAACACTATACACATATTACCATGAATCATACACAGATATCAGAAAGCAGAACGTACATGCATAAAACCTATCATAAAGGATCTTTCAAATTGAGCGGTTTTTTTTAATTCTTGGTGTACGGCACCGGTACAAAGAACTGTATCATAGATGGATGGCTGCTGCGCAATGCTCGGAGAATTCAGCTCACGTTCAGAGGCGTAGATCGGTGAAAAGGTAGCAGGGTTAAGAGATTCCTCTTAGGCAGATAGTAGCTGGTTTCAAGTACAAGTTGGTAGGTAGAGAGAACTGAGAATGCTTTATTTGGTCTTTGGCGCTTCTTATGATTTGAGCGACCGATCGATCATCGCAAGCGCCATTTTCCGGCACAACATGCGCTCACAACTTGCAAAATACCACAATTTTCGGGAGTTTTGCGTATGTATAGGTCGGCCGGCCAGTGATATAGTTTAGCGGTGGCCGCGCACAAGCCGCGTCATCGAAAATTTTGACAAAAGCGTGGACATTTGGCGATTTTGTTTATTGTGTTTAAATGTCATACATTACTATATACTTCAATGACCAATAACTTTTTTTTTAAATCAAAGCACATTGTGTGCTTTATTCAAGAATTAAAAAAATTAGAATAAAAAAAAACGCTCAATTTGAAAGACCCTTTATACATAAAACAAACATAAGACAGGCCAAGACTGAGGAGATCCAAACCCCTACCACATAAACAATAATAATAAGCTCTTTGGAAAAGAATATACATTCAATTCTTCTACGTACTTTCACATATCTCGAAAAGTTTAGAGGATAAAAAACTCAACGAGAAGGAAAATATGTTTGGTTTAAATGAAAAACGCTTATTGAGAGACTTTTAAATATATTAAGACCGTCGCCAAGTATTTCCGAGACAGTAGTACGAGTATAACATAATAGTCACATAATCTAATCGATGCAATCTGGGTATTAAAAAAATAAACTCAGTTCAGGGGTAGCCAACCTTTTCGTGTCGCGTGCCAAAATTGAAATTCGTTAAAAACTGGCGATCCGCGTGTCGCTATTATTATTAAACAACTTCGTTTTTTCATGATTTATAAAAAAAATTCTCGTGCATTTTTTTTACTTAATTAATAGGCACATCAAAATTTGAATGCATGAAAATGACGTGACTTGTTCCAGTTTGTCCTAATTTATATAGCGCTGTTGTGTATTTTTACTATCATCCCAAGAGCATTGTATCAAGTATACCATTGACTTGCTGATAGGCTGCTACAAAGCGCCACCTAAGGATATTTTAGTAATAATCGATCTTACCAGCCCGGAATCATAGTGGAAAAAAATGTTACATCACATCAATCACAGGAAATCAAATCCAGGACACTTGGTTCGTGAGACTAACGAATTTACCACTAAACTATTTTCTTTTCTGAGACATTATTTGAAGGGATTCAATGAAAAATTAAAAGAAATGAAAAAAATTTAAATTGACGATTGAAATTGTATGTACACGACCGACACGTTTAAAACACAAGCATAGATTAACCAAATACATATACAGTCTGCCTGCCTCTGATTCGTTAAATTTTCCACCAATTGTATCGTATTGCACGACTCGTGTAACCTTGACCATGAGCGCTGCAGGTGCAGGTGCACACGTGTCTATAAATATAAACAACATATTTCTGCTTGGGATTGGAAAAATTTAACGCAAATAGCGGGAAAACGTGAATTCCAGGCACGTAAAAACGGGGTTTCACTGTACTAGTTTTTTTTTTCTTTCTATTGTATAACACTACGTACAAGTCAATGTCAAATTGAATTTATTGTTGTTTTTTAAAACTTTGTACCAATTAGGTCATTAGACTGTTGAAATAATGAGAAAAAAAAAAATTAAAAACCCTTTTAAATATATTATTAGTTTAGTATGTTAACTCATGTCGCTTTTACGTTTGTCCAGCCCTGGCCTAGATGAACCTTTTATGGGAAAGATGACAGATGTAATAACTAATATTATTGGAATACGGTGGAAGAAATGGAGTACATAATATATTACGCTTTAATTATAACTGCAGTCAGATTGGGACAGGGCCGTACCTAGAAATTAACCACCCACGATTTGACGGCGTTAGTATATTAAGATTGATTTATTTAACACTTTTATTGGAAATACAATTTGGCGGGCTTATTGCCAAGCAGTAATATCTTCCAACAAACCAGACAAAAGTAAATGAAACAAGTTACATGGTCGCAAAAAACATTCAAATGACTAACCATCCCCACGAAACACATGAACACATAAATGAGCATAGGCCAACAAACTCTACAAAGACACACAATCACCCGAACATTACTTTTCATGTAAAGTGAGATATCATAAATTAAAGGATAAGTGGAGAGGGAAGGAAAAAAATCAGGAATGATACACGTTATATTACTGACTTGAAATTAAGGGTTTTTTCAGTCGCTTTTTTCAGTCGCATGTCAAGGACGGAGTGAGTCTAACATTAGTTTGTAACTAATTCCAGACTCTCACTGCATGGACAGTAAAGGACGACGTAAAAAAAGAAAAGCTGTGAACTGGAAAGACCAATAGACAATCTATGTTTGAGCGTAGCGCTAGTCCATAATCGGAAAGACATTGAAAATTTAGGACGATATAGGTGGCGACAGGACAGTTAAGGATATCATACAATAGAAACAGTATATGAATTCGGCGTCTATTTCTAACGTTCAACCAATTCAATGCCTTTTGGTATGAAGTTATATGATCGTACTTTCGTAGGTTAAAAATAAATCTTAGACATACATTTTAAATATGCTGTAATTTGTACTGATGTTCCTCTGTAACATTCAAGTAACAGACGTCCGCATAGTCCAGAATCGAAAAGGGCAGATATTGCACGAGTATAATTTTGGTTTTAGTAGGTAGGAATCTTTGCAGCGCTTTAAGGGAATGAAGGCTGAGGAAGATCCTTCGGCTTACCTAGTTTATTTGATCTCGTCATGAGATAGTGTTATCCATTAGCACTCTTGGGGTTTTAACAGATTTATGTAATGGCATGATAGAGTCATCAAGTAATATTAGAGGGAGTAAGTCAGTGTTGAATTTACTGAGAAGCTGAGGGCTGCCAATGAGGATCGCTTGAGACTTCGTAGGATTAATGAGTAAACCATGCTCCCTAGTTTAGTCGGAGATCAATTGAAGGTCCACATTTAGATCGTTCAATGCTGATTCAATGCAATGTGAAACCAATTTGGATCAAAATGAATAGACATAATATCTGCAGATCACCACATACAAATGATAAGAACACTTAAGAGATTATGTTATTGGGTTTATGATGATAAGAACACTTAAGAGTTTGTGTTATTGGGCTTATGAATATATAAAAAAAGGAGTGGAGAGAGAATTCCACCTTGGGGAACGCCCGCAGAGAGATCAGTCCATTTAGATATACGCTCTTGGTATTTACAATATTGTTGTCTTCCTTTTAAACAACTCGAAAACCAAACAATGACCGATTAAGATAATAGATTCGCACCCTGCAGGATAGACGATCAATTTCAAACATTGCATAATACTTTTACAGTATGTAATGTATTGTAATTTGCTAGGTTCATTACTAAATTTGTTAGGCTCATTACTAAATTTGTTAGGCTCATTACTTAATTTGTTAGGTTCATTACTAAATTTGTTAAGCTGATTACTAAATTTGTTAGGCTCATTACTAAATTTGTTAGGCTCATTGCTAAATTTGTTAAGCTCATTAATAAATTTGTTAGGCTCATTATTAAATTTACAAATGAACCTTTTAAAACTAACCTACCTGGGAGACTCGGGTTTTATTCCCGATGATATCTTTAAAAAAAAAGAAAAGGCTCCTAGTTTGGTAAAATTTATATTTTGGGTAACAATACTCGCATTGAACGAATGTGGTTGTGTTGACAATACGTGTATTAATGAATACCAAGATCCGTGCTTACTTCAGTGGTTCTGAGCCCGAATGTTCGATTTCTGGGGCTGAAGTCAATATTGTCTCCCGGTCACGCTGTTGATCACCAATTTTGATAGAAGTGTACCATACAAAATCAGAATTAAATTCATTTTTGTAAATCTTTGTTAAAATATCAAAACATGATTGATTCGCTTTTATTAGCTTCCCAATAGACTCCTTGTACATTGATAATTTATTCCTGTCACTTACAAAGATGTGAAAAGGCCAATATATGAATACAAACACACCATCATGCCATTTTCCTACTGATACAGGTAAATAGTTCAGAGCGCAACGTTTTCCCATCCCGGCATACCTTCTGTGCTCCCTCTACATCTATATATCTTCTCATACTTACCTCTTCTTTCAAAATTTAATAACTTGGTCCTACTATGCTTTTTTCGATCTTCCTTGAACACGTAACCACATACGTTCACATTTATCCTTTATAATTCAATTTTATATTCTATCATACATCTACAAACCACATATTTTTCACAGTGTATGCATTTGCAGCGCATTTGCTTGGTTCTTGTATTGTATAATATTTAAAGTATCACATTAGGACGACCACCGTTACCTATTTGGTAGAACGCCTATCTTCCAACCTTAGGGCTATAAGTTGAATTCCCGTTGGTACCCACATTTTAAAAAAAGAGTTCCAATCTGGTTATCACTCAATAAGTCTTTATAATATTTCTGGTTGATTGGAAGTGATTGTCACATAGTAATAAATCCACCAGGATGGTCTGTATTCACCAATCAAGCCTAACACAATATTTAGTAAACAATATGAAAAACTAATTTTTATAGGGTCTTTCAAATTGAGCGGTTTTTTAATTCCATTTTTTTTAATTCTTGAATAAAACACTCAATTTGCTTTGAGTTCAAAAAACTTTTTATTGGTCATTAAAGTATAATGTATGACATTTAAACACAAAAAACAATTTCCGCCAAATGTCTACCTCTTGCAGCTCCACAGATGTTCACTCTTTTGTCAACATTTTCGATGACATTGTGGCATAATTGCGGTTCTATATTACCAATAACGCGAATAATATTGTCTTTCAGGTCAGGAATTGATTGAGGGCCATTCTTATACACCTGCATTTTCACGTAACCCTAGAGAAAATAGTCCAACGGTGTCCGATCACATTATGTTGGTGGCCAATTAACATCACCGTTTCCGGAGATTACAATACATAAAATAATTTTCAATTTTAACGCGTAGTTGTATTGTATACGACTTCATTTTTATAAATGCCATACATTACACTTCTCAAATGTCATAAGACCGAGGCAAGTTCGTGACGCCACCTGTGTTTTATCAAAGTATTAAAAAAAACCGCTCAATTTGAAAGACCTTTTTTTTAACCTGGCGAGTTTATTACCATGTGGCAATCTCTCCAACCAACCAGAAAGATGTTTTTATAGGCCCTAAGTGTTAACCAGACTGGAATCCTATTTAAAAAAATCTGGGTTCCAGCGGGGATCAAACCCGCAGCCTCCGGATCAGCAGACAACTGTCTTACCCTTTATATTAGTGTAAAAATTGTTATGGAGTTGAGTTGGATAACATGATGGTCGCTAATAAAGATAAGACCACGGGTGCCAACTTGACGAAATAAAATATATCATTTGACATCCCTATTCCCAGAAAACTCAGGAAAATATAATAACTTATTCAAATTTAATGACTTTGACTTATTGAACTTAAAGACGAAAAATGAATCACAAGGCGTTGAAATAAAAATGAATCACAAGGCGTTGAAATAAAGCAATATAATGATTTCTAGGTGAAATAAATTTTATGCTATAAGAAGAGAAAGCAATTAATTGTACGGTATTAAAATTACATCTGACAAACTCGTAATTATGATATTCGATATAAACGCGTTTTTCCAACCGCGAATATTTAAATTTTATCACTTAAGCTAGTAATATTCTTCTTTGATGGGACTAAACCTTATATCGAGTCTATTGGGGTCGTGGAATATGAAGATGGATGACTTTTCGAAGATATTGCAGTCTACATTTTCAGAACATTCTCAAGGCAATGTTACCGAATGTTGTTTACTAGTAAATAAACTTTGTGAAAATCTTTGGATATAAATAATATTTTTTAAACAGAATTGTGGTCAAGTAGGTAAGATACTTGTTATCCAATCAAGGGGTTGCGGTTTTGATTCTGGTTGGAATATAGATTTTTCAAAAAGGATTTTTGTCTAATTTTCACTTGATGTCTCTCAAATATTTTTCATTTTGGTCGGAAGATATTGTGACATTGAAATAATCCCACCATGGTGTATACTGTATCATATACAACAGAAATAAAATATAATATAATGAAATTTGTAGGGAGAACGTTAATAAAGTTTTTGAAGTCTCAAAGAAATGCACATAAAGAAAGAAAACGTGAGATTAAAATTCTTATAAATGTTAAAAGTGGTTACAATGTCGATCTTGGTTTTTGGTTGAAATTGTTAAGTGTTATGTGTTTATTGTTTCATCGCATGGTGTAAAGCATTCTCACTCACAAAAACCATGATTAAAAATATTTAAGCTTTTGAAGAAGGCTTCGTTAGGTCTACACAGAAGAAGGCTTCGTTCAAGCTGGTTGAGTAGAGAAAAACACGTATACAAAATTCATTAAAATATAAAAAAAACAATGCGTAAAAGTGAAAATATTTGGGACATCCTGAAAAGCTCAAAAATTCCATCATGGAAAACTCGTATACTAAAAAGACGAGGACCTTGAAGGCAGAGAACTTCGGGTACCATTATTAAAATAATGGTACCCTAAAATAATGGCACTGCTGAAGAATCTGAGAGGGTCCCATTATTAAAATAATAAAAGTCAATGTCCACTGAGCATATACGGCATAAGGAGAAGTATCAACATAACCGTCACAATAACTCTCCAGAGTCTTAGGACTCTTGATCGTAATCTATATCGTGAATGAACTATACCTGTTAGAAATTCAAAAGCTCTTTAAATATAATATCCACATTGACATATAATCGAATGTAGAACGTGTGATGAAGAGTTATTGAACATGATTTTAATATGGATGTTAAGATTGTCATACGGTTGAAATTTTGCAAGTGATAGCTTGGGTTTTAAGCATATGAAAGTTTCAGTAGAATGTTTGAATATTGATAATAAATAAATGAAATTAGTGACTAAGGAATGAGACTACTACTTCACAGGCCTTGCTTAGTGAAGTGGTTTTGTATATCCACAAAACCACTTTAGCTCTTTGTGGTTTATCGATATGCTAAGCCAATGTATTTTGTGGGCATTACTGGTCAGTCTAGGATCGGTTAGCTAGTACTCAGCTCCTGATCCGCTGACGTTTCAGACTCTTCACCTTTAGCTCCAAGTAGCTGTCAGTGCACGGACAGTACTCAGCCCCAGGTCCGCTGACATCTCAGACTCTTCACTTTCTGATCCAAGTAGCTGTCAGTGCACGGAGAGTACTCAGCCCCAGGTCCGCTTATATCTCAGACTCTTCACTTTCAGCTCCAAGTAGCTGTCAGTGCACAAACAGTACTCTGCCTCTGGTCCGCTGACATTTCAAACTCTTCATTTTTAACTTCAAGTAGCTGTCAGTGCACATACATTACTTATCCCCTAGTCTGCTGACATCTAAGACTCTTCATATTTAGCTCCAAGTAGCTGTCAGTGCACGGACAGTACTCAGCCCCTGGTCTGCTGACATCTCAAACTCTTCATCTTTAGCTTCAAGTAGCTGTCAGTGCACGGACAGTATTGCGTATCTAATGAAATGTGTGGAAATCTGTTCTCTATTTTATCTGTTTAACTTATACCATATGACTTTTTTGATCATATATGTATATTTTTCCACTTAAGCGATGTATTCCAGCAAGCATTGGACCGTGAAAATAAACAAAGAACGTGGTTTCGGAAACCTTGATGTTACGCCCATGTAAATTTAGAGTTTTTGTTTTAGTGGGGTATTGTAAAATGATGTAAAGAAATAAATTCCATTGATGGTATAATATTTCACTCGGGAAAAATTGTTGCAGCGAATAATATCACATAGTTAGTGGCGTCTCAGCGCTTAAAAAAATCCTAAAAATACTGTTTTTAATTTTTCCTAAACAGACATAATTACTACGAGTATTTTTCAACATTAATATGCATATTATTAGATAAACATATTTAGTT
The DNA here is from genome assembly GCA_949825065.1 of Odontocerum albicorne. Lineage (NCBI taxonomy): Eukaryota > Metazoa > Arthropoda > Insecta > Trichoptera > Odontoceridae > Odontocerum > Odontocerum albicorne. Next base: position 35,133,614 of record OX463853.1, on the reverse strand, counting down.
GAAATATTTGACTAAACTAAATCAATTAATTAAAACCGTTATCTTTTTAGATGATGAAATAAATGTATTAAGTCAGTAAGTAAGTAACATTACGAATAGATTAGTGAGTATTCATAAAAGTTGATAAAATAGTTCTACAATCATATTTATTCTAAAAGGAAAATACATTTATGTATGTGTATATTATATATCACGAGAAATTCTATAAATGTTTAATTTATGAAAAAAAAAACAGGTTATTTAATGTGGATACTGGATACACAAGTTTTGTGTCTTTGGGTTTGCTACATTTAATTTGTCGTGTCCTCAGAAAACTAGTTTTTTGCCTCACTATAAAATCCACTTATAAAAATTATGATAAAAATTCAATTTTCTTTTTATTTTATATCATAATAAAGTTGTTTGTTTGAAAATCGTTCATCAAGAATTCAATAATTTGAGTAGGAGAAATAATTTTCTTATTTTACAAAAAGTATGTGAATAAAAAGTGAATTCATAAGGCTATATTGACATTGTCACTCTCCGTGGAGATCCAGGTGAGATGCGTGGGCCGTGGGAGGGGTCGCAAGTATCGCCCTTCGCCACCCAGGGCTCCTCCCCCCTCCCCACGCAACTCCCGCCCTACATATAACTACCAAAAGGCAAATTTTTTACTCTTAAAGAATATTTTACTACACTTCGACTGGAACACCCTGTATAGCATAGATAATATTGACGAAGCCGTAGAGTACTTCCATAGTGTCATTTACGGAACGCTAGATATCTGCGTCCCACAGAAACATAATCTACCAAATTTGCCCAACTATCCAGTTTGGTTCAATGTCGATATAATCCGAGATCTCAAAAATAAAAACAAACTTCACAACAATTATCTTCAAAGCAGAAACCAGGCTGATTACTTAGAATACTCGAGGCTGAGAGCCAAATTAAAAACTCAAATAAAACAATCGCGCCATGAGTATTTAGCCAAGATAGAGACCGACATCCGAGGAAACCCTTCGAATCTTTGGAATCATGTAAAAAATAGAAAAACGAATAAAACTAGCTTCAAGTCTATGAAACTGGGAGACAGTATAACCGAAGACTCCCAAAAGATTGCAGAAAACTTTGCACAATATTTTCAATCAGTTTACGTAGATTCAGCGGCCAAATATGACACAAAAAATATTTTAAACAGTTCGTCAGACAGCAGAAGCATATCGCTCCATTCCATTTCTAAGGAAGACGTGCTGAAAAGCATAAACTCCTTGCAAACCGACAAAGCAATCGGACCAGATGGGTTATCAGCCGACATTTTCAAAGTCTGTGCGAAATACGTGTGTGATCCCATCTGCTACATATTTAACTTGAGCATAAATACCAATACATTTCCCGTAAGCTGGAAGACAACCAGGGTCTGCCCTATCTTCAAATCGGGAGACCCGTTAGACTCTCATAATTACAGACCTGTAGCTGTTCTCTCTTTGCTTCCAAAAATTTTCGAAACTGTACTGTGCAACCAATTGACCCACCAAGTGTCAACAAGACTTATTGGAAACCAGCATGGCTTTTTGCCAAAACGATCGACTGTTACTAATCTTCTCTCTCTCACACAACAGATTGCGTCAAACTTAGATGAACTTTCACAAACGGACGTAATATATACAGACTTTCAGAAAGCTTTCGACAAAGTTGATCACGATATATTACTTAAGAAAATGCACAAACTTGGCTTCAGCGATAATCTAATTGGATTATTTGCATCTTACCTAAAAGAAAGATCTCAATACGTAACAATCCGTAACAAGTCTTCTGTGGAATTTATCGCAAGATCTGGTATACCACAAGGATCCAATTTAGGTCCCCTACTATTCCTCATATTAATAGACGACATTCAAAATTCCATAAGTCACTCGACATGTTTATTGTTCGCTGACGACTTGAAAATATTCAAAAAGATCAATTCACCTCAGGACTGTGCACAGTTACAAAAGGACCTAGACTCCCTAGTCTCCTGGAGTGAGCAAAATCATCTTCTGTTCAACATTAATAAATGTGTCTGTGTATCTTATAGTCGATCGTTTTCACCAATCCACCATCAGTATACTATACAGGGAGTGGCACTAAACAGAGTTTCTGAATTCAAGGATTTGGGCGTAACCTTCGATGTCGGACTCACGTTCGTTAACCATGTCTCACGTTTGATATCGGACTGTTACAAACTACTCGGTTTTGTAATGAGAATATCAAGAGAATTTAACAGCACCGATATCCTCCGAAATTTATATAATTATCTAATTAGAACCAAATTAGAATATGCATCTACGGTTTGGGCTCCTCACCAGCTCAAATACAAAAACAATATAGAACAAATACAAAAAAAATTCCTCAGATATCTATGGTACAGAACAAAGGGCGATTACCCAAAATATGCTCACCATGCCGAACTTCTCACGGTGTGTAACTATAGAAGCCTTGAAACAAGAAGGCAAGAATCCATTGCGATATTCCTAATAAAGGTTTTCCAAGGTTCCTTTAACTGTCCCGCGATTCTAGAAGCACTAAGCTTATATGTACCCAATAAATATATCCGTGCAAGGAATCACCCTCTGTTCTACATACCAACTTACAGGACGAATATCATGGCTAAACACTCAGTCACGCGTGGTATAGAGATATTGAACCAACTGAATGACACGGTTGATATATTCTCAGTACCGTCTAGCAGTATGAGAAGAATCCTGGCTGATATTATTCCTAACGAATAAGCTAACGCTAGAAGCAAACCCTCTTTGTGTAACAGGAGAAATCCGTGCAAAGTGGATAAAAAAAAAAAAAAAAAAAAAAAAAAAAAAAAAAAAAAAAAAAAAAAAAAAAAAAATTGTGCCAAGGTTCACCCTGATGCATGAAAATTCTGAAAAGTTTTCCCTCTGAAAACTTCCCCATCAGAATTAGAGCACCAACGCACCTAGAGACGCTGAGCGAATATAAAATATCGCTGTCTCACGGTTTACTGTGTGTCTCTGTCTGCCCTATATGAATTTGCGTTTCCGTCCAGTGTGTATTGGAGATCGCTCCGGTAGTATTGGCAAACTTGGCCGGTCAATTTGAAAGGAATATTTTTTTAAATTTTACTTAAATTTTTTTTGAATTTTCACTTAAATAAAAATACTCGTACTCTTTGTCAGTATTCTTACACATACTTAATCTATACAAACATTTAACATTTCTGGAAGTCATGTTTGCGAATATATAATTTAATTATTGCGAATTATTTCTCCGGTTTAGCGCACCAACGCACCTCCAGACCAGCCGCCACTGGTTAGAGTAACAGCTAATAATAATTTACATAAAATAATCAAATTTTGCGCTTTATACGCCCTAAACTACGAAATTCAATTAATAAATACTGCATTGATCAAATTGTTTCATTTCAGATTATATAGTAGTTGTATCAACAAATTTTAGGAAAAACGACTCCTCTAAGGAAGAAAACATTACCAACAAAAATATAACAAAATATGACTGAAGTGAATCGTCCCACTTCACCAGACATGACAAACGATGACCCTGTAAATACACCAAAGTCGATAGCAGCTTACGCTATGAAGATGCTGAAATTTATCGGAGTGTGGAACCCATGTTTGACAGGCTTTGTCATTAGCTGTGCATGTTTGGTGAACACATCTCACTTGCTGTATGCGTATAAAAAGTCTACCGGAATTGAGAGCATCACCGAAGCTTTGTTACCTGTGTCTGGGGCATTTTTCGAGACCATCAAATATGTTATCACAATTTATAAAAAAAAATATCTAATAGAACTATATGATCATCTGCAAAAAGACTGGGAGGAAAGTGAGTGGATTTTTTTTCATTGTTGCCCTTCAAACGTGGTAAAATTGTACAAGAAAAGTTTGAATACATACACTTAAATATTTTAAAACAGTAAATCATACCATTTCTCACAGTAAATCACATCTTCATCCTATCCTAGCACACATATTTCGCTTCTGCCACATTCATATGGACGAGGTATATACCTCATCATGCATGCTTTCCTATTAAAAAGGATTTTATAATTCAGTTTCATTTTTTAAAATTTGATTTCTTTAGTCATAATACATTTTTCTTGGGTTTCCCAAACTTTTCATAACTTCAATACTGCTTTTATAGCGTACGCTTTTATAGACTATTTATGTGCGCTTTTGTAGAATATTTAATTTCTCATTCTTTAACATATACGTTCCTGAACCACCTCAATGCTCTTTTCTTCATCCTAAGCACTGCATAATAATGATGATATCAGAAAATAATGCGAATCTCCTTTCAATTCGCATTATTTTCTGATATCATCATTATTAAGTAAGAAATACATAGTTTTCTTACACATTCTACGCAACACTCATATTTTTACCGTTCAAATTATTGACCAAACATAATTTATTATTTCAGAAGTATTAAAACGACGCATTCCAAATACTTATTTACTCAAAGCTGACAGGCATGGGCAGATGATAAGCGTATTCTCTCTGTGCTATGGGATCACCATAGTCGTATCCTTTATCGTCTACATTAGTTATTCGTTTATAAGGAAAGCCACCGGTGCATATATGGGAAACGAGTTACCTTGTAAAACATAGTAGGTATTCAATTTTATTTTACATATGTTGTGACTTTATGATATATGACACAAACGAACAAATCGAAACGAAAATTCATCACGAATCGCAATAGAAATCCCAAGCCGCAACAAGAAAAACAGGGAAAAAAACAGAATGATAATAGACTTGTGTTAAGAAACTTGGACAGTGACATATTGATGTATTTGGACAATGACACTGACATATCGATATGCTTGTAAGAAATATACTGGAAATAATTTTCTGAGCTGTATAACAAGAAAGATGTTCAAAGGCTTGTTTCATTTATTCATTTCCGTGTCCGAACCATCAATTATTAATAACATAACACCGTGTGTTTTCAGCAGAAGGCAACAGAGATCGCTCTTTCATTCGCATCTATCAGGTCTTGCTCCGAATATGTAGCCCCGATGTCCAACTTGCCAAGTGGTCTTCGTTTGTCACGAGGACTGTCCCTTTCAAATAGAGCCTCGGATATTGACATCTTCAACATTTCAAAAATGTTTTTAAAGAAAGCATTTAGAGTATTTTTAGTAGGAAATGGGATGGATTGTTTCGACTAAACAATTATTTATAATTTTTTGTTACTGTGTACTCATATATTTATCTTGGAATTTTGTATGTAATTGGGTTAATCTTTTAATTTTATCTTTAAATTATATTTAAATTTTGTATGTAATTGGGTTTATCTTTTAATTTTATTTTTATCTTTAAATTATATTTCAATTTTGTATGTAATTGGGTTAATCTTTCAATTTTATTTTTATCTTAAAATTATACTTAAATTTTGTATGTAATCGGGTTTATCTTTTAATTTTATTTTTATCTTTAAATTATATTTAAATTTTTTATGTAATTGGGTTTAGCATGTATATGATAGCTTTAAAATAAATAAAAAAAAACAAAATTCTGGGATAAGTTAACGTGTGTTATGAGTTCTGTATAGCCCCACAATCACATTCAAAGTTACTTTCGTTTAATATCCCTGCAAGTTCACCTTGCATCAAGTCACCCCTATTCGGATACTATTCAGGACTCTCGTAGTATACCAAGGCTATTGATCTCCAGCGACTTTAGTTTCTGATAGTCTGTTATAAAAAAAACCGGAGTGGAACATTTTTGTGCATACCACCTAGAATCGAATCCAAAACTTGGATAGATGAACCAGAGTTCGACAGATATTTTATGCTCAAATTTTATTGAAGAATATTTTACTTTCGACTCTTTTTAATAAAATTAATATTTTAAATTAAACTATATATATGGATAATTAAAGAGTTAACATTAAAAAAAAACGACTCTTTTATTCCAATTTTTTTTTCAGTTTTCTAATTGACACTTCACAAAACTATGTTTACGGTATGGTCTGCGTATTGATTTTCATATCTAACACAGCGCTTGCATTCATGGTGAGTGCAAACAACTGCATTTTTTTCTCATTTTCTTTACATTTGATGGCTCATTTCAAGACGCTGAGAAATAAACTCAAAGAGATAGGAAAACCTAATAATGAGAATGAGACTAGAACTATTCTAGGATTATATAAAAAACGAACTAAGATAGTGAAAAATGTCAATAAAAGCTTTGCCATAAGAAATGTTTTGAGAGAAAAAAAGTATAGAGAAAAAGGACAAGAGCACAAAAAAAAGGGGAGCAATACAATTAATAAATTATGGAAAAAGCAAACACACAAATTGAATAACTACGAAGAAAATAGACAGTTGGCATTGAGTACAATGGTTTTAGAAAATGAAATTTTTCAGAGGGTGGCAATAAATCAACTAAAAATATGCGTCAGTGATCACAATCGATTTATTGAATATGTATGTCAGCTGGAACACGTGTTTGGTCAACAACTTTTTGTGCAATTCTTCGCTAGCTCCTTAATGATATGCTTAATGTTATTTCAGCTCAGTTGTGTAAGTACAATATTTATTTATTTATTTTATGATACAAATTTTATCAACCAATTACATGAAATAATAAGAAAAAAAAATTGAAAGCCCTAATATAATATAACAACATGATAAATGATCTCGTCCTTTTTTCAGATATAACTTAGTTATGTCAACAAAGTTTATTAACCCTTCCTTCCCTGTGATGTGTAGCTAGTACACATTGCTTCTAAAAACTTTAATATCTCTATAAATATAATAAATACTGGGTTCCGATTTTAGGTATTCCTCCGTAATACATTTATGCATTGAATGAAAAAAATAATATTAATAATAATTAGCACTTATCGGCCACATCAGAGATATTTTGTGAAAATCGGGAATAAATTCACCAATTCAATCAAACGTGTGCCAGTGTGTGACGTTGGTATATTCATTCTAAAATTACCGCTATAGGTGAGGAAGCGACGCTATTCACGTCTCACTCTACTTCGGTACATGGGAACGCAAGAAATAGAATCTCAGTTGACTCGCTTCAGTAGCTCTCGGGCAGTCGTTTGAGGTGATCTTTTCGACAGTTTTGTGAACTTAAGCCGATGTTTTTTTTTCTTCATGTTTTCAGCAATTAAATTTCAATTATTATCATTTTTGACTTCAAAGTTTCCGATTTTAAATCGCTCATGTGTATTGAATACACTGCACCGGAACGCGCGGAATATTATAGCACAAATAGGGAAAGGTTAAGGTTGTCAATCCTTAATTTTTCCTTGATTATTTACGTATCAATATCGATAAACTTGTTCAATAAGGTGAAGTGGGGATTTTCTTAAAAGTTAAGTTCTAGAATACGACACAGAAAACAATCTTAATTTACGATGTTATTTAAAAAGAAAATCCATCCATAAAGAATGACATGTGCTACCACATAAAATCCAAAAATGCTTTTAGAGTTATTATAATGAACAAAATTATAAAAAAAAAATTTTTTTGAACGATTTAAATCTTCACCAGATTAATCTTCAAAAATGTAACAATCGTTCTATAAATGGTAATCTTCTTAGAAGAAAGAAAAAAGAGCACCATTTATTGGATAGGCAAAGATGTGTCGTTTTGTAAATTAAATATGTAATGTAAAGGACAACCGAAAAATATATGATCTATAGTCCCATCATCTAGACCACACTCGCAACCGTGATCATCCACAATACCCATTATGTAAGGGTGACCAGCCACCACGCAGTGGCCCACACTCAAGGAACATATGATTGAAACTTCCATCTCTTTCATTCTGACTATACAAAACCACGGCTGCAAAGGGATAGATTGTTGGATCAATTTATGTATATAGCCCTTGGTTACTCAAGTTATATCATAATGCAACGCCCATTACTGACGAGAATTCACAATATTAATTGTATTGTACAATATTACATTCTCATTGTACATAGTATTACTTGGCGGGCTTATTTCAATTTGACAATCTCTTCCAATCAACCAGAAAAAAAACTTTAACAGACCTTAAATGAAAACTAGATTGAGTCATTTTTTTAATGAAGTGGATAAGCGTAACATTGGAAGAGCAAAGTAGGCTTCTTACCAACTAAGTCATGAATTATAATGTTAGATCAAGCTATAACCCAGCAATATTAATATAACATATTAGGTATTAACATAAGTTGTGTCCGTTTTTTTTTTTTCAAATTTAAAAATGAGCACAAAAAGTAAAACAAAATAGTAAAGGTCATTCGAAAGAAAATTTTCTGCTTTACAAGATATTGTGTTTGCGTTTACGTTACATATATTATTTTATTTTATTACAAGCCTTCAAAATGGAATGTCAAGTAGACGAAGTCAACGTTCACGTGGAATGTTAACGTTCGACTTGAATTTATTTTGAATTGATTTTTGTTGTTTTCATTCAAAACATGTGGAACCCAAGCGCCGAACTTCTAGACTTTTCCCGTTGATTTAAGATAGTGGTATACAGTCATGTGATTACAATTCATCTGCTCAGCCAATTCTACGGTGGTTTGAAGGGAATCTTCATGAATAATATGGTTTAAGCGGTCCTCATCGAAGTCCACTGGTCGTCCGGAACGCTCCATGTCTTTCAGGTCGAAATTACCGTCTTTGAAACGCAAAAACCATCGATGAGCTGTCCTTTCATTCATAGCATCTTCACTGTACACTTCGCAAATATCGCGAGCAGCTTTATTCCCTCGATTGAACGTGAACAGAAGATGTCGAGAATGCTCACTTTCGTCTACTTGACTTTTCATTTTGAAGGCTTGTAATCAAATAAAATAATATATGTAATGTAAAAGCAAACACAATATCTTGTAGAGCAGAACATTTTCTTTCGAATAACGTATAACCTTTACCATTTTGTTTTACTTTTGGTGCTCATTTTTAAATTTGAAAAAAAAACGGACACAACTTATGTTAACACCCAAAACATATAATACAGTTATTCTAGATATATAGACATACTTTAGCGATTACAAAACGTATGCTATTTTTGGGAATCGAACTCGAAATAGCTCTATGGAAATAAGATGTATACTATAGTTTAGAAAAAAGTATTTTGATAAATATAAACAGATAATGAATACACATGTTTTATTGAAATTAATGATAATCTGGAAAAAAATAATGATACATTAAAGTTTCTATTTTATTCCAGAGTATGACCAGCACCAGCAAGATTGTGCTTTTTCTCCTATATCTGTCAGGAGCCACATCGAACCTTTTTATAGCTTCCTGGTTTGGTCAGCAGATAATTAATGAGGTATACTATTTATATACTAGGTAAGTCCAGAAAGTAAGTGTACTGAATTTTTGTAGGTTACAATTTTTTTTATTTAAACATAAAAATTACGTGGTTACCGTAGTACATATGTAAGCTATTTTTCGACATAGTCGCCATTCCTCTCAATGCAGGTGGTGAAGCGGGGTATCAACTTTTTGATGCCTTCCTCGAAGTAGTTTCCCGCCAACTCTTCCGTCCACTTCTCCACCTCCTCCTTTACCTCCTCGTCGGTTGAAAACCTTTTCCCACCCATGTGCAGCTTCAGGGAGGTAAAGAGATAGTAATCTGAAGGTGCTAGGTCAGGGGAATGCGCGGGATGGTTCAGGACATCCCATTTAAACGAGGCGAGCAGTTCCTTCGTGGCGTTGGCCGTGTGTGGTCTTGCATTGTCGTGCAGCAGGCAGACTCCCTTTGTCAGCATGCCTCTCCTCTTGTTCTGAATAACCCTTCGCAATTTTTTTAGGGTCTCACAGTATCTTGCAGAGTTGATGGTCTCCCCTTGAGGCATATATTCAATCTGCGATCGTCACGGAGCGCATTTTCGATTTTTTCCACAATTTCGTCAGTCACAATTGAAGGTCTTCCGCTCCTCTGATCATCATGCACAGACGTACGACCGTTTTTAAACTCGCGACACCACTTGTACACACTCGTACGATTCATAGCTTTATCACCATATGCAGTTTTCACTTCATTATAAACCTCAACCGGAGGTTTTCCCTTCCAAACGAGATAACGGATGACGCCGCGTATTTCGCACTTGGCGGGAGATCGGATTGACATTTTTCACGAAACGTGTTGTCGCGTCGACACTTCTCAACGTACTGACCTCGAATTGGTCTCGTTGCGGAGGGGAAGGGTCAGGCTACACGAAAGTGTAGCCAACATGTCGAAAATAAAATCCATCCGGTCGTGAGAGCCTCAGTACACTTACTTTCTGGATACGCCTCGTACTTTAAACAATGATTATACAGTTGTTCTGGCAGACAGTATTGACGACCTTCAAACACTTGTAGATAGAATTAATGAAGCCGGTGTGAGGCTGGGGCTGAACATGAACGTGAGTAAAACTAAGTTCATGGTGTTTGGCCGGCAGGATCACGCAGGAGCACGTCTTACATTTAACGGTGGTAATATAGAGGGAGTGAAAACAATTAAATACCTCGGAAGTATCCTAGTGGAAGACCTCGACCCAGAAACCGAAGTCAAATGCAGAATTGAATCATCTCGTGTGACTTTTAATAAAATGAGAAGCGTATTCTGCGATGATAATCTGAACTTGAAACTTCGACAACGGTTAGTCAAATGCTACGTTTGGTCAGTGTTATTTCATGGAGTGGAATCATGAACCCTCAAAGTAAGTAGTATGAACCGACTGGAAACATTCTAATATTATTATTTGAATCGTTTTAATATTTATTTCCAGAGTGGTTTGATCGCCGAAGCGGCTTATGACTGTCCATGGTATAATTACAACTCGGAGTTCAAAAAGACCATTCTATTGATTATTTTGAGGGCCCATAGGCCATCAGGAATAACGGCATTTGGGTTCTACATAATATCAATAGAAAATTTTTCCAAGGTAAAATTATATATTTGTGTAAGAAATCATTTTCGGCCTGAAAAAAGAAAGACCGTGTATAGACAGATACGAGTATCAAGGAATTCTTCTAATTGGCTTCAAAGAGAGATCACTTCGATAACTTGCAAGTATTATGCGTCATTAATGTATACATTAAATAATGCCACTAAAACAAAACTTCGAGAAAATCTGTCACGAGGCGTGAGATTATTGCACGACAATGTGCCAGTGCACACTTCTGTTGCTTCAAAGGTAGCCATTCAACACTGGTTTCCAAAATTGTACAATATTATTTTTACTTTACTTTGCCCCGAATAATTTATTTTTTTTATTTTGAAAACTAAAATGCAATTTGCGTGGAAAACAAATAAAAGTGACGATAAAGTGATCTCCGCTGTGTTAAACCATTTGGAGAACAAAACTTCAGAATATTTTTTCCGTAATAATGTAAAATTAATTAATTATTTAAAAAATGAATTGAATTATAGGGTGAATAATTTCTTTATAGCCTTGTGCCAAAAACTTTTAAAATTTAATATTTATAATGAATATATAAATTTCGCTAACCCAAGGGGTATCCGCATGCATCGCTTTAATTATGATTTTAAAACATCAAATCACATAATAACAAATTATATCAATAAATTTTTTTTATTATGTTTTTTTAACATTAAATTACATAATAACAAATGATTTTATTTAAAAAACTGTTTTTTAAACGTTTTTTTCAATAAAGAACAAATGTTCTATCCTACCAATTCAGTTGGGATTTCTGAACAATGATTCATTTGTAATTTGCTTAGTCCAACACTATTTATTCCAGTTTATATAACGGTGTAACCAAACTGGTTTAAAGGTGTTCATCTCATCATCAGGGGAGCTCAAACAAGACTGAATTTAGTCTTGAAGCCACCATAGTGCTAAGGCCTTAATTATAAATAGCATAATGATTAATTTAAAGCTCTTAATTTGTATACTCAAGAAAATGTAGGATGGTCCGTGTGACGTTTGAAATGTCACGTCTCAAAGGGATGGGGTAAAATAGTTTTTTTTACAAATCGAATCGTTTTTTTTATAAATCGAAAAAGTGTTTTTCTCTAAACTGACATATTAATTCCTAATTTTCATTATACTGACTTTCTAATGTATTGCATGATTTTTATCTATCTTTAAATAGGGCAAGATCCACCATGAATTAATACTAATTACGAACATTTAATTTTAGCTAGAAAAAAATCGAAAAACCAATTATCGTATACCCCATCCCTAGCCAATGCAGACTAACGTAGTGACTTTTGACAAACGTCACCAAATATTATTTGATTTTAACAAACTGCCACGTTTTAGCTAATTTGTAACAAGATGTATTAATTTGTCATTATTGTTAGTTTTATGTAATATATTTATCTAAATAACTTGCTATTTATTAGAATCGAGGCTTATATTAAAGTTGATAAAATAATTAAAATTACTGAACGTCGTTACAAGGTTGTATCGGGGAATATTTGTGAACTGTCACAGGGACCATGCTACATTTTCTCTAGTATAGTAACTTTCCTGGTGCGATAATTACTCGCCATGAGAATTTTATGATAATCACGGTAGGTGTAGTCTATTATTGTGCTTTTTTTTTTTTTAAATATATCTGTTTTATTTATTTTTCAGATAGTCAGCGCTGCAGCTTCTTATTACACTTTGCTTAAGACTATAAATACAAAATAAATTTAAAATTATATTAAATAAAATTAAATCATTTAATTTATTTTTGGATCTATAGAGATAAATAAAATATATTATTTAAAGTTAAGGCATTAACATTGTGGATGTTTAAAGACATTGTAATTTATTTTTATCAAACACTGTATATTCCACTTTATGTAACGGTATAACCCTATAAACATCTGGCAAACACATACTCGTATATTCCCAGAATCTCGCCGCTGCTCGCTGACGTTGTCTCCTCCTTCTCTCCACCCACAACCCGAATTAGAAGTGTATATGTCGGTACCAGTTCGAACATAATTCAGTCTTGTTTTGTGCTCCCCTGACCATGAAGGGAAAGCCTTAGAACCGATAGGGTTATACCGTTACATAAAGTGGAATAAACAGTGTTTGATAAAACAAATTACAGAGATAAATAAGTTAAAAGTAATTATATTTGTATTGTATTACTCTTTCATTGTGTACAATACAACTTAACACTTATATTTCCGTTTATCAAAAATTTTCAACCATCCAAAAAACTGTTAAAGCTCCCTGAAGTGAAAACGAGACTGGAACCTTGGTATAGAACCTGAAATTCCGGGGCTGGAGAGCCGGAAAATAAACTAAGCCGATGGAAGTATTTTCTTATATTAAAAAAAATCAATAAAATAATCAATAATACAAATATTGGCCAAAGTCTATACTTATATTATAAGAAAGTATATAATTTATGTACGAGTATTATAGCTATGAACTTACTAAATTTCAATTTCCTACATGTAATTTTTATTTTTATTTTTAATAGTCTTAATATTTAATTTCTTAGAAATAGTTAACACCTACATTTAAACTTATAACTAGATAACAATTCTAACAATTAGTTATTTTAATACAAATTAAAACAATAATGTAAACAGCGTGTATGGTTAATATTGACTTAAGAAAATGTAAAATGTAATATCTACGAGTATATATGTGTTTACTGTGTTTAGTAGATTAAAATAAAATGTTGGTTTTTAAATATGCATGAATAAAAAATAAAATGAATAAGGTATTTTTGAACAAAAATATTTTTATTGTAGAATAAAAAAATATTTTTTAACCACTTTTTATCCAGAAAAATAACAATTTAATTATATTTCAAAAGAAGACATTCTAATTGTTTATTTTAAGAACTAATATTTTTGTATATGGCACAACACTATATAGTACAGTTCTTAGGAATCAAAATGAGTTATTTGACGTTATAACTTAAATTTTTTTACGTATTTTCACAATGTACTATATACTATAATACGACTTAAATTTCAGACGTGTTCAAGAACTCGTACAGTAACGCCATTGGTGTTGAATCCACTGAGTAAGTTTATACGTCGAACGATTTTTTGTTGAATTGTAATGTCGGACTAAATTTTTTGAGCTCTATTTTATATATTCACACATATCATCACGCTGTTTCCCGGTCTTTCTACATACCCAAACACCCTTTCCTCTTCGTCATCCTACTTAATAAATAAGTTTTAAGGTCACATTCATCGGTATTTCATTTCATTTATTTCATCTTGTTATATTTTCATGTATTTATGAAATTTCGAGTCCAAGCGGCACGGAAATAGAATACAAATACATTTTAAACTTATTCAGTAACGCCGTTTATGATAATTATACTAACATGCATACATGCCATTACGTCGTTTCCTTGTCGGTGTAGACTGAGAAGATAGAGCGCCAGACTTGCCTCCTGTGCATCCATACATCTCTCCTACAACTCCTACAATTTATGTATTTTTTTTCATTTCCTTCCGTCAAAATATAATTTACTTGATCCATCTATATTATCCTTGATCTTCTTCTATCACACGTTCCACTCACATTTGCGCTATACTTACGAATATATATTTGTTTTGTTAGTATTTCCTGATTTATCCGTTTTACATGCCCACACCATTTTGGAGTGCCTTTTTGCATCTTACTCTACACATCAACTTTAGGTTTTCATTCATCTCTAATAATTTATTTTCGTATTCTGTCATACATTGTGAACCTATATATTCTTCTCAGTGCACGCACTAATACATAATTTATTCTGCTCCTTTCGGCCTCCTGGAGAAATACTTAAGAATAAATATATAATTTATAAGATAAAATGAGGAAAAGGTAGCTTTAAAAGTAAATCAAGAAATTTTATTTCTTGAATCCTAGAAAATACGTTTGCTTGATTTTGTGTTTATGTATTTTTAGTAAAATAAATAAAGCACAATTATTATTATTTTTACTCACCAATATTTTGATCGGTGATTAATACAAAATAATAAATAAGTATTTTATTTATTTTACGAGAAATTTTAATATTTTTATTTCGGTCGAGAAACGGCAAGATACGGAAATATACAAAATGGTCGCTGCAACAGGAAATAAAGTCAAAGGTGCATTTATGTTAGTTAGTGCCCAATATTTTACTGTCTTATAGTTCCAAGTGGTCTACTGCCCTCTCTTATCTATGGAAGACCTGGTGCGATGAAGAATACATTGGGGTTCCCAGCCCCGCAGGCTGCTGACTTCTTATCGGACAAGGGACTGGGAGATTTTGTGAATGATGTTATTCATAAATACATAAACGATTTAATAGATAGACTTAAATCAGTGCACACATTGGCTCCTCGTCGGTGTATCCAAGTTATTGGACGACCCAATTTTTCTCTTGCCATGGGAGATTTCAGCTAGCCATTCAGCTTCAATCTTTTTCCTTCCTTGATATGATACTCTCAAATGGTGTTCTGGTGGCATTTCGAAGACCGCTTACCACTGATGACACCCAAATCAAGGTTTTGCTTGAAAATATCCAGTATTCTACGACACGAAAGATGACTGAAATACTGAAAACATTGGAAACCACCGTCTAGGACAGTGATGGGTAACCTATGACACGCGTGTCAGAGGTGACACGCCAAGACATTTTGGGTGACACGCATCGAGGTCTAAACTCATAAATCTAGAAAGAAATCGTTTGGAGAATGAAGAAGAGTGCTACTACCAACAAGATATTTTGAATGCTTGGAACCGATTACCGAACACTTTTGGCACTCTGAAAAATCTAACGATGGCTTTACTCACAATATTTCCCTCAACATACTTTTGTGAGACCTTAACGTATTCTCGGCGTTGAATAATGTTAAAAGAAATAGAAGAAACCGACTGACTGATGAAGTTTGTAACACTTGCTTATGTTTAAAATGTTCGAAATACCAACCTTCAATTGAAGATTTAGCAAATGCAATTCAGCAACAAAAAAGTCACTAATGTAAATATAATTATTTGTTTTTGCTTTTTAATAATAATAAATAAATAGTTCAAAAACAAAAATCTTTAATTTACTAGGGCTGCAAAAATTATTAATACTCCTAGGTGGGACACGACACTCGGGTCAAGTCAGGTTTTTTCAGAATTTTGACACGCCGAGCTAAAAAGGTTACCCATCACTGGTCTAGGATAAAGTTACGTCTAAATAGAAAAATGTTGTGGTTGAATTTGACTTCAAAATACAAAATTACTTTCCTGATAACTCAACAGTTATACACATTGCCATTTTACAAAATGGAAATGTTAGAACTATAAATATAATATATGAAGGCAATTGTTAGATTTCACTCTAAATAATGCGCTATCAACGCTCGTGTGTGTTTTCAGTCCTCCTCTAAATCTCCTTAGTTCGCGACGTTCTTTTTGATTCGTGTAGTAACGATTAGCTGAGAGGAATGCGAGTTCACCAGGCACCAGGTAGCTAGTGACAGGAGTTGAATCGGTCCTCGGTTGAAAATCTCCATAATTTCTCCAACGATTTGACCTGCCAAAACGATTGTGGTGTACTTCAGTACTGCAATGTGAACGCCTTACATATGAGGGGTATAATTGATTCCCCGTTGTGATCATATGGTGTGGTTTAGACTGTTGGTCACGTCGTAGAGAAGTGACCAATCTTTTCATTCTTAGAATGTCTGTAGGAGATACATCAAGCTTTATCAAGCATAAGAAACGAGAACATCAAACTGTGAGAGACAAACCATACGATAGAAAAAAAGAAGTATCTTTAGATAAAAATTGCATTATACAAATAGTTTTTTTCTCAGTTTATATTGGAAATCCCAAAAAAATGCATACACACTTTTTATACCGTACCGTTTACTTGAACTTGCCGCAGGAACTTTATTTGAACTTTGTAACGCATTCGTGAAGAGTTTAGGATTGAGAAGGACTATTATTTCTAGCAAGATGGTGACTTCCTCACTGCTATCGTGATGTGAAGGTCTATTTTGATGAAAAATTGGTGAACAGATGGATTGGACGTAGATGCAGTATTGAATACCCTCATATGTTTATGGCACAAAACTGGCAATGAATAATGCAGCCCTTGAAAGAGAATGCGCTCAAATACAAAACAAATTATTCGTGACGTTTGCGATTCCACGTTCAGTGCATGTTCCAGAAGGGCCATCAATTTGAGCACTTGCAATAACGAAAAAAACCTTCATCGGTTTTCATTAATTTGAAATTTTTATTTTAAATATACGAGTACCTTAATAAATACTGAATTTATAATTGTTTTAAGTATGAATATTTTTTTGGAATACCCTGTTTGTCAACACTCTATAGCAGGCATACCAAACACATGGCCCACCAACATTAAGTATGTTATGTGGCCTACCGAGACTTCTTGAAATTTCTTTTCTAGTGTAAGGTGAAAAAAATGGTATTTTGAAATAAACTACTTTACTTTTATTTTGCTTATTTTTTGCTAATGCTTATGTGGCCTGTGGCGCAAAATAAGTTTCACATGCTTGCTCTACAGTTATGTTTCCTCTGTGCCTATTGTTAAATGTGTAGGTGTGAACTGAAAAACATTTGTGAAAGTAAAATGTTTAGGTGTAAACTGAAAAGCATTTGTGAAAGTATAATGTGTAGGTGTGAACTGAAAAGCATTTGTGAAAGTATAATGTGTAGGTGTGAACTGAAAAGCACTTCCCAGTTTCGTCTCTTTTCACTGGGGTGATATATGATCCGAGGGGGAGAGGTCGTATAAGATGAGCCCATACCTTTTGATAGCATTTGATGCAAATGTTTTTTTTTGTGGATCATATTGCACTTGCATTATTGTTCTTTGTCCTATTGTATTGCTTGGTATTTGCTATCAATAAAATAGATTATTATAATTCTTATTAAATATTCACTTTAACATGGCTCTGCCCACTAAATTAGATTTAGCTTAAAATTAAAATAATACACAAGTACACATAATAAATAAATTGCAAGCTATTTCTATTACCTCTAATAGTTTGTTGGTAGAGCGCCTGACATTTCTTTGTTTCGTTATTGCCTTTCTTTCAATTTCAATTTTATCTCTGTCTGTTGAATCTAACTATTCGTTGGTTTTCCTACTAGTCTTTTCACACTCTGGTGTGGTGATAGTAGAAGAAGGGCTCATCCAAGGAAACAGTTATTTCATCCATGTATGACTTGATCTAATTTTCTAACAAGTGCACGATTGCACTGTAAGGGAACCTTATTCGTTCCTAGATACATTGTTGGCGGATGACGAACAACTGCTAGTACCTGTTAAAAAATAGCTCCCAAACCCGAGAGTTTTGAGTATAATAAATTGAAAAAAGGGGTTTTAGTCTATGTTTTAATTCGGGCGTTTAACATATTAACCCAGTTGCCCTAACACCTGGGAAAAACCCTAAGAATGACTCCGTCTATTTGATATATTAACCCTGCAACCAAGAGGCTTGACAGAAATCCTAAGGGTGACTCAGTCTATTTTATGATTTAGCATGTTTGCCATATTAACCCTGCGATCAAGATGCCTGAGAGAAACCCTAAGGATGACACAATCTGTTTTCCGATTCAATATATTTGACATATTAACCCTGCGATCAAGATGCTTGAGAGAAACCTTAAAGATAACTCAGTATGTTTTCCAATTCAATATTTTTGACATATTTAAATAAATAAATACAGGTTTATTGATAGCAACATAGTATGTATATAATATAATACATTTAGACACATTTCAAGAACACATTAAAAAGAGAATACATTAAAAAACAGAAGCTATCAAAAGGTCTGGGCTCATCTAATAACATCCCCCCGGCCAAGATACACCCCACCAATATAGGGCGAGTCCAGCCACGGGGACACCAGATGTTTTTACCCCCTATCTTTGAACATGTAGAACAAGAAGGCTAAAAAAACAAAGAAAATAAATAGATGACAAAAAAAAATCAAGAGAGAAGACATTAAAAGGTCTGGGCTCATCCCACAAACATTCCCCCGGCCGAGATACACCCCACCAATGTAGTGCGAACCCGACCGCAAGGGCATCGGGGGGCTTCCATCCCACACCCCGCATATCTAGATTAAATAATAAATAAAAAAACAAAAACGTATGGCAGAAAACAAAATAAAAAGTAAACCCACATATACCACCTCAGGTTACTACTAACTGTCAGCAAGAACGAAAAAAAGAAAAGCTTCAAAGGAGTCCAAATTTTATAAAATGACAAATGGGAAATGAAATAGTTGAAATAACATTGAAATAGTTAGGCAGTAATACATTGAAATAGTTAAGCAGTTTTAAAAGAATGAATGAGAAGCTAACGTACAAACACGTACGTACAATCCCCGATTCACCCTGCGACCAAGAGGCCTGAGAAAAACCCTAAGGATGACTAAGGATTGACAATATATCACTGAGAGAAACCCTAAGGATGACTTAGTCTGTTTTCCAATTAAGTATTTTTGACATATTAACCCTGCGACCAAGACGCCTGAGATAACCACTAAGGATGACTCAGTCTGTTTTCAAATTCAATATTTTTGACATATTAACCCTGCGACCAAGAGGCCTGAGAGAAACCCAAAGGACGACACAGTCTGTGTTTCAATTAAGTATTTTTGACATATTAACCCTGCGACCAAAACGCATGAGAGAAACCCTAAGGATGACTCAGTCTGTTTTCAAATTCAATATTTTTGACATATTAACCCTGCGACCAAGAGGCCTGAGAGAAACCCAAAGGACGACACAGTCTGTTTTCCAATTAAGTATTTTTGACATATTAACCCTGCGACCAAGACGCCTGAGAGAACCCCTAAGGATGACTCAGCCCGTTTTCAAATTCAATATTTTTGACATATTAACCCTAAGGACCACTTATCCTGAGGCTTTTTTTTTCGAATATCTGTCTCTTTACTGTTTGACTAAATAAATACTTTTTGACAAATTACTTTACTAAATACTATTTGAGAAAGAGATAAACTTTGCTCAGCGGCCTCATGAAGAACAACGGAGGTCTAATTCAATAGTTGTGCATACCACGTAAAGAATATTCTTTGACATTGAAAAAAAAAATCAGTTGATATTATTTTGTGTTTCTAAAATTTTATTATTCCCCTTCGTAATATATTTAATTAGTAACTAAATTACATATTTTATCATAATTACACGATGCACTGTAGTAACCTTGTGTCACCGTTATACTCGTACATAATCAGGGACTCAAGGAGAAAGGTTCTATTTACACGGTGGATATCACGATAAAATGGAAGAAAAAAACGTGTCGTTGAGTTTAAGTTACAAATTTTTAAGTAATATTATATTTGGTCGGAACAGTAAATTTATACATCTCGTTTATTTATTTAATTTATTCATTTAAAAATTGATTGTAATACAATCTGGCGGGCTTATTTCCAGGTGGCAATCTCTTACAAAGAACTAGATAAAAGTAAATAAAGGAAGTTACGTGGTCACGAAAAACATTTAAATGATTACTCACCTTAACAAAATTTATGAACGATATCTCAGTCAATCAAAGGAAAAGGAAGGGATGGTGGAGAGGAAAAACTCATGGATTAAACACGTTATATTACTGAATTGAAATAGACAGTATTTTCAGTCGCTCTTTAAAGAATGTCAAAGATGAAGCGAGTCTAACATTGATTTGTAACTGGGTCTAGGCTCATTGCATAGACAGTAAAATACGACGTAAGTAAAGAAGAGTGGTGAACTAGGAAATACTATTAACAATCTTTGTTTGAACGTAGCGCAAGTTCAAGATTGGAAAAACGCTGATTATTTTCGGCAAAATAAGAGGAGAACGCGGGACTGTTAAGTATATGTTATGATCATGACAGTACGTGAATTTTACGTCAATTTCTCACGTTCAACCAAATCAGCTTCTTCTGGTATTAAGTGATGTGATCTTTTGGTGTGAAGGAATAATGTATTGTATTACATTGTAATTTGTCTTACCAAACACTGTTTATTCCACTTTTTGTAACGGTATAACCCTACCGGTTTCAAGGCTTCCACCTATCATCAGGGGAGCACAAACAAAACTTGTTTGTGCTCCCCTGATGATAAGGTGAAAGCCTTGAAACCGGCAGGGTTATACCGTTACAAAAAGTGGAATAAACAGTGTTTGATAAAACAAATTACAATGTCTTTAAACCTCCACAATGTTAATGCCTTAACTATAAATAATATACCATTGTATTACACTTTCCCTGTATACAGTACAACCTGGCTAGCTTATTGCCATGTGGCAGTCTCTCTATGGATATATGTCGAGAGTAAATGTTTTGTTGCTTTCTTGGTTCCAAACGTGCTGAATGTATATAATTATGAAAAATAAATGTTTACTGCATTTTT
The DNA here is from genome assembly GCA_949825065.1 of Odontocerum albicorne. Lineage (NCBI taxonomy): Eukaryota > Metazoa > Arthropoda > Insecta > Trichoptera > Odontoceridae > Odontocerum > Odontocerum albicorne. The sequence continues at coordinate 35,112,298 of OX463853.1, read as the reverse complement.
TGGCTATTACTCGTATTAACCCAAATAGGTTGAAGATTTTTTGGTGTTAGTTTGAAGTCAGAACAAAAGAACTTGTTTTTTTGGTACTTGCTTTTTTGCAAGCAAAAAATAAATAGTGTATGGCAACGATGCAGTTGGTAATCGTATGAGTCAAATGTGATTTTCAAAACTTCGTTATGGTGATAGGACTCTCGAAGATGGTGTCCGCTCTGGAATATCGATTACCACTGATGACGACCAAATCAAATCATTTACTGATAATAATAAGCGTTTTACGACACCAGAGATTGCTGAGATAATGAAAACTACACTATGCAGTAGAAGTTGGTGAAATTTTGCTTTTGAATTTGATCTAAATAAATTTAATAACTTTCCGGACAACACGATCAAGAATTACAATTTCTTAGATATTTTTATTTAAAAGTTAAAAATCCTTCCAATATACACGAATGATATTTTATCATTGGGTAAAAATGATCAAACTTCACTTCTTTCTTACTTTTTCGAGTTTGATAATAAAAAAAAATAATAATAAAAAATTTAATAATAAAAAAATTAATAATCAAAAATTTAATAATCAAAAATTTAATAATCAAAAATTTAATAAAAAATTTAATAATCAAAAAATATTTTGGTATAGCCGCAAAATCCGGAAGATTTTTTTATAGGCAATCTACCCAAACTAGAATGATTTGTGCCACCAAATTAAAGACATTAAGAAATTATATAATATGATAAACCAATTAAAAAAAATTAAAATCTTTTGTGTATAAAAAAATTAAAGGATATTTTATCCAGTATGTCTACCATTTCTCTCAAACAAATTGCGTAATTTTATTGGAAACATTTCATTACACGCCGTTAAAATTTTTCGAAATTTTGCAATTACCAATTTGTATCAAAATCCCGACGATATTAGGCGGAATCCCATTTGATTATGATTGTTCATAATGTTACAGTCAAAATAATTTCTTACAGTCAAAATATTTCTTACAGTCAAAATTATTTCTTACAGTCAAAATATTTCTTACAGTCAAAATTAACAGCTCTAATTTCTTCATATTATTTATAAGATTTCCAAAACATCTTTGTTATGTGTATTAAACATACGAAACATAGTGTATTACTTTACAAATTCAACTTTCATTGTACTAGTACATAGTATAATCTGGGGGTGTATAACTATTTGAAAATATCTAACAACCAACCAGATGGAGAGTATGCGTTACATTGAATCCAAAAAAGAATTATTGAAAAAAATACCAACTGGAATCGAACCCGTAACCCCAGGGTCGTAAGACACGCGCATTACCACCTAGACCAAGTAGGCCCTCATATCATACATACATATATTATATAATCTATCCTCAATGAGATACAGGCAAAATCCTAGTTTACTGGAGACACGACAAATGAAAAGCAACAAACCCAGATCCATTAATATTGTACGTCCAAATTAAATTACCTGTTGTTTTTTCGCAAATTATGTATATTTCTTGTCATGTGTAAAATAAAATAAAATAAAAATATTATAATTACAACTAATTATTTGTATAACGCCTTTAAAACAAGATTAGGAAATTATTGTGGACATTGTGTGAAGTTCCATTTGACGTTAAATTTTCGCAAAAGTAAAGTGAAAAACATTTTTTGATACAAGGATGATTTTTTATTTAACCTTTTTTTTGTTGAACATCAGTTATACAATTTCTACTAATGTTAATAACATTGATTGATAATTGTTATTTTCATAATTATTTGTAGCAAAAATATAACTAAACCGTTTGAATAAATATCACTTAACCGTTTGAATAAATACATCTTAACCGTTGGAATAAATATCTCGTAACCGTTTGAATAAATATCACTTAACCGTTTGAATAAATATAATTTAACCGTTTGAATAAATAATTAAATATAATCACGATTATTCCTTTTTGAGAAAGGCAAATAAGTGATCCCCATAGGTTTTTTTAGCACACAGCTTTTGCCTCTGTGATCATCCAAACAACTCTTCACTTTCCTTCAACTAAAATCTCTCCAATTATTTATTTCCTTACTTTTTTTCAAATAATATATGTCTAAATCTAAATTTATATTTTAAAATGAATTCGCGGATACCAAAAATTCAATTCAAAACGTTTAAATGAAATCAGGAATACATTAATATAATTTTCTATTAAGAGGTGTCCAATATACTACGGAGAAAAAGAAAATAAATTATATACATATAAGAAACGATTTTCTCAGCGATAAACCTTGTTTACTCTGAATCTATTGACTTAGGTTTCCTCGAGGAGTATAACACGGAAAAATATATTATAAAACTATTATATTGAAAAAAAAAACAAAGTTTGATGGGTTGTTATTATACATCTCAGTTTGTTTTAAATTAAGCTATTTTAGTTTATTTCAAATATAGTGAAATAATAAAAATAGTTCTAATCAAAAACTACAATAGTAATACAACTATAAGACAAGCGTATATTTTTATTTCTTTAAGAACATAACAAATATACTTAAAATCAAACATATCATAAAGTCAAATATATCATAAAGTCAAACATTATCATTTAAAATCAAATAATATCATAAAAATTAAAATGGTGAAAATCTCTATTAAGAAAAACGAAACCCCACCAAAGCTGATTGCTTGTCGCAGTATTCGCGTGCTGAAGTATTTAGGGGTCTGGAATCCGTTTTTAGCAGCTTTCCACTTACTTTTAATATCTCTAGCTTTCATTTCTCATCTGATATACATGTACAAGAATGCAAGTGATATAGAAAATACTACAGAAGCATTCCTCCCAGCTGTGAATGCACTTTGTGAAATGTTGAGATTTGCATTTCTTGTTTTGAATAAACAACATCTCGATAATTTAATTGACAAATTGCAAAAACATTGGGATAAGAGTAAGTGTTTTTATTTAATGATTTAATTTATAGATGTAAAATTTTCCGCCATATTGTAAAAATCCATGAAGAAAAACTTTCCACAACTTATTGTATGGAGTTGAAGCACGTGCCAAGAAGAACCAGCGACGTCCTAAGCTTAGATTTAAGGACACCTGCAGGAGACACATCTTGTAATTTGCCCTTGATATCCTGCATTGGGAGACAAAGTCAAAAGTCGAAACCTGTGGAGAAGTATTGTTTAAGATGAACAGCAACCAGGTTTGGATAGCTAACCTGTATAGGAAGCAATTAAAAAGAAAGCAGTTATGCAATTCTGTCGATGTTTGCAGCGGATGTGGGAAAATATGCCAATTATCTAGATTGGCCTCCACAGCCACAGTCGAAGATGGTTGCAGTGACATTCCATAGTCTCTTGTAGATGAAAGAAGGCTATCATTTACTCGTATATAGCGGTTTCACCCCGCCTTCTCTCCTACTATGACAGCACGCCATTTTTTAGTACAGTTGTCATTGTTGTGGGATTGATGAGTTTTGTTATCTGGGCAGTATGTTAATATGTGATACGCGAGCTGAAAGGGACATTTAAAGAAAAGTAGGGAACAAGTTAAGCAGAGCACTTAATGTTATATGATATACAACAACCGCGCAATATCATCAGCAACAAAAGTGACAATACATAAAAGTGTGAATGTGGGCCTTGATATATGGAACTGAAACTTGAATACGGAACTGAAACTGAAACTGGACTTGACAGAAGAAGGATAAGAGTTAGATTAATGCTGTGGAGATGCGTACACTAAGGAACATTTGTGGAGTGTGTCAATGGATGAAAGAAGGCGGAATGAAGGTATCAGAAATTAACGCATTGATAAAATAGATGTTTTAAGTAAGATGAAGAAAGGCGCTTAAAGATACTTTTGACATGTGGAGAGTTGTCAATTAATACACATACAAGAAGTGCAAGGTGTGCATGGAAGAGGTAGGCCGAGGAAAACGTGACAGGACCACCAAATAGACCAGATTTTGAAAGAAGGTTAAGTGGGTAATATAAATAATAGAAGATTGTGCATGACGAGATGTATAAATGCGGAGGAGGTGAATGAAGGTTGTGTGATTGGATACAAAAATTTAGAGTTCTGTTCTCTCTACCTACCCCGCAAGGGATAAGGCGTGATGATATGTATGTATTTTAAATAATAATTATGATTATTTTCCTGGAACTTAAGTTAGCATTTTAAATAAAAAATGTTATTTTCCAGGAGTTAACATTTTACGAGTACATAACAATTATGATTATTTTCCAGGAGTAATACTCGTAGTTAGCTTTTTAAATAAAAATTATGGTTATTATCCAAAAGTTTTAGTGGAAATAACAATTAGGATAATTTTCCAGAAGTTTTACTTAAGGAGTTTTTGTTAGCACTTTAAATAACATGTGGATTTTTTCAGGAGTTTTAATGGAAATAACAATTAGTATTGTTTTCCAAAAAAATAAATTATCATTTTAAACAAAAATTATTATTGTTTTCCAGAAGTTGTTGTTCATATTTTCAATACCAATTATAATATTTTCCAGGAGTTTTTGTAAGCATTTTAAATATCTATTATGATTACTTTCCAGGAGCTTTAGTTAGCATTTAAGGTAACAGTTATTATTATTTTCCAGGAGTTTTGCACACAAATTTTCCAGATTCATCTTTAATGAACGCTGATAAGCTTGGCGAGAGAATTTGTTTAGGATATACGATACACTCATTTGTATTCATATCAGCGTTCCTCGTGTTTATGATGAGTTCCTTCGTTAGAAAAATAATAAGTGGAGATATGAAGAATGAGTTACCCCATATAATGGAGTGAGTAATGTGAATAAGTTGTACTTTTAAAGGGATTTGTTAAAAAATCTTTATTCTAAGTTGAATCAATTAAAACGTCATGTTAATTCGAAGACCTCTGTAGCCTCGCTAGCAAGACACAAAGGTTGCAGTACAACAATTTTATATTCTAAGTTTAATCAATTAAAACGTCATGTTAATTCGAAGACCTCTGTAGCCTCGCTAGCAAGACACAAAGGTTGCAGTACAACAAATTTATATTCTAAGTTGAATCAATTAAAACGTCATGTTAATTCGAAGACCTCTGTAGCCTCGCTAGCAAGACACAAAGGTTGCAGTACAACAATTTTATATTCTAAGTTTAATCAATTAAAACGTCATGTTAATTCGAAGACCTCTGTAGCCTCGCTAGCAAGACACAAAGGTTGCAGTACAACAAATTTGAATACATTTTTTTTTCCAAAAAGGGTTTTAAGCTTTTTTATGATTCATTCCAAAGATGCATAAACGTTACTGTTTGGAATAAAATATTGTACAAAGAGTTGTTAATCTGATAAGTTATTTGTCAAGGTGTATAATGTACTCGTAATATATTAGTATCATTATCGTGAATTAATGCCAGACGAAATATTCAGAAAGACTTAAAGAGGTATTATTTATTAATAAGTGTCTTATATGAGAAAAAAAAGTTAACGGGATATTTAATCAAATATACTTAAAAACGCAAAATTTAAACCTACAGAGATGATTCATACCATTTTATTAGTGCAAACTTTAATCTATGTGAGTGAAACGTGGAACAGTAACAAAATAAGCCAAATAAATATTGTAGAAATGCGTGCACCGAAGATAATACTCGTATGCGTGACAATGTATGAAAGAATTCGGAATAAAGTAATAAATGCTTAATATGATCAAGTTACTGATGTATTAAACAAATTTAAAAAAAGAACTCAGAGGTGTTGTGGGCATGTCACGTGCAAGCTGTTGCAATTTAGCAAGCACACGGTTTTCACAGATCAAACGCAAAATTCCGATGACAATGAGATTGAATTTCCAAGACGACCAGCAGGTTTATTTTGCTGCAGTCTTTCATTAGGCAGAATTTTATATAATGCAATTCTTGTGTTATCTTTCAATAGCGATATTTTATGATACATGCTGCGTACATTCGGCAATCATGATCATGAATTCTCACAAAATACGATGTAAGTGACGGCCTCCGTAGCTTAGTTAGTATGACGCCTCTCTCCCAACCCGGAGGTTACGGACTTAAATCCTGCTGGAACCCAGATTTTATTTGACTATTCCAGTCTGGTTTTCACTTAAAGCCACTTTAACATATTCCTGGTCGGTGTACAACGAAAGTGTTATTTAATACCAATTAATATAAAATACTTTTTTTTACGTATTATTGATTGCATCATTAATAATAAAATACTTATAAATAAAGCGCCGTTCAGAGAGCAGACTCATTAAGGGCACCCTAACTCATCATTCAAATCCACTATTATATGTTAGATAGATTTAAAATATTACAAAATAAATACGTATAAGTTAAATGCAAGAATATGAGTGTGGAGATTGCAGCTATTACATTGGAAACATTCCCGCATCTGCATATGTTCAGAACATATTTGGTAAGAAAACTGCAGAAAACGTACCAAGTTAAAGTTAACTACAAAGAAACCTTTGTAGATCTTCTGAAATGTGATGATAACACATTCGGCCCTAGGTGTAGGGTAGTGTATGTGTGAAGTGTTTCTATATAATTTTAAACTTAGATAAGCCCACAGGTTCGAAAAAAAATCACACGGCACATTCACAAACCTTTAAGTAAAAAAAATTGATTTTTTTTTAAGAAAGTAATGTCAAAACAATATTTAAAAAATTCAAATCCATGCTTTTTTTCTAGTTTCATAGTCGATACATCTACAAATGTTGTCAATGGTTTATTCTGCATATTAATATGGCTTTGCTATTCAGTTCTTACTTTCATTATGCATGGAAATCTTTGCATATATTATTCATTGTCATTACATGTCATAGGCCAATTCAAGAGTTTGAAAATGGCGTTTAGAGAAATAAATTACTTAGACAACAAGTTCATTAAAGGGGACGTTGAAAAAATATACGATGTAAATATTACGAAAAGGGTTATAATAAAAAGAAAACAACTTAAGAAAAATATTGGAATGTTATGTACTATCCATGAAGAAAAAACTACGAAAGTCATGAGGAATAAAACGATTGAAATAAAAGATGACTTCGAAGAAAGGAAAAATGAAATAATTCAAGCAATCAAACTTAATGGCAACAAAAATAAACAAATGGACAAACACATAGAAATAATAGATCATTATAAAAGTAAAGGGAAATACCCTTGGTTGGGAGATTATCAGAATCCAAGAGAGCGGAAAATAAATGCAATGGAATACCTTGCTATGGAACAGCTGAAAGAATGCATTTCTCGTCATAACCAGTCTCTGGAATTTGCTGAAGATTTGGAACTGATGTTTTGCAAACCTTTACTTGTTCAATGCATATCGAGCTCTCTTATAATATGTTTGATTATCTTTCAGTTGAGTTGTGTAAGTAAAACATACATTAATATAACATATTTTACTATTTGGCTATTCTTATTTAGAGATTCTGTTGACATAGCCAGGAGACCCAGTGACAGTTTAAAAAAACCTTTCCAGTACAGGTAACAAGAACCAGGTAGATTTCGTCTGCGTTTAAAAATATAGAATATTTCCCATTTAATCATCATCATTGCCGGGCCTCGCAGTCGACAATCCTCTTGTCACTCCAACGTCAGTCCTGAACCGTTCTCCCAAGTCGATCGTGTGATATTCTGTGAGAGAACAGCCCGATCCTGGATGCGCACTCACTCCCGCAAATGCCACAGACATATGTACCCTGCTGACCCTCCTGGCCATGTTGACGCATGTTCGCAACGCGCAGACTTTCTCATACGTCTAGCCGCTGAGACGCCATCAGCCCGATAATATACGGTTCTCCACCCCTCACGGTCCCGAGCCACCTGCTCCCAGTCCTCAGGCGCCCCGCACAAAGTAAGCGACTCTCACAGACTGTCCTTATAGCGTTTCCGCTGTACACCGCTTGCCCACCAATTCCCCGTACAAGACGCGTTTTGGGAGTCTGTGATCGCCCATGCGTATCACATGCCATTTAATAGTACCCCGTAGGTACTCCACTATATTTCTCAAACAAATTGCATCATTCTATTGAAAACATTTTGTTACACTTCGATAATTAATAAATATATATGTAGATAAACTTTTTAATGGAGGGTAGTTTTAGAGTCTCCCGGTCATGATTGAAGAAAGTTCGTTGAAGTTTTCCGAAAGTTGTACTTGACACCCTCTACAATAAGGTCTCAAATCTACCTAAAAAGTTGGCAAAAGTGAATTATGCAGACAGTATTATTTTATATTACACAAATGAACTGACCGATGAAGTGATATAAAAAAGGTTTCTGTCAAAGGGCGTTTTGAAAATGATTTAGTATTATTTTGGATTGAGGATTTTTTTCTGCAGAAGATCATTCCTCACAGATTAAGAGAAGACGAAGAACGTATCCTAGATTTATGATAAAAAATCGAAATCTGAAATAAAAAAAATTACATTTTTCATCGCTTGGTTGAGGAACAACGTCAAGCGTGAAACTTCTACGAGTAGTATTAACAATTAAACATGGTTTGTTCTCGCTCCTTGGAGTATTTCAACAAAGTCGCTTATTTTAGTCACTCTTCTTTTTTCAGAGCCTGAACAGTTTGAGAAAAATAGCATACTTTATAGCTTATTTATCTGGAAGTGTATTAAATCTTTTCATATCTTCTTGGTTTGGGCAGCAGCTTATAAATGAGGTAAATTTATTATTTTATTGGAAACCAGTTCAACGACGTACGGTAGGGAAAGCCAGTTCGAGGACGTACGGTAGGGAAAGCCAGTTCAAGGACGTACGGTAGGGAAAGCCAGTTCAAGGACGTACGGTAGGGAAAGTTCGAGGAAGTACGAAAACAATAATTACATACTTGTTAATTGTTTTTTTTATATGCAATACACCCACACTAAGATGATTTGTGCCACAAAATAAAAGTCACTATGCAATATATGAGTCAATATAATTAAATTAATTTAAATAATAATTTTTAACCGATTTAACCTAAAAAAATAACAATCGATTTGTAAGTGGAAAAGTTCCTCAAAGATAGAAGAAACGCAACATTTATCGGACGCGGTAAAGATATAGAGTTTAATAAATCAAATCTGTCCAGTTAAGGGCAACCGAAAAATACATGACATATAATTTCATCATCCAGACCACACTTGCAGCTGGAATCTTCCACAATATCCATTTTGCAAACATGACTAGCCATCACGCAGGAGCCCATCCGCAAATGACACATGACAGGCACGTCCATCTTGTTTATCCTCATTATATTAAAGCATAGTTTCAAAGGGATAGATTGTTAAATTAATTTGTATCTAGAACCCTTATACACATATACACCAGTTATATATTAATTTAACGCCCATCTGTGCCAAGTATCAGGTTTAATTTTATTTAAAAGATCAGTTATTGGCTGTGAAATATCACATAGGAGACAGCTTGTTGAACATATATTTTTTTAGCCCAGGAATCAATACTTTAATTACCAGTGAATCCAACGTCTGAAGAAATCTAAGCTAGAGAAACATCTAATTACTAATTGCTAAGTGTTATACTTACATAGTTAACAAACTAGAATAGATAAGTTTAAATGTTGGATATTTCTTCGCATACAGCATTTTTGTTCAAGTTGAATCGGATTCTTGTAGTTATTTTCTTTTCTTTGATTGGGCCCAGGGTCATTTTCGATTTTTACATCAGTTCATCTTCTAGTTGTTGAGAAAGCAACATGTATAATAGTTGCCCATGGATAAATAATGTTTTAACTAATTTTGTGTGTGTGCTCTGAATGCGAATGACACAAAATCTATTTTTATTCGTTTTATAAATATGTTAGGGGAAAATAAATTATTTAAGTGATAAAATTACCTAAAAGGGCGTATTCTTGCTTACTACCGTATTTCAAAATTTAAACACCTGCGCAATACATCTTCTTATTCTTGCTTAATTTTATTATTATTTCTAAAAGATATATTGCACACAGATGTCAACTTAAATTATTATTGTTTCTAAATGATATTATTATTTCTAAATGATATTATTATTTCTTTATTATTATTTCTAAATTATATTATTATTTGTAAATGATATTATTATTTCTAAATGATGACAACTTAAATTATTGTAACGTTAATGATACTTTTTTATGAATACTGATTATCTGACTTTTGTTTTCCTAGAGTGCTTCGATTGCCAATGCGGCTTACGACTGTCCATGGTACAATTACAGTCCTGCTTTCAAGAAAACTGTAATGCTGATTATTCTAAGAGCTCAAAGACCGTCAGTGCTAACTGCATCACGATTTTATGTTATATCGATAGAAACATTTTCAAAGGTATTGTATTGCACAAAATCTTATGATTTTTACTATGTGAATTTATGTTGTTGGCTCCAGTGTATTATTAACGTCAATTGTACGTACTCGTATATACTCGTACATACCATATATGCTGATTATACGTATATAAGTTGATAATACGTATATATGCTAATTAAACGAATACTATTATACATAAGCTCATTATACATGACGACCTCCGTGGCCTGGTGGTAAGACACTTGTCTGCCGATCGATCCCCGCTGGAACCCAGATTTTTTTAAATAATATTCCAGTCTGGTTAACACTTAGGGCCTATAAAAACATCTTTCTGGTTGGTTGGAAGAGATTTCCACATGGCAATAATCTCGCCAGGTTAAAAAAAACACATATATATATATATATATATATATATATATATATATATATATATATATATATATATATATATATATATATATATATATATATATATATATATATATATATATATATATATATATATATATATATATATATATATATATATATATATATATATATATATATATATATATATATATATATATATATATATATATATATATATATATATATGCTGATTATACATATATTTTATTTATTTATTTACATGATACATGGCAATAAATTTTATAAAAAAACAGGTAATTTTAAGTGGACCGAAAATTAATGTGAATCTAGGTTTGATGCCTTTCATTTGTCGTGTCCCCTGTAAACTAGGATTTTGCCTGCATCTTACTGAGGATATATAATATGGAAAAATACGTTGATACTTTTTCCAATTGTGGATTATATAATATCCCATTGCAAACACTCATCAACTTGATGAACAGTGAGACTTAATTACGTTACTTAATGATCAACAGTGAGACTTAATTACGTTATTTAATGATGAACAGTGAGACTTAATTACGTTACTTAATGATGAACAGTGAGACTTAATTCCAATTGTTGATTATATAATATCCCATTGCAAACACTCATCAACTTGGTGAACAGTGAGACTTAATTAATAAAGATATAATTACGTGGATGTATCAAGCGAGTCAAACTCTGCATACTTCATCTTTCCAGACAGACCAAAAGGTCCATCACACAATGTTCAGCACACACTCAAGAGTTTACACAAACTATTATAAGTCATCCCTCCTATGAACCTTCACTCAAACTCCTGTCGCAATAACAGTCATGTTCCGATCCACTGTCTGATTTGCTGTACTCTTTTGCCTTTATTGAATTCAGCACCCCATTGTACAAGTATGTCATGAAAGTCAAATGTACATATTGAATTTCGGCAAAAGATGATCTTACTCTAGGGATGGTGAAAATTTGATCAGTTTCCATGCGTGGCATATGTCTCTGCTGAGTTTGTATTTATTTCCTTGGCGATAGTGCTAGAGAATGGATGAGTACTTATTTTTATGATAATTTTTCGGAAAACCTTCATGCTTCAGTATTAAGGTGCAGCCTCTCAAACTGACATGCCTTAGAAAAGTGCCGACTGACATTAAGCAAAATGTATGCTTTTAAGACTATTTTACAGAATAAAGTATCCATCAGAAACAATTGATAAATATTGTAATTTGTTTTATCAAACACTGTTTATTCCACTTTTTGTAACGGTATAACCCTACCGGTTTCAAGGCTTTCACCTCATCTTCAGGGGAGCACTAACAAGACTGAATTCTGTTCGAACTGGCACCGACATGAAAGAAGGTGAACGTGAAAGCCTTGAAACTGGTAGGGTAATACCGTTACAAAAAGTGGAATAAACAGTGTTTGATAAAACAAATTACAATATCTTTAAACCTCTACAATGTTAATGCCTTAGCTTTAAATAATAATTGATAAATAAATAAATATAATGTTCATTATGTTTTTTTTTCAGATAATGAGTGTGTCAGCTTCATATTATACAGTATTAAATACTTTAAATACAAAATTTAAATAATATGCCTAAAACATAGTGTCCTGTTTTATAGACCCTCCAATACATTTACTTGAAAGTATTGCTTAACACATGTCGAATTAACTAATCTAAAATACGAGTATGTGGTATAGTCCATTACTTCGACTTGTAAGTGAAAAATTACTTGATTTGTGGTGATATATTTTATAAACACGCTATGTTTTCCTATTGAAAAGATCGGGTTAAAGAAACTTCTTCAAGAGACCACGACTAACAGATCATACTGAATTTGGTTTACTATTTAATTTTCTTGATAAGATAATGATCATAAGTTCTTTGAATTTGTTAACACTTTTGTTTGTATTGTAACCAACCTTCAAACACTAAAGGTACTTGATTAAATCTAACCCCACGTGAAATGTTCACTCACTAGGTATACTGAAAGAATCTCACTAGCCTTTTTTTATTACTTGAAACCTGATCTACTTGACGTTCAATAATGTAAGTTCACTCGCTTAGTCAAATATTTTAAATATATTTATCCAGTTCTACTCTGCTCCTAATAGGGATAACACGGTGCATTTTCTCAACCAGTTTAGTCTTTCAGCCTCCCAAAAGGTAAAAAAAGGACTTCGCGACCTCCCCTGCAATGTTTCAATATCTTGTAGATGCATGTGCACGGAGCCGCACACATTTTGTACTTGCACAAAAACAATAAGCTTAATCAGGTAAATATATCTTCTGTTTTACGTCTCTAACAGTGCAGATAACTTTCGCGCAACAAGTCCAAACTGTTTTATTATTACTATCCACTAGTTATACAATAAAACAGATATACACACATAACCAATTTAGTGAACAATAACTTGGATTTTGTAATTTATATTTTTTTTATAAATGTGTCCTTTTTTTCAGAAAATGAGTTAATTTTCTTTTATACACGTAGGATATTTTTATTTGCGCGACCCCGCTGATATTTTACTGTGATCCTCTTGGAGGTCTCGACACACACGTTAAGAAACGATGACATAGTTGATTATCCTGTATCAAACTTGTAATTACTTCAAACTCTCTTATGAATTACCCATATCTACCTTAACTACCACTTTAGCCATTCATAGACACCCCCTAGTTCAAGTATAAGCTCCATTGGAAAAAATAAACATATGTATATAAGTATCTTCAAATAATTATGTACTAATTATTTAAGTATGATAAATCAATGTAATTCGGCTATGATGGAAGAAAAAATGTGGGTATTAATAATACTCCTCTTTATCAAGTTATGTTCCATTATACTGACTTAGCTCTTTATCAAGTTATGTTCCATTATACTGACTTAGCTCTTTATCAAGTTATGTTCCATTATACTGACTTAGCTCTTTATCAAGTTATGTTCCATTATACTGACTTAGCTCTTTATCAAGTTATGTTCCATTATACTGACTTAGCTCTTTATCAAGTTATGTTCCATTATACTGACTTAGCTCTTTATCAAGTTATGTTCCATTATACTGACTTAGCTCTTTAGCTCTTTATCAAGTTATGTTCCATTATACTGACTTAGCTCTTTAGCTCTTTATCAAGTTATGTTCCATTATACTGACTTAGCTCTTTATCAAGTTATGTTCCATTATACTGACTTAGCTCTTTATCCAAGTTATGTTCCATTATACTGACTTAGCTCTTTATCAAGTTATGTTCCATTATACTGACTTAGCTTTTGTTTTACCTTCAAAGCTGCCCAGATTTAGCTATTCTAAATAAAATTAAGTCATGCTCTTAGTTGTCGAGGAATAGTCTTGTAAGTTTTTTTTAATACTTCTTTGAAGTTTTTCTCAAAATTCCAAACGCCTAATACTATGAATATCTTAGATGCTTTATTATGGGGGTGAACTATGATAATTTTTGATCTCAGCATACCTACATGACAACGCAGACTTGTTGAAGTGAGTGTCTGGGAGACATTTTATTTGGTCCCATTTATGTATACTTCAACTTTTAGAACATATGAGTAGATGCTGTAACTCACAATATGCATTTATGTTTCGACAACACATTTACAGATAGAAAGGCAACAATAATTGTGACAAACTCATCCAGACTGGGATTCTGGTTTCTTTTTTTTGTTACATTTATCCTTCCATCCCGAACAATTTCAACTCATGGGTGGATGACTAATGTCTTGTCAAGAATGCTACGAAGAAAGTCAAAATCTTTGAAGGGAAAGGAATAAATAAAAATTATTACAAAGCACTGTCTCAAAGCGCACTTAATTTACATAAAACACTCTCAGAAGGGTAAATTGCCTAAACGAAAAAAAAAAACTTTTTGTGTTGTAAATAAAAAAGCCCTATCTTCTTCTTCTCCCTGGCTCCATCCCAACTCACTGTCTGCGAAGACTGTTGGCGTCATCTCTCCTCGTCCTCATGTTGTATGCTCTTCTGTCCCAGACTACGTCCCTCAGGCCATGCCTCTGCATCAGGTTATCTTTTTGCACCACCCACGAACTATTTAGTCTTCCTCTGGTTGTTATTCGAGGAGGATCCATGAAGATTGCCTAGTTCACAATGTGATAGGATGCTCTGCGTCCAACGTGCCCACACCATCTCAATCGCCTCTCCTCCATCTTACTGTTGATGTCTGTAACACTTAGGCTTCCACGAATGCGTGAACTTTTTATTTTGTCTCTTAGGGACACACCAGCTAACCATCTTAGCATACGCATTTCAGCAGTTTCTAGTTCCCTGGAGTAAGAGTTATACATCGTCCAGCATTCGGAACCATAGAGGAGTGCGGGTCTGACCATCATTTGGTATACTTTTCCTTTTAACTTTACTGGCATTTTCGGATCACATAGAAATCCCGTCATTGATCTAAACTTCATCCATCCCGCACTAATTCTATGTGTTACATCTGCTGGACATCCTCCATCACTATATGGATGAGTGACCCAAGATACTTAAAGGAGTCACAATTCGGTAATGTTTCTCCATCCATTTGCATTACGGGAGTGACAACATTTGTGTTCTCGAATGGTAGGTACAGATACTTTGTTTTCTTTCTGCTCAGTCTCAATCTATTGTCCTCCAAGATTCTTCTCCACCTTTCCAGACTATTTTGCAGATCTTCATGTTTTTCACTTGTTAATACGATATCGTCTGCAAATAGTAGGATCTTTAGGAGACAGTTCATTTCCTGGTTAGTTAAATAGTCCATGACTAAGATGAACAGTAGCGGATTGAGTACCGATCATTGATGTACCCCCACCTTTATAGGAAATTTTTGTGAAGTTCCCGAAGTGCACCTCACTTGCGTTTTCACGTTATCATACATATCCTGGATGGCAAGTACATACTTTTCTGGTACACTATGTGCTCTAAGTGGTGCCCAACAAATCAGGCTTCTAGGGGCCCTGTCAAATGCCTTTTCAAGATCGATGAAGACCATGTGAAGGTCTTTCTTCGCATCACGGTGTTTTTCGACAAAGATTCTAACGGTTTGGATAAATAAAAAAACCTATGTTGATATATAACATGGTATAAAAGAAAATGCAATTACGCCCACTTGAAAAAAATGAGTCATTAGATCTCAGTACAATTTTTTGTGTCGTTATCGTAGCAGTTCTGCTCAAATACAAGACAAAAATCTATCGATATCATTTATGATACGATCTTAGTGAGACTTTTTGTCCCATAACTGGCTCATAATATGAACTTTGAAAATATTAAGTGAATGGTTTTGAGTTAAAAGTAAAAAAAAATAGTTAAATTATAAATACAATTGTGTTTGACAATTGAGAAAATATAATACATGGTTTAACTTTTATGTAAAAAAAAACTAATCGTCACTGTTTTCGAGTTTTTGTGTTGATTTGTAAAGAAATTAATATAAATTATGTATATCATAGTAATTGATTAGTCAAAATCAAATGTTATTAACTGTCAACATCGTAAAAAATAATATTTTAAGTCAATTGCCGTAATGAAGATTACAATTTATTATTTTATGTATTTTGGGTTTAATAAAAATATGAACTAATAACTAAAAAAAACATCAAATGAAGTACTGTGTTTCAAAATAAAAGTTTCGAAAATACATATTCTTTAATTTAAAGCATTCCCTTTCCCCTTCCTGTGAAACTGATGGGAATGAATAGAGTCAATGGTAGTGCAAGAGCATAAAGAACCTGAAGGTTAACAAATATACATTCAGATAAGCTCAGAGTGACAATGTGGATGATGGAAAGAAGATGGTCTATAACTAAAGAGACACAGAAAAGGGAACACATGGGTTCGCTCTATAGCAAAAAAAATGATAAAGTGATCCAACTCAAGTGACTGGGGTGGCAATAACTTGTTATATTTTCAAGCGTTTGAGAAGAAAAGTGGACAAGTACTGTCATCCAATGTATCTCTGTGACATCAAAAGACCAAGAAAGCTTGTTCAAGACCTGCGCTATCGGAAGTTTCTGGTTTGATTTCCGTTGGTTTTCAATTTGAAAGAAAAATGTATACTCTATTCTGGTATTCAATTAAGGACTGTTGTAACATATTTTTGATTGGTTCTAAAATATTCTTCTTCTTCCCAGTGTCATGTCAGGTCCCCCCAAAAATCCCGAAAAAGATCTCCAACGCCCCTTATGGCAGCCCAATCACGTATATTGCGGAGCCAGGAGATTTGCCTCCTGCCAACACCTCTTCGGCCTTCTATTTTGCCTTGGATATGATCAGGTGCAGTAATTTGTACTTTGCTCCTATAAATACATGACCCAAGTAAGACACCTTTCGGATTTTAATATTAGTCGGCAACTCTCTATCAGCTTTGGCTCTTTGAAGAACCCTTGTGTTGCTGACCATATCCGTCCAGGGTATCCGTAGTATTATCAGGTGCATCCACATTTCGAATGCTTCCAGTCGGTTCATACTACCAGCTTTGAGGGTCCATGATTTCACTCCATGCAACAACACTGACCAAACGTAGCATTTGACTAACCGTTGTCGAAGTTTCAAGTTTAGATTATCATCGCAGAATACGCTTCTCATTTTATTAAAAGCTAATTCTGCACTTGACTTCGGTTTCTGGGTCGAGGTCTTCCGCTAGGATACTTCCGGGGTATTTAAATTTTTTCACTATCTTTATATCAGCACCGTTTAATGTAAGACGTGCTCCTGCGTGATTCTGCTGGCCAAACACCATGAACTTAGTTTTACTCACGTTCATGTTCAACCCCAGCCTCACATCTCTAAAATATTAATACATGGAAATAAATCCGCCATGAATCAAGAATAACCACCTAATGAATTTTTGTGACATCAGAATACCAATAAATCTCTTTCAAGACCTCCGGTATCAGAAAGTACCTTTGATTTGATTCTCGCTGGTTTTCCTAATTTGAAAAAAGGAAAATTATTCCAGTTTCTGGTTTTAATAAAGACTTTCTGTAATATATTTCTGGTTGATTCTAAAATATTGGTACATGACAATAAATCCACCAGGTTGTACAGTACCCAACAAAAGTTAAATTCAATACAAATCCAGTTGACCAAATACAGATAAACACAAGTATATTGTGATAGAAACCTGCATCCTGAACTTAATACGAGTATATAGGAGCTCAAGGTGAAAATGCTAATGATCAGAAAATAATACCATATATAGCCTTTCATACGTTTTACGTATATTTTGTAACTTATTGTATTACATTACACTTTCAATGTATTTATTGTATTACACTTTGACTGTATTAAGTACAACTTGGTGGATATATTGTCATATAATAATCTTCTCCAGCCAACCGAAACGGTTTCAAATATACCTTAAGTGAAAGTATGACTGGAACCTTTTTAAAAAAATCTGGTTCCAGCGGAAATCGACCTGAAATATACGTTTTACCAACTAAACTATGGTGGTCATCATTTCTTAATATGATTAGATAAATACAATGGTAATTGCGTAGAATGTCGAGTAATTTAGCAATAATTAAAAAGCAATCAAAATCATTAGTTGAATTGAGAAAATTACCCTAAAATCAAATCTTTGGGTTTTTCCTGTATATATAAGTGTACGCCACAATATCACACAGAATTTAGTTAAGACTTTTGCTATTAAATAGATATATCGTGCTGCGTATCCAATCTCTAAAGTGTAAAACCTATAGGAAACAAATTAAAAGAATTAACATTAAAATATCATTGATTGATGTCGTATTTATATCGAACTCCTTTTATTACAGAATAATATTCTTGTTGATTTAAGCTTATTGAGGTGCGTGGCCGTGCGGTAACGCGCTGGACTTCTGTGTAGAAGGTCGTCAGTTCGAACCCCGCGCTGTGCTACTCCCCTCGAACGACACAGGCACTTTTTTCGCCTAGTATTCGAGGGTATTAAGTATACCTGTGACTTTGGTCATATCTATTCTTTTAAGAAAAAATAAACATGACAGTCAAATGTGGAAAAAATCTACACAAAAACTTAAATTAAAGTAACAGATCTGTTTCGTCTAACAATTATTTATATATGTATAATGCTTTATATATGTGCACGTTCAAACAGTGAAAAATGACACTTTTACCGTGATATTTTCCATATTAGCAGTATTAATGGTCAACAAAGGGTGTATTTGGGACAAGAAAGAGTCAAATCCGTCAAAACGGTGCATTTTAATCTATATTCACGTTCAAACAGTGAAAAATGACACTTTTACCGTGATATTGTCCGCATTTGTTTTATTTATGATCACCAAAGGGCGTATTTTGGGCAAGAAAGAGTCAAATCCGTCAAAACGGTGCATTTTAGTTAATATTCGAGTTGAAACAGTGAAAAATAACACTTTTACTGTGATATTTTCCATATTAGTTGAATTTATGGCTACCAAAGGGTTTATTAGGGACAAGAAAGCGTAAAATCCGTCAAAACGGTGCATTTTAGTCTATATTCACGTTGAAACAGTGAAAAATGGCACATTTACCGTGATATTTTTTTATATTTGCAGTATTTTTTATCAATACTTGGTGTATAGTATTTGGTGCAAAAAAGAGTTAAATCCATCAAAACGGTTCATTTTAGTTTATGTGCACGTTCAAACAGTGAAATTTGATAAATGAAGTGACTAGGGATGATAATGAACTTAAGGCTGTGTGTTGAGGAAGATGGACAAGAGCTGATTGAAATGGTTTGGACATGTAGAATGAATGAATAATGAAAGGAAAAATAAACTGACAGTGTAAATGTGAAGGAATGACGTGGTAGAGCAATTATTACGAAAGGTTTTTTGGATGAAGTGGATGTTTTGTTTTGAAAGAAAAAAAATGCAAAAATCAGTAAAATCGTTGGAGTTGTATGAGAAAATGTATGGATAAAGAAAGATGTGGGTCATGATAAAAAAACTGTGGTGCTTTGTCATCTCTGCCTACCCCAACAGGAGAATGACTTGATGATATGTATGTATTTTAAATCTCGTACATAAATCAGTCCCTCGTAACAATTAGTCGGTGAAGGAATCGAACTGAAAATTTATTTTACAAAATATCGTGTAATATTAAATATGCCTTGCTTTGCTAAGTGTCTGCTTCCTTCAAGATTTAGCCACAAAAATATGTTCTTACGTTTGCTAAAAACAGTACTTATCCATATTTATTTAAGGTTATTGCACACACAAAGGACTAAAGTTGAAAACATAAAAAGATTTGAAAGGAGTTATAAAAGTAAATCGGGATATGTTTTGTGTTTTGAATTTTTTTGTTAAATGTACTGTATAAAACGAAAGTGTAGCACAAAATAAAACAAAATTCCGTATAAAATATTCAGTTCCTTAAGAGAAAAAAAACAATAACTCCTTTACAACTGCGGGGGATATGGTTTTTTATAATGCCGCGGTCGGCGAGACTAGGAGCTCATAGAAAATAGTGGGTTATAATAATAAAAATAACGGATATTAGCTTATTTTTTTAACAAAAAAAAGGTGATTTATTTTTTAACAAAAAAGGTCAATGTGTTGATTGCTTTCTCTTCTTTCGAAGTTCTTCATGGATTTCTATTGTACATACATATGATAGGTACAGCTGAAAAATACTTTCCAAATAGCATTGAAAAATAAGACTGCTCTTTTTTGTGGTTAAGTTTCTCGAAAATGGTCCTCAACGGGAAATATTTTGTTTTATTTCTGGAGGTCAAAATTGACAATTTCCCATTCTCCCTGTGCTCCCATATTTAAAATTTCATCTTTTATAGTATTATATAATATTATTGTATTACATTTTCATTGTAAACAGTACAGCCTGGTTGATTTATTGCAGTGTGGATAATCTCTTTGCAACTTTGTTATTAAATGAGGTTTTTTCACGTTCACTTTTTCAGAGTATTTTTTTCTATAAAATATATTTATTTGTATAAAACATTAAAAAAAAACTCTCAAATAGCATCATTGCGTTACTTTAACATCGTGATTGGGAATACCGTGATTGACAAGATTACGGTCGACAATCTCCCATTCTCCCTGTCCTCCCATATTTAAAATGTCATATTTTATAGTATTATATCATATTATTGCATTACATTTTCATTGTAAACAGTACAACCTGGTTGATTTATTGCAGTGTGGATAATCTCTTTGCAACTTTGTAATTAAATGAGGTTTTTTCACGTTCACTTTTTCAGGGTATTTTTTCCATAAAATATATTTATTTGTATAAAACATTTAAAAAAAGCTCTCAAATAGCATCATTGCGTTACTTTAACACCGTGATTGGGAATACCGCGATTGACAAGATCACGGTCGACGAGGGATTACTGTAAGTAAAATCGTGACAAAACGCATTGCAGGGTTGTTTTTTCATTAATAATCAAGAAATATTAAAACCACAGTTTTTTTCAATGGATTCTGAAGAAAATGACACAATCACCAATAAGAAGATACCAAATGAAATAATTAATTACAGTATGTGGATGGTAAAATTTATTGGAATCAATAAATATTATTTAGCCTTCCTGCATGTTGCTTGCTTGTGCGTGTTTTGGGTACCGCATTTAATCTATGCCTGCAGAAGATCAATTGACGTTGAAGTTCTTGCAGAAACTTTATTGCCTGGTTTCAGTGGATTCTTTGAATTTCTCAAATATGTCATACTGTTCAATAACAGAAAGAATTTGATGAAGCTTTTCCACAACTTACAGGAGGAATGGAATAAAAGTAAGAAAATTTGTTTTATAAGAAAGCACAGTATTTAGTCGACCATTAAAAAAGGTCATAAGAGTATTACTCAAATTAGAATTTTTAATGCCTATGAATATAAATACAACTTGTCACAAAAATTTAAATCATTTTCATAAATCATATATTTTTTTTAATCAAAAAGCAATACTCACATGCGTATCACCTTCTAAACATAGAATACTAATTTATACAGGTCAAGGCTCAGGTAAGCAAAGGACCTAACATGTAAAAGAAAGGAAAAAAATAATCTTAGAAAATCATAATAAAAATATGCATACGTATAATTAATCCACACATCAATGATTAAAAATCACTTTTTAATATTTTTTACTAGGAGTATTAAAATTTTGCCTCATTTACTTATTCTTATAGAGCAATGAAGTGTGGTTCTTAGCACTAAAATAATACTTTGAAGAAGTTACGTTTAATGCAACATAAATACAAGAAATTTGTAAATTAAAAAACAAGTAGTTGAGGTTTAGCACAGATTTGTGTTGTATTACATTTCATTGTATACAGTACAATCTGACGGACTTATTGCTATGTGGCCATCTCTTGTAAAGATGTTAAAGAGGCCTTAAGTTAAAACCAGACTAGAATCCTTTTTAAATTAATCTAATTTCCAGCTGGATTTGAGCCCGAAACCTTCGGGTTGGGAGATAGGCGTCTTACCAACTAGGCCACGGAGGTCGTCGGATGGTTCATCCTCGTATGAATATTGAGAACCCGGAAGCTGTTAACATGTAAATTTGGACCAAAGATGCAACGGGGTAGCCGGTGAATATGTCCACAGTTTCAACGATGCGGCCTACTGGAGAACTTTATGTTGGGACCAGTTACTTTCCCGAACGTCGGCTCTTGTTAATCCGTGTCACGATGCGACGGCGAGCTCTATGTTGGCCATCCAGTATGCTAGAGAGGTCAGTAAAAGTCATCACAACTTGAGACTGTATCGCAGGTAGGCGTGAGATGTCTGTATCTAAAGGTCTCCGACAGAATGCACAACAGCTTCGCGTTCTTCTTTAAACATCGCCCTTCATCTTCAGCAACGATAGGCGGGGACCAAATCGTGTCTTAGTAGCTATCCTCTCATTAGCCGGAAGCAGTATAGAGAAGTCCTTATTCACCACTCAGAATGAAGATAATTTTTTCTACGAATTTGTATTTAATTTCAAACAAAAGCCATCATACCCATTTTTTAACAATATCCCTTTAAAAAAAACAGCTATTTAAAAGTTCTAGAGGATAATTCCTTAAAAGGATTTTTCGTATCATTATCTGGTGAAAAACACTCCGAAAACGGATGCGAATAAATTACATGAAAATAAAAATCTACCATTTGAGTCATTAAATGTGACCGCAACGAAGCAAATAAAAAATATATAATTTAACTATAGAGGAATATCTCTTTTAAGCGCATTTCTCAAACTCTTCACCAACATCCTAAGAGTAAAATTAGAACAATAAATTGAAAGCAGATATGAACAGCAAGGATTCCGAAGAAACAGATCTGCTACAGATGCTATATTCATACTGCGGCAAATTAAAGAAAAGTCTTTAGAATTCAACAACACTGCTAACCTTGCTTTTATCGATCTGACCAAGGTCTTTGATAGAATCCAACTGGAAGATGTAATAAGCATTTTGCTCGAAAGGAACGTGTCACCCTCCATCGCCAAAACCATTAGAGACATAAACCTAAATAGCTCCACAAGAATTCGTGTAGACGGAGACCTCTCTAATAACGTTCCAGCACCAACCGGAGTAAGACAAGGAGATAGTTTAAGTCCATTTTTCTTTAACTTGGTTATAGATAAAATTTTGGAAGAAGTTGCCGACCTTAACCTGGGATACAAGATGGGTGATAATATGTTAAACATCATATACTATGCTGACGATGCTACCATCATAGCCGAATCAGAGGAAGACCTGTAACCAATGCTACATCGATTCCACACTGCTTCCAAAAAATACAACATGTCTATCTCCATCAGCAAGATTCAATGCATGACTCTAGCCAGAGAGCAAGTTGGATGCAGTGTGGCGATCAACGACACACCAATTGAACAAGTTACAAAATTTAAATACTTATAATGTGCAATAATGGCCTCTATGGCGAAGTACTTGAACAATCACAAAAGTCCGTAGCTATTTCCGGATGTTTAAATAACACCATCTGGAAAAACAAGTATATAAACATCCAAAGCAAGATGAGGATATACAAGACCTGTGTCCGCCCCATAATGACATACAGCGTAGAGTCCAGAGCCGAACCAGCGAAATGAAGGTATTCAGGAGTATCGCTGACAAAACCCTTCGTGATAGAGTACGCAACACAGAAATCCGAAGGATGTGTGAAGTTGAAGATATTGTCAGATGAGGACGACAGAGAAGAAGGTTCTGTAAAGAACATGTATCCAGAATGGCGGAACTAAGGGCCGTAAGAATGGCCAGGGACAGTATCTCCCAAGCCAGCTGACCTTCAGGACGACCTCCCAAAAGATGGAAAGACAGCTGGCAGTCGACGTCACAAGAGGGAAACGATGATGCATTACCATAACAGGCCAACAAGCATAAAAGAAGAACTTTATAAGAATATGCATGGATGTAGATGATGAGGTGTCAAGGGAACTATTTTCCCAACAACCCAAAGTTCGATCCCCGCTGGAACCCATATTAAAAAAATGGCATTCCAGTCTGGTTTTCACTTAGGGCCCATTAAAACATCTTTCTGGTCGGTTGGAAGAGATTGTCACGTGACAATAAGCTCGCCAAGTTAAAAAAATGTTTCACTCGTCATGAGTAATGCGTCTTCCTTTATTGATTAATTCATGCTTACGTTGTTCGAAATTTAACCAAAATCTATGTGTTAATATTTTTTTGCTTCAGGAGTAATTAATGTCGCAGTGCCAGATAAAAATTTACTAAATGCAAACAGTTGTGGTCAAAAAATAGGAGTTTTCTGCATTTCCTATTCAATTTGTGTTGGTGTTTTTTTAATAGCGGTACTTATTTATGCTATGGGAATTTTTTTTTATGAAAATTCTCTTGATTACCAACTTCGATTTCGAGTCGAGTAAGTAAATTGTGAAATTGTTATTTTTCTGTGAATATTCTAAATGTTTTCATATTATTAACCCTAGTTTGTCGCGTTCCTCTATTGGGGTCTGCGAAGTAATTAATACTTAGTTTAACCCTAGTTTGTCGCGTTCCTCTATTGGGGTCTGCGAAGTAATTAATACTTAGTTTAACCCTAGTTTGTCGCGTTCCTCTATTGGGGTCTGCGAAGTAATTAATACTTAGTTTAACCCTAGTTTGTCGCGTTCCTCTATTGGGGTCTGCGAAGTAATTAATACTTAGTTTAACCCTAGTTTGTCGCGTTCCTCTATTGGGGTCTGCGAAGTAATTAATACTTTGTTTAACCCTAGTTTGTCACGTTCCTCTATTGAGGTCTGCGAAGTAATTAATACTTAGTTTAACTTAATGTATACTTTATAAGAATATGATAATTTAGATAGCTTTAAACAATTCTTTCCATTAAAATATCTCGAGGAAAATAATATCAATATTTTTTTGGCAATTTTCAATGAAAAAATACTTAAATTGGTGACTCAGATTTTTTTTATCATAACCGGTAAAATTATAATAACATTTGGTAATAATTTCTTCCATACTGTGACGACCTCCGTGGCCTGGTGGTAAGACACTTGTCTGCCGATCCGGAGGTTGCGGGTTCGATCCCCGCTGGAACCCAGATTTTTTTAAATAGGATTCCAGTCTGGTTAACACTTAGAGCCTATAAAAACATATTTCTGGTTGGCTGGAAGAGATTGTCACATGGCAATAAACTCGCCAGGTTAAAAAAAAGTTGCCCGGCTGACAGTCACACAGAACGAAGAAAATGGACAACGTGAAAAGTAAAAACCCCCTAAATTTACAACATCAATGTATTTTTATTGGCCAAGATCTTGTGTTGTATTTTGTTAAACTTCCGTTGTAGCCAACTACAGCATGGTTGGTTTATTACCCTCTGCTTTTCCAGCCCACCAGAAAGGCTTTTTAATAAAACTGAAGACTATTTTATAAAAAAAATTTGGTACCACCGGGAATTAAATCAGCAATCTCCAGACTGAAAGAATGGCGTCTTATTGAGGTCTTCTCTTGATGTGACTAAAAATTAATGAATCAATGTTTAACTTTTATTTCAATAATACTACTATTGGATTAGCGCTACGCTCAAACAGAGATTGTTTATTGGTTTTTCCAGTTCACCGCTTCTCTTTCTTTACGTCGTCCTTTACTGTCCGTGCAGTGAGACTCTGGAATCAGTTACAAACCAATGTAAGACTCGCTCCGTCCTTGGCATGCTTTAAGAAGCTACTGTAAAACCTCTTAATTTCTAGTTAGTAAAATAACGTGTTTCATTCCTGATTTTTCTTTTCCTTTTCTCTCCACCATCCTTTCCATTCCTTTTGATTGATGATATCTTACTTTATATGAAAAATAATGTTCGGGTGACTGTCCGTCTTTGTGGGGTTCGTGGGCATGTGCTCACGTATATGTTTATGGATTTCGTGGGGATGGATAGTCATTTGAATGATTCACGTGACCACGTAACTTGCTTCATTTACTTTTGTCTGGTTGGTTGGAAGAGATTGCCGCCTGGCAATATGCCCGCCAGATTGTATTTGCAATAAAAGTGTTAAATAAATAAATAAATACTATTGAATTAACTTTGAAATTTAATTTCAGTTTATTGGTTGATCCGTCCAAAAATTATAATTTCGTCATTATTGATTTAGTGATGACTATTTGCTGTATGATTATGACGAACGTGATGCTCTATTGTTACTGCATCTTTTATAGTTTATCATTACACGTCATAGCTCATTTCAAAAGTTTGAAAGAACTTTTTGGGAATATAGGAAAAAATTACGAGAATACAAATTTAGAAAATGATTCATCTCTTGTCGATCTGAATGAAACTGATCGAGCTACCAGATATGTAGTAACCAAAAGGTATTTGATGAAACAAGAATGTCAGAAAAATGAAGATGACATAATTCATGAAATCGGAGAACAATCTAGCGTGGAAATGAGCAGAGGAGAAAACAATAAATCCTTAGATTTGACTGCAAATTATATGCAACCAAAAATTATGGACTCAAAACAAAATAATATGAACAAATCTCATTGGATAGATAGTGACACAATATTGGACGCAAATAATCTGAGTATTGTCGATCAAATAAAAGAAGAGATGCGATTGAAAAATCAAGAGGAACACGCCATGCACCAGATTAAATATTGCATTCGTCGTCATACTAGGATCATTGAATATGTGAAGAACATAGACCAAGTTTTTGGTAAGCAACTAATGCTTGGTTTCATATGTAATTCCTTCACGATTTGTCTGCACCTTTTTGAACTAGCAACTGTGAGTACAATTTAATTTAAAAATAAATTACTTGTTTTTTTTTCAATAGTAATGTAGGAATACCTACCCAGATAAATAAATAAATAAATAATTGTCAAAATGAATAAGTGAATTGTTAAAACACAAATAAATTAAATTAATTATTGTTAATAATAAACATACAGGGTCATTGACCGATCAAGTATTCATAGATTGCTACACGTCAAGAACGGCGACAATGTTTACTATTTTTGTAGTACCCGCGATTTGTCTAGTCATCTCCAAATATAAATAATTAACCTACCGCCAGTCCATGCGCCAGAGCGAGATAGAATATGTATCGCGAACTGGTTCATTCATTGGTATAAATTGTCCGCACTCTGAGAAATAAACATATTTTTTATTGTCATTCATTCAGCTGTCAAGACGTATTATTTATCGCCCGTTGTCACTTTCGCTTTTTATATCCGCATTCCTGAGTCTATATTTATTGAATATAAATCAAGATCATCACGACAATAAAGACAAGCAATCCGCTATATTGATGACTCTGCACGAGAAGTAACGCAGAATCAGCTAAAACGAAGATAACGATGTCGATATCAAAATCATCAGCACGTCCTAATAGGACACACGCTACATTGATAACGACCATCGTTATAGTAACATTAATCCCCGCTACACGTATTTCTACCTCCTATCTCAAGACTTTCTTCAGGCTGCATGATAGATACGAATAGGAACATGAAGCGGGAATTGATTAAATTAGGGAATGTTGGTGTTCTAATAATAATAAAATGATAGTTTATATCGCGCTGTTTAGAGAACAAACTCTCTTCAAGGGCTCTCAAACTTGAAGTTTAAACCTACTTTTATTAACAGATTATTAAGAACAAGTTGAGTTTGAGGATAGGAAAATGGTGGCTGCGGTTATTAGATAAGCCATTTCCCCGCATTAGCATATGTTAAGAAAAAATATTTGGTAAGAAAAGTGAACAAAACTTGCTAAGGGAAGACAAAATATAGGAAAAACTAGAATATATGAATTATCATGTTTATAACTAACAATTGAACATGCAAATATCACTATCTTTTCAGAATATTGGGTTCAAAAGGAGAATAATCATGTTTATCACTAGCATATAATAATGCCAATACCAATATGTTTTCAGAATATTGGGCTCAAATGAAGAATTATCATGTTTATTACTAGCATTTAATCATGGGCATATTAATATGTTTCCAGATTATTGGGCTCAATTAGAGAATTATCATGTTTATTACTAGAATTTATCATGGACATATCAATATGTTTCCAGAATATTGAGCTCAATAAGATATTTATCATGTTTATTACTAGTATTTAATCATGGACATATCAATATGTTTCCAGAATATTAAGTTCAATAAGAGAATTATCACGTTGATTCCTAGAAGTTAATGATGCAAATATCAATATGTTTCCAGAGTAATGAGTTCAACAGGAGAGTTGTCGCATTATTCGCTTTCGTATTATCTGCTATCCTCAACCTGTTCGTTTCTTCTTGGTTTGGACAGCAGTTTATAAATGAGGTAAACAAAAAAAAGGCATATCATCTTTTTTTTCATTAAACTATGCAATTCAAAAGTTATTTTTTTTTTTTAAATCATTTGAGTAAATAAATAGGTTTTTTGAAAGAACAAATAGGTTTATTGAAACCGAATCAATCAATGAAACCGTAGAGATATGTGCATTGAGAAAAATACATGGTTTGACAATGTATGACAGAATACGGAATAAAGTGATAAGGAATGAATGTAAATTTGAGGTACATGAGTACATACGTTGAGTTGGTTTGGGCATGTAGGATAAATAAATGAATGAAAAAAGACTTACAAAACAAATATGAGTGAAAAACGTATGAGGAGAAGACCAAGGAATTTGAGATGCATGGCCACGCGGTAACGCACTGGACTTCCGTGCGGAAAGTCGTCGGTTCGAACCCCACGCTGTGCTACTCCCCTCGAACGACATAGGCATATTTTCTGCCTAGTGTTCGAGGGTAAAAGGATACCTATGACTTCGGTCATATCTATTATTTAAAAAAATGTTTGGTTGAATCAAGTGAAGGATATTCTGAGAGAAGGAAACTAAGAAAGTCAGAGAAATCGCAGAGGCTGTATGAGAAGGTGTATGGATGTGGAAGAGGCTAAGGATGTGTGTCGAGTAAGGAAAGTATGGCGCTTTGTCCTCTGCCTACCCCGACAGGAAAATGGCGTGATGGTATCGTTTATAGCTATATATCCTGAAATTACACATTAGTTTATATTAAATAAAATATATTTTAGAATATATGAAATCAATATATGAAATACGGCCGAATGTAAAAAATCAATGTATGAAATAAAGCCAAATGTATGAAATCAATGTATGAAAGAAGACCGAATGTTTGACATAAGGCCAAACGTATGAAATGAGACCGAATGTACGAAATAATACCAAATATATGAAATAAGGCAGAATGTATGAAATCAATGTATTAAATAAGGCCGAATGTATGAAATCAATGTATGAAATGAGACCGAATGTATGAAATAAGGCCGAATGTATGAAATCAATGTATGAAATAAAAACGAATGTATGACATAAGGCCGAATGTACGAAATCAACGTATGAAATGAGACCGAATGTATGAAATAAGACCGAATGTATGAAATAAGTATTGCTAAGAAACCGGATTGAGATTCATCCACGTATGTTATTTTTTCAGAGCTCTCTCGTTGGTCAAGCTGCATACGATTGCCCGTGGTATGCGTATAGCCCACGATTCAGGAAACACATTTGGCCCATCATTTTAAGAGCACAAATACCTTCTAATATAAATGCTTTTGGTTTCTATTGCATTTCGATAGAAAATTTTTCCAAGGTAAAATGAAACGATTTTCTTAATTTAAGTACTTAATTTAAGGAACATCATAAAGTAGTATGTTCAAAACGATCCAATTCTTGCTTTGCATTTTTTTATTGATAATGCACTAATATTTATTTATTTATTATTAACATTTCGAGTCTTCTTCCTGGCACTGTCCCAACTCATTGCCTAGGTAGGCTGTTGGGGTCGGCTCTTCTCGTTCTCAGGCTGTATATTCCTCGGTTCTGGGTGTCGCTTTCATCTAGGCCGTTTCTCTGCAGGATTTTGGAGCATTGAGTCCTCCAGGAGTTCTTTGGTCTTACTCTGGACGGCTGTCGAGGAAGATCCACAGATATTGCCTGATTTACCGTATGGTCCGGTGGTCTCCGTCTTATGTGCCCGTACCATCTCAGCTGTCGCTCTTCCCGCTTACTATTTATGTCAGTGGCCCTCAGGCCACCACGAATGCGTGAGCTCTTAATTTTATCTTTAAGTGATACACTACATAAGAGTATTTTAATAATAATGTCGTATTGCATTGTACTACACTTTCGTTGCATACAGTACAACTTGGCGGGCTTATTGTCATATGGCAATCTCTTCCATCCAATCAGAAAGATGTTAAAGAGGCCTTAAAACCAGACTGGAAACCTTTTAAAAAAATATGGATTTCAGTGGGAACTGAACACGCAACCCATCCGAGCTGGGAGACAGGCGTCTTACCAACTAGGTCACGGAGGTCGTCAATGTTCTTGTAAGAGTGCGCATGTTTTTCTTATTCTTATGCATTTAGCCTTCAAATGCAGTGTGTCTTCTCCGACCATATAAAAGCGTCGGTATTAGGTTGTGTGGCTTCTGCACGCCTTTAGAGAACGCATACAGTTGGCAACTGTGTACGATGTGGTCCATGGTCCAGGTTGCCCTGCACTTGTAGAAAGGCAAAGTACTTTTCACTTCTGCGTATTATGCACAGAGCGATCCACTCCGTATCTGATCATATTTATAGTACACAACTCCTTCCATTGTAGGGAAAGTGTAACCCTACCGTCGGGCCAGGCATAAGATACCTGTTTTTTCAACACACTCCGTCCAATGGGACGGCTTTTTACTGGCGATCGGCCTGTTGTATATTTGCTCCAGAGTCCTTCAAATTGAACGACAATATACTCGTATTAGACGAAGTAGCGGTGGCCCTCTTCCATCGGTTACAACAGACAGTTGGTAAATTTACGACAGACAGTACATACATTAGAATGACACATAGGAGCATAATCAGAATACTAGAATAAAAGCATTTTCTATCTAATAACAACTTTTCTATTCAATAACAACTTTTCAGAATTTGTAAACCATATTACAGAGAAAAATCATAATTCTAAATAAATTAGAGCTAAAAATGTTTAAACACTCGTACAACCATTATCATGTTTTCATTTTATGTATGGATAAGTAGTGCCCATGTATTGTACATACCACAGCTCTATGATTTCTTTTTGTATAGGGTTCATGTAAATGTTTATACTTTTTGTGATAACATGATTTTCAATTCATGTGAACTCAAAATTTTATTTGAGTATTATTATTTAAAGACCGTATATTGTAATAACGTTAAAAAATTTTTTTTTACAAAACAATGTATTTAGTAACATTAGATATACATTGAGCCATAAGCAAAAATAACACAGTTCTAAATAACCAAAAAATGCAAAGAAAACAAACACCATTCATTAAAAAAAACATTTGGGTCAACAGACTGCACACTACCGAAAACGTGTTATTTGAAATAACGATTTTTGCTCCTTCTTATTTCTATCCCTGACCTATAATAAGTTTAGTAATACGTTTTATGTTACAAGGTGTTTCCAATATTGCGTAGAAAAAGTGTTTTTTTTTAATATTTTTTTATATACGAGTACTTCACCAAAATTAAAACCCACAATTAAAATTTTTTTTTTGGTCTATACACACTACCGATAAAACATGACACCAGTTGGAACTAAGCAATACATTTTATCAAAGAAGGATTATTCCACCTGAAGAGAGCCTTATTATAGGAGGTAGAAACATGTGTCGCGGGGATTAATGTAATTATTTAAATAACCAAGTAATTTATTTGGAACTTAA
The DNA here is from genome assembly GCA_949825065.1 of Odontocerum albicorne. NCBI lineage: Eukaryota > Metazoa > Arthropoda > Insecta > Trichoptera > Odontoceridae > Odontocerum > Odontocerum albicorne. Next base: position 35,080,458 of record OX463853.1, on the reverse strand, counting down.
CAAAGTAGAAGTATAAACTTTTGTTTGTTTATTTATTTTTATGGTTTACTATTTTTTATCTCAGATTGTATATTAATAAACGTTTATTTATTTCAGATTATATATTAATAAACGTTTATTTATTTCAGATTATATATTAACAAACGTTGATTTATTTCAGATTATATACTCGTATTAAGAAACGTTTATTTATTTCAGATTATATATTAATAAACGTTTATTTATTTCAGATTATATATTAAAAAACGTTTATTTATTTCAGATTATATATTAATAAACGTTTATTTATTTCAGTTTATATATTAATAAATGTTTATTTATTTTAGATTATATATTAATAAACGTTTATTTTTTAGATTATGAGTGCGGCTACATCTTATTACACGCTTTTGCAAACAGTTAACAACAAGAAATAAATAAAATAAAGCTGTCTTGTTACGTACTCCGCTCATTTGATTTATGTATACGTGTATTGTATTGTATTACACTTAAGTTGTACATTGCACAACTTGGAAGGTTTATTGTCATGTGTCAATATCTTCCAACCAAACAGATTTTAAAGAGGCATCAAGTTAAAATCAGACTGAAATATTTTTTGAAAAATCTTATTCCCAGCGGAAATCAAACCCGCAAACCCCGTGTTGTAAGACATGCGTTTTACCAATTGAGCCACAGAGGACGATGGAGTATATGGTATCATGCTTATTGACATGTAATTCATCGGAGACAATGTGAATAGAAACTATAATCAGAATAATAATTATGACGCAAGTAATATTTTCGTAAAATGCCTGAGGCAAGTCTTAAAAAATATATATATTTTTGTGAGACAGTGGCGTAACAACATACAATATTAGCGATTTAGTTTCTATAAACAAAATACTTTCCAAGGAACCATGATAAAATTTGCGTAAAAGGAATGAATTAAATGTTTCGTATTTTTTTCGTAAATATAAGATATTTGGTTACATATATGTTAGTAAATATCTAAATGTAAGATATTTGGTTACAAGGAATGAATTAAATGCTTCGTATTTAAAAAAAATCTAAATGTAAGATATTATACCGAAATCTTCACTTAAAGTTTATTTATATAAAATTGCGATATTGATGTATAAAGTAAATAAAGATCTTAACTTCTCGAATTGCAAATTATCATTTATAATCAATCAACAATTTGGTTAAGCTCACATACGAGTATATACAATAATTTATAATCGATCAACAGTTGGACAAAGATCACAGATATGTTGATCCCTCAAACAAAAAAAATGCATTTGTTTTGTTTATTTAGAAAATAAATATTTATTCGAAAAATATATGTAACTTAGTTGTTAAGTTAGTTGTAACTTAGTTATGTATTAACAACAGCAACATTTACGATAGTGAAATAAAATATCAACTACTTTCAATGTTAGCACAATTCAGAACATATGATATACGATACAGAACTTGAAATCACTTTAATATAGTACAACACTGAAAGAAAAAATACAAGAAACACAAGAAAAAAAAACAAAATTTAATAAATAACAAAACGAATCCAAATGGAATAAACAGTCTCCCAGTCAGGACCTAAGATTGAGAAAAAATCGGGAGATAAATCCTTCTAAACTTCAAATTACTGAGAAAGTGAATGATTTGCCTTTTGAATACTATATGTATTTGAAGTATCAATATAATAAAGAATGAAAATTGTTTATAGTTAAGGAATTAATGTTGTGGAGGTTTAAAGACATTGTAATTTGTTTTACCAAACAGTACATCGAGGCGAACATCTAGTAAACACATATATCCCAAAAAACCCTCCGCTGCTGGCCGAGACCGTCCCATGCCTCCCTCAGTCCCCAACCCAAATGTCCCCAACTATTATAAGCGTGTATATCGGTACCAGTTCGAACAGAATTAAGTCTTGTTTGTGCTCCCCCGAAGATGTGGTGAAAGGCTTGAAACCGGTAGTGTTATACCGTTACAAAAAGTGGAATAAACAGTATTTGATAAAACAAATTACAATGAAAATAGTATGAAATTAGTTTGATTAGAATCTGTTTAATTTTTTAAGCAAAACATTATGTAAATTTATGTACTTATTTGAATAAATACACTAAAAAACTTTTATGTTTAATTTTTCCTACCACAACTAATAAAAAATGTGTTTTATTTTACATTAAAAATGTGATTTTATGAACACTTTTAAATGTGATATAATATACATATTTTATTACATGATTTCACGCTTCTCATCACATAACATCACTTTTTTTTCGTAGATACGAGTATCTTCTTCTTTTTAACGTTCCTCTCCAGGTTCGAGGTTGGCAATCATCATGACTAGTTTTCATAACATAACTTTGTCTGCAGCTGCTCTGAACAATGTATCCGTACTACTCAGTGGAACAACTCCCTTAGGTTCAGCTACAAGCAGGAGTTTTTTCTTCTTCCTAAACTTCGTTTTTCTTTGTATCTTCCCCTGCAATATGACTTGGATGATTTCATATTTTTTTCTACTTATGAAATGTCCAAAATACTGCAATCTTAATGCAAGTGAATACTTTTTTGTCTTTTTCATGCATCTGATGACCTATTCAAAGCACACTTTGTCAACTCAGGAAATTTTAAAAATTCTCCTGTAGCACTACATTTCAAATGCTTCTCTTTTCATTTTGTGGGGGCTTGGGTAAGTGTTCAAGTCTCCACGCCACGAATACACGTACGACTAAAAACAGAAAATATTTATCATCGTACAATGCATATTCTTAATTTGAGGTTAAAGCCTCTATCACACAGAATATTTTTCATTTTAAAGATTCAGTTCAGTCTCATCTCAATTCTGGTTTTGATTCCCCGAGAGTGACCCCACTGATCATTAAGGCAGCATCCCAGATAATTGTATTTATGTACTCTTTCGATGCATCTGGATCATACTCCCAGCGCCTCGTATGGTTGTTGATTCCCCTTGACTGATAATCATACATTTAGTCTGCAATATTTATAAAGCGCGCGCATTAGGCAGCCAAGAATTCCTGTCTGCGGCAGCCATTAGAACGTGTACAAATGCAAGGCAGCACACAACTGGCTACGCGCAGCCAGTGCGAGACATGACAAATGTATAGTATGTGGCTGCCTCAAGTCTCCGCGCACTTGAAGCAGCCAGACGTATTTTGCGTTCCTAAACGAAATTCGCGATGAATTTCGCGATATTATTAAAAGTAAACATAACATTTTTGTTTTGTGAACACCTCAAATTAATTACCAATTTTTCTTCTGGAGTTATGCAGCCTCACATACGACTATTAGTACCCATAATTGATTTTTTTATATTTTCCAATAGGTTAACACATGATTGCACTGTATAGTTAAAAAATGATTCGATAAGCTCTTTGAGTGACGCTCCAGAAGTAAAGGATGAATCCAATGCCTTATTTGGGCTTTGCGTTTCTTACGAGATAAAAGGTAAACAATTATAACACCTTCCACGTCCATCTCCCTCGACTCAACGGTCGACCGTCGGCTGGTCAAAATGGTGGTGCTTATAACTGGCTGGTCAAAATGTCGGCTGCCTAGTGCGCGGTCGCCCTTATTGAGATTTCTTTATTGCTGCATGCCACACTGATAGATATATAACACTAGTTGCAACGCGTGAAATATTCACGGAAGTAGAACAAATTCTACATTTTTAAAATACCGAATGGAATAAGATCATTTATCACGGACCCACCGAGATTCAAATTTCGAATTACTTTCGGAGAGAATCGAAGTATTCCTCTCTCGCTCTCTTGTATTCAAAATTCAATTCTCGTATTCTTTATTTCCCGAAAACCGTCGTACGGGTTTTTACCTATTTATATAACACAAGGTACTAGGTATTTAAAATTCGTTCAGTATGGTTTTGATCTGTTCATTTATCACGGACCCACCGAGATTCAAATTTCGAATTACTTTCGGAGAGAATCGAAGTATTCCTGTCTCGCTCTCTTGTATTCAAAATTCAATTCTCGTATTCTTTCTTTGACGACAACCGTCGTAAGGGTTTTGGCCTATAACATCGAATACATCACGTTGTATAGCATAAAAGTGAGTAGTAGCCTATCTATATATAAACATAAAAATCTAAACGATCAATAAATCACTTCCAATGTTTTTTTTTATCTGCAATGATAAAAGTTATTGAAAAAATGCTTATCTTAATTAGATAATTTTCTCGAATAATATATAATATCTATACTATTATCGTAAATAAAGAATTTATCAGTTTTTGCGTTTGTTCGTATTCACAAAAATCAAGAGCTTCTGAACCGATTTAGATGCAATTTTCACTGGTGTCTTCCTGTTGATATCTGTCTACTTAAAAGCATCGTTACAGCACGCTACTCGTGTTACAATGTATTAACGACATAAGCAGGCAACAAATATGTTGAAGAAAAATCGTACCCGAAGCACTTTAAATTTAATACGTTGCCTAATCATTCAGATATACATTTGAATAAAAATAACCCTAATTGAATGACACGTATCCCATATTTTTGTTCCATCAAAATATATTAAGTGACACATGTCCTACATTTGTATTCCATCAGAATATGTTGATACATATCCTACTTATTTTTATATCTGAATATATTTATTGACACTGACCTTACTTCGTTGTTTTATCAGAATATATAAAGTGACACTAGTCCTACATTTTCGTTCCATCAAAATATATGAAGTGATACTAATCCTACATTATTATTCCATTAGAATACATTAAGTGAAATTTACCCTATCTACTTGTTACATCACAATTAACTTAATAAAATATACGAACCAAACTCACTGAACACTGTTTTGTTCGTCTTATAGCACCTGAAAGTTCAATTTTTGTTTGATAGGAAAGAAAACATTCTGTCAAATTCTTCGCCTTGATAAGAAGCAATTTCTGAAAATCGCGTGCAGTGGCGTTCGGTAGTTGTCTGTAGCAACGGAAGCAAAGGACCCAGACGCACTGTATCCCATCTACAGAAATATTTATCGCATCGGCTTGTCCCCGTATATGACCACCAGCCAGTAATATGAAGATTGAAATCCAGGAATAGGGACTACCGCCCCGTTTTAGAACATATATTTCATCAGCCCCCCTCCCCACTAAAGCCAGTTAAAAAAATGATACATTGAAAATAAAATTGAAATAAAAAATTGTTTTAAATTTAAGTATTTTATAAACCAAAATATAAGGCCATGGGAGCTATCAGTTCGATATTCCATCGACGCAGCTTCCTTTCATTCAAAAATAAGCTGCTCCTCTTTAACACCCTTCTGTCTGTTCCATATTGACCTGTGCTGCACCCGTTGGGGTAGTGTGAGCAACACGGATCACCTGAAGCTTCGACGAGTGCAGAATAAGACATTCAAGATTTCTCTCAAGACCCATCCCAGAACAAACCTCTCCTGACTTCATGCCAAATAACGTGAAGAAACTCTCCAGCACCACATCCTCGTTTGGATCGTGATAAGTTCTACAAGAGCCAACATGATCACATCAATCCTCGAATCGCTGCCCTGGTGGTTTACGAGAATAAATCCAATCCATCTTTCCGTTATAAATACAGGTTCCTAAAACATCATCTGTTACCTGACTAGTCCACATACAGTATTAGCAGGGAGGGCCAAGGTCTGAGTGAATGTGATGGAATGCAAGTAACCAGAACGAGTGGACATGTAACATACTAGCTATATACTTAGTTGTAAAAATTGTTATCTAGTTATAAGTAGTATGTAGGTGTTAACTTTTTCTAAGAAATTAAGGTTATTAAAAATAAAATGACACGTGAGAAATTAAAATGAAGTTAATTCACAGTTATAACATATAAATTAGATTAGTTCTTAAGATATAAATTTGTATAACATAACATATATGATAGATATAGCCTTTGGCAAATGTTTGTGCTACTATATTTATATTACTATTTTACTTAAAAAATAATAGTACATTTTAAAATAATTTAAAAGTTCTTAAATTTACATATAAAAAATGGTTAATTAAATGTAAATTTTCTTTATGCAAATAAATACGTATTTTGAGTACTTTCTTCTTTGCTGCTTAGTTTTCTTAACCACCCCTCATTACGAACGCATATCAACGTGAAAGATTGACCTGATATAATTAAATATTTTTTCTAAGCCCTGCAAAATATATTAGTCAGCAGCTTCCTTAAATCTCTCCATTTCAGGGATGGTAACCCTAATTGTGAGAAGCCTATTTCGATACCGCACAGCTTCGATTTCCAACTTAACTGGCACCAAGCGACTGGTTGGATCCACATGTCTGTGACATCTGCGGAAGAAAGTGCGCATTTAGGATCGGGCTGTTTTCTCACAGAAAAGCAGCTCAAGATCGGACAAGGAGTGGTAAAGGGATCCTCGACGATGAGGTCCAGCAACGACGAAGATGACGGATAATTTCAATATATGCGATATTATACAAAATATTATCTTCAATGCGTTTGGGTTAGAAAATTTAAAACTTATGGAAAGAACAATGAAAGTCAATTTTTTTATCGTAAAAATAATTGAATTTAGACATTTAAAATTATATAATTATGTGTTATTTGATTAAAAATACTTATATAAAGATAACAGTTTGATATTACAATGGCATAATACATAAAATATGCACTGATTAATATAGAAAGAATTCAGTAGTATTTATTATTTTCCCAGAACTCTTTGATAAGCGAAACGGCTTACAATTGTCCTTAGTTCGATTACAGTTCAAAAATACGCAAATCTATTTTTTTAGCCATCCTCAGGGTTCAGAGATCAACAAAATTGACAGCTTTTGGATTTTATGTGGTATCATTAGAAAGTTTTTCTAAGGTAACAATATTAAATAACTGAATCACATATATTAATGAAAATTCACTTAATTCATCACATATAAGAATTAGAATTAGCCTCATTTATTATACATCAAAAATAAAAATTTACTTTGTTCATCAGATATAAGATTAATAATTTGCCTCGTTCATTAAATATTGACTCTCAAAGTTGGTAGCATGAACCGACTGGAAGCATTCGAAATGTGGATACACCGGAGAATGCTACGGATACCCTGGACGGATATGGTCAGCAACAGAAGGGTTCTTCAAAGAGCCAAAGTTGATAGAGAGTTGCTGACTAATATTAAAATCCGAAAGGTGTCCTATTTGGGTCATGTAACTTACTTAGAGGAGCAAAGTACAAATTACTGCACCTGATCATCCAAGGCAAAATAGAGGGTCGAAGAGATGTTGGCAGGAGGCAAATCTCCTAGCTCCACAATATACGTGATTGGACTGGTATAAGAAGCGTAGGGGATCTTTTTTGGGCTGCCGGAGACAAAGATGTCTACTCTCAGGTGATAGTCAACGTTGGGGGGACCTGACATGACACTAGGAAGAAGAAGATTAAATATGTTTAAGAATACAAATTTGCCTCGTTCATTACATATAAGAAAACAAATTTAACACATTCATCACATATAAAAATAATAATTCATTTCGTTAGTCGCATATGAAAATAAGAACTCATAATATACAAGAATAATAATTTAGCTCGTTAATTACATAGGGAAATAAGAATTTCCCTTCTTAATAACAAAGAATAAGAAATAAATGTACATTATTCATCAAATATAAGAATATGAATTTGCCTCATTCGTCACATAGCTGTCACATATGACGAATTATTAATTATATATATGTCACATATACATAATTAATAATTCGTCACGTATGGCATAAGAACAAACAAGTACCTCATTCATCACATATGATAATATGTATTTACTATTTTCATTTCAACATATCTAAATTGAAGATGTAGACATGGTGAAAAGCGTGACAGGGAAACAACATTCTATTCAGATCCTTTTTATCGATTCGTTAGACGTAATGCTTCTGAAGTTACAATATATCCTGTAAGTCTGAAAAGGGAAAGAAGAACGAAATGAAGATGGATTGAGGTTAGGTTAGGTTATCGTGATCTGAAATTAAAAAAAACTCAATTTAAAACGGCACTTAAACTCTATTTTTTGTAAGTCTGAGAAGGGAAGGAAGAACGAAATTAAATGGTTAGATGGAATGGAGGTGGTACCTCGTGATCTGAAATTAAAAAAAATTAATTTAAAACACCACTTAAACTACATTTTTTGTAAGTCTGAGAAGGGAAGGAAGAACGAAATTAAGATGGTTAGATGGAATTGAGGTGGTACCTCGTGATCTGAAATTAAAAAAACTCAATTTAAAACGGCACTTAAACTCCATTTTTTGTAAGTCTGAGAAGGGAAGGAAGAACGAAATTAAGATGGTTAGATGGAATGAAGGTGGTACCTCGTGATCTGAAATTAAAAAAACTCAATTTAAAACTTTGTTTAAACTCCATTCTCCTCTAAGTCTGAGAAGGGAAGGAATAACTAAATTAAGATGGTTAGATGGAATGTAACATATATGATAATCTAAAATTAAAAAATCGTCGGAGAAATGCTTCTGACAGAAAATATTGTGACAGACCCAGAGAAATCCACCCAGGGTCGAAGTGCTAATATTAGTGACAGACCCAGAGAAAGCCATCCAGGGTCGAAGCGCTAATATTGGTGACAGAACCAGAGAATGTCATCCAAGGTCGAAGCGCTAATATTGGTGACAGACCCAGAGAAAGCCATCCAGGGTCGAAGCGCTAATATTGGTGACAGACCCAGAGAAAGCCATCCAGGGTCGAAGCGCTAATATTGGTGACAGACCCAGAGAAAGCCATCCAAGGTCGAAGCGCTAATATTGGTGACAGACCCAGAGAAAGCCATCTAGGGTCGAAGCGCTAATATTGGTGACAGACCCAGAGAAAGCCATCCAGGGTCGAAGCGCTAATATTGGTGACAGACCCAGAGAAAGCCATCTAGGGTCGAAGCGCTAATATTGGTGACAGACCCAGAGAAAGCCATCCAGGGTCGAAGCGCTAATATTGGTGACAGACCCAGAGAAAGCCATCCAGGGTCGAAGCGCTAATATTGGTGACAGACCCAGTGAAAGCCATCCAGGGTCGAAGCGCTAATGATTGAACGGAGAAAGTGCTAACTCAGGGTTCACCGTGTTGGCAATACTACAGCAAGAATGTGAAAACGTAACATTAGGAAAGTGAAATCGAACCCGATATCCCTGGGTAGAAGATACAATTCTTATCATTTAGTACAAAGACGCCGCAATTATTCATGACCACGATAATAATTCATATTTGATTTTTCAGATAATAAATATTGTGGTTTCCTACTACATATAACTGAAAACAATGAACAAACAATAAATAAAATATGTTTTTCCCCTCAAATTAAGTATAGTAAAATTTCTTGAAAAACAATAGGAATGTAAAATGATATCAGTAACATGTATTTTTTATCTGATGTCAAAATAATCGATACTTTAGTATCATTTATGTACCATAGTAACAATTATTAAACCAGATATAAATTAAAACGTCTTAAAAAAATACAATTCAGAATTTTCCATTATATGACGCATGAACATACTGATTTACAAGGAAAAACATCTAATACAATTAATTAAATCGAATCCAAAAGACTTGAGTAGAAAAAGTTAAAATCTCTCTCTGAAGGGAGCGAAAATACGAAAGCATCGTATTATATTACACTTTCGTTATTTACAGTACAACTTGGCAGGCTTAATGCCATGTGGCAATCTCTTGCCATCAACCAGAAATATGTTAAAGTGGCATTAAGTGAAAACCAGGCTGGAATCCTTTTTTAAAAAATCGGGGTTCCTGCGGGATTGTAACCTGCAGCCTTCGAGTCGACGTAATAAAGAAGATACCGGTTATAACTAAGACGATACAGGGTATAACTAAGGTAAATCTGGATATAACTCAGACGAAATGTGGTAAAATTAAGGCGATACAGGGTATACATAAGAAGATATATTGTAAAACTCAGAAGAAATACAATATAAATATAGAGGGTATAATTCAGACGATATATGATATAACTAAGACGGCACATGATATAACTAAGAAGATAAAGGGTATAACTCAGACTTAATAGGGCATAAGTACGACAATACATGGTATAACTGAGACGATTTATGTTAAATCAAGTTTGTATTGTACATAACGAAAAACAAAATTGAAAAAAAGGCTCTGTATTGAAGAAATTCTGATTTCGGAAAGCGATAAATTTGAAGATATTAGGACAACATGGACAGGTCTTTATATCGCAGTGGATATACACTATAGTAGCTGTAGGTAATGAGAAAAGAACTGAATAACGACTCCATCCCCAAAATATCTGAAATTGAATACAAAATTAACGAATGAGATATACGAATAATTGTTGGCTGGAGTATACAATTAATGTTAAATTAGGTACATGGCAGCAGAAGTACTTATCAATATTTTCGGAGGGTGAGGACAAAGCTAAGTAATATGTAATAATAGAGAATACAGGGGGGAAAATATACAATATCTTATATCGTGTTTTAACACAGAAAATTTTGGATCGCTTTTATGATATGTGCGAGAATTTTTTTGTGCTGAATTTTCCCCCCTTTGCACGGATTTCTCATGTTATGCAAAGAGGGTCTGCTTCTAGAGTTAGCTTATTCGCAAGGAAGAATATCAGCCAAGATTTTTCTCATACTGCTAGGCAAAAAAATACAGGAGTGCGGCTTCCTGTGGGGATAGTATTGTCACACTCGATCATATCACAATGTTATATCACGTACCGTTTTTACATAAAATTAAATTAATTCTCGTTTAGTCTTAACATACGAGTAAGGAATAAAATAGGCAAGCAGCCCAGTTCAGACATCTTGGCAGTTAACTGCTCAGCTCTCATGACCTCCCCAGAGAAGTAAGGCCTCAGGTAGATAAATCTGCAGTTGTGGCGGGCTGCCTGAGAGATGTTCTATGGAGGAATAAAGATATGAGAACGGATAGCAAGGTACCCATTTATAAGACCTGTGTGCGACCTATCCTCACATATGGCATCGAAGCGAGGGCGGACACTGTCAGGACAAAAAGTATGCTAAGAACAACGGAAATGAGTACTCTACATGCTATTGCTGGGAAGACTTTGCGTGATCGTGTAAGGAACACCACAATCCGAGAGGTCTGTGAGGTCCAAGATGTGGTCAGATGGGGACGACAGCGTCGACGATACTGGTACCAACATGTACAGAGAATGGATTCCACAAGAATTCCATATATAGCTCCTATTGACGGTGTCTACTAGGAAGACCCCCGAAGCGATGGAGAGATAGCTGGAGTTCAGCATCACAGGAGAACAATCCTGCAGTAACAGACTCTTAAGTCTATAGAAAGTTTAAGAAGAACAAAATAGGATACTAATTATATAAAACATTCATAAAACAGTGCTCTTTGTGTTAATAACGGTTTTATAACTTTCCGACGAATGTTTTATGACTTCCTCCCGGAGATTTTGTATTGAATTTTTGATAAAAAAAGTACATCTGATAGCAATACTCATGAGCGTTAGACATGTGCTAGTATTGCATATTCAAGCGTGGGGTTATTATGCCAAACGTGTAATGAAGAATCACTAGTCACGTGCTTTATCAATTGATTTTAAGCTCGACAGCTCAAAAGATGGGTCCAAAGACAATGTTTCCCAGCCACGTTTTTCAATATCTCCGAATCACTGATTCGAATGTATTGTAGGATTTGAATAAAAAAATCCACATGGAAATAAACTCACCAAGTTGTACTGTACAATGGAAGTTTAATACAATACAATAAGTCCATTGTATTCGAATTTAATTTTTTTGGTGGCGGATAATACTGCCCTTATAAGCAAAAACGCAGCTAATGGCAAAAGTTAAGTTTTGAGAAAACTGTCCTTTCATGTTTTTCATTGCTGCTTAACAATGTCGTGATTCATTAACAAAAAAGCAGAAAAATGTGATTCATAACATAAGCAAAAACGCAGCAAACGCATAGGCACTTGCTGTATTTTTGCTTATGAATCACATTTTACTGCTTAGAAAAAAACAGCATTTTGTAAAATTAAAGATGACATTATGTCGATTTTTGTATTGAAATAAATGGTTTTCTGTATTTTTTTTAATAGATTATGCTTCAGAATTTTGATATGGGATATTGCGTCATATTTAGTTAAATTTCTGATTTTTTCCCGTTAGTTGCGTTTTTGCTTATGAGGACAGAATACTTCCCTATATTTAATCATCCGTTTCAATATGTCATCATTATGGACTCATTAAAGACATTTCTGAAATAAAATTATTGTATTATATTGTAATTTCATTGTATACAGTACAACCTGGTGGACATATGTTATAGGTAATCTCTCACAAAAAACCAGAACTATATTAATGAAACCTGAAGTGAAAAACAGACTGGAATCTTTTTTTTTAAATCGTGGTTCCAACGACCATTGAACTGTTAACCCCCGGATCGGAAAAGAGACATCTTACCACCTTAGCAAAGAAGGTTGTGAAAATTAAATTAATTATTATCTACTCCTAGACATTAAATTGAAATTGAGATATGTTCTTCATAATTAAGGTGGCGTTATGGTTAATTATTTCTAAAACTAACAATTACAGAAAATTCAATAGTTAATTTCTACTTTTAACCCAGGCATGGCCAAATTACGGTCCGCGATCCTTTTCTGGCCAGTAAGGTCCGCGAAGGCATACAGCGTGATGTCACAAGGCACAACTAAAGGGTCTTTCAAATTGAGCGTTTTTATTTAATTAATTTTTTTAATTCTTGAATAAAACACACTTTTTTCTTTGATTTCAAAAAACACTTTTTTTGGTCATCAAAGTACGAGTATAATGTATGACATTTAAACACAAAAAAAAAAACAATATCCGCCAAATGCCCACCTCTTGCAGCACACATGTCCAGTCTTTTGTCAAAATTTTCGGTGACATTTTGGCATAATTGCGGTTCTAACTCACCAATAACGCAAATAATTTCATCCTTCAGCTCAGGAATTGATCGGGGGTCATTCTTATAGACCTGGATTTTCACGTAACCTTAGAGAAAATATCCAACGGTATCAGATCACATGATCTTGGTGGCTAATTAACATCACCGTTTTCGAAGATTACAATGTTGAATTAATTTAAACGCGTTATTGTATTGCATACGAATCCATTTTTTATAAATGTCAAACATTACACTTCTCAAATGTCACAAGACTCAGACAAGTTCGCGACGCCACCTGTGTATTATCCAAAAATTAAAAAAAACGCTCAATTTGAAAGACCCTTTACATTAGCGCAACGTAGTAGCAGGGGGGGCTAAATTCCTACAATAGCGCATGCTCATTTGTACTTTTTCTTTTGCTATAAAATTAATATTTCGTAATATCTCTTCATTTTATAAAAATCTAACCACAAAATCTAAAAAAAAAATAATTTGAAACAATTTATAATGAATGATTGTGTTAGTTGATTTAACTTATGTGTATATATACGACCAAACTTTCTTAATAATGAATATACTCGTATATTAAAAACCAGTAAGATCAGGATTACCTGGTATTAATTATGTCAACGAGTATGCAGTCTGACATGAAAAAACCAGTAAGATCAGGATTACCTGGTATTAAGGATGTCAACGAGTATGCAGTCTGACATGAAAAAACCAGTAAGATCAGAGGATTACCTGGTATTAAGGATGTCAACGAGTATGCAGTCTGACATGAAAAAAACAGTAAGATCAGGATTACCTGGTATTAAGTATGTCAACGAGTATGCAGTCCGACATGAAAAAACCAGTAAAATCAGGATTACCTGGTATTAAGGATGTCAACGAGTATGCAGTCTGACATGAAAACCAGTAAGATCAGGATTACCTGGTATTAATGATGTCAACGAGTATGCAGTCTGACATGAAAAAAAATATGAATAAAACAAAATAGCTTCATTTTTCTTACAGATTATTTTTAAAGCAATTTTAACTGATTTATATAATTATAATTGAAAGTGTAATTATTGGTTTATAATAAATATATATGTAAATTCATTTAACTGTGCTTTTTATTTTAAAATCGTCTGTGGTCCGTGACGGCTTCGGTCAGGTAGAATATGGCCCACCTAGGTAAAAGTTTGGCTATGCCTGTTCTAACCCTATCTGCTGATGCAATAGCATATTACATGAAATGAATCAATTGTCAATTACCTTAATTGGCATAATAACCCCTTTTAATTGAAACATCCAAGGAACATTTGTGAAACTGAACCAGTATCAAATTTCAGTTTGATTTTTTCGACATTATAAATACCATGTTAATTGAAGATTTACAATGAACTTCTAGGTCTTGTTGGTAAGACGCTGGAGTTCCACCCGAAGGTTTTGAGTTCGATTCCTAATGGTAGCAAAAAACTGCCTCAGTCTGTTAAAAGAGTTCGTTACATGACAATAGTCGTACGCACCGAGTAAGTATGCCAGTGTTGTCTCTTGACGTCCAATTCCGGTAAGAAGTATGGAAAGTATTCGTTTCATAAGGAAACTACATGATTGTCTTATTTTCTTCAGCAGTTTTGAAAGGTTTTGTTAATATGCACCGCTAAGTCTTAAGACCCGAATTCATAGTCAAGCCCAACTATTAAATACTTATTTCCAAATATTTCGTAATATGTATTCAAAGTTAGACCCCATACGGTTCAAATTTCAAAGATATTATTATTATTATCACGCTATACCTCTTTTGGGGAAATCACCATGAAGGCAATCTACCCTTTATTCTATCCTGACATACATCTTTTGTTTCTGTCACGTTCATACACCTCGTTACGCATAATCACACGTTAAAAAAGTTTTTCAAGGTTTTCTCACAAAGTTTAATACATTTAGTCGTGTCACATTTTTATAGGTGTTCCTAAACTTTTCATACCTTATATACTACTTGTATTGTTTTTTTAATATGTTATTAGTTGTTTATATATCCAAACCATATCAAAATTCTATCTTCATCTTGCATCTTCTTTCGTTCTTTTAACTTACCTCATTTGTTAGTCTATCAAACTTTAAAGTGAGGCAATAAAACCATGTGAGTTCCTTATCTAAGGAAGCTGCGTTAATTTTGTACGAAATTTAAATATTACTTTGTTCATTTAATATCTAGTGCAGGAATAGTCAATTCCCGGCCCGCCAGATTGTTTTTTGTGTCCCGCAAACTGTGTTTTTTAAATAAACCATAAAGGAAATAACAATATAACACAAAGGAGAAAATTTATATTACAATATATAAGCTTTATTTTAATTTAACCCAAAATGATAGTAATATAGTGTAATATTGAATATAGACAAAAAATTTAAATAACATACAATACATTGTAGTATATTATATTTACGTATTTATTTTTTACGTGTAAAAGGTATCCAAAATAATACTTATATTTACTTATTTTGGTATTCGTGTAATATCTTCTCCCTGGCTCCGTCCCAACTCACTGTCTGCGAATACTGTTGGGATCAGCTCTCCTCGTCCTCAGGTTGTATGCTCTTCTGTCCCGGACTACGTCCCCCAGGCCGTGCCCCTGCATCAGGTTATCTTTTTGCACCACCCACAAATTCGTTGGTCTTCCTCTGGTTGTTATTCGAGGAAGATCTATGGAGATTGCCTGGTTCACAATGTGATCGGGTGGTCTGCGTCCAACGTGCTCACACCATCTCAATACATCCGCTTCTCCTCCATCTTACTGTTGATGTCTGTAACACCTAGGCTTCCTGTATCTTAGGGACACACCAGCTGACTATCTTAGCATGCACATTTCAGCAGTTTCTAGTGGCCTAGAGTAAGAGTTATACATCGTCCAGCATTCGGAGCCATAGAGGAGTGCAGGTCTGACAATCGTTCGGTATACTTTTCCTTTTAACTTTACTGGTACTTTACTGGTATCCATCCCACACTAATTCTATGTGTAACATCTGCTGCACATCCTCCATCGCCATGGATGATTTTGGTATTCGTGTAATATGACACTCACATAATGTGAATTGTATTTATATTCAAGAAAAAAAATCAATATAAGAATTTGTTGTCCCTTATGATCTAATGGTTAAGTCGTTTGGTTCACGAACCAAGGGTCTCAGGTTCGATTCCTGGTGGTGCGACATTTATTTTCTACTGTGGTTCCGGTCAGAAAAGATCGAGTACATCGGAAACATCCTTTGGTGGTGTTTTAAAACAGCATATTTGCAAGCCGAGTGTATACTTGACACAGTACTCTTGCGATGATAATGATAGGGTCATGTAAAAATACCGAACAGTGCTATCTATATAAATAAGGCCGAATTGGAACTTCTTGCCTCTTCATATTTAAAAAAAATGCACGTGCGGCCCGCGAATCTTTTCTCAATATCGGTTTTGTCACGCGGCGCAAAACGATTGGCCGCCCCTAATCTAGTGTTTAGTTCAGAATATAAATTTGGGCCTGAGACAATGAATTCAATAAAACAAATCTAAAAACATGTTTTTTTTAATAGAATTAAACAAAATTCTTTAATTTCCTCTGGTGTTTTGACGTCTAATAAATTAATTAGTGTATACAACTTGTTTCAAAATGTTGTTACCTAATTTGTTGAAAATTATTCTGATATACTTCTCCTTATGGAAGTTTTGACGTGGCAGAAGAATGCAGTGGAAAATGTATGAAAGGCATAAAAGCTATAAAATACATAAGAAATAAAAGCATGGATATATCAACCCTCCTGTCTTGTGATGTGTAACTAGTACACATTGCTTCTAAAAACTTTAATATCTCTATAAATATAATAAATACTGGGTTCAAATTTTACGTATTCCTTTGTAATACATTTTCGCATTGAATGATAAAATAATATTAATAATAATTAGCACTTATCGGCCACTTCAGAGATATTTTGTGAAAATCGGGAATAAATTCATCAATGCAATCAAACATGTGCCAGTGTGTGACGTTGGTATATTCATTCTAAAAAACAGCTATGGTTGAAAAGCGACGCTATTCACGTCTCATTCTCACTTTACTTCGGAATATGGGAACGCAAGAAATAGAATGTCAGTTCACTCGCTTCTCTTGCTTTAGTAGCTCGCGGGCTTTCGTTTCAGGTGGTCGCTTCGCCCATTTTGTGAACGTCGGCCGATGTTTTTTTTTTGTGTTTTCAGAAATTAAATTTCAATTATTATCACTTTTGACTTTAAATTGAATTAATTTAAGCGATTGGCTATGAATATTCTTATTTTTCCGATTTTAAATCGC
Source organism: Odontocerum albicorne (assembly GCA_949825065.1). Classification (NCBI taxonomy): domain Eukaryota; kingdom Metazoa; phylum Arthropoda; class Insecta; order Trichoptera; family Odontoceridae; genus Odontocerum; species Odontocerum albicorne. Next base: position 35,063,200 of record OX463853.1, on the reverse strand, counting down.
TCACTTTTACATGTGTTTTGATGTGTATTGAATACACAGCACCGGAACGCGCGGATTTTTTTAGCACAGGAAGGGAAAGATTAAATACAATGAAGAAAAGAGCGTTAAATTAGTTTGGACTTGTGGAGAGAATGAATAAAGAAATAATGCCTAAGTGAGACGTGCAATGTGTCCATGAAACATGTAGACCGAGGAAAACGAGTAAGGATGAAGTGATCGTATTTTGAAATGAAGTGAAGGGAGAAGTATGAGTAATAGAAGATTATGCATGAATTTGGAAGAAGGGAAAATTGTGTGATAGGATATAAAAGTTTGGACATCTGTTATTTTTGTTTACTCTGCAAGGGGTACGACTTAATGATATGTATGTATAGGTGAGAAGAATGAATAATGGAAGCGTGTGTATGACGAGATGTATGAACATGGTGGAGGTAAAAGTTGTGTACTTGGATGGAAAATCATATGTTCTCTCTGCTTATCCGCAAAGAACACGACGTGATGATACGTATATAATGTACAAGGGAAAGTTGCATCGAAATATATTCAGCGGTTCTATAGTTTTGCGAATAAATGTTATCTCTTTTTAGTGTTATAATGATAATGATCTACTATATTAGAGATAATATTACTTTTGCTTGTTTATTTGCTTTCTGGTGTTCAAGTGATAAGATTGTCTTAATTCGATAAAATCTTTTATTATATAATCAAATTTAAAAATTTATTTTTATGATTACGTCTACTATGTTACTACTAAATACTACTTGATAAAAAAACAATTATTTTAAATGTGATTTATTTTTGAAAAGTGCAATTCCATTATAAATATGTCCTTCAAAAATATTTGTTTACCTTGTACATATATTTCGAAAATATTTGCATCCCTTATAAATATGTCTTTCGAAAATATTTGCTTCCCTTATAAATACATCTTTCGAAAATATTTGCTCCCCTTATAAATATGTCTTTCGAAAATATTTGCTTCCCTTATAAATATGTCTTTCGAAAATATTTGCTTCCCTTATAAATATATCTTTCGAAAATATTTGCTCCCCTTATAAACATGTCTTTCGAAAATATTTGCTCCCCTTATAAATATGTTTTTCGAAAATATTTGCTTCCCTTATAAATATCTCTTTCGAAAATATTTGCTTCCCTTATAAATATGCCTTTCGAAAATATTTGCTTCCCTTATAAATATGTCCTTCGAAAATAGTTGCTTCCCTTATATGATAAATATGTCCTTCAAAAATATTTGCTTACCTTATAAATATGTCCTTCGAAAATATTTGCTTCCCTTATATGATAAATATGTCCTTCAAAAATATGTCATTCCCTTATAAATATATAAGTCCTTCAAAAAAAATCCAAATAATGGGGGTAAATATTTTAAAGCTTTATTTATTTCGCTTGCATTAATTGTTTAGTATTAATTTTGCAGTTAAAAGCAGTCTTCCGAAATGGTTGTGCAAAGGTGTGTAAGTTCCAGCCTTGATATATTTCAAAGGGATGAGCTTTCAAAGGGAGTTATAAGAACATAATAAATTTTGCGCGTTTTTTGTTGTATTACAATTTAATATCTCGTATAACAATGTTTGCTAGAGTAAAAAATGATCGGATAGGAGTAAAGCAAGGAAGGGGATCTTGATTGGTTTGGACACATTAATAGAATGAGTTACGAAAAACTTACGAACCAAATCTGTTTGTCTGGAATGAATGAAGATGGAGGAAAAAGTGAGAAATTTTAACAGATTTAGAGGTAAAACGCATGAGAAACGAGCGAGATATAGGGGCGTCGACGAGGTGAGAGATTGTATATGGATCTGTTCTCTCTGTCTGTCCCAAAAGAAACATAGGTCAATGGTATGTATGCATGCACAGTCTGGCGTTTCCTCAAAACAATCGATACATCTCCGAGGTGATCCATGGGTATTGTAATTGTTTATTTTAAGGGCTTTGAGACATAAACCCAAAAGCTCAAAGGTATGACTTCAAACCCTTACCCACGGCTTATCATGGAGTTTTAGTTTCGAGTAGTTTGCCACTTACAGACCACCGAAAAAGATTACATGACAAAGATAACGTTATTTAGATTTAAAGTCAACTGTAATAAGAAGAAAGTTACTACGATTTGGGCATGTAATACGAGTGAAAAATAGGAAATCTTTTAACAAGTATTGAAGAGAAAATTTTGTGTAGGAAAAATACGCATCTTCTGGTTGGAGAGCTTACAAAAGTGGTTTTATTTCGGTACAATATATTAATACGCCCCATAATGACATATAGCATAGAGTCCAGAACCAACACTGTCAGAACCAAAAATCTCCTTCGAATCAGCGAAATGAAGGTACTCAGGAGTATCACTGGCAAAACCCTTCGTGATAGAGTACGAAACACAGAAATCCGAAGAATGTGCGAAGTTGAAGATATTGTCAGATGTGGACGACAGAGAAGAAGGTTCTGGAATGAACAATGGCGGAACCAAGATCCGTCAGTATGACCAGGGACAGTATCCCCCAAGCAAGCAGACCTCCAAGACGACCTCCCAAAAGATGGAAAGACAGCTGGCAGTCGACGTCACAAGAGGGAAACAATGATGCAGGACCATAACAGGTCAACAGGCCTAAAAGAAGAAGAAGAAGACAATATATTAGTAAAAAAGTGCTGCACCAAAAACCAAGGTAGTCATCGTCAATTTCCAAAGATGGAAGGAACTTTAAAGATGAAAAATCGACTTTAAGGGGAAAATTAAGCAAACAATATAATTTAACTGACAAATGTACACAAGTAGTTTTGTTAATCGGCGATATAAAATCGAGGAAACCAAAGTAGTTCTTTATAAGGGTGGGTTATTGAGAATTTACAATACTTACATTTAAGTGATCATATCTATATTACCCTTCATTACTCTTTCATATCCAGTTAAAACTTCAGATCTGGTTATTAAACATTCTCAAAATGGGCAATCTAAAAGAAAGATTAAAAAAACAGTTTGACAAAGATCATCACATTATGTGGAATAATATTGCATTTTTAAAACTAAGCGTTCTGTGGTCAGACAATCGAGATGCGGTTGTTAAACAAAACATTTATTTTACGTGTCTTCTAATCTTGATTGCTTTTGTGCTCGTTCCTCAAATCATGTATCCTTTTAAAAAGTCAGAAGATATATCTGAAATAACTGAAGTTTTGGCTCCATTCATGAGCAATTTGATGTTAACTATCAAGTTTATAATTGCATTTATTGAACGCAGAAAACTGTGGAAGTTTATAGATGACCTACAGAATAACTGTTGAGTAATTTATATTTGTTTCCTCTCTTCTCATTAGTTATTTTTAAGAGTTGTAAGATTTTTAAATGGAATGAAGTATTTCCCTGAAGAAATTCATTTGATAGAGTATTAGAGCAAGTTCAGATTTATAAAACATGGTCATATATTTTTTTTCAGACGAGAAGTACAAGAATACAGTGTATGCAGACATTTTGAAATCACGCAATAGTGAAGCTAATTCACTTATAATTCTGTACTCCACTCTGATGTACTACGTGACCATACTCTATGCATGGGTACCGCTCACAGTCATGCTTCACAAAAAACTTTCTGGTATACCTATTCAAGAAATGGCTTTACCCTTCAAAGTTGAGTAAGTAAACATTGTTAGAGTAATAACTTCTGTTTTCCTGTTCCCATTGAACATACACAAACTAAATATGGTAAGACACCTGAGGGATAGAAGTTTTGACGTGAGGTTCCACTGGGTCTAAAGGGCCACTCCGGTTATGCTGGAAATGACAGGGCTGGTGAGGGCAACGGGTCTGTTGAAGATGGCACCAGTGTTTGACAGATACCCACTTAGTTTTGCAAATGGAGTTTTAAGATCGAAATATATCAATATGTGGAAGAAGCTCTATTTTGCAAAAACAGCTGGAGGGACAACGAAGATTTTCTTCAGGTTCATATATGAAGGGCTGGAGTATTCGCGGGGGGTCGTCCCCAAGTTCGAGGTGACGCAGGCGCTCTCGGGACATATGAAGATGTTTCTTGAAATACTTAAAAAGATTTCATCTAGCGGTGTTGGAGAGATGCCAGTGTGATGGGGGCGTGGTTTAGGATGTGCTCCACGTGTTGCTGAGCTGTCCAACGCGAGTGTCCAGGCAAGGAGACGTCGGACCCTGTAGTACGAGTTGGGTGTGAACCGCCTTCAGCTTGAGCACATTTGATCTGGACTATTGTCATCGGATGAGAGAGGTTGAAGCAACTTCATCAAGGGGGTTGTAAGTTCAATACGTATAATCAACACACAACATAGGGTAGTGAATACCGAAAGGACATGTCGCATATCGGAAGGCCAAGGAGCCGAGCACCCCGACTGAGTTTTCCGCGCTTTTTTCGGTCTCACAACAGATGCGGGGGGAATCCAAGTAAAGACGAGCGTGGACGCAATCCTTACCGTCCCCACAATAACAGGCAAACACAGAGAACATATAAGGCGACGTTCGGGGGTCAAGAGCTTTGCAGAATCACTCCTAAGAGTCCAAAAAATCTCTCGAACACTTAACATGTGCGTTACATCGACAAGACAGGCCCGAGTCAACTTAAAAAAACATGGACAAGACATAAAAAACATGGACAAGACATAAAAAACATGGACAAGACATAAAAAACATGGACAAGACATAAAAAAAAGATTATTTTAGCGTGCACATATTTAATATAATTTACACCACATATTCCTAATTCTAGTTTATTTGCTTGATTTAAATAAACAAACTTCACTCCGATTCTATGTCGGGTTAGGTATAAAGGAGAACGCCACACTTTCACAATCGAGTTCTAAAGAGCTTTAGAATGATTTACTTTCTTTTCCAAGAGTTTATATAAAATTTCAAGTAATATTTATCATGATTTTAGCTATATTATAAAACACGATGTGAATCCAACGTACTCCATAATATATGCACTGACTATTATCAATATGACCTTTTTGGTCATTATATACTCTGGTTTGGATTGCCTGTTCGTATCTTGCTCACTGCATGTGGAAGGAAATCTCAAAATAATTAGGAAAAAAGTAGAAAATATTGGAAAAATTGCATCAGAAGGTAAGACACGCCCGATATTATTTTATTAAATAACTACTTAAAGTGTGTGACTTAAACCATTGTTTCTCAACTGTTTTCGTCTTGTGATCCCCTAAAGCAGTGCTCCGCAACCTTTTCTCACCTACGACACACCAAAATTCATCCTAGAATTCCGCGGCACACCAAAAGCTTAAATATATAGGTATTAAATTGATACACAAATTTTACAATAAATTTTTGTTTTTTATTTGAAAAGTATACATACATATAACTATAACATATTTATTTTTACGCAATCTTAATAATTATTATAAAATAATAATTAATTAATGTGATACCTGCGCTTGTTTCAATGAACACAAAAGTTTTATATTCAGCTCGATTTTTGACAGCGCAACCCGAAGTTCTTGGTCAAGACCTTTTAAGCATGCGCATGAGTCTTCAGCGACGCGCATGAGGGTCATTTTTCTTTGTCTATGATTAATTTGGTGCGGCCATGGTGTGTACAAAGCACACTACGCAGTTTTCAACAGTTGGCACCAGGCGCTTGGGGACCATTGAAAAATTATTTAGTTATAATAATTATTCTATACAACATTTTGAAAAATAGACAATATTATGAGAAATAATTTGTCATTGTATATTAAGTACATAATGAAAAATTGTAAAATGTCAAATACATTGAATTTGACCGCGGCACACCTGTATCCGGCTCACGGCACACCGGTTGCGGAGCACTGCCCTAAAGGATAAAAAAATTGACTTCACAGCCCTCGGCAAAAATTTACTCATAATAAGAAGACAATTATTTATAAATCGCAAACTCAAGGGCGATCTTACTCGGAACTCGAACCTTCTATTATTGACAGATTTAATATTGTACATAATAAAAATAGTATATATTTAAGACGAGTGTTAAGATAGGAAGGTAGTGGCGGCCTATATTTTGCGTATAAAATAATTTACGTATAAAAAATTATGATTATTATTATTTTTGTACCAAGACTCTCGGGTTGAGAAACAATGATTTAAACTTTATGAAAATTTGGGTGTTTTAATTTTTAGACCATCTGAAAACATGTTTTTTTGCTGTTTTCTATAAAAATTATAATGAGCAACAAAAAATATACATACATGCATACCATCACGTCGTTTTCCTGTTGAAATAAGCAGATAGGATAGAGCCCTAGACTTACGATCTCTTTATACACATTTTGCCTCTTCTGCATCCATACACCTCCTTATACAGCTCTTACAATATGTCTTTCTTCCTTCTTTCAAAATATCATCCATTTGATTCAACCATTCTATCCTTGGTCTTCCATCTATACCTCCTTCCACTCAAATTTGAATCGTATATTTGTTTTTCTACGTTCATTCGCTCTTCGTGCCCAAACCATCTATGAATGCTCTTCTTCATCTTATTCAATGCCTTAAGATCACATTAATCCCTCATAACTTTAATCTGTATTTACGAGTAGTTATACGAGTACATTGTCATCCCGTGTGTTCTTCTCAGCGCACGTATTTGCATAGCTTTATTCAGATTTTTTTTGTTCTGTTTTGGTCATACTTTCTAAGGTTACATATATTTTTATTTATTATTTATTTTACACATGTCAATAAATATACATCATTTGTGAAAAAACCACAGGTTATTTAATTTGGACACACAATTTTAATGGATCTGGATTTGTTGCCTTTCATTTGTCGTGTCCCCAGTAAACTAGGCTTTTGCCTGTATCTCATTGAGGGCATATAACATATGATAGCATGAAAAAATAAATCGATACTTCTTTCCGATCTTGGATTATAAAAACCCCGATGCACATTCTCATCAACCTGACAAACAGTTGTACGCTATTACACACGTATATATCACGCGAAATCAATCTCCTCACACTTCATCACTCCAGACAGACCAATAACATTCACCCCACCGCATATAACGTAATCATAAAAATAAAAACATAAATACAAAGCAATAAAAAACACCACACTCAAGAGCTCACACAAACCTTTTCCACAAGTCATTCCTCTTTCAAGCCCTAGTACTCAAACTCCTGTCGCAATAACAACCACGCTCCGATAGACTGCCTAAATTGTTTTCCTCCCTTTGCCTTTATTGAATATGAATCAAATATATACATTTTGAGTTCTTACAATCCCCTACCTTAAAACCGATGTAGTAAATAAGGTATGATATTATATTTCAGACCTCAACACTGTGGAAACCGAAAAAGAAAACAGCGAGATTGTGGATGAAGCCGTAGCCATAGGTCAATTGAACACCTGCATTAGAGAGCATAATGAAGTGATCAACTATGTATATAAGATGGAAGAACTATTTAGCAGCCAGTGCATGATACAATTCTTGTCCAGTTCTTTGACCATATGCTTCATCATATTCCAGACTGGTGTGGTATGTAACATATTATCAATATACATACATATCGTGACGTCGCGCTGTGTTTCACCTAGAACATGCTAGGTGGACAAAAGTCATATCTAGATTTCCAGGAATTGATAATTCATGTATAGAACCCTTTCGAGGCAAGAATTCTTAGAATTTTTGGTGTCTAACATTCCACAGTAATGAGTCATTATAACTCAAAGTACAAAGACGGTGAAAGCAGAACTAGGTAAATGAATCAGTTGCAAATTCGCTGCACTTTCGATAATATCTCACAGTAGTAATACAATATTTTATGGACGTTGAAGTGATGGATTTCGGTACTGAGGGTAAGTTTTGTATTTTTTTTCATTTGCACCAACCTTATGTATATTATATTATGTAAAAGTACATTTGAAAAAAAAAAGGTAAATTTACACTGTTTTTTTTTTCGTTGTTTAACAACTTTAAACGTCCGGAACTTACATGTACCCGGATGTACCCGAGCTAGATTTTAGATATGTCTTAGCCACAACATTCACAATTATAGTAATATAGGTTTTAAGCTGCACGCTCGAGTCAACTATATAAAAAAATCAGAAAACATTTACTCTCTCTAAAATGGAATTTTTCGAAGAATGGATTGAAAATTCCAAAAATGATCGTAACATCCATCTAATCGATTTCATATTGAATTGATTTTGCCTCAGTGATGCTACTGACGAATCAATTAGAGGAATAAAGTTAAAAATAGCCAACTTTTCCTCAAAAATTACGGATAGATGGATGGCTGCCGGCAAAACGTTAGAGCACTTTATGGACAAAAAAAAAGCTGGTTGGATGCTGGAGACATGAAATTTTGTGTGTTTACTCACACTGCACAACCCCATACATCATCAGACGTAGCAACTCTTCCAGGAAGACCCCAGAAAGACTTCGAAGATTCGTCTTTTAAGACGAAGAAACTTCGAGTGGAAGTCGGTGAATTAGTGACGGCTGCGGAAGTAACTGTACGTTCAACAGGCCAACAAAATTTATCGAAAGTGATAAAAGTCATTAGAGTCCGGAAAATCTAAATGTGATAAAAAAAAACAGTTCCGTGGAATGTAAAAGACAGTTGACTAGTGATGAAGCACTAGCTTATTATATAGAATCCAAGTTTACAACCCACGCATACAAACAGACAAGGAAATGGGCTTTGAAGGCTGGACATCACCTTTTTTTCATCGATTAATAGTTTATTTAAATTAAAAAAAGGCATGGTATCCTCCTGAAGAGTACATTGTTGTCACAGAAACTCATGCTGAAATAAATTTGCAAGCAGCACTGGACAAAACCAGTTTAGTTCAAGCACAGAGTGAAGTGATAAACAGTGCTCCCCAATTCCTCATTCACACTTGTGAGTAAATGTGGGTGAGACGGAAGTTCTGGACATATATTAGCACCTATAAACAGAAATTTGAGAACGCCGAAGATACAGACGAGTTTCTTTTTGTGTTTTCTTTAACGAGACTAAAAAAGTTTTAGAAGAAATAAATCATTTACGTCCAAGTATTGGAAGTACAGTACCCGGCGGTAAATAATACACATCAGGCTTAAGAAAGAGACTGTCGGCCATAATCGGCTAACTTCGGCTTTGTAGAGCGTTGTCTCTGTCCCTAGAACGCTTGGCGACGACTGACAAATCGCGACGGAACATGTGTATGAATGACAGAGACGACAATGAAATTTGGTAATTAAGTTAGTTATTACTGTTTACTTTGTAATTTTTATTGTATTTCTATTGTCTAAGTTTTGTTACAGATTAAGTAATTATGTATGTATTTTATTAATTTAGACATCAATAATTTGCCATGTTTATTTATTTTCTTTTTTTAAATTGCTTTAGAGTCAAATAATCATAATAATAATTATAAATAATATTTATAAAAAATTAAATAATTATTATTTTTATTATTTAAATATTTTTAAGATAAATCTGTTTAAATTTATAATTTTTCACTAAATATGATTGAAATTATCAAAACATAAAATAATCTACGAAATACTACCCTAAAACAGTGAAAAATAATATTGTTCAGCTAGCATGTTCTACGTGAAACACTTTCCATTGTTTCATCGCTCACTATTCAGTGAAAACCAATATCTTTATTTCGTACTTTCTACGTCTTTCACAACTAATTCTCTCCTTCTGACATCTTATCAAGATTCCTTTCTTACTTCTACTTTTGACATCCATCTCTTACTAACAGTGACTCTTTCCCCGATTATTTCCCGAAAACATGCTCCACAAATAGCAAAATTCCTCAAATGGTTCTTATCTCTCAAACATTGAAATCACTCCATTTTCAACAACCATGATTTCCGACTTATTAATATACAATCTCTTATCAAGATAAGCTAAATGAAAAAAAATTACCCTACGACCCTTGCAGATTTGATGGGAATTCCTCTATAATCTTTAAGACCGTGTGCAATATTAAAAGGCAACAATTAAAATGTTTTCAAGTTGATCTTTTACACGAGATTTCGTATATTGAATTTATATCCATCCATTCTTACGAATACTCGTACGATATTTACATTTAATATGATAATTTATTATCATATTAAAAAATGATGCATGTATTGGCTTTTAAATTTGATGTTTCACACGAGATCTCGTATATTGCATTTATGTCCATCAATTCTTACGAATACTCCTACGATATTTATATTTTATATGATAATTTATTATCATATTAAAAAATGTTGCATGGATTGGCTTTTAAAGTTGATCTTTCACACGAGATCTCGTATATTGAATTTATGTCCATCGATTCTTACGAATACTCGTACGATATTTATATTGAATATGATAATTTATTATCACATTAAAAAATGATGCATGGATTGGCTTTTAAAGTTGATCTGGCTTTTAAACACGAGATCTCGTATATTGCATTTATGTCCATCAATTCTTACGAATACTCGTACGATATTTATAGTTAATATGATAATTTATTATCATATTAAAAATGATGCATGGATTGGCTTTTAAAGTTGATCTTTCACGCGAGATCTCGTATATTGAATTTATGTCCATCGATTCTTACGAATACTCGTACGATATTTATATTGAATATGATAATTTATTATCACATTAAAAAATGATGCATGGATTGGCTTTTAAAGTTGATCTTTCACACGAGATCTCGTACATTGCATGTATGTCCATCAATTCTTACGAATACTCGTACGATATTTATATTTAATATGATAATTTATTATCATATTAAAAAATTATGCATGGATTGGCTTTTAAAATTGATCTTTCATACGAGATCTCGTATATTGAATTTATGTCCATCGATTCTTACGAATACTCCTACGATATTTATATTTAATAAGACAATTTATTATCATATTAAAAAAATATGCATGGGTTTTGATAGAAATATTTTTTTTCGTTTAATATTTCAAGATTTTGAATCCTCAATGTGTAAAAGTATCATATTAATTATTGTTCACAAAAAGCTGCATCCTTTCATTTCACCAAATTATTTATCATTTTTTTTTCATAATTAAATGTAATTGGTTTAATAAAAAACTGTTTTTTTTTTACTAAAGGTAATTTTATAAATCAACCGGTTTCTTGGTTTTAACTTCGTTATAAATAAATATAGGTTTATTGATTGCAACATTGTATGTAAGTACATATTTAAATACATTCCAAAATCATATACACTTGTATATCTCAAAATAAATAGCAGGAATTACATTTAAAAGAGAAGATATCAAAAGGTCTAGGCTCATATCATAACATCTCCCCGGCCGAGATACACCACGTTAATTATTGGGCGAGCCCAGTCGCGAGAACACCAGATGTTTTTCAGCCCACGTCCTTGCACACGTAGATTAAGAAAAAAAAACAGAATATAAATAAATGGTAGAAAAAAATATAATTCGAACATTATCTGGACAGTTCAAACAAGAGTTGTTCTCTCTACAAACAAATTCTTTATTATAATTTTAGTAAACCAATATAATGTCTTTAAATCTACAGTGATAACACCTTAACTTTAAATAACGTAATAATTGAATTTATATTATTTTAAAGATGTATTTAACTGTGTGAAAGTTATTTTAGTCTGCAAGGAGAGGAAGTAGGAGTGTGTTGAGGTATTAATTTTTTTTATTATTTTTTTTGGACGTCCTATGGCCCTGGACCTTCTGGACTTTGGTTTGTTGTACTTCTTTTTTATGGCAGATTATATGAATTATGTTGTTATTTTAATATTTATGTAAACAAATAAACAAATATATACATATGTTGCAGAATATTCGCGACTTCAAAAAACTTATGATATTTGTTGGATTTCTCACCGGATCTCTTGTGCAACTCTTCATGTTCGCTAAATACGGCCAACTTATATTGGATGAGGTATTTATTTTTTAGTCTTATAAGCGTTTATCTTAGAAAACTGCACCCTAATTGCTCATGGTGAGAAGATTCTGTACAACGAGGTTGAAGAGAGAAAAATCCAGGGCTGTGGAGTCGGAAAAAAAACACGACTCCGACTCCATAACTCCGACTCCATGACTCCGACTCCAAACTCCGACTCCACAACTCCGACTCAAAAAAGCTCAATTTTATCAGGTTGTTTCCTACCTTTGCATATAGCCATTTTTTCATGTTATAGGGATAAAAATAAAACAAGATCAAACTTTAATAATTATTTATTAGAATTTAATAGAATTTATTCTTAAAAACAACATTGCTTCTATTAAATCTGTATTCGTAGAGGCTCTCAAATCAGAATTGAGAATTTTAAGAGCGGAAAATAACCGCTCTATGGATACTTGGGTTGGCGGTAATGCTGTAACGATCAATGCTGAATCTTTTACGATTTCTAGATACCGCTGTATTGCCATTTCAACATTTAACTTATAAGTTCGGTCAATTTTTTCCATTATTTTCAATGCATCATAAAATTCAATTTTAAATTTTGTAATAGAGTCTCCTTCATCTATATTGGGACTGTGATTCAAACGAGGACGTTTTAGTTTATCTTGTTCATTGAGATATTTTTCAAAATCGTCTTCAGATTCAGCGGTGTCGGATGAAGATGATGATACTTCGTGTACGCTGCCTGCTGTCGTCTCTTTTTCTAGTCGAAGGCCTTTCATACGAACGGTTAATTCAAACAGAGCGTTTTTAGCTCTATTTATTTGTTCTTCCGTCAATATGGATCGAACCATGGGGTTAACATAGATCCCAGCCAACAGAATTTTCTTTCGACGTGAGAAAGAAGGAGACAAACACATTTTCGTAGACTTTATGCATTAAATGGATCTCGGTGATTCACCATATCGGCGCGACTTGCGCCTGCAAGTTTAATATTCGTGCACAATACACATTCATTATAATAATTAAAAAAAATGTATTTTAAATTGTAACGAAAAAGTAGTCGGAGTCGCTCGTTTTTTACGACTCCTACTCCGACTCCGACTCCGGCCCAAACACCGCGACTCCGACTCCAACTCCGACTCCGACTCCACAGCCCTGGAAAAATCTCCTTCGAATTTATGGACAAGTCAGAGAGTAAATATGCGTAAGATACTATATAATGAAAAAATACTATATGCAATATACCGACATGCTAATATGGTCGAAAACGTAAAGATTGGTAGACTACCCTGGTTAATATGTTACATGTTGAGTATTTGGCGAATAACAATACCTGAAAATATATTTTATAACTCATCGACTAGCGTAGCGAGGCGCTGGGGTCTGGTGTGCAGATAACTCGATAGCATGGCAGCCCTTAACACCCTCAACGTTTCGAATTACCAAATTTTAAGACACATACCTTCACGCCTTCTCCTTCGAATCTATGGACAAGTCAGAGAGGGAAACACGTGGAAGATACGATATAATGTTAAAACGCCAAATGCAATATACCGACATGCTAATATGATCAAAACCGTCAAGATTGGTAGACTACCCTGGTTAATATGTTACATGTTGAGCATTTGGCGAATAAAAATACCTGAAAATATATACATATTATCGAACTCATCGACTAGCGTAGCGAGGCGCTGGGGTCTGGTGTGCAGATAACTCGATAGCATTGCCGCCCTTAACAGCTTCAATGTTTCGAATTTCCAAATTTTAAGACACATACCTTAACGCCACTTCCCTATCGGCATAGGCAGAGAGAAGAGAGCACCATACTTATATATCTCGACACACATCCTTAACATTTTCTACATCTATATATCTTCTCATACAACTTCTACGATTTCTCTGAATAATTACGTTTCATTCTTTCAGAATATCATTCACTTGATCTAACCATACTGCCCCTGATCTTCCTCTCACACGCCTTTCAATCACATATGCTCTGTATACTTGTGTCCGTTTTGTTAGTATTTCTTCATTCATCTATTTCACATGCCCAAACCATCTAAGTTTTAATACTTGGACAAAATTTAAAACACATTTAGGACACATATTTTATTGCACATTCCTCTCGATTTCTTTGTAATTATTTTCCGAAATTAGCAAAGAGGTAAATCCTAACTGTTTGACATTTAAAATAAATTCTCGGAACCCGCACAAAAAATTGTCTTCTATGAAACCGCCCTATTTGGGTTCTTATCATTTTCCGAGTCCCTCATTCCCCAAGGGATGAATGATCCTGCTTATATTACGTTTCTATCTAACATGTTTGTGTACAACCTGTGATTTTCTTATATTTTTTTCTTTGTTTTATGCATATTTTTTCTTTGTTTTATGTATATATTTTCTTTGTTTTATGCATATTTTTTCTTTGTTTTATGTATATTTTTTCTTTGTTTTATGCATATTTTTTCTTTGTTTTATGCATATTTTTTCTTTGTTTTATGTATATTTTTTCTTTGTTTTATGCATATTTTTTCTTTGTTTTATGCATATTTTTTCTTTATTTTATGTATATTTTTCCTTTGTTTTATGCATATTTATTCTTTGTTTTATGTATATTTTTTCTTTATTTTATGTATATTTTTCCTTTGCTTTATGTATATTTTTTCTTTGTTTTATGTATATTTTTTCTTTGTTTTACGTATATTTTTTCTTTGTTTTATGTATAATACTTATATATTTTTTTGTTTTATGCATATTTTTTCTTTGTTTTATGTATATTTTTTCTTTGTTTGACGGATTTTTTTTCTTTGTTTTATGTATATATTTTCTTTGTTTTATGCATATTTTTTCCTTGTTTTATGTATATTTTTTCTTTGTTTTATGTATAATACTTATATATTATTTTATTTTATGCATATTTTTTCTCTGTTTTATGTATATTTTTTCTTTGTTTTACGTATACTTTTCTTTGTTTTTTGTATACTTTTTGGTTTCATGCATATTTTTTTATGTTAATACTCGTATAATAAAACATGTAATATTTCTCGTTTCACTATAATAAATTTATGGTCAAAATAAAAGTACTTAATACCTATAATTTATTAGATTATTACAATTTACGATTTTTTGACCGCCTTGACAGATGCTTTATTGTATTGTACTGCACTTTCATTATATATAGTACAATCTAGCGACTTGTTGCCTTCTAGCAATCTCGTCCAACCAACCGCAAAGATATTAAAGAGGTTTTAAGTGAAAACTTGGCCATAACTAATTCAATTAAAAAAATCTAGACTCGAATCCACAACCGTCGAGCTAGAAGACAGGAGTCTTAAAAACTAGGTCACAGCGATTTTTATTACCATTTATCTTGTTTTTTTTATTTTTCAAAAAACACTTGAAATATAGTATTCTTGCAGCTGAAGAATTGTTGAAATTATTTTCTGTTCCACTTTCCTATGGTTATTAATAATTATTTTTAATCCTGTGACTATCGTTGACCACAACTTCTCTGGTTTGACCCAGTCCAATATAGACCTCTCTTTACATGTCAGCTTTACCTATCTTCTACAACTTCTTCTGGGACGACCTACTTCTTTCTTCCTAATGGGCTGTGAAATATATTTTGGTTTTATCATTAATGAAATAAAATCATAAATTGTTAAAATTTTAGTCTGAACGTATCGCCGAAGCTGCCTATGGAACCCCGTGGTACCTTTATGGACCTAAGTACAGGAAATCTTTGAGACTTCTGATGCAGAGGGCCCAGAAGCCGCTTGGAGTGACGGCGAATAAATTTTATTTCATCTCTGTCAAAAGCTTTTCAAAGGTGTATATATTTTTTACTTCAATTACATTTCATTATCCTTCTTGAATTATGATATTTTCCAACAAAAAAATATATCTATGCCTGAATAAACCAAAAGAGGACAATGGGCAAAGAACAGGACCTCCGTATTAAAATACATATTTAAAGGTTTATAATTACAGTGAAACCTCGATTCTCAAAAGCAGGGGTCTCCAAACTTTTTAGTCTAAAGGCCACACTGACTCCTCCAAGGCCAAGTCCTAGCTAGCTCATCATACCAACATACTGTAGTTTTGAATTACGCGCAAATTTTCGTATTGGGACTAGCCGGCGAGTGAGATCTATATATGGCGCAGGGTTCGGGGGTGGACTCCGCTCTGTTTGCAATTTCGGTTGGTACTTACGGGCAAGTTTCAAGGACATTTCAAGGATTTGCGAAAAGCGAAATATAGTGCGACTAGCGTGTTTTGTGACTATGGTCGTTAAATAAAAACATCTGATTATTATTTTGTATGATTTACTTACATTGTAAATTTTACAATGTAATCAAAATAAACTATGACGGGCCGAATTGGTGGTGCTCGCGGGCCGGTGTTGGCCCACGAGCCGTAGTTTGGAGACCCCTGCTCTAAAGTATCTCATCACAAAAATTTCGTTCTCGAACATATATATTACTTTAATTTTATTCTCGTACATACATTTTAAATGACAATGCATTTTATACCGCATGTAAAAACAAACCTCATTGAACAGGTTTTTAGTTTAAGAGGAAAAGAACCTCAGAAGGACTATTTGACGTTTTTATGCAAGTTAACTCCTTTTTCAAACAATAACATATCTCCTCTCCACCTACCTCATCACCTTTCAATTACGCCATCAGCTCTCTTTAGTGCAGTTAAATTTAAATATTCATATTTTTATTGTGTTGCCACGCTGTGTATTTTGGGGGTATGGAACGGATTTATCCAATCTACATTACTTCTTATGAAAATAATTTATATGATTGTCGTGCTAACCGGTTTTCGAACAACCTTTTCGAACGAATGAAGTTCGAAAACTTAAATTCTATTGTAGAAATTTTACACAGGTTTTATAACAATTAATTTGACAAATAAATTGAAAAGTTCATACCAAAAATATTAAACCATTTTAATATCAAAAATATTGAAAAGTCAAGTTATATTTCATTTTAAATATTTTGTTAATTTTCATTAACATATAATATACCAGTATCATCCACGAACATTAATTTTCATTAACATATAATATACCAGTACCATCAACGAACATACATTTTCATTAACATATAATATACCAGTATCATCCACGAACATTAATTTTTCATTAACATATACTATATCAGTATGATCATATAATATACCAGTATCATCCACGAACATTAATTTTTCATTAACATATAATATACCAGTATGATCCACGAACATAATTTTTTCATTAACATATAATATACTAGTATCATCCACGAACATCAATTTTCATTAACATATAATATATCAGTATCATCCACGAACAATATTTTTTTTGCATCTTATAATTATAATCATAGTGGGCCCGTTATTAATCCTGTTGGTGCTTCATGTTTAACGTCCTTGTAATAACTTGTAGACAGCCATCAAGACGAGATAAAATCCATCAAACTCTTCAAATCCATCAAGACGAGAGATGTGTTGTACCTCGGTAAAATATAATTTCATTAAACTAAATCTTAAAGAAGGGGTTGATGAGAGATAGGGTGTAGGATAAAAAAGGATTGGGTGGTGTATTTCTACATATATTATTTTTGTTACAGATTATCAATACTTCAGCATCATATCTTGCGCTACTTCAAACTGTGACGGAGAAACAAACAATCTAAATGAAACAAAATCAATAAATAATTTTAGAAAAAAATAGACGGCGAAAGAAATAAATGATATTACAAAAAGGGGGTTTATTTTGTTATATTTTACATCCTTTACAGGTTTAACTTAATACATAAAATAAAATAAAAAGTACAAAGAATATATAAGTCTTAAAATAATAACAAAAAAAAACAATGATATGATACTTTTGTTTTCCTGTAAAGAAGGCAAACAAAGTTTGTAAAGAAGCTGAATATTCAATTTATTCACCGCGATATGGAAGAATGAGTTGAATAATCAATTTTTTCACTGCGATATGGAAGAATGAGCTGAAAATTCCATTTATTCACCGCAATATGGAATAATGAGCTGAATATTCAATTTATTCACCGCGATATGGAATAATGAGCTGAATATTCAATTTATTCACCGCAATATGGAAGAATGAGTTGAATAGTCGATTTATTCACTGCGATATGGAAGAATGAGCTGAAAATTCAATGTATTCACCGCAATATGGAATAATGAGCTGAATATTCAATTTATTCACCGCGATATGGAATAATGAGCTGAATATTCAATTTATTCACCGCAATATGGAAGAATG
This sequence comes from Odontocerum albicorne, assembly GCA_949825065.1. NCBI lineage: Eukaryota > Metazoa > Arthropoda > Insecta > Trichoptera > Odontoceridae > Odontocerum > Odontocerum albicorne. The sequence continues at coordinate 35,045,061 of OX463853.1, read as the reverse complement.
AGTTGAATAGTCGATTTATTCACTGCGATATGGAATAATGAGCTGAATATTCAATTTATTCACCGCGATATGGAAGAATGAGTTGAATAGTCGATTTATTCACTGCGATATGGAAGAATGAGCTGAAAATTCAATGTATTCACCGCAATATGGAATAATGAGCTGAATATTCAATTTATTCACCGCGATATGGAATAATGAGCTGAATATTCAATTTATTCACCGCAATATGGAAGAATGAGTTGAATAGTCGATTTATTCACTGCGATATGGAATAATGAGCTGAATATTCAATTTATTCACCGCAATATGGAAGAATGAGTTGAATAGTCGATTTATTCACTGCGATATGGAAGAATGAGCTGAAAATTCAATGTTTTCACCGCAATATGGAATAATGAGCTGAATATTCAATTTATTCACCGCGATATGGAAGAATGAGTTGAATAATCAATTTATTCACCGCGATATGGAAGAACGAGCTGACAATTAAATTTATTTACCGTAATATGGAATAATGAGCTAAAAATTCCATTTATTCACCGCAATATGGAATAATAAGCTGAATATTCAATTTATTCACCGCGATATGGAAGAATGAGCTGAATATTCAATTTATTCACCTCGACATCAATAATGGTTAATTCATTCATTAAATGTGCAAAACTAACAAATTAGCGTATCCGTCACATGGTCAGGTGACTTTTTAGCTTAAATTTGATTCCTCTACCTTCAGCAGTATGTCAACTATGTTACAGTCGATAAAATACGTGTTGTTTTCGTTAAATTCTAATTTGTTTAAAATTAAATATTTTATAATAATCGCGGTTAATGAGGGATTGTTGTATTTTGGTAAATTTTGCAGTGCCAACATATTACCTTATTTATACAATAATTAACTCACAATTAACACTAATGTAGTTTACTGCAAATTGATAATCTGTGAGATATGTTCCGTATGGTGTTGAAGAAGTTAATATATTGTTTTTAGAGTTGAAGTGTGTATTGTTGATATTTCTCACAAAGTTTATATTGTTAATACAGTTAAAGGTTTAACTGAGTCTACAAAGATAATAAATAGCATTCACAACGTAACCAATTTTGAATAAGTCGTAGATATAACTGTTTGAAAATCCATTAACTCTTAGCGTCAACACTTTTAAAAAGAATTATGTTGTTAAGGATCATTTTTATGGCCCCGTATATTTAGTATTACTTTACCATCGTACGAAATAGATCTGTGAAGTTTAAGTCTTGGTAAAGGTAAAGTGGAACTTGCACTAGAGTTATTTCCAGATGATTCCACATTATCTGAAGATTTTAATATGATTTTTGACATACTCGTTTTAAAGACATAAGTAATAACTAAAGAGTAACACAAAGCAATAAATAACAAAGACAACAAAAAAATTGCTATTGGCATCCATATTTCTTCATCCTTTATATTTGGTGGTGTTATTTCAGGTAATACTGGTGGAGACGTTGTGGATATAGTTGCAGGAGTCGATGAAGTTGATATCGATGACGGAGCTAATGAAGTTGATATTGTTGTTGACGTAGTCGTTGATGAGGTTGTAGACGTAGTTGTAAGCATTACAGCACAATTGTCGTCGTCATCACTTAGTAGTTTTATGTAGTCTATAGCAAATATCATATCATTCATGTTTGCGCAGACGATTTGTATCTATAAAAATCACGTAAAATATTAGAAAATCTATGATGGCAATAAACTTCAATTAAAAATATGTTATGATAATATAGGTAATCCTTCGTGATTAAATATGTATATTAACCATTTTGTGTTTATATTTTCAAAATTAAAAATGATCAGTTTTTGAGAATATTAAAATGAAAATTAAGGTTTGATTTGATTTAGTTTACGTTAACTCCTATTTGATTTAGTTTACGTCAACTCCTATTAACTTACGTTTAATTTAAGAATTTTAAAATGAGCTCTATATGATTTCATAATCATAAATAGATAGCTCTATATGATTTCATAATCATCATAAATTATACAAAGAAAACATCAGCTATTGTTGAAATTAAATTTGAAAGTTTAATTGAAAAATATATTTTTTTGTATTTTATACGTTGTGTATTTCTAAAAGACATGGATTTTTTTTTAATTTTAGATTATTTATGAAACTAAAACAACTACTTCTAAAAAAAGGGAAAAACATATTTTGACGTATTTTATACGGTGTGTTTTTCTAAAACCCATGGATTTTTTGAATTTTTTTCAATTTTAGATTATTTAGGAAACTAAAACACCTACTATAAAAAAAAGAGAAAAACATATTTTGACGTATTTTATACGATGTTTTTTTCTAAAACCAATGAATTTTTTGCATTTTTTTCAATTTTAGATTATTTATAAAAATAAAACAATTTCTTCTAAAAAAAAAGGGAAAAACATATTTTGACGCATTTAATATGGTGTGTTTTTCTAAAACCCATGGATTTTTTGCATTTTTTTCAATTTTAAATTATTTATAAAAATAAAACAACTACTTTTAAAAAAAGGGAAAAACATATTTTGACGTATTTTGTACGGTGTCTTTTTCTAAAACCCATGGATTTTTTGCATTTTTTTAGATTTTAGATTATTTATAAAAATAAAACTACTTCTAAAAAAAGGGAAAAACATATTTTGACGTATTTTATACGTTGTGTTTTTCTAAAACCAATGAATTTTTTGAATTTTTTTCAATTAAAGATTATTTATAAAAATAAAATAACTACTTCTAAAAAAAGAGAAAAACATATTTTGACGTATTTAATACGGTGTGTTTTTCTGAAACCCGAGGATTTTTGGCATTTTTTTCAATTTCAGATTGTTTATAAAAATAAAACGACTTCTAAAAAAAAGTGAAAAAAATATTTTGACGTATTTTATACGGTGTGTTTTTTCTAAAATTCATGGCTTTTTCGCAATATTTTCAATTTCAGATTATTTATAAAAATAAAACAACTACTTTTAAAAAATAAAAATAAATATTTTGACATATTTTATACGTTGTGTATTTCTAAAACCCGTGGATTTTTCGCAATTTTTTCAATTTTAGAAACTGTATAAAAATAAAATAACTACTAAAAAACTAAAAAAAATATAATGACGCATTTTACAAGTTGGGTATTTCTAAAACCCATGAATTTATTGAACTTTTTTCAGTTTTAGAACTATTTGTTAGTTGCTGCTAAAATTTTTTTTGACGTATTCTACATATTATGTACGTGCACATTGCAAACCATAAATCAAGAAAATTTGAAGAGGTAAGGTGGTAAACGAGTGTTTAATTGAAATGGAAGATGACGACCATCATGGTTTAGTCAGTAAGACGTTGTCTCCTAGCCCGGAGGTTGCGGGCTCGATTCCTGTTGGAACCCAGATTGTATTAAAAAGGATCCCAGTCTGGTTTTCATTAAAGGCCTGTGGCATCTGTCTGGTTGGTATGAAGATACTGCGACATGGTAATAAACCTGCCAGGCTGTAATTTATTCAACGAAAGTATAATACTATACAAAAGTTCAACTTGAACAAGATACATTTACATCGTTGATGTTGTTGATAGGCCTCGTGTTCGAGGATCATTTCGCAATTCCAACGTCAAAAAGTTGTAAAGCGATGCTGTACAGTGGAGTTATCATTTGTTTCTTCGTTTTTTCTCTTCTTAAAGTGAGTGAGAAGCAGCAAACTCACCGGCCACACCGGTGTACTGGATCCGATGGGACACCTGAAGAGACGGTCGGAGCCCACCAGCATGTTTTCCCCCTTTTTTTTTAAAGAATATATACGATCGAAGTCATAGGTATCATAACCTCGAATACTAGATGGGAAAAATGCATGTGTCATTCGAGGGGAGTAACACAACGCGTGGTTCGAACTGGCGACCTTCCGCACGAATGTTCAGTGCGTTACCGGGTGGCCATGTGCCTCAACATATGAGTATTGTGATATAATGAAAAAATATTGAATTACTAATATTCTTTTACCTGTAGATTTCCTAAGAAGTTTTCTATTGGAAACTCGAGAATTTTCCACCCAGCAGGATTCAAAGGGAAAATAAATGTTTTTTGTTGTATGCTATTCTCCTTAACGATCTGCAAGTTACACGAAGACTTAGCAGCGTAATTTTCAACATAAAATTTTAATTCTCCTCTTGTTTTGCTTTCGACTTTTAAATAACCATTGTGTGTTTGACAATTGAAATTAGCCATTTCATCATTTGTCAAAAAATAACCACTCGAATCACTCGGTTGTGTTATAGGAGAATCATTGTATCGTTTAATTTTAAACACCTTATACAATTTATTTGAACACTGACTGTCAAACACAGAAGGGGAACCGTTTTTAAATTGTTCATCATAACAGAGTTTTTCACTATTCACAAAAACCATAATTAAAAGAAAATTATAAATATAAAATGGACGAATCATTTTTTATTACAATAATAATGAACACAAAAAAAATCTTAAAACTCTCATTTTACTTTTAAATCAAAACATTCACTTAGTCATATTTTTGTTATATTTATTTCAAAATATTCTTTTCACTTTGTTTATATGTTACAATATTTTATAATAAAATAAAGACAAAAATCAGCCAATGTATACAGTGTATTTTATTGTTAATTGTTATACGATATGTTCAAGAGACAGGTTCTTTTATTGTGCTTTAAAATCATATTCAAACAAGAATATACGGTCGAATATTTTAAAATATTTATGTGTGTTATAACAATCTTAATATATACTATATTTAATCATTATTTATAACATCTTGATTCCATATTAAGATAATATGTTAAGCAGGTAAACGATTGATGATAAGATGGTAAGCACCAATTTGATAACTATATTGCATATTAAATATTTTCAATAGGTCCGGTCCAGTGGCGAAAATAAAGCTCTTATAAAATTATTTTACTATATTTTAGTTTTTTTACGATGAGCTTTTTTCGCTATTGAAAGACAATCATGTAAAAAGTAATTAAAATAATGTCAATAGGTCTCTTTTAATCCGCGTTTCAACTAAAAAGATCATTCTCAATTTAACTGAATCATAAACGAATTAAAGGATATTTAGATAATTTTTCACGCTTTTTTCAGTTTGATTAATTCACTAATTCGTAAAAGCCCCTTAAACTTATCCGAATCGGTGACATATTTAAGAGTGTCCGGGAGACAACATTATTTTTTACCGTATTAATTGAGTCTTCACGTGTTGAGTAGGCACGGAATTCGTTCGTAACTCACGCAATACTATCGCCTTGAAAAAAAGCAACATAATTCAAATTCGTCTAACGCGCGCGAGGATTATTACCAGGTGATAATTTTTTTTCGGTTACCATCAGGAAGCGAACCAGGAACTTAAGACCCTGTCCAGATGAGACGTTTTACGCATGATTCAAGTTGCGCGTTTCGAATTACTTAAGATAAATTATAATAAATAAATACCGCGAAGCTAACATACTATAGATCAATTATTTACCTTTATTAATTCGGAACGTGCTATTCGAATCGCGTGTGAAACGCCTCATTTGGACAGACCCTAAGAGGACAAGTCAAACGTTCTACCATCAAGACCACAGAAGTTCCAGTTTTATATATCTAAGGCATAACTTTAGATTTTGTTGCGTTATAGAAGATTATCATTGTGTGAAATATGTTAATATAATATGCCTTGCCCAGTGTTGAGATTCTCTATATGAGTAATAAGTAACCTTTCTTTTCACGAGGACCAAATTAAACCCCGATAAACTTTTGGGGCCCGCATACGTATATATTTTTCGCATAATTATCCAAAAACATTATTTTACAAAACAATAAAATCTTCTTCATTCTTGACACATAACATAATCATAAAAAAATCCTTACCAAAATGAAATATTTGTTTTTATAACTTTTTTACAATAAATTGTTGACATTACGATAATATAAACAGGTGGCACATAACATCTAAATTAGATTATTTCTGACAAAAATAGAACCGAACATTAATAAATTGACAGCAGCGCATCAAGTTAATCCTCATTTGGATTATTTTTAATATCATCGTTGAAATTTATTTAAACATTTACTTTTGTTATCTTAATTTTCTATGTATAATGCGAATGTCGCAACGGTCAATTTTATAAATAATTTTATAATTTCAAGTTTCAAGATGTCTTATTTCTAACGTCTTTCTTTACAGTGTTGTAGGATATTGGAAGAAATGTAGATACATAAAATATCCATGTTATGGGTTTTGTTATAATTTCTCCGGGTTTCACTTATATTGCTATAGCCGCGGTTACTGCGGAGTCGCTGTATATTCATAAATTTTACAGATAAAGATATTACCTACCTTATTTATAATTAACTCACAATTAACACTAATATAGTGTTCACTGCAAATTGATAATATGTGAGACAGTGTTTCGCATGGTGTTGACGAAGTTAATATATTGTTTTTGGAATTGACGAAGTGTGTATTGTTGATAATTCTCACAAAGCTTATATTGTTAATGCAGTTAAAGGTTTAACCGAGTCTACAAAGATAATGGTGTAAGTGGCATTCACAACGTGATTAATTTTGAGTAAGTTGTAGATATAATTGTGTGTATAAACTATCAACATTAACACTTGTTAAAAAAATAATGTTGTTAAGGATCAATTATTTTTGCCCCGTATATTTAATATTACTTTACCATCGTACGAAATAGATCTGTGAAGTTTAAGTCTTGGTAAAGGTAAAGTGGAACTTGCACTAGAGTTACTTCCAGATGATTCCACATTACCTGAAGATTTTGATATAATTTTTGACATACGGGTATAAAAGAGATAAGTAATTATTAAAGAATAACACACAACCAGAAATAAAAAAGACAACGAAATAATTGCTATTGTCATCCATATTTCTTCATCCTTAATATTTGGTGGTGTTATTTCAGTTAACGTTGTGGATGAAGAAGTTGTCGAAGTTGATGTAGTTGATGAAGTTGTTGTCGATGATGGAGTTGTCGAAGTGGATGTCGTTGGTGGAGTTGATGATGTTGATGTCGATGATGGAGTTGATGAAGTTGACGAAGTTGATATTGTTGATGACGTAGTAGTTGATGAGGTGGTCGATGTTGATGATGTTGTAGACGTGGTTGTAAGCATTACGGCACAATTGTCGTCATCATCATTTAGTAGTTTTATGTAGTCTATAGCAAATATCATACGATCCATGTTTGCGCAGACGATTTGTATCTGTAAAAATCACGTTAAATATTAGAAAATCTATGATAGCAATAATTTTTTTTAAATTTAAATTTCTGTATATTTTTGTTTTTATTTTTATGATTGTGTGCGGTATATTATGGGATGAACAATTTTGGTATTTTTGGAGTGATAATGTGTGAGTAATTTGATTTCGCATGATGTTTCCTGTTATTATTGAGTTTCACTGTTTATCAGGCTGATATGAGAACGTGCAACGGGGGCTTGTTTTTGTGTAATCGAAAATCGGAAGGAAGAATCGATTTATTTTTTCATGCTAAATATCCTCAGTGAGATACAGGCAAAAACCTAGTTTACTGGGTATACGACAAATGAAAGGTAACAAACCCAGATCCATTAAAATTGTATGTCCAAATTAAATTACCTGTTGTTTTTTCGACAGTTATATATATTTCTTGTCATGTGTAATAATAAATAATAAAAAAAAAATAGCCTTTAATTAAAATCATGATATGATATGATACGATAGGTAATCCTTTGTGATTAAGTATGTATATTAACCATCCTGTGGAGGAAATAACCCTGTGCATATATAAGTTTATTGTGTGCAAACTGTTGCACTTCAACAAGCACATAGTTTTGACGGATCGAATCCAAATTATTATAGCAGGGAGATCAAAGTTCCAAGACGATTGACAAATTAAATCTGCTGTATTCTTTTGTTAGGCAAGTTTTATAAAGCACTATTTGTGTACTGTTTTGTTATAAAAAAATATAGTATATGAGCTAGAGAAAAACATAAATATAGACGAATAACGGTCTAAGAATAAAACTAGTATAAAAGGGATTCCACCAGGAATCTAACCTGAAGCGTCCGCTTGTTTAGTACGCTAACAGTTATATCATGGCCACGATGTTGTTGCTGGACCTCGTAGATGAGGACTCCCTCGATATACCAACGTCAATTGAGTTGGTAAGCGATGCAGTATCGCGTAGTTATCATTTCTTTATTCTCTTTATCTCATTTTTAAATGAGTGAACTGCAGCACACCAGCGAACTGACCGACCACATCGGTTTACTGGATTCGATGGCACACCCGTGAGACGATCGAAGCACACCATGTTTTCCCCTCCTTTTTTAAGAACAGATCTGATCGAAATCATAGGTATTTTTATACCTTTGAATACTAGGCGGAAAAAATGGCTATGTCATTCGAGGGAAGTAACACAACCCGGGGTACGAACCGGCGACATTCCGCACGCAAGTCCAGTGCATTACTGCACGGCCATGCACCTTTTATAATACAGGGCGGGACATGAATCTTGCTACAAAAATAAATTTAAATAATTATATGATATTTATTTAATTGTTCAAACTGTAATGTGGCTAGAATTATACACACATTACAGTCTGAATATAGCCACATTACAGTCTGCCACATATGATATAGCCACATTACAGTCTGAACAACTACATAAAAATCATGTAATTTTATTTATTTATTTATTATTACACATGACAAGAAATATACATAATCTGCGAAAAAGCAACAGGTAGTTTAATTAAGACGTACATTATTTTAATGGATCTGGGTTTGTCGCCTTTCATTTGTCGTATCCCCAGTAAACTAGGCTTTTGCCTGTATCTCACTGAGGATATTTAGCATGAAAAAAATAAATCGATACTTCTTTCCGATTTTTGATTTCACAAAAACAAAACCCCGTTGCACGTTCTCATCAACCTGACAAACAGTGACACTCAATTACAACTGGAAACATCATGCGGAATCAAACTCTTCACACATCATCACTCCAGAAAGACCAAACTTGTTCATCCCATAATATACCGCACACAATCATAAGAATTAAAACAAAAGTAAAACCAAAAATGAACCCAAAATGAAACAAAAATAAAACCAAAAATGTTCATCCCATAATATACCGCACACAATCACAAGAATAAAAATGAACACAAAAATGTACAGAAACACAAATATAAAACAACAAAAATCAAAACAACAAGAAAGAAGCCACACTCAAGAGCCCACACAAATCTTTTCCACACGTCATTTATCCTGAAAGCCCAAGTACTCAAAATCCTGTCGCAATAACAACCACGCTCCGATCGTCTAAATGGTTTTCCTTCCTTTATCTTTATTGAATTCGGCACTCCATTGTACGTCATGGGAGCCAAATAAGCATATTGCCTTTGGGCAAAAGAGGTTTTAACTCTAGGGATGGTGAACATTTCATAAGTTGCCACGCGTGTCATGTGTCTCTGTTGAGTCTGCGTCTTCCCTTCCTCTCGATGGTAGTGCCAGAGAATGGATTTTAGATGCAAATTGGCTATGTTCAGGACCCGATACTCTCTGAAAAGCTCCACCGTGGGATACCGGGCAGGAAGTCATTATTATTTAAATTTATTTTTGTAGCAAGATTCATGCCTTACCCTATATGTATTGTATAATGAAAAAATATTGAATTACTAATATTCTTTTACCTGTAGATTTCCTACGAAGTTTTCAATCGGAAAATCGAGAATTTTCCACCCAAGAGGATTCAAAATCAAGTTAAATGTTTTTTGTTCTATGCTATTCTCCTTAACGATCTGCAAGTTACACGAAGACTTAGCAGTGTAATTTTCAACATAATATTTTAATTCTCCTCTTGTTTTGCTTTCGATTTTTAAATAACCATTGTGTGTTTGACAATTGAAATTAGCCATTTCATCATTCGTCAAAAAATAACCACTCGAATCACTCGGTTGTGTTATAGGAGAATCATTGTATCGTTTAATTTTAAACACGTTATACAATTTATTTGAACACTGACTGTCAAACACGGAAGGGGAACCATTTTCAAATTGTTCATCATAACAGAGTTTTTCACTTTTCACAAAAACCAGTAATAAAAAAAAAAGAAAATTATAAATATACAATTGATGAATCATTTTTTATAACAATAATAATGATCACATAAAAATAATTATTTAAACACTCAATTTAATTTTAAACCAAAACATTCACGAATTTACATTTTTGTTACGTTTATTTCAAATTATTTATTTCCCTGTGTTTATATGAAACAATACTTTTTAATTAAATAAAGACAAACGTTAGACAAACGTTTTTATTAAATAAAGACAAACAAAAATATTATTTAATTTTAAATCAAAACATTCACTAATTAACATTTTTTTTAATTTTTGTTACGTTTATTTCAAATTATTTATTTCCCTGTGTTTGTATGAAAAAATATTTTGTAATTAAATAAAGACAAAAGTTTGCCTATTTAAAGAATACATTTTATTTTTAATTGTTAAACGACACGTTCAAGTGATTTTGTTAAAGCGACACGTTAAAGTGATGTTATACGACACGTTAAAGTGATGTTAAAGCGACACGTTCAAGTGATGTTATACTATACAACACGTTGAAAGATCTTTTTGTGCACTTTAAAATCATATTCGAACCGTCTAAAGAATATGCGGTCTAATATTTTAATATATTAATTTATGTTTTAATCATCTTAATATATACTATACTATATTTTATCTATCTAGATTATATATTAATTTAACATCTAGATTATATATTAAGATTAGATGTTTAACAGCAAAAATTATCGAATCGATGTGATATGTTAATTACATATTAAATATTTGCAATAGGTCCGGTCCAATAAAATGTTTTCGCGGCAAGAATTGTGTTCGTTTAAGCTTGGAATTGTGTGAAAGATAAAAAATTAAACGCCCTAAATGGAAAAGTCAACACTTTTTCGGCGACAAATTTTAAAATTTTTGTTGGCAAGCCGTAAACAGTAACTCGATAACATTTCTCTAGTCCTTCGTCATCGAAGTGATTTCTGGCAATATTTTACACAAAAACCATTTAGGAAAAAAAATATTTGCAAAGATAAATGCTTCTAAATAAACTAGTCATATGTCGTGCAATTATATCACTGGACACTGGCGTGTACTTCTTCATATATAGAAGTTCACTGCTGCCATTATTCAAGAAGAAAAATATGTAATTTTATTGGAAATTTATTATGAGGTAAATCAATTTATAAAACTCATTAAAAAGAATGCTTCGAAATTTGTGTTTTAAGTCTGCTATTTTGCAAGTCACTGATTTATATTTAGAATTTTTATGGTGCATTTTCAATATTCATGTCAAATGGTGATGAAAAAATTAAAAATCAATTTCGCGCTTGCCGGAATCTTGGAATCTATGCATATATTTATTCAAAGGCATTATTGCACTTCATCAATGTATTTATTTGTTTCGAGATGATTTTTTCGTTTTATTGTTGAAAAATGAGTCGTATTATTCTCCTGCAGCTGCCGATTCCACAGTATGAATTTATTATCGGACGTCTTAATTTTATTATACATATTCACTTAATTATTAATTTGATCCTGGGATATTTTTATTCAATACGTTCAGATCTTGACTAATGTCAACGTAGAAAGTGAAATTGTACATTCCATTCCTCATCAATAAACTCCATAAATGGTTGTCCTTTCTTATATCCAAGAACAGTTTTATTTCCGACTTTCTCGTTTTAGTGTTGAAAAATGAGTCGTATTATTCTACGGTATGTTGGCTGCCGATTCCACGGCATGAATTTATTATCGAACGTCTTAATTTTATTATACATATTCACTTAATTATTTGATCCTGGGATATTTTTATTTAATACGTTCAGATCTTGATTAATGTCAACGTAGAAAACAAAATTGCACATCCATTAATCTACATTAAATTCCATAAATGGTTGTTTTTTTTCCCATTCAATAACAGTTGTATTTACGATTTCAAACCATACACTCGTTTCAGCATTTTCCGCAACTAAGTCACCGTATTTCAGTATAATAAAGCACATATCCGTATTCCAAATCCATGTCACAGAAAGTCAGAACTGGGCCGAAGAAAATCATCACGTAAGCCACACGCGACCCATGTGCCGTGGGTCATCACTGATGTATATTCACAAATACAGTTTTTTTTCTGCATTGTTATGCATTGGTATTCCACAGTTCGCCTTTCTACTAAAATTATGTCATTTCTAATAATACATAATTTATGTTAAAGTGTAATCAATCTTCTTCAATAATTTGAAATAAAAATCTCAATCAATTCACCTGATTCATAGATAATAATTCGACGATTAGTTAAATAAACTATGTAAGCCACGAAAGGGAGAAGCAAAAGGAAAATCAAAAGAACAGCTGTTAAGTACATCGCGGCTGAATGCGTCATGGGTCTTGCTGTTGTATTCAAATGATGAAATGTCGTATTTAAACGTAATGTGTCGCTTAAAGTTGAAGTACGCTCATTATCAGTAAAAACTGACAAATTAAGAATAATTGATGTGGAAGAAGAGTTAAAAACAGTATTAGATGACTTACTAAAAACAGTTGAAAAATTTGTCGTATGTAACCCTGTATGGCTTAAAGTCGTAGTAAATTGGTAACTACTCGTATTTAAAGAAGTTGCATTGACATGGGTTGATTTGAAGGATTTTTTTTGAGAACTTTTAAGTAATTTGCTGGAAGTAGTAAAAAAATTCATTTCAGTTGACGAAAATGACTGATTGGATGATGTACGCGAAAAGGACGTTATCTGAGCAGACGAAGGCTTACTTGTGACCAGAGTTGTGAAGGTAATCGAAGGTTTATATAAGGGTGAATCTGTTTCCGTTGATGTAACACGGCTTGTAAACGGCAAATATTGCGTGAACAAAGTACTAGATAAGGGTGTGTTCAATATTTTATTTGATGTAGAAATGGAACAATCTTCACAAAATAAATCAGTTACGTTGGTAGGAGACATAGTAAATGTGGCATTAGCATGAGTCGTCGACATTTCTTCGGATTTATTTACAATGGTTGAAAACTTCATTGTCTCATTTGAAATTCTTGTTGAAGTAAACGGCTTGACATAAGATGAACTTGATAAAAAAAATGACGTCATTGAAGATTCAGGAAGGCTAAATATTGTCGATTTTACAGGAAGTAAAGAAGAGCATCGGATTTCACTACATAAATCACTTACGTTTGTTGCGTACATTGTTGATGTGACAGCAACAATAGTCATCGACATTTTTTCGGGTTTACTGATAGGAGTTGAAGATCCTGGTATTTGAGAATTTGATGTTGTTAACGTAAATGTTTCACTAGAAACATCTATTATGTTTCTTGGACACATTGATAGAGAAATGCTACAAACTTCACTTGATGAAACAGAAATGTTGACGTGAGTACTTGTTGATGTGATTGCAGTAGAAGTTAATGACATTTCTTCGGATTTATTTACAGATATTGATAACCCCGTTGTTGCATTTTCGATTATTGTTGAATTAAGTGGCTTGAAGGAATTTGAAGTTGACAACGAAAATGACGTACTTAAAGGTTCAGGAAGTCTAGGTGAGGTGTTTATCAATGATTCATTTGACGAAGGAGGGAATCGAGTTTCACTGGATAAATTAGTTATGTTTCTTCGATACATTGTTGATGTGTCGGCAAAGAATGTCATCGACAGGTCGTCGGATTTATGAACATACGTCGAAGGCGCAAGTGTTTGAGTAACTGATGTTGTTGTCGTAAAAGGTTGAATCGAGGTTGAATTTGTCGATGAAAGTGATGTGTTTAAAGATTCAGGCTTTCGTGATGGCATCGTGATCGATGTTTGTAGTGCTGTTAACGTGGAAGGAATTTTACTAGTAGAATCAGTTACATTGACGGGCGACAGTGTTAATGTGACAGCGGGATTAGTTGTTGACATATCTTCGGATGTATACACAGAAGTCAAGTGCTCTGGTGTCAAAGAAACAATATCGGAAAATAATGGCTCGGAAGAGGTTGAACTTGGCGACGATAAAGACGTGTTAAAAGGCTCTGGAAATATTGATGACTGGAAGATCGTTGATGGAGAAATGCTACGAACTTCACTTGATGAAACAGATATGTTGACGGGAGTACTTGTTGATGTGATTGCAGTAGAAGTTAATGAAATTTCTTCGGATTTATTTACAGATATTGATAACCCCGTTGTTGCATTTTCGATTATTGTTGAAGTTAGTGGCTTGAAGGAATTTGAAGTTGACAACGAAAATGACGTACTTAAAGGTTCAGGAAGTCTAGGTGAGGTGTTTATCAATGATTCATTTGACGGAGGAGAGAATCGAGTTTCACTGGATAAATCAGTTACGTTTCTTGGATACATTGTTGATGTGTCCGCAAAGAATGTCATCGACAAGTCGTCGGATTTATGAACATACGTCGAAGGCGCAAGTGTTTGAGTAACTGATGTTGTTGACGTAAATGGTTGAATGGAGGTTGAATTTGACGACGAAAGTAACGTGTTTGAAGATTCAGGCTTTCTTGATGGCATCGTGATCGATGTTTCTAGTCTTGTTAAAGTGGACAGAATTTTACTAGTAGAATCGGTTACTTTGACGGGCGACAGTGTTAATGTGACAGCGGGAGTAGTTGTTGACATTTCTTCGGATTTATACACAGTAGTCAACTGCTCTGGTGTCAAAGTAATAATATCGGAAAATAATGGCTCGGAAGAGGTTGAACTTGGCGACGATAAAGACGTGTTAAAAGGCTCTGGAAATATTGATGACTGGAAGATCGTTGATGGAGAAATGCTACGAACTTCACTTGATGAAACAGAAGCGTTGACGTGAGTACTTGTTGATGTGATTGCAGTAGAATTTAATGGCATTTCTTCGGATTTATTAACAGATATTGATAACCCCGTTGTTGCATTTTCGATTATTGTTGAAGTTAATAACTTGAAGGAATTCGAAGTTGAGAACGAAAATGACGTACTTGAAGGTTCAGGTAGTCTAGGTGAGGTGTTTATCAATGATTCATTTGACGGAGGAGGGAATCGAGTTTCACTGGATAAATCAGTTATGTTTCTTGGGTACATTGTTGATGTGTCGGCAAAGAATGTCATCGACATGTCGTCGGATTTATGAACAAACGTCGAAGGCGCAAGTGTTTGAGTAACTGATGTTGTTGACGTAAATGGTTGAATGGAGGTTGAATTTGACGACGAAAGTAACGTGTTTGAAGATTCAGGCTTTCTTGATGGCATCGTGATCGATGTTTCTAGTCTTGTTAAAGTGGACAGAATTTTACTAGTAGAATCAGTTACTTTGACGGGCGACAGTGTTAATGTGACAGCGGGAGTAGTTGTTGACATTTCTTCGGATGTATACACAGAAGTCAAGTGCTCTGGTGTCAAAGAAACAATATCGGAAAATAATGGCTCGGAAGAGGTTGAACTTGGCGACGATAAAGACGTGTTAAAAGGCTCTGGAAATATTGATGACTGGAAGATCGTTGATGGAGAAATGCTACGAACTTCACTTGATGAAACAGATATGTTGACGGAAGTACTTGTTGATGTGATTGCAGTAGAAGTTAATGACATTTCTTCGGATTTATTAACAGATATTGATAACCCCGTTGTTGCATTTTCGACTACAGGTGAAGTTAATGGCTTGAAGGAATTTGAAGTTGAGAACGAAAATGACGTACTTGAAAGTTCAGGTAGTCTAGGTGAGGTGTTTATCAATGATTGATTTGACGAAGGAGGGAATCGAGTTTCACTGAATAAATCAGTTATGTTTCTTGGGTACATTGTTGATGTGTCGGCAAAGAATGTCATCGACATGTCGTCGGATTTATGAACATACGTCGAAGGCGCAAGTGTTTGAGTAACTGATGTTGTTGACGTAAATGGTTGAATGGAGGTTGAATTTGACGACGAAAGTAACGTGTTTGAAGATTCAGGCTTTCTTGATGGCATCGTGATCGATGTTTCTAGTCTTGTTAAAGTGGACAGAATTTTACTAGTAGAATCGGTTACTTTGACGGGCGACAGTGTTAATGTGACAGCGGGAGTAGTTGTTGACATTTCTTCGGATGTATACACAGAAGTCAAGTGCTCTGGTTTCAATGAAACAATATCGGAAAAAAATGGTTCGGAAGAGGGTGAACTTGGCGAAGATGAAGACGTGTTAAAAGGCTCTGGAAATATTGATGACTGGAAGATCGTTGATGGAGAAATGCTACGAACTTCACTTGATGAAACAGATATGTTGACGTGAGTACTTGTTGATGTGATTGCAGTAGAAGTTAATGACATTTCTTCGGATTTATAAACAGATATTGATAACCCCGTTGTTGCATTTTCGATTATAGTTAAAGTTAATGGCTTGAAGGAATTTGAAGTTGAGAATAAAAATGACGTACTTGAAGGTTCAGGTAGTCTAGGTGAGGTGTTTATCAATGATTGATTTGACGAAGGAGGGAATCGAGTTTCACTGAATAAATCAGTTATGTTTCTTGGGTACATTGTT
This sequence comes from Odontocerum albicorne, assembly GCA_949825065.1. Taxonomy (NCBI): domain Eukaryota; kingdom Metazoa; phylum Arthropoda; class Insecta; order Trichoptera; family Odontoceridae; genus Odontocerum; species Odontocerum albicorne. The sequence continues at coordinate 35,028,471 of OX463853.1, read as the reverse complement.
GATGTGTCGGCAAAGAATGTCATCGACATGTCGTCGGATTTATGAACATACGTCGAAGGCGCAAGTGTTTGAGTAACTGATGTTGTTGACGTAAATGGTTGAATGGAGGTTGAATTTGACGACGAAAGTAACGTGTTTGAAGATTTAGGCTTTCTTGATGGCATCGTGATCGATGTTTCTAGTCTTGTTAAAGTGGACAGAATTTTACTAGTAGAATCAGTTACTTTGACGGGCGACAGTGTTAATGTGACAGCGGGAGTAGTTGTTGACATTTCTTTGGATGTATACACAGAAGTCAAGTGCTCTGGTGTCAAAGAAACAATATCGGAAAATAATGGCTTGGAAGAGGTTGAACTTGGCGACGATAAAGACCTGTTAAAAGGCTCTGGAAATATTGATGACTGGAAGATCGTTGATGGAGAAATGCTACGAACTTCACTTGATGAAACAGATATGTTGACGGGAGTACTTGTTGATGTGATTGCAGTAGAAGTTAATGACATTTCTTCGGATTTATTAACAGATATTGATAACCCCGTTGTTGCATTTTCGATTACAGGTGAAGTTAATGGCTTGAAGGAATTTGAAGTTGAGAACGAAAATGACGTACTTGAAAGTTCAGGTAGTCTAGGTGAGGTGTTTATCAATGATTGATTTGACGAAGGAGGGAATCGAGTTTCACTGGATGAATCAGTTATGTTTCTTGGATACATTGTTGATGTGTCCGCAAAGAATGTCATCGACATGTCGTCGGATTTATGAACATACGTCGAAGGCGCAAGTGTTTGAGTAACTGATGTTGTTGACGTAAATGGTTGAATGGATGTTGAATTTGACGACAAAAGTAACGTGTTTGAAGATTCAGACTTTCTCGATGGCATCGTGATCGATGTTTCTAGTCTTGTTAAAGTGGACAGAATTTTACTAGTAGAATCGGTTACTTTGACGGGCGACAGTGTTAATGTGACAGCGGGAGTAGTTGTTGACATTTCTTCGGATGTATACACAGAAGTCAAGTGCTCTGGTGTCAATGAAACAATATCGGAAAAAAATGGTTCGGAAGAGGGTGAACTTGGCGAAGATGAAGACGTGTTAAAAGGCTCTGGAAATATTGATGACTGGAAGATCGTTGATGGAGAAATGCTACGAACTTCACTTGATGAAACAGATATGTTGACGTGAGTACTTGTTGATGTGATTGCAGTAGAAGTTAATGACATTTCTTCGGATTTATAAACAGATATTGATAACCCCGTTGTTGCATTTTCGATTATAGTTAAAGTTAATGGCTTGAAGGAATTTGAAGTTGAGAATAAAAATGACGTACTTGAAGGTTCAGGTAGTCTAGGTGAGGTGTTTATCAATGATTGATTTGACGAAGGAGGGAATCGAGTTTCACTGGATGAATCAGTTATGTTTCTTGGATACATTGTTGATGTGTCCGCAAAGAATGTCATCGACATGTCGTCGGATTTATGAACACACGTCGAAGGCGCAAGTGTTTGAGTAACTGATGTTGTTGACGTAAATGGTTGAATGGATGTTGAATTTGACGACGAAAGTAACGTGTTTGAAGTTTCAGGCTTTGTTGATGGCATCGTGATCGATGTTTCTAGTCTTGTTAAAGTTGACAGAATTTTACTAGTAGAATCGGTTACTTTGACGGGCGACAGTGTTAATGTGACAGCGGGAGTAGTTGTTGACATTTCTTCGGATGTATACACAGAAGTCAAGTGCTCTGGTGTCAAAGAAACAATATCGGAAAATAATGGCTTGGAAGAGGTTGAACTTGGCGACGATAAAGACCTGTTAAAAGGCTCTGGAAATATTGATGACTGGAAGATCGTTGATGGAGAAATGCTACGAACTTCACTTGATGAAACAGATATGTTGACGGGAGTACTTGTTGATGTGATTGCAGTAGAAGTTAATGACATTTCTTCGGATTTATTAACAGATATTGATAACCCCGTTGTTGCATTTTCGATTACAGGTGAAGTTAATGGCTTGAAGGAATTTGAAGTTGAGAACGAAAATGACGTACTTGAAAGTTCAGGTAGTCTAGGTGAGGTGTTTATCAATGATTGATTTGACGAAGGAGGGAATCGAGTTTCACTGGATGAATCAGTTATGTTTCTTGGATACATTGTTGATGTGTCCGCAAAGAATGTCATCGACATGTCGTCGGATTTATGAACACACGTCGAAGGCGCAAGTGTTTGAGTAACTGATGTTGTTGACGTAAATGGTTGAATGGATGTTGAATTTGACGACGAAAGTAACGTGTTTGAAGTTTCAGGCTTTGTTGATGGCATCGTGATCGATGTTTCTAGTCTTGTTAAAGTTGACAGAATTTTACTAGTAGAATCGGTTACTTTGACGGGCGACAGTGTTAATGTGACAGCGGGAGTAGTTGTTGACATTTCTTCGGATGTATACACAGAAGTCAAGTGCTCTGGTGTCAAAGAAACAATATCGGAAAATAATGGCTCGAAAGAGGTTGAACTTGGCGACGATAAAGACGTGTTAAAGGGCTCTGGAAATATTGATGACTGGAAGATCGTTGATGGAGAAATGCTACGAACTTGACTTGATGAAACAGATGTGTGGACTTGAGTACTTGTTGATGTGATTGCAGTTGAAGTTAATGACATTTCTTCGGATTTATAAACAGATATTGATAACCCCGTTGTTGCATTTTCGATTATAGTTAAAGTTAATGGCTTGAAGGAATTTGAAGTTGAGAATAAAAATGACGTACTTGAAGGTTCAGGTAGTCTAGGTGAGGTGTTTATCAATGATTGATTTGACGAAGGAGGGAATCGAGTTTCACTGAATAAATCAGTTATGTTTCTTGGGTACATTGTTGATGTGTCGGCAAAGAATGTCATCGACATGTCGTCGGATTTATGAACATACGTCGAAGGCGCAAGTGTTTGAGTAACTGATGTTGTTGACGTAAATGGTTGAATGGAGGTTGAATTTGACGACGAAAGTAACGTGTTTGAAGATTTAGGCTTTCTTGATGGCATCGTGATCAATGTTTCTAGTCTTGTTAAAGTGGACAGAATTTTACTAGTAGAATCGGTTACTTTGACGGGCGACAGTGTTAATGTGACAGCGGGAGTAGTTGTTGACATTTCTTCGGATGTATACACAGAAGTCAAGTGCTCTGGTGTCAAAGAAACAATATCGGAAAATAATGGCTTGGAAGAGGTTGAACTTGGCGACGATAAAGACCTGTTAAAAGGCTCTGGAAATATTGATGACTGGAAGATCGTTGATGGAGAAATGCTACGAACTTCACTTGATGAAACAGATATGTTGACGGGAGTACTTGTTGATGTGATTGCAGTAGAAGTTAATGACATTTCTTCGGATTTATTAACAGATATTGATAACCCCGTTGTTGCATTTTCGATTACAGGTGAAGTTAATGGCTTGAAGGAATTTGAAGTTGAGAACGAAAATGACGTACTTGAAAGTTCAGGTAGTCTAGGTGAGGTGTTTATCAATGATTGATTTGACGAAGGAGGGAATCGAGTTTCACTGGATGAATCAGTTATGTTTCTTGGATACATTGTTGATGTGTCCGCAAAGAATGTCATCGACATGTCGTCGGATTTATGAACACACGTCGAAGGCGCAAGTGTTTGAGTAACTGATGTTGTTGACGTAAATGGTTGAATGGATGTTGAATTTGACGACGAAAGTAACGTGTTTGAAGATTTAGGCTTTCTTGATGGCATCGTGATCGATGTTTCTAGTCTTGTTAAAGTGGACAGAATTTTACTAGTAGAATCGGTTACTTTGACGGGCGACAGTGTTAATGTGACAGCGGGAGTAGTTGTTGACATTTCTTCGGATGTATACACAGAAGTCAAGTGCTCTGGTGTCAAAGTAACAATATCGGAAAATAATGGCTCGAAAGAGGTTGAACTTGGCGACGATAAAGACCTGTTAAAAGGCTCTGGAAATATTGATGACTGGAAGATCGTTGATGGAGAAATGCTACGAACTTCACTTGATGAAACAGATGTGTGGACTTGAGTACTTGTTGATGTGATTGCAGTTGAAGTTAATGACATTTCTTCGGATTTATAAACAGATATTGATAACCCCGTTGTTGCATTTTCGATTATAGTTAAAGTTAATGGCTTGAAGGAATTTGAAGTTGAGAACGAAAATGACGTACTTGAAGGTTCAGGTAGTCTTGGTGAGGTGTTTATCAATGATTGATTTGACGAAGGAGGGAATCGAGTTTCACTGGATGAATCAGTTATGTTTCTTGGATACATTGTTGATGTGTCCGCAAAGAATGTCATCGACATGTCGTCGGATTTATGAACACACGTCGAAGGCGCAAGTGTTTGAGTAACTGATGTTGTTGACGTAAATGGTTGAATGGAGGTTGAATTTGACGACGAAAGTAACGTGTTTGAAGATTCAGGTTTTGTTAATGGCATCGTGATCGATGTTTCTAATCTTGTTAAAGTGGACAGAATTTTACTAGTAGAATCGGTTACTTTGACGGGCGACAGTGTTAATGTGACAGCGGGAGTAGTTGTTGACATTTCTTCGGATGTATACACAGAAGTCAAGTGCTCTGGTGTCAAAGAAACTATATCGGAAAATAGTGGCTCGGAAGAGGTTGAACTTGGCGACGATAAAGACCTTTTAAAAGGCTCTGGAAATATTGATGACTGGAAGATCGTTGATGGAGAAATGCTACGAACTTCACTTGATGAAACAGATATGTTGACGGGAGTACTTGTTGATGTGATTGCAGTAGAAGTTAATGACATTTCTTCGGATTTATTAACAGATATTGATAACCCCGTTGTTGCATTTTCGATTACAGGTGAAGTTAATGGCTTGAAGGAATTTGAAGTTGAGAACGAAAATGACGTACTTGAAAGTTCAGGTAGTCTAGGTGAGGTGTTTATCAATGATTGATTTGACGAAGGAGGGAATCGAGTTTCACTGGATGAATCAGTTATGTTTCTTGGATACATTGTTGATGTGTCCGCAAAGAATGTCATCGACATGTCGGATTTATGAACATACGTCGAAGGCGCAAGTGTTTGAGTAACTGATGTTGTTGACGTAAATGGTTGAATGGATGTTGAATTTGACGACGAAAGTAACGTGTTTGAAGATTCAGGCTTTCTTGATGGCATCGTGATCGATGTTTCTAGTCTTGTTAAAGTGGACAGAATTTTACTAGTAGAATCGGTTACTTTGACGGGCGACAGTGTTAATGTGACAGCGGGAGTAGTTGACATTTCTTCGGATGTATACACAGAAGTCAAGTGCTCTGGTGTCAAAGAAACAATATCGGAAAATAATGGCTTGGAAGAGGTTGAACTTGGCGACGATAAAGACCTGTTAAAAGGCTCTGGAAATATTGATGACTGGAAGATCGTTGATGGAGAAATGCTACGAACTTCACTTGATGAAACAGATATGTTGACGGGAGTACTTGTTGATGTGATTGCAGTAGAAGTTAATGACATTTCTACGGATTTATTAACAGATATTGATAACCCCGTTGTTGCATTTTCGATTACAGGTGAAGTTAATGGCTTGAAGGAATTTGAAGTTGAGAACGAAAATGACGTACTTGAAAGTTCAGGTAGTCTAGGTGAGGTGTTTATCAATGATTGATTTGACGAAGGAGGGAATCGAGTTTCACTGGATGAATCAGTTATGTTTCTTGGATACATTGTTGATGTGTCCGCAAAGAATGTCATCGACATGTCGTCGGATTTATGAACATACGTCGAAGGTGCAAGTGTTTGAGTAACTGATGTTGTTGACGTAAATGGTTGAATGGATGTTGAATTTGACGACGAAAGTAACGTGTTTGAAGATTCAGGCTTTGTTGATGGCATTGTGATCGATGTTTCTAGTCTTGTTAAAGTGGACAGAATTTTACTAGTAGAATCGGTTACTTTGACGGGCGACAGTGTTAATGTGACAGCGGGAGTAGTTGTTGACATTTCTTCGGATGTATACACAGAAGTCAAGTGCTCTGGTGTCAAAGAAACAATATCGGAAAATAATGGCTTGGAAGAGGTTGAACTTGGCGACGATAAAGACCTGTTAAAAGGCTCTGGAAATATTGATGACTGGAAGATCGTTGATGGAGAAATGCTACGAACTTCACTTGATGAAACAGATATGTTGACGGGAGTACTTGTTGATGTGATTGCAGTAGAAGTTAATGACATTTCTTCGGATTTATTAACAGATATTGATAACCCCGTTGTTGCATTTTCGATTACAGGTGAAGTTAATGGCTTGAAGGAATTTGAAGTTGAGAACGAAAATGACGTACTTGAAAGTTCAGGTAGTCTAGGTGAGGTGTTTATCAATGATTGATTTGACGAAGGAGGGAATCGAGTTTCACTGGATGAATCAGTTATGTTTCTTGGATACATTGTTGATGTGTCCGCAAAGAATGTCATCGACATGTCGTCGGATTTATGAACACACGTCGAAGGCGCAAGTGTTTGAGTAACTGATGTTGTTGACGTAAATGGTTGAATGGATGTTGAATTTGACGACGAAAGTAACGTGTTTGAAGATTTAGGCTTTCTTGATGGCATCGTGATCGATGTTTCTAGTCTTGTTAAAGTGGACAGAATTTTACTAGTAGAATCGGTTACTTTGACGGGCGACAGTGTTAATGTGACAGCGGGAGTAGTTGTTGACATTTCTTCGGATGTATACACAGAAGTCAAGTGCTCTGGTGTCAAAGTAACAATATCGGAAAATAATGGCTCGAAAGAGGTTGAACTTGGCGACGATAAAGACCTGTTAAAAGGCTCTGGAAATATTGATGACTGGAAGATCGTTGATGGAGAAATGCTACGAACTTGACTTGATGAAACAGATGTGTGGACTTGAGTACTTGTTGATGTGATTGCAGTTGAAGTTAATGACATTTCTTCGGATTTATAAACAGATATTGATAACCCCGTTGTTGCATTTTCGATTATAGTTAAAGTTAATGGCTTGAAGGAATTTGAAGTTGAGAATAAAAATGACGTACTTGAAGGTTCAGGTAGTCTAGGTGAGGTGTTTATCAATGATTGATTTGACGAAGGAGGGAATCGAGTTTCACTGAATAAATCAGTTATGTTTCTTGGGTACATTGTTGATGTGTCGGCAAAGAATGTCATCGACATGTCGTCGGATTTATGAACATACGTCGAAGGCGCAAGTGTTTGAGTAACTGATGTTGTTGACGTAAATGGTTGAATGGAGGTTGAATTTGACGACGAAAGTAACGTGTTTGAAGATTTAGGCTTTCTTGATGGCATCGTGATCAATGTTTCTAGTCTTGTTAAAGTGGACAGAATTTTACTAGTAGAATCGGTTACTTTGACGGGCGACAGTGTTAATGTGACAGCGGGAGTAGTTGTTGACATTTCTTCGGATGTATACACAGAAGTCAAGTGCTCTGGTGTCAAAGAAACAATATCGGAAAATAATGGCTTGGAAGAGGTTGAACTTGGCGACGATAAAGACCTGTTAAAAGGCTCTGGAAATATTGATGACTGGAAGATCGTTGATGGAGAAATGCTACGAACTTCACTTGATGAAACAGATATGTTGACGGGAGTACTTGTTGATGTGATTGCAGTAGAAGTTAATGACATTTCTTCGGATTTATTAACAGATATTGATAACCCCGTTGTTGCATTTTCGATTACAGGTGAAGTTAATGGCTTGAAGGAATTTGAAGTTGAGAACGAAAATGACGTACTTGAAAGTTCAGGTAGTCTAGGTGAGGTGTTTATCAATGATTGATTTGACGAAGGAGGGAATCGAGTTTCACTGGATGAATCAGTTATGTTTCTTGGATACATTGTTGATGTGTCCGCAAAGAATGTCATCGACATGTCGTCGGATTTATGAACACACGTCGAAGGCGCAAGTGTTTGAGTAACTGATGTTGTTGACGTAAATGGTTGAATGGATGTTGAATTTGACGACGAAAGTAACGTGTTTGAAGATTTAGGCTTTCTTGATGGCATCGTGATCGATGTTTCTAGTCTTGTTAAAGTGGACAGAATTTTACTAGTAGAATCGGTTACTTTGACGGGCGACAGTGTTAATGTGACAGCGGGAGTAGTTGTTGACATTTCTTCGGATGTATACACAGAAGTCAAGTGCTCTGGTGTCAAAGTAACAATATCGGAAAATAATGGCTCGAAAGAGGTTGAACTTGGCGACGATAAAGACCTGTTAAAAGGCTCTGGAAATATTGATGACTGGAAGATCGTTGATGGAGAAATGCTACGAACTTCACTTGATGAAACAGATGTGTGGACTTGAGTACTTGTTGATGTGATTGCAGTTGAAGTTAATGACATTTCTTCGGATTTATAAACAGATATTGATAACCCCGTTGTTGCATTTTCGATTATAGTTAAAGTTAATGGCTTGAAGGAATTTGAAGTTGAGAACGAAAATGACGTACTTGAAGGTTCAGGTAGTCTTGGTGAGGTGTTTATCAATGATTGATTTGACGAAGGAGGGAATCGAGTTTCACTGGATGAATCAGTTATGTTTCTTGGATACATTGTTGATGTGTCCGCAAAGAATGTCATCGACATGTCGTCGGATTTATGAACACACGTCGAAGGCGCAAGTGTTTGAGTAACTGATGTTGTTGACGTAAATGGTTGAATGGAGGTTGAATTTGACGACGAAAGTAACGTGTTTGAAGATTCAGGTTTTGTTAATGGCATCGTGATCGATGTTTCTAATCTTGTTAAAGTGGACAGAATTTTACTAGTAGAATCGGTTACTTTGACGGGCGACAGTGTTAATGTGACAGCGGGAGTAGTTGTTGACATTTCTTCGGATGTATACACAGAAGTCAAGTGCTCTGGTGTCAAAGAAACTATATCGGAAAATAGTGGCTCGGAAGAGGTTGAACTTGGCGACGATAAAGACCTTTTAAAAGGCTCTGGAAATATTGATGACTGGAAGATCGTTGATGGAGAAATGCTACGAACTTCACTTGATGAAACAGATATGTTGACGGGAGTACTTGTTGATGTGATTGCAGTAGAAGTTAATGACATTTCTTCGGATTTATTAACAGATATTGATAACCCCGTTGTTGCATTTTCGATTACAGGTGAAGTTAATGGCTTGAAGGAATTTGAAGTTGAGAACGAAAATGACGTACTTGAAAGTTCAGGTAGTCTAGGTGAGGTGTTTATCAATGATTGATTTGACGAAGGAGGGAATCGAGTTTCACTGGATGAATCAGTTATGTTTCTTGGATACATTGTTGATGTGTCCGCAAAGAATGTCATCGACATGTCGGATTTATGAACATACGTCGAAGGCGCAAGTGTTTGAGTAACTGATGTTGTTGACGTAAATGGTTGAATGGATGTTGAATTTGACGACGAAAGTAACGTGTTTGAAAATTCAGGCTTTCTTGATGGCATCGTGATCGATGTTTCTAGTCTTGTTAAAGTGGACAGAATTTTACTAGTAGAATCGGTTACTTTGACGGGCGACAGTGTTAATGTGACAGCGGGAGTAGTTGACATTTCTTCGGATGTATACACAGAAGTCAAGTGCTCTGGTGTCAAAGAAACAATATCGGAAAATAATGGCTTGGAAGAGGTTGAACTTGGCGACGATAAAGACCTGTTAAAAGGCTCTGGAAATATTGATGACTGGAAGATCGTTGATGGAGAAATGCTACGAACTTCACTTGATGAAACAGATATGTTGACGGGAGTACTTGTTGATGTGATTGCAGTAGAAGTTAATGACATTTCTACGGATTTATTAACAGATATTGATAACCCCGTTGTTGCATTTTCGATTACAGGTGAAGTTAATGGCTTGAAGGAATTTGAAGTTGAGAACGAAAATGACGTACTTGAAAGTTCAGGTAGTCTAGGTGAGGTGTTTATCAATGATTGATTTGACGAAGGAGGGAATCGAGTTTCACTGGATGAATCAGTTATGTTTCTTGGATACATTGTTGATGTGTCCGCAAAGAATGTCATCGACATGTCGTCGGATTTATGAACATACGTCGAAGGTGCAAGTGTTTGAGTAACTGATGTTGTTGACGTAAATGGTTGAATGGATGTTGAATTTGACGACGAAAGTAACGTGTTTGAAGATTCAGGCTTTGTTGATGGCATTGTGATCGATGTTTCTAGTCTTGTTAAAGTGGACAGAATTTTACTAGTAGAATCGGTTACTTTGACGGGCGACAGTGTTAATGTGACAGCGGGAGTAGTTGTTGACATTTCTTCGGATGTATACACAGAAGTCAAGTGCTCTGGTGTCAAAGAAACAATATCGGAAAATAATGGCTCGAAAGAGGTTGAACTTGGCGACGATAAAGACGTGTTAAAGGGCTCTGGAAATATTGATGACTGGAAGATCGTTGATGGAGAAATGCTACGAACTTGACTTGATGAAACAGATGTGTGGACTTGAGTACTTGTTGATGTGATTGCAGTTGAAGTTAATGACATTTCTTCGGATTTATAAACAGATATTGATAACCCCGTTGTTGCATTTTCGATTATAGTTAAAGTTAATGGCTTGAAGGAATTTGAAGTTGAGAATAAAAATGACGTACTTGAAGGTTCAGGTAGTCTAGGTGAGGTGTTTATCAATGATTGATTTGACGAAGGAGGGAATCGAGTTTCACTGAATAAATCAGTTATGTTTCTTGGGTACATTGTTGATGTGTCGGCAAAGAATGTCATCGACATGTCGTCGGATTTATGAACATACGTCGAAGGCGCAAGTGTTTGAGTAACTGATGTTGTTGACGTAAATGGTTGAATGGAGGTTGAATTTGACGACGAAAGTAACGTGTTTGAAGATTTAGGCTTTCTTGATGGCATCGTGATCGATGTTTCTAGTCTTGTTAAAGTGGACAGAATTTTACTAGTAGAATCGGTTACTTTGACGGGCGACAGTGTTAATGTGACAGCGGGAGTAGTTGTTGACATTTCTTCGGATGTATACACAGAAGTCAAGTGCTCTGGTGTCAAAGAAACAATATCGGAAAATAATGGCTTGGAAGAGGTTGAACTTGGCGACGATAAAGACCTGTTAAAAGGCTCTGGAAATATTGATGACTGGAAGATCGTTGATGGAGAAATGCTACGAACTTCACTTGATGAAACAGATATGTTGACGGGAGTACTTGTTGATGTGATTGCAGTAGAAGTTAATGACATTTCTTCGGATTTATTAACAGATATTGATAACCCCGTTGTTGCATTTTCGATTACAGGTGAAGTTAATGGCTTGAAGGAATTTGAAGTTGAGAACGAAAATGACGTACTTGAAAGTTCAGGTAGTCTAGGTGAGGTGTTTATCAATGATTGATTTGACGAAGGAGGGAATCGAGTTTCACTGGATGAATCAGTTATGTTTCTTGGATACATTGTTGATGTGTCCGCAAAGAATGTCATCGACATGTCGGATTTATGAACATACGTCGAAGGCGCAAGTGTTTGAGTAACTGATGTTGTTGACGTAAATGGTTGAATGGATGTTGAATTTGACGACGAAAGTAACGTGTTTGAAGATTTAGGCTTTCTTGATGGCATCGTGATCGATGTTTCTAGTCTTGTTAAAGTGGACAGAATTTTACTAGTAGAATCGGTTACTTTGACGGGCGACAGTGTTAATGTGACAGCGGGAGTAGTTGTTGACATTTCTTCGGATGTATACACAGAAGTCAAGTGCTCTGGTGTCAAAGAAACAATATCGGAAAATAATGGCTCGAAAGAGGTTGAACTTGGCGACGATAAAGACGTGTTAAAGGGCTCTGGAAATATTGATGACTGGAAGATCGTTGATGGAGAAATGCTACGAACTTGACTTGATGAAACAGATGTGTGGACTTGAGTACTTGTTGATGTGATTGCAGTTGAAGTTAATGACATTTCTTCGGATTTATAAACAGATATTGATAACCCCGTTGTTGCATTTTCGATTATAGTTAAAGTTAATGGCTTGAAGGAATTTGAAGTTGAGAATAAAAATGACGTACTTGAAGGTTCAGGTAGTCTAGGTGAGGTGTTTATCAATGATTGATTTGACGAAGGAGGGAATCGAGTTTCACTGAATAAATCAGTTATGTTTCTTGGGTACATTGTTGATGTGTCGGCAAAGAATGTCATCGACATGTCGTCGGATTTATGAACATACGTCGAAGGCGCAAGTGTTTGAGTAACTGATGTTGTTGACGTAAATGGTTGAATGGAGGTTGAATTTGACGACGAAAGTAACGTGTTAGAAGATTTAGGCTTTCTTGATGGCATCGTGATCGATGTTTCTAGTCTTGTTAAAGTGGACAGAATTTTACTAGTAGAATCGGTTACTTTGACGGGCGACAGTGTTAATGTGACAGCGGGAGTAGTTGTTGACATTTCTTCGGATGTATACACAGAAGTCAAGTGCTCTGGTGTCAAAGAAACAATATCGGAAAATAATGGCTTGGAAGAGGTTGAACTTGGCGACGATAAAGACCTGTTAAAAGGCTCTGGAAATATTGATGACTGGAAGATCGTTGATGGAGAAATGCTACGAACTTCACTTGATGAAACAGATATGTTGACGGGAGTACTTGTTGATGTGATTGCAGTAGAAGTTAATGACATTTCTTCGGATTTATTAACAGATATTGATAACCCCGTTGTTGCATTTTCGATTACAGGTGAAGTTAATGGCTTGAAGGAATTTGAAGTTGAGAACGAAAATGACGTACTTGAAAGTTCAGGTAGTCTAGGTGAGGTGTTTATCAATGATTGATTTGACGAAGGAGGGAATCGAGTTTCACTGGATGAATCAGTTATGTTTCTTGGATACATTGTTGATGTGTCCGCAAAGAATGTCATCGACATGTCGGATTTATGAACATACGTCGAAGGCGCAAGTGTTTGAGTAACTGATGTTGTTGACGTAAATGGTTGAATGGATGTTGAATTTGACGACGAAAGTAACGTGTTTGAAGATTTAGGCTTTCTTGATGGCATCGTGATCGATGTTTCTAGTCTTGTTAAAGTGGACAGAATTTTACTAGTAGAATCGGTTACTTTGACGGGCGACAGTGTTAATGTGACAGCGGGAGTAGTTGTTGACATTTCTTCGGATGTATACACAGAAGTCAAGTGCTCTGGTGTCAAAGAAACTATATCGGAAAATAGTGGCTCGGAAGAGGTTGAACTTGGCGACGATAAAGACCTTTTAAAAGGCTCTGGAAATATTGATGACTGGAAGATCGTTGATGGAGAAATGCTACGAACTTCACTTGATGAAACAGATATGTTGACGGGAGTACTTGTTGATGTGATTGCAGTAGAAGTTAATGACATTTCTTCGGATTTATTAACAGATATTGATAACCCCGTTGTTGCATTTTCGATTACAGGTGAAGTTAATGGCTTGAAGGAATTTGAAGTTGAGAACGAAAATGACGTACTTGAAAGTTCAGGTAGTCTAGGTGAGGTGTTTATCAATGATTGATTTGACGAAGGAGGGAATCGAGTTTCACTGGATGAATCAGTTATGTTTCTTGGATACATTGTTGATGTGTCCGCAAAGAATGTCATCGACATGTCGGATTTATGAACATACGTCGAAGGCGCAAGTGTTTGAGTAACTGATGTTGTTGACGTAAATGGTTGAATGGATGTTGAATTTGACGACGAAAGTAACGTGTTTGAAAATTCAGGCTTTCTTGATGGCATCGTGATCGATGTTTCTAGTCTTGTTAAAGTGGACAGAATTTTACTAGTAGAATCGGTTACTTTGACGGGCGACAGTGTTAATGTGACAGCGGGAGTAGTTGACATTTCTTCGGATGTATACACAGAAGTCAAGTGCTCTGGTGTCAAAGAAACAATATCGGAAAATAATGGCTTGGAAGAGGTTGAACTTGGCGACGATAAAGACCTGTTAAAAGGCTCTGGAAATATTGATGACTGGAAGATCGTTGATGGAGAAATGCTACGAACTTCACTTGATGAAACAGATATGTTGACGGGAGTACTTGTTGATGTGATTGCAGTAGAAGTTAATGACATTTCTACGGATTTATTAACAGATATTGATAACCCCGTTGTTGCATTTTCGATTACAGGTGAAGTTAATGGCTTGAAGGAATTTGAAGTTGAGAACGAAAATGACGTACTTGAAAGTTCAGGTAGTCTAGGTGAGGTGTTTATCAATGATTGATTTGACGAAGGAGGGAATCGAGTTTCACTGGATGAATCAGTTATGTTTCTTGGATACATTGTTGATGTGTCCGCAAAGAATGTCATCGACATGTCGTCGGATTTATGAACATACGTCGAAGGTGCAAGTGTTTGAGTAACTGATGTTGTTGACGTAAATGGTTGAATGGATGTTGAATTTGACGACGAAAGTAACGTGTTTGAAGATTCAGGCTTTGTTGATGGCATTGTGATCGATGTTTCTAGTCTTGTTAAAGTGGACAGAATTTTACTAGTAGAATCGGTTACTTTGACGGGCGACAGTGTTAATGTGACAGCGGGAGTAGTTGTTGACATTTCTTCGGATGTATACACAGAAGTCAAGTGCTCTGGTGTCAAAGAAACAATATCGGAAAATAATGGCTCGAAAGAGGTTGAACTTGGCGACGATAAAGACGTGTTAAAGGGCTCTGGAAATATTGATGACTGGAAGATCGTTGATGGAGAAATGCTACGAACTTGACTTGATGAAACAGATGTGTGGACTTGAGTACTTGTTGATGTGATTGCAGTTGAAGTTAATGACATTTCTTCGGATTTATAAACAGATATTGATAACCCCGTTGTTGCATTTTCGATTATAGTTAAAGTTAATGGCTTGAAGGAATTTGAAGTTGAGAATAAAAATGACGTACTTGAAGGTTCAGGTAGTCTAGGTGAGGTGTTTATCAATGATTGATTTGACGAAGGAGGGAATCGAGTTTCACTGAATAAATCAGTTATGTTTCTTGGGTACATTGTTGATGTGTCGGCAAAGAATGTCATCGACATGTCGTCGGATTTATGAACATACGTCGAAGGCGCAAGTGTTTGAGTAACTGATGTTGTTGACGTAAATGGTTGAATGGAGGTTGAATTTGACGACGAAAGTAACGTGTTTGAAGATTTAGGCTTTCTTGATGGCATCGTGATCGATGTTTCTAGTCTTGTTAAAGTGGACAGAATTTTACTAGTAGAATCGGTTACTTTGACGGGCGACAGTGTTAATGTGACAGCGGGAGTAGTTGTTGACATTTCTTCGGATGTATACACAGAAGTCAAGTGCTCTGGTGTCAAAGAAACAATATCGGAAAATAATGGCTTGGAAGAGGTTGAACTTGGCGACGATAAAGACCTGTTAAAAGGCTCTGGAAATATTGATGACTGGAAGATCGTTGATGGAGAAATGCTACGAACTTCACTTGATGAAACAGATATGTTGACGGGAGTACTTGTTGATGTGATTGCAGTAGAAGTTAATGACATTTCTTCGGATTTATTAACAGATATTGATAACCCCGTTGTTGCATTTTCGATTACAGGTGAAGTTAATGGCTTGAAGGAATTTGAAGTTGAGAACGAAAATGACGTACTTGAAAGTTCAGGTAGTCTAGGTGAGGTGTTTATCAATGATTGATTTGACGAAGGAGGGAATCGAGTTTCACTGGATGAATCAGTTATGTTTCTTGGATACATTGTTGATGTGTCCGCAAAGAATGTCATCGACATGTCGTCGGATTTATGAACACACGTCGAAGGCGCAAGTGTTTGAGTAACTGATGTTGTTGACGTAAATGGTTGAATGGATGTTGAATTTGACGACGAAAGTAACGTGTTTGAAGATTTAGGCTTTCTTGATGGCATCGTGATCGATGTTTCTAGTCTTGTTAAAGTGGACAGAATTTTACTAGTAGAATCGGTTACTTTGACGGGCGACAGTGTTAATGTGACAGCGGGAGTAGTTGTTGACATTTCTTCGGATGTATACACAGAAGTCAAGTGCTCTGGTGTCAAAGAAACAATATCGGAAAATAATGGCTCGAAAGAGGTTGAACTTGGCGACGATAAAGACGTGTTAAAGGGCTCTGGAAATATTGATGACTGGAAGATCGTTGATGGAGAAATGCTACGAACTTGACTTGATGAAACAGATGTGTGGACTTGAGTACTTGTTGATGTGATTGCAGTTGAAGTTAATGACATTTCTTCGGATTTATAAACAGATATTGATAACCCCGTTGTTGCATTTTCGATTATAGTTAAAGTTAATGGCTTGAAGGAATTTGAAGTTGAGAATAAAAATGACGTACTTGAAGGTTCAGGTAGTCTAGGTGAGGTGTTTATCAATGATTGATTTGACGAAGGAGGGAATCGAGTTTCACTGAATAAATCAGTTATGTTTCTTGGGTACATTGTTGATGTGTCGGCAAAGAATGTCATCGACATGTCGTCGGATTTATGAACATACGTCGAAGGCGCAAGTGTTTGAGTAACTGATGTTGTTGACGTAAATGGTTGAATGGAGGTTGAATTTGACGACGAAAGTAACGTGTTAGAAGATTTAGGCTTTCTTGATGGCATCGTGATCGATGTTTCTAGTCTTGTTAAAGTGGACAGAATTTTACTAGTAGAATCGGTTACTTTGACGGGCGACAGTGTTAATGTGACAGCGGGAGTAGTTGTTGACATTTCTTCGGATGTATACACAGAAGTCAAGTGCTCTGGTGTCAAAGAAACAATATCGGAAAATAATGGCTTGGAAGAGGTTGAACTTGGCGACGATAAAGACCTGTTAAAAGGCTCTGGAAATATTGATGACTGGAAGATCGTTGATGGAGAAATGCTACGAACTTCACTTGATGAAACAGATATGTTGACGGGAGTACTTGTTGATGTGATTGCAGTAGAAGTTAATGACATTTCTTCGGATTTATTAACAGATATTGATAACCCCGTTGTTGCATTTTCGATTACAGGTGAAGTTAATGGCTTGAAGGAATTTGAAGTTGAGAACGAAAATGACGCACTTGAAAGTTCAGGTAGTCTAGGTGAGGTGTTTATCAATGATTGATTTGACGAAGGAGGGAATCGAGTTTCACTGGATGAATCAGTTATGTTTCTTGGATACATTGTTGATGTGTCCGCAAAGAATGTCATCGACATGTCGTCGGATTTATGAACACACGTCGAAGGCGCAAGTGTTTGAGTAACTGATGTTGACGTAAATGGTTGAATGGATGTTGAATTTGACGACGAAAGTAACGTGTTTGAAGATTCAGGCTTTCTTGATGGCATCGTGATCGATGTTTCTAGTCTTATTAAAGTGGACAGAATTTTACTAGTAGAATCGGTTACTTTGACGGGCGACAGTGTTAATGTGACAGCGGGAGTAGTTGTTGACATTTCTTCGGATGTATACACAGAAGTCAAGTGCTCTGGTGTCAAAGAAACAATATCGGAAAATAATGGCTCGGAAGAAGTTGAACTTGGCGACGATAAAGACGTGTTAAAAGGCTCTGGAAATATTGATGACTGGAAGATCGTTGATGGAGAAATGCTACGAACTTGACTTGATGAAACAGATGTGTGGACTTGAGTACTTGTTGATGTGATTGCAGTTGAAGTTAATGACATTTCTTCGGATTTATAAACAGATATTGATAACCCCGTTGTTGCATTTTCGATTATAGTTAAAGTTAATGGCTTGAAGGAATTTGAAGTTGAGAACGAAAATGACGTACTTGAAGGTTCAGGTAGTCTTGGTGAGGTGTTTATCAATGATTGATTTGACGAAGGAGGGAATCGAGTTTCACTGGATGAATCAGTTATGTTTCTTGGATACATTGTTGATGTGTCCGCAAAGAATGTCATCGACATGTCGTCGGATTTATGAACACACGTCGAAGGCGCAAGTGTTTGAGTAACTGATGTTGTTGACGTAAATGGTTGAATGGAGGTTGAATTTGACGACGAAAGTAACGTGTTTGAAGATTCAGGTTTTGTTAATGGCATCGTGATCGATGTTTCTAATCTTGTTAAAGTGGACAGAATTTTACTAATAGAATCGGTTACTTTGACGGGCGACAGTGTTAATGTGACAGCGGGAGTAGTTGTTGACATTTCTTCGGATGTATACACAGAAGTCAAGTGCTCTGGTGTCAAAGAAACTATATCGGAAAATAGTGGCTCGGAAGAGGTTGAACTTGGCGACGATAAAGACCTTTTAAAAGGCTCTGGAAATATTGATGACTGGAAGATCGTTGATGGAGAAATGCTACGAACTTCACTTGATGAAACAGATATGTTGACGGGAGTACTTGTTGATGTGATTGCAGTTGAAGTTAATGACATTTCTTCGGATTTATTAACAGATATTGATAACCCCGTTGTTGCATTTTCGATTACAGGTGAAGTTAATGGCTTGAAGGAATTTGAAGTTGAGAACGAAAATGACGTACTTGAAAGTTCAGGTAGTCTAGGTGAGGTGTTTATCAATGATTGATTTGACGAAGGAGGGAATCGAGTTTCACTGGATGAATCAGTTATGTTTCTTGGATACATTGTTGATGTGTCCGCAAAGAATGTCATCGACATGTCGGATTTATGAACATACGTCGAAGGCGCAAGTGTTTGAGTAACTGATGTTGTTGACGTAAATGGTTGAATGGATGTTGAATTTGACGACGAAAGTAACGTGTTTGAAGATTCAGGCTTTCTTGATGGCATCGTGATCGATGTTTCTAGTCTTGTTAAAGTGGACAGAATTTTACTAGTAGAATCGGTTACTTTGACGGGCGACAGTGTTAATGTGACAGCGGGAGTAGTTGACATTTCTTCGGATGTATACACAGAAGTCAAGTGCTCTGGTGTCAAAGAAACAATATCGGAAAATAATGGCTTGGAAGAGGTTGAACTTGGCGACGATAAAGACCTGTTAAAAGGCTCTGGAAATATTGATGACTGGAAGATCGTTGATGGAGAAATGCTACGAACTTCACTTGATGAAACAGATATGTTGACGGGAGTACTTGTTGATGTGATTGTAGTAGAAGTTAATGACATTTCTTCGGATTTATTAACAGATATTGATAACCCCGTTGTTGCATTTTCAATAATAGTTGAAGTTAATGGCTTGAAAGAATTTGAAGTTGAGAACGAAAATGACGTACTTGAAAGTTCAGGTAGTCTAGGTGAGGTGTTTATCAATGATTGATTTGACGAAGGAGGGAATCGAGTTTCACTGGATGAATCAGTTATGTTTATTGGATACATTGTTGATGTGTCCGCAAAGAATGTCATCGACATGTCGGATTTATGAACATACGTCGAAGGCGCAAGTGTTTGAGTAACTGATGTTGTTGACGTAAATGGTTGAATGGATGTTGAATTTGACGACGAAAGTAACGTGTTTGAAGATTCAGGCTTTGTTGATGGCATCGTGATCGATGTTTCAAGTCTTGTTAAAGTGGACAGA
Organism: Odontocerum albicorne; assembly: GCA_949825065.1. Taxonomy (NCBI): domain Eukaryota; kingdom Metazoa; phylum Arthropoda; class Insecta; order Trichoptera; family Odontoceridae; genus Odontocerum; species Odontocerum albicorne. Next base: position 35,008,947 of record OX463853.1, on the reverse strand, counting down.
ATTTTACTAGTAGAATCGGTTACTTTGACGGGCGACAGTGTTAATGTGACAGCGGGAGTAGTTGTTGACATTTCTTCGGATGTATACACAGAAGTCAAGTGCTCTGGTGTCAAAGAAACAATATCGGAAAATAATGGCTCGAAAGAGGTTGAACTTGGCGACGATAAAGACGTGTTAAAAGGCTCTGGAAATATTGATGACTGGAAGATCGTTGATGGAGAAATGCTACGAACTTGACTTGATGAAACAGATGTGTGGACTTGAGTACTTGTTGATGTGATTGCAGTAGAAGTTAATGACATTTCTTCGGATTTATAAACAGATATTGATAACCCCGTTGTTGCATTTTCGATTATAGTTAAAGTTAATGGCTTGAAGGAATTTGAAGTTGAGAATAAAAATGACGTACTTGAAGGTTCAGGTAGTCTAGGTGAGGTGTTTATCAATGATTGATTTGACGAAGGAGGGAATCGAGTTTCACTGAATAAATCAGTTATGTTTCTTGGGTACATTGTTGATGTGTCGGCAAAGAATGTCATCGACATGTCGTCGGATTTATGAACATACGTCGAAGGCGCAAGTGTTTGAGTAACTGATGTTGTTGACGTAAATGGTTGAATGGAGGTTGAATTTGACGACGAAAGTAACGTGTTTGAAGATTTAGGCTTTCTTGATGGCATCGTGATCGATGTTTCTAGTCTTGTTAAAGTGGACAGAATTTTACTAGTAGAATCGGTTACTTTGACGGGCGACAGTGTTAATGTGACAGCGGGAGTAGTTGTTAACATTTCTTCGGATGTATACACAGAAGTCAAGTGCTCTGGTGTCAAAGAAACAATATCGGAAAATAATGGCTTGGAAGAGGTTGAACTTGGCGACGATAAAGACCTGTTAAAAGGCTCTGGAAATATTGATGACTGGAAGATCGTTGATGGAGAAATGCTACGAACTTCACTTGATGAAACAGATATGTTGACGGGAGTACTTGTTGATGTGATTGCAGTAGAAGTTAATGACATTTCTTCGGATTTATTAACAGATATTGATAACCCCGTTGTTGCATTTTCGATTACAGGTGAAGTTAATGGCTTGAAGGAATTTGAAGTTGAGAACGAAAATGACGTACTTGAAAGTTCAGGTAGTCTAGGTGAGGTGTTTATCAATGATTGATTTGACGAAGGAGGGAATCGAGTTTCACTGGATGAATCAGTTATGTTTCTTGGATACATTGTTGATGTGTCCGCAAAGAATGTCATCGACATGTCGTCGGATTTATGAACACACGTCGAAGGCGCAAGTGTTTGAGTAACTGATGTTGTTGACGTAAATGGTTGAATGGAGGTTGAATTTGACGACGAAAGTAACGTGTTTGAAGATTCAGGTTTTGTTAATGGCATCGTGATCGATGTTTCTAATCTTGTTAAAGTGGACAGAATTTTACTAATAGAATCGGTTACTTTGACGGGCGACAGTGTTAATGTGACAGCGGGAGTAGTTGTTGACATTTCTTCGGATGTATACACAGAAGTCAAGTGCTCTGGTGTCAAAGAAACTATATCGGAAAATAGTGGCTCGGAAGAGGTTGAACTTGGCGACGATAAAGACCTTTTAAAAGGCTCTGGAAATATTGATGACTGGAAGATCGTTGATGGAGAAATGCTACGAACTTCACTTGATGAAACAGATATGTTGACGGGAGTACTTGTTGATGTGATTGCAGTAGAAGTTAATGACATTTCTTCGGATTTATTAACAGATATTGATAACCCCGTTGTTGCATTTTCGATTACAGGTGAAGTTAATGGCTTGAAGGAATTTGAAGTTGAGAACGAAAATGACGTACTTGAAAGTTCAGGTAGTCTAGGTGAGGTGTTTATCAATGATTGATTTGACGAAGGAGGGAATCGAGTTTCACTGGATGAATCAGTTATGTTTCTTGGATACATTGTTGATGTGTCCGCAAAGAATGTCATCGACATGTCGGATTTATGAACATACGTCGAAGGCGCAAGTGTTTGAGTAACTGATGTTGTTGACGTAAATGGTTGAATGGATGTTGAATTTGACGACGAAAGTAACGTGTTTGAAGATTCAGGCTTTCTTGATGGCATCGTGATCGATGTTTCTAGTCTTGTTAAAGTGGACAGAATTTTACTAGTAGAATCGGTTACTTTGACGGGCGACAGTGTTAATGTGACAGCGGGAGTAGTTGACATTTCTTCGGATGTATACACAGAAGTCAAGTGCTCTGGTGTCAAAGAAACAATATCGGAAAATAATGGCTTGGAAGAGGTTGAACTTGGCGACGATAAAGACCTGTTAAAAGGCTCTGGAAATATTGATGACTGGAAGATCGTTGATGGAGAAATGCTACGAACTTCACTTGATGAAACAGATATGTTGACGGGAGTACTTGTTGATGTGATTGTAGTAGAAGTTAATGACATTTCTTCGGATTTATTAACAGATATTGATAACCCCGTTGTTGCATTTTCAATAATAGTTGAAGTTAATGGCTTGAAAGAATTTGAAGTTGAGAACGAAAATGACGTACTTGAAAGTTCAGGTAGTCTAGGTGAGGTGTTTATCAATGATTGATTTGACGAAGGAGGGAATCGAGTTTCACTGGATGAATCAGTTATGTTTATTGGATACATTGTTGATGTGTCCGCAAAGAATGTCATCGACATGTCGTCGGATTTATGAACATACGTCGAAGGTGCAAGTGTTTGAGTAACTGATGTTGTTGACGTAAATGGTTGAATGGATGTTGGATTTGACGACGAAAGTAACGTGTTTGAAGATTCAGGCTTTGTTGATGGCATCGTGATCGATGTTTCTAGTCTTGTTAAAGTGGACAGAATTTTACTAGTAGAATCGGTTACTTTGACGGGCGACAGTGTTAATGTGACAGCGGGAGTAGTTGTTGACATTTCTTCGGATGTATACACAGAAGTCAAGTGCTCTGGTGTCAAAGAAACAATATCGGAAAATAATGGCTCGAAAGAGGTTGAACTTGGCGACGATAAAGACCTGTTAAAAGGCTCTGGAAATATTGATGACTGGAAGATCGTTGATGGAGAAATGCTACGAACTTCACTTGATGAAACAGATATGTTGACGGGAGTACTTGTTGATGTGATTGCAGTAGAAGTTAATGACATTTCTTCGGATTTATTAACAGATATTGATAACCCCGTTGTTGCATTTTCGATTACAGGTGAAGTTAATGGCTTGAAGGAATTTGAAGTTGAGAACGAAAATGACGTACTTGAAAGTTCAGGTAGTCTAGGTGAGGTGTTTATCAATGATTGATTTGACGAAGGAGGGAATCGAGTTTCACTGGATGAATCAGTTATGTTTCTTGGATACATTGTTGATGTGTCCGCAAAGAATGTCATCGACATGTCGTCGGATTTATGAACACACGTCGAAGGCGCAAGTGTTTGAGTAACTGATGTTGTTGACGTAAATGGTTGAATGGATGTTGAATTTGACGACGAAAGTAACGTGTTTGAAGATTTAGGCTTTCTTGATGGCATCGTGATCGATGTTTCTAGTCTTGTTAAAGTGGACAGAATTTTACTAGTAGAATCGGTTACTTTGACGGGCGACAGTGTTAATGTGACAGCGGGAGTAGTTGTTGACATTTCTTCGGATGTATACACAGAAGTCAAGTGCTCTGGTGTCAAAGAAACAATATCGGAAAATAATGGCTCGAAAGAGGTTGAACTTGGCGACGATAAAGACGTGTTAAAGGGCTCTGGAAATATTGATGACTGGAAGATCGTTGATGGAGAAATGCTACGAACTTGACTTGATGAAACAGATGTGTGGACTTGAGTACTTGTTGATGTGATTGCAGTTGAAGTTAATGACATTTCTTCGGATTTATAAACAGATATTGATAACCCCGTTGTTGCATTTTCGATTATAGTTAAAGTTAATGGCTTGAAGGAATTTGAAGTTGAGAATAAAAATGACGTACTTGAAGGTTCAGGTAGTCTAGGTGAGGTGTTTATCAATGATTGATTTGACGAAGGAGGGAATCGAGTTTCACTGAATAAATCAGTTATGTTTCTTGGGTACATTGTTGATGTGTCGGCAAAGAATGTCATCGACATGTCGTCGGATTTATGAACATACGTCGAAGGCGCAAGTGTTTGAGTAACTGATGTTGTTGACGTAAATGGTTCAATGGAGGTTGAATTTGACGACGAAAGTAACGTGTTTGAAGATTTAGGCTTTCTTGATGGCATCGTGATCGATGTTTCTAGTCTTGTTAAAGTGGACAGAATTTTACTAGTAGAATCGGTTACTTTGACGGGCGACAGTGTTAATGTGACAGCGGGAGTAGTTGTTGACATTTCTTCGGATGTATACACAGAAGTCAAGTGCTCTGGTGTCAAAGAAACAATATCGGAAAATAATGGCTTGGAAGAGGTTGAACTTGGCGACGATAAAGACCTGTTAAAAGGCTCTGGAAATATTGATGACTGGAAGATCGTTGATGGAGAAATGCTACGAACTTCACTTGATGAAACAGATATGTTGACGGGAGTACTTGTTGATGTGATTGCAGTAGAAGTTAATGACATTTCTTCGGATTTATTAACAGATATTGATAACCCCGTTGTTGCATTTTCGATTACAGGTGAAGTTAATGGCTTGAAGGAATTTGAAGTTGAGAACGAAAATGACGTACTTGAAAGTTCAGGTAGTCTAGGTGAGGTGTTTATCAATGATTGATTTGACGAAGGAGGGAATCGAGTTTCACTGGATGAATCAGTTATGTTTCTTGGATACATTGTTGATGTGTCCGCAAAGAATGTCATCGACATGTCGTCGGATTTATGAACACACGTCGAAGGCGCAAGTGTTTGAGTAACTGATGTTGTTGACGTAAATGGTTGAATGGATGTTGAATTTGACGACGAAAGTAACGTGTTTGAAGATTTAGGCTTTCTTGATGGCATCGTGATCGATGTTTCTAGTCTTGTTAAAGTGGACAGAATTTTACTAGTAGAATCGGTTACTTTGACGGGCGACAGTGTTAATGTGACAGCGGGAGTAGTTGTTGACATTTCTTCGGATGTATACACAGAAGTCAAGTGCTCTGGTGTCAAAGAAACAATATCGGAAAATAATGGCTCGAAAGAGGTTGAACTTGGCGACGATAAAGACCTGTTAAAAGGCTCTGGAAATATTGATGACTGGAAGATCGTTGATGGAGAAATGCTACGAACTTCACTTGATGAAACAGATATGTTGACGGGAGTACTTGTTGATGTGATTGTAGTAGAAGTTAATGACATTTCTTCGGATTTATTAACAGATATTGATAACCCCGTTGTTGCATTTTCAATAATAGTTGAAGTTAATGGCTTGAAAGAATTTGAAGTTGAGAATGAAAATGACGTACTTGAAGGTTCAGGTAGTCTAGGTGAGGTGTTTATCAATGATTGATTTGACGAAGGAGGGAATCGAGTTTCACTGAATAAATCAGTTATGTTTCTTGGGTACATTGTTGATGTGTCGGCAAAGAATGTCATCGACATGTCGTCGGATTTATGAACATACGTCGAAGGCGCAAGTGTTTGAGTAACTGATGTTGTTGACGTAAATGGTTGAATGGAGGTTGAATTTGACGACGAAAGTAACGTGTTTGAAGATTCAGGCTTTGTTAATGGCATCGTGATCGATGTTTCTAATCTTGTTAAAGTGGACAGAATTTTACTAGTAGAATCGGTTACTTTGACGGGCGACAGTGTTAATGTGACAGCGGGAGTAGTTGTTGACATTTCTTCGGATGTATACACAGAAGTCAAGTGCTCTGGTGTCAAAGAAACAATATCGGAAAATAATGGCTCGGAAGAGGTTGAACTTGGCGACGATAAAGACCTTTTAAAAGGCTCTGGAAATATTGATGACTGGAAGATCGTTGATGGAGAAATGCTACGAACTTCACTTGATGAAACAGATATGTTGACGGGAGTACTTGTTGATGTGATTGCAGTAGAAGTTAATGACATTTCTTCGGATTTATTAACAGATATTGATAACCCCGTTGTTGCATTTTCGATTACAGGTGAAGTTAATGGCTTGAAGGAATTTGAAGTTGAGAACGAAAATGACGCACTTGAAAGTTCAGGTAGTCTAGGTGAGGTGTTTATCAATGATTGATTTGACGAAGGAGGGAATCGAGTTTCACTGGATGAATCAGTTATGTTTCTTGGATACATTGTTGATGTGTCCGCAAAGAATGTCATCGACATGTCGTCGGATTTATGAACACACGTCGAAGGCGCAAGTGTTTGAGTAACTGATGTTGACGTAAATGGTTGAATGGATGTTGAATTTGACGACGAAAGTAACGTGTTTGAAGATTCAGGCTTTCTTGATGGCATCGTGATCGATGTTTCTAGTCTTATTAAAGTGGACAGAATTTTACTAGTAGAATCGGTTACTTTGACGGGCGACAGTGTTAATGTGACAGCGGGAGTAGTTGTTGACATTTCTTCGGATGTATACACAGAAGTCAAGTGCTCTGGTGTCAAAGAAACAATATCGGAAAATAATGGCTCGGAAGAAGTTGAACTTGGCGACGATAAAGACGTGTTAAAAGGCTCTGGAAATATTGATGACTGGAAGATCGTTGATGGAGAAATGCTACGAACTTGACTTGATGAAACAGATATGTTGACGGGAGTACTTGTTGATGTGATTGCAGTAGAAGTTAATGACATTTCTTCGGATTTATTAACAGATATTGATAACCCCGTTGTTGCATTTTCGATTACAGGTGAAGTTAATGGCTTGAAGGAATTTGAAGTTGAGAACGAAAATGACGTACTTGAAAGTTCAGGTAGTCTAGGTGAGGTGTTTATCAATGATTGATTTGACGAAGGAGGGAATCGAGTTTCACTGGATGAATCAGTTATGTTTCTTGGATACATTGTTGATGTGTCCGCAAAGAATGTCATCGACATGTCGGATTTATGAACATACGTCGAAGGCGCAAGTGTTTGAGTAACTGATGTTGTTGACGTAAATGGTTGAATGGATGTTGAATTTGACGACGAAAGTAACGTGTTTGAAGATTCAGGCTTTGTTAATGGCATCGTGATCGATGTTTCTAGTCTTGTTAAAGTGGACAGAATTTTACTAGTAGAATCGGTTACTTTGACGGGCGACAGTGTTAATGTGACAGCGGGAGTAGTTGTTGACATTTCTTCGGATGTATACACAGAAGTCAAGTGCTCTGGTGTCAAAGAAACAATATCGGAAAATAATGGCTCGGAAGAGGTTGAACTTGGCGACGATAAAGACGTGTTAAAAGGCTCTGGAAATATTGATGACTGGAAGATCGTTGATGGAGAAATGCTACGAACTTGACTTGATGAAACAGATGTGTAGACTTGAGTACTTGTTGATGTGATTGTCGTAGAAGTTAATGACATTTCTTCGGATTTATTAACAGATATTGATAACCCCGTTGTTGCATTTTTGATTATTGTTGAAGTTAGTGGCTTGAAGGAATTTGAAGTTGAGAACGAAAATGACGACCTTGAAGGTTCAGGTAGTCTAGGTGAGGTGTTTATCAATGATTCATTTGACGAAGGAGAGAATCGAGTTTCACTGGATGAATCAATTATGTTTCTTGGATACATTGTTGATGTGTCCGCAAAGAATGTCATCGACATGTCGTCGGATTTATGAACAAACGTCGAAGGCGCAAGTGTTTGAGTAACTGATGTTGTTGACGTAAATGGTTGAATGGAGGTTGAATTTGACGACGAAAGTAACGTGTTTGAAGATTCAGGCTTTGTTGATGGCATCGTGATCGATGTTTCTAGTCTTGTTAAAGTGGACAGAATTTTACTAGTAGAATCGGTTACTTTGACGGGCGACAGTGTTAATGTGACAGCGGGAGTAGTTGTTGACATTTCTTCGGATGTATACACAGAAGTCAAGTGCTCTGGTGTCAAAGTAACAATATCGGAAAATAATGGCTCGGAAGAGGTTGAACTTGGCGACGATAAAGACTTGTTAAAAGGCTCTGGAAATATTGATGACTGTAAGATCATTGATGGAGAAATGCTACGAACTTGACTTGATGAAACAGATGTGTGGACTTGAGTACTTGTTGATGTGATTGCAGTAGAAGTTAATGACATTTCTCCGGATTTGTTAACAGATATTGATAACCCCGTTGTTGCATTTTCGATTATTGTTGAAGTTAGTGGCTTGAAGGAATTTGAAGTTGAGAACGAAAATGACTTACTTGAAGGTTCAGGTAGTCTAGGTGAGGTGTTTATCAATGATTGATTTGACGAAGGAGGGAATCGGGTTACACTGCATAATTCAGTTATGTTTTTTGGATACATTGTTGATGTGTCGGCAAAGAATATCATCGACATGTCGTCGGATTTTTGAACATACGTCGAAGGCGCAAGTGTTTGAGTAACTGATGTTGTTGACGTAAATGGTTGAATGGATGTTGAATTTGACGACAAAAGTAACTTGTTTGAAGATTCAGGCTTTCTTGATGGCATCGTGATCGATGTTTCTAGTCTTGTTAAAGTGGACAGAATTTTACTAGTAGAATCGGTTACTTTGACGGGCGACAGTGTAAATGTGACAACGGGAGTAGTTGTTGACATTTCTTCGGATGTATACACAGAAGTCAAGTGCTCTGGTGTCAAAGTAACAATATCGGAAAATAATGGCTCGGAAGAGGTTGAACTTGGCGACGATAAAGACGTGTTAAAAGGCTCTGGAAATATTGATGACTGGAAGATCGTTGATGGAGAAATGCTACGAACTTCACTTGATGAAACAAATATGTTGACGTGAGTACTTGTTGATGTGATTGCAGTAGAAGTTAATGACATTTCTTCGGATTTATTAACAGATATTGTTAACCCCGTTGTTGCATTTTCGATTACAGTTGAAGTTAATGGTTTGAAGGAATTTGATCTTGAGAACGAAAATGACGTTTTTGAAGATACAGGTAGACTTATTGTAGTGATGATCGATGTTTCAGTGGGCGTAAAGGTGAATCGGGTATTATTGGATAAATCGGTTGATGAACTTAGCGTCGTCATTGTCGTGTGCAAAGGCTCTCTGAATCTTGGTAAGGGGGTGATCGGTGTCTCATCTGAAATTTAAATATATCGAATTTCACGTGATGATAAAGTCATGTTGAAGGGAATTATTGTTAGAGATTTTTTACACAAGATAATTTTCTTATTAGACTGGTGACGCTATAAAACAGTTATCGACATATTTTTGTGATTTTTTTTTAATGTTTCGCTGTTTTTGTAACTGAAAATTAAAATGTTTTTTTTTTTGGGTTAAAACTGTATTGTAATTTTAAACCAATAGTTAAATATGTTATGTTCCATCAGGAACACAGATATGCCATAAAATGCCTTAATTAAGGTTAGTCTATAGCCCGGCACACCACGTCCTACAAATTCGTATCAGCCTGACATTGCAAATGTTCCTATCGTTATAACGATGTGGGTGTATGTTAAAATAGTGATATGATTCGTCAAGTCCATTGCTGGCAATAAAACAAAGTAGCTCGTAGCCAAGCATATAAAATGTGAATTTCTGTTACTTTGATTCCAACAATTTTTAGATGTCGGACGTCGAAAATATGGAACGCTACTTTGGAGAGGTTCTTTGACCCTTTTAATCCCAGCATATTTTGCATAAAATGTGCGGAAAATCCCAAGCATTTTTTGGCAATAAAACAGAAGTTTATATTTTATTTTTTATCTCAGTTAATATTTAGTTTTAAAACCTATTTTTTATGGAGACCTTCCTGAGGAGTGTAAAATAATAAGCTATTTTCATATTTCATAAAAAAAAATTTTTATTTATTCAACATAAAAACTTGTATAAAAACTTTGAGGCCGATGATCGGCCCCGTGGGATTTTTCGTATACACCAGTTGGAACCGATAATCGATCCAATGGGATTAAAAGGGTTAAGAGAGGAAAGAAGACAACTATTCAACACTCGAGCCTCGAATTTTTAAAGATTATGTGAAAACTAAATGACACAGAGCTGTCAAAATAGTCACAGCCACGGTAAATTTTAATGCCATAGCTCAAGAGTTGATGTCTAGTCCATGATCATAAAATCATGAATATACACATAATTTATTTTTTTTAATATGAAAAAAATAAATAAATTATTGACTTAGAATAAAGCTGCGTGTTAACCCTTGCCGATCTGTGAACGGACAAGACTGACCAAGACGTATATTTTATTTAATTTCTCGAAATGTACTGCTTGCAGGGTCTTCATACTTTATGTATTCTTCATCGAAGCCTGTATGATTTGAATGATGTCATTACGAAATAAAATCATTAATAAATATCAACAGAAATGAATGATTTTAAATCGAGAATTGACGAAATGTCAAAACACTCCGTATGACTCATTCTTTTTTGACAGTTAATATTTTACGAGTACATTCGTTCCAGGGATTGGTTACCAGTTTTATCAAACACCTGTGTGTTTAGTACATAGAATAGAAACAAAAGTTATTTCGTGCCCCAATTGCGATAGACTTTCTCCACAGGATTAAATTTTGATTTTATGATATGTTTGTCCTATTTTCAAATTTTGACCTATTTTCAAAGTGTTTATATTTTCCAAATGGCATATTTTATTGATTTGAATTTCGTGTTTGTTTTTATATTATTATTTTTGAATTTATATATCAATTTTATATTTTGTTAATATGTTAATTATTGTCTTAATTCGAATTATATTTTTATTGCCAAAAAATACACGCTACATTTTATTGTATAATTTTTTTTTAAAAGGTTGGAGACCTCTTTTCAGTCATGCGCATTCTGAACGTTGCGCAGACCGAACGACGCAGTGGAAATATGATATTCTTATAGAAATGTCACCTCTCTGTTTCAACTCTTATTCTATCATTTCTTAGACTTATTTTATATTATTCGACATTTTATTACATAATAAATACATAATTACAAAAAAAAACTAATAGATTTTGCATAATTTTAATTTAAAACATGCATGTTTACTGTACCCTCAGTGTCCAGCACCGTTACTGGCGTAATTTTTTAGCACAGTAAGGGAAGTGTTAAGGTCGGCTGGACGAAATATAAGGGTTTCTAGAATAGAATGTGTGTGGTGGATAAAACGCTGCAAGGTGTAGTTTCTAGAAACTAAAATAGGTTGAATTGTAAAATTTTACGCTTTTTAACGCGTGAAAATAAGTATTCAGTTAAGAAAAGAAAACAATTTTTTTGGCTCAATTTGATTTTTAAGTTCTATGCATTCAAGTGTTAATATGGATGTAGGATAATACGTTTCATTTTTGTTTACATTAGTATTTTGGTAATTTCTTTACAGTTTGTGTTTTAAATTTTGTATAAAAATTGTTACATTTTGTTTGAAGTAACAACAATAATTGCCAAAAAAAAGCAGATGCGTGAGACTCTCGCGCGGTAGAAGTGAAACTTCTTAGCTCCTAGGAAAAGTTGATTTTATGCATTGTTTTTTTTCCATTTGTTAACGATTTTTTTTTAAGATTAGAAAATGGTTACGTGGAATTTAATTCAAGAAAATCTCTCTTAATTAAAGAAAAACATGTTATTATTTTTTTCATTTTTAATAATAAATAATTTTAATTTTAATAATAAATAACAATTTTAATAATTATATAATACGGTTAATAATATTAAAATAATGTTAATTATTATTAATTTTAAAATAATTAACAATAATTTATTAATAAATAAAATATTTAATAATAATAAATAATAATTTATTAATAATAAAATAATAATATAATACACCGTTTCACTTTTCGTGACGTTCGGGCCAATTGGCCCTACCGCGCCTATAGAAGTTTCACTTCAAAAAAACTATAAGGCAGTTTGACAAATTATTTGTTCTATAATCTGTTCAAAACAAGTCATTAAAAATGGACACTTATAAAACACAGTTAATAAAGACGGTTCTCAGAAGGGTACGGTTATTGGTTATTCAGTACTTTCTGATTACGGGGTTTTAAAACTCTTTATTCCAACATTTGACGTAACACTAGTATTTTTTTAACAAATGTTAGTTTTTCTTAACGCTTCCTTTTTTTATATATGTAAGCTTTTATTAACTCAAAGTCAGGGAAAATGTATAAGTTAAGAAATGGGAGAAGTATAGATCATTTAACGCGTTGCAATAGCTCGAATTTCTCAAATCTATGTAGTTGGACAAGGAAGTGAGGGCAAAGGTTGGAGGTTCGAATCAAAAGAGTATTTGAGGATAACCATTTAATCGGTAGACCAACTGTTCTGTTGTACGCTAAGATATGAAGGGTGATGGAAGACAGAGGAGGAGGTTTGATTGTTTGATAATGGTTTGGGATCGAGCCCCTGACACTTTTATTTAACGCAATAAGATAATCAGAGTTGGAATTGCGCGGACGGCTTAGGTATACTTAATTTTGCTCTGAGTCACATCTTATATACCGTGTATCTTTGACTTTGAAATTGATCTCAAAGTTCTACTTCTCTTCGAAGATACAAATACGATAAATTAAATAGAAACATTCCATTAACAGACTAGAATACAAAGATACAAATGTTGAAATCAATCCTCCTCAGTAAGATACAGGCAAAAGCCTAGTTTACTGAGGACATGACAAATGAAAGGCAACGAACCTAGATCCATTAAAATTGTGTGTGCAAATAAAAAAACCAGTTGTTTTTTTCGCAAATTATGCATATTTCTTGTCATGTGTATAATATTTTTTTTTTAATCCGTTCGCGACACTTGAGCCAATGTTAAGTACTCGTATTTAGAATCGGACTTACATTACAGTATTTATCCATTTTTAATAAAATAAATATTTTTTATTTTGTATTCACCACTTTTTTTATTTCAGTTCACTACCGGTTTCAAAGAGAATAATAAAAACGTTAAATGAAGTCTCAAACATTATAAACAACAAAGTTATTTGCAATAGAAGCCTTCTACTAAATATTTTTTGCAGTTCAAAAATCACCCTTTTGACGCCTTACTTACTCCCCTGCCCTTGTAGGCCATTACTCCCCTCCCTCTCTCCTATTACAATAAAAAAAATTGACTTATTTTGGTTCATCTTCACCTGACGAGGAAGACGGAGGTTTTTGAAACTGGTAGTGAACTTAAATAAAATAGTGGAGAATACGAAATAAAAAATTGGTGTTATTTTTTTTAAATTCATAAACAACACCACAAAGTGAAACAAACGTATTTTCTACGATTCAAGAGACACTATTTATGACTATCATAGCAACATTGAAAACAGATTGGAGTTTAGAAATTAACTAAGGCATTGGCCCGAATATAAAAATGAAAATTAGTGAGTCACGTTATATAATATTCTAATCTCTCTTTTCAACATCTTTCTGGTTGGCTAGAAGAGATTTCTTATAAATACAACGAAATTGTAATACAATATGTACAATAATGTAATCCCTCAACACTGTATAAAACAATTGTATGCAAGTCTTCAAATATAATTAAAAATTAAAACGCTTTTATCCACTTGAAAATATATATTAAACCCAACTATTATAGTTCCAACTCATATACGACTCGTCTTCAGCGGTACTCCGAACTATAGGGTCTTATAAATTGAGCGATTTTCTTAATTCTTGGATAGAACACAGATGGCGTCGTGAACTTGCCTGAGTCTTGTGACATTTGAGAAGTGTAATGTATGACATTTATAAAAGTAGAGTTTTATACAATACAACAACGCGTTCAAATTGTTGAATTATTTTATTGTAATTTATTTTTATCAAACACTTTTTATTCCACTTTTTTTTGATAAAAATAAATTACAATGTCTTTAAACCTCCACAACGTTAATGCCTTAACCATAAACTCATTCTTCTCCCTGACTCCATCCCAACTCACTGTCTGCGAAGACTGTTGGGGTCAGCTCTCCTCGTCCTCAGGTTGTATGCTCTTCTGTCCCGGACTACGTCCCCTAGGCCGTGCCTCTGCATCAGGCTATCTTTTTGCACCACCCATGAATTCTTTGGTCTTCCTCTGGTTGTTATTCGAGGAAGATCGATGGAAATTGCCTGGTTCACAATGTGATCGGGTGCTCTGCGTCCAACGTGCCCGTACCATCTCAATCGCCTCTCCATCTTACTGTTGATGTCTGTAACACCTAGGCTTCCACGAATGCGTGAGCTGTTTATTTTGTATCTTAGGGACACACCAGTTGACCATCTTAGCATGCGCATTTCAGCAGTTTCTAGTTGCCTAGAGTAAGAGTTATACATCGTCCAGCATTCGGAGCCATAGAGGAGTGCGGGTCTGGCAATCGTTTGGTATACTTTTCCTTTTAACTTTACTGGCATTTTCGGATCACATAGAACTCCCGTCATTGATCTAAACTTCATCCATCCCACACTTATTCTATGTGTTACATCTGCTGCACATCCTCCATCGCTATGGATGAGTGACCCAAGATACTTAAAGGAGTCACAATTTGGTAATGTTTCTCCATCCATTTGCATTACGGGAGTGTCAGCATTTGTGTTCTCAAATGATAGGTATAGATACTCTGTTTTCTTTCTGCTCAGTCTCAATCCATTGTCCTCCAAGATTCTTCTCCATCTTTCCAGACTATTTTGCAGGTCTTCATGTTTTTCACTTCATGTCTTAACTATAAACAACGAATTATTTAATGTATTATAATCTCCGGAAACGGTGATGTTAATTGGCCACCAAGATCATGTGATCTGATACTGTTGGACTATTTTATCTTGGGTTACGTGAAAAGCCAGGTCTTTAAGAATGACCCACAATCAATTCCTGAGCTGAAGGACGAAATTATTCGCGTTATTGGTGAGTTAGAACCGCAATTATGCCAAAATGTCATCGAAAATTTTGACAACTTAGAGGACATGTGTGAAGCTGCAAGAGATAGACATTTGGCGGGTATTGTTTTTAGTGTTTAAATTTCATACATTATACTTCAATGACCAATAATTTTTTTTTTGAAATCAAAGCAAATTGTGTGTTTTATTCAAGAATGAAAAAAAATTTAATGAAAAAAACCGCTCAATTTGAAAGACCCCTTATGACTTGAAACTAGTTATAACATACTCATACTAAAAATATAACATACTCATTAATTTCCAAGTGAATAGAACAGTGTTTCAATTTTAAATTATGTTTGAATAAACAATATTTATCTCTAACTCTCCCAAAAATATTGTTGATGCGCTCGTTCAAGAGATAGCATTGTTTACATATTATCAGCAGCTGCTGTTTCTGGCAGTTGATTGTATCTATTCCTTTTTTGTACGACGTGATTATATTGAAATGCGAAGAGCTTAAAAAAACATCCAATTAATCGAGGAATTCGCAAGAGCTATGATAATTACATTTTCAAGGTTATGACAGTTCGTACTGCAGAAGCTACAAATAACTGTGCGGCCAACAGAAAAAAATGTTTTATTGAAAACAATATTAGACGTTGGCGATCGTCGAAACCTAACATAATTAATGCATGTTGACACTGGTTTTGGTCTAAAAAATTACTTTCGAACTTCTGTACACACCTTCTGCACACCAACATGTGGAAAAAGACAAAAGTTATAGTAATATTTAAACCAAAAAAATGTTTGATTACCAGACAAGTTACCGACCAACATGTTTTACCTGTAATGAATATCTTGGGGCGAATCATGTTGTATAGACTGACGCTTCTCCTGGAAATTATTTCCCACCGAAACAGGTAAGTTTCCCACCGAAACAGGCAACTATTGTGACCAAGTGCTTGCACTTACTAAACTTGTCGAATCTGGCAGTCAAACTAATAAAAAAACAATACGGTCTTTTTCCTTTTCGTTTACTGAAAACCATTAAATTTTATTCTTGATTAAAACACAGAAAAAGGAAATCACAAACAAGGTTACGTCTTGACATATATAATAGTTCAATTGTTGAAAGAGTCGAAAATATCTAGAATGCTGACTTAATGATCAACGTAACTATCATCAAGAGACAAAAATTAGAGTGCATCACCACTTTGAATTTGGTCTCTCGAGTGGATCTCCACTCTTCGAATCTATGGCATACTGATTCTTCAAAATACAGGATCTACTCTGCTGCAAGGATTTCAATTTCAACTTACATATGAGAATTTTGCGTTGATTTAACCTCTTCTTAGACCTGGCGTCCATGATAATGGACATAGATACATATTCACTTTGTAAACAACTGTGTGGCATATTTCTGTTCCTAATGATAACAAATAAAGTGTAGGATAATGTTTTATCGACTTTGAACGTTTTGGCCGCCATATGTCTACACTGATATGACATAATGTTGCATTTAGTGTAAATAATACACTGACAAGCAAAACGATTTTTTAAAACCTTAGAATTGATTCAGGTGTCAACCTTTTGATTCCTAATTCAGGTCTAAAGAGGTGAAGACTTGAATTAATTCTAAGATTTTAAAACTAATTCTAAGGTGTTGAACTTGTTACGTATTTATGATGTTGAAGCATGGATAGTTCCAAAGAAACTAGTTTTTAAAATATCGTGCTATCGAAGAATGCTGAGAGTCTCATGGGTTGACAGAGCTCGTAATGTTGACATCTTGAATTGGATAAATAAATACAGAGAAGTAGTTTACACCATAAAAGATAAATCTAGAGTTGTTTAGATATCTTATAATGGCGGGGAAAAAATATAAATCTAGAGTTGTTTAGACATCTTATAATGGCGGGGAAAAAAGATAAATCTAGAGTGGTTTAGAAATCTTATAGTGGCGGGGAAAAAAGATAAATTTAGAGTTGTTTAGACATCTTATAATGGCGGGGGAAAATGATAAATCTCGAGTTGTTTAGACATCTTATAATGGCGGGGGAAAAAATAAATCTAGAGTTGTTTAGACATCTTATAATGGCGGGGGAAAAAGATAAATCTAGAGTTGTTTAGAAATCTTATAGTGGCGGGGAAAAAAGATAAATTTAGAGTTGTTTAGACCTCTTTTAATGGCGGGGAAAAAATATAAGATTCTTCAACTGATATTGCAGGGAAAATAAAGAAGTAAGGAAAGAAGACGCATCTCCTGGTTGAAGACCTTACGGGAGTGGTTGGACTATGGTGCAAGATTTTTGTTCAGATCTATTGCCTGAAAGTTCCAGATGGTCGTGATGAATCGCCAACCTCTGAAGAGGGGAGAAAATTGTAATAAGAAGATGACCTTTGTTTAAACTGAAAAATAAAGTAGTTGCCCTATGCGTATGCTGACGTTGTTGCAATCACTATCCGTCGATAAAATTGGGTCACTGAAGACTCTCAAATTATGAGTTAGTATTTTTTTATGGCTAGCGACTTAAGCCAAACGTAATCGTATAAGCCATTTGATTATTGCGTAGATGAATTGAGAACGTAGCGTCAAGTTTCGAGTCGATATTGCGCAGATGAATTGAGAACGCAGCGTCAAGTTTTGAGTCGCAGATCGCAGAGAACGCAGTCGCAGAGAACTTATTTTATATAGATCGCAGTCGTAGAGAACGCAGCGTCAAGTTTCGAACGCAGCGTCATGTTTCGAGTCGCATTATTGAGCAGATGAATTGAGAACGCAGCGTCAAGTTTCGAGTCGCAGATGAATTGAGAACGCAGCGTCAAGTTTCGAGTCGATATACAAAAATATGTCTCGCGAAAATTATTCCTGCACCAACTTATAATCCATTAAGAATTGAACTCGGTCCATTAGAATTGTAATCAAATACTAAGCTATTTAATCATTTGTATGGTCAATTGAAAATTAGAATTGTAATCAAATACTAAGCTATTTAATCATTTGTATGGTCAATTGAAAATTTCTTGAAATCTGTTAAATCTAAAACAGCCTTATTAACGAATATACCATTTGAAGTCTTCCTTTTGCATCTCTTAATATATGAACACCGGAAAAAATGTATGCTTCACGAAATTTGAACACAATTTAGATTATATTCATTATTTTTTAACGTCACAGCGAGATATCGTAGGAGTTGTATGAGAAGGTGTGTGGGTGTGAAGGAGGCTAAGGATGTGTGTAGAGATAGGAAAGTCTAGCGCTCTGTTCTCTCTGACTATACCGACAAAGAAATGTTGTGATAATGTACGAGTATACATATAGAGCCAGAGCCTTAGTAAAAAAAAACAAATTTGATGGTAATTATATAAAAAAAAAACATAATTCGAAACAAAATTCTAACGGAAACAGCAATTAAAATTGAAAACTACAAAAATGGAGATCAAAAAATTTGGGAAAAAATCAGCACATACGAGTACAATCCTAACGGAAAAAGATTTATGTACAAAACAGAAAAAAATATAGCACAAGACTATCAAAAATAAACATTACTATTACGCTTTATTAATTAAAAATTGTTTTAAAATTATTGATTAATTTATTAAAAAAATTAAAATAAAAAAAAAAAGTGGCATATACATATAAGTCAAACGGGAATGCATATAAACTGATATACAACGTATAATGTGAAATTATGGAATCACTCATTCAATCAAGAGCGTGTTCAGATGAGGCGTTTTACGCGCGATTCGAGTAGCACGTTTTAAATCGTGCGATTCAAAACGCGCTACTCGAATCGCGCGTAAAACGCTTCATCTAGACACGCTCTAAGCTGTAAACATAATTCATTTCTAAAAAGATCGATATTATATTATATGTGACAATAATCTGTATTTTAGTCTTCCTTAGGCATCAATGAAATTGGAGCCGGCACTCGTTTTGACATGGAATCTATTATTTTTTTGACAGTTTTCCATGATTTTGTAATTCCGAAATCATATCTGAATTACAGCTTCTATTATATGTCATCAAGTCAATGAAAAGAGAGATAAAACTCAACTAGAGTTAAGTCGTGGCGTCAGATTTATGGTTCAAACAAAAACCCTCTAAGAGAACATTTAAAGGTATTAAGACTGTCACCAAATACTAGTATATCTCGAGACTGCAGCATAGTTATTACCCAATCGATGCAGTCTGGGTATGGGAGAATTCTAGTAACATGTCGTACTACAACTCTCGCACTGGGATATATCCTGCTGTCTCGTACTTCTCGAAAGAATTCTAGTAATATGTCGTTCTGCAACTCTCGCACCGGGATATATCCTGCTGTCTCGTACTTTTCGAAAGAATTCTAGTAATATGTCGTTCTGCAACTCTCGCACAGGGATATATCCTGCTGTCTCGTACTTCTCGAAAGAATTCTAGTAATATGTCGTTCTGCAACTCTCGCACCGGGATATATCCTGCTGTCTCGTACTTCTCGAAAGAATTCGGAATCAATGCTAGTAACTTAAGACAGTCAATTATGTCATTAAATATTTTGAAATTCAGTATCAAATGAAATATCACTCAACGATCAAAAAGTCTCATGAAGTTCAGATGCGATAACAACATATTCTAGTTCACTTCATCGTTTCTAGGATCGAGTCTAAAACTGATGTGACGCAGAAATCTGTGCTGCACCCTCTCCAGAGTGTTCTTATGAACTGCGTAATAAAGAGTCCAGATACTGGAGTTCCAGTTGATTCCTTACCCAGAGTGCAATTATCCGTTGAATATAATAATTAATGCTGCACAATTCCAGATAATTCGAATAATGTGAATATTAGCGGACTTACGTTTCGAAGTCGTGAATAGAATGATCGATTGTTCGAAACTCTTGGATTTGATTAACATTCGAATTCCGATAAGAATTAGAGTAACTAATTCGAATAAGTACCAGGCTATTTCTATGTGAAAATTATAGACAATTTCTATGTGAAAATTATATAAGGCACATTTCTATGTGAAAATTACAGAACAAATCATTTTGCGGATTCTCCCATACATTCCAATTACAATCCTGTGCAGTCTAGCTGCACAGGATTGGAAATAAGTATTTTCGGAGTAAGTTTGCTGACCTGTAAGGAGCGCCTGAAAATGCATTTTCGAATATCCGAGCCTTGTGGTGGGATCCCAGGTGTCTTCCGAGGACTTTTGAAGAACTTTTTTGAACTGCTTTTTAATTGAATATTATGTTTTTTTTATACTATTTTCGTGATTTTTTTCCCCGTGATTTTTAAGGTTGAATATGTCTGATTCCATCTTTTTTACTTTGTTTTCACTTTGTATTATGTTTTAAATTTGTTTTTCAATGATTTGTCTTTTGCGCTTGTATTTTTTGCGCAGTGCGGGTTGTGCGCCTGTGGACGGTCCCGTATTATGTTGGTGACGTGTTATTTTGTACTTTATAATACCTGTTTCATTCTGATTGTTTTTGTTGTAATTATGTAAAACGGTTTTGTTTATATTCTATATAATATTAATCTTAATATATCATATTGAGCACTCACTATTGGCTCTTTTATTTTTTATTATTTTTGTTACAAGTTACATTTACCGTTTACTTATAAATAAATAATTCATAAGGATAATAAATATACTTCAGAATGATATAACTTACTTGTTGATATAACTGACTTGTTGATATAACTTAAGGATAATAAATATACTTCAGTATGATATAACTTACTTGTTATATTTTTTCTTTTTATTGATATTTCTTCATTTTCATCTTGGTCATTGTCAAAAGTTAAAACAACGCTTAGATGTGGTTGACTTGTTATTAGTTTTTCCTTTTTTTGAACATTTATTGGCGAATTTTTTTCTGAGTTCATTAAAACATCGACAAAATCTATTGATCTTTTTGAAATATTGTAGTAAATTTTATTTGTATCCGAATATATTTTTGATAAATGTGTGTTCTTTTTTGTGTTCAGATTTCTTATTTTCGGTAAAACCTGTAACGAAATATACCATTTGTAAAAAGAGGTGCTACACAGTAAAGCACAATAGATAGTATACTTTATCGTCAAGTAATGTTTTTACAACATTTTACTTAGCTGCTTATTTATTTACTTACAAAAAGGAGGTTTGTTATTAGGTAACAATATATTTTTACCGATCATATAAATGTTTTAAAAAGTTTCGAGTACTTTATCGTACAATATGGTGGGCTTATTGCTAAATGACGATCTAATCCAAACAATATGATGGGCTCCTTGCTAAATGACGATCAAATCCAAACAACCACACAATTTAAAAAACGTTTTGACTACTTTATCATATTAAAGTTATTCGAATATTCACGGCGAAATAGCCCGAACAGCTGTTGGTAGAGCAATGTAAGAAATAAAATAAATACAATTGCATCCCCATAATGGAAACAAGATAGACAGCTAAATACAATTGCGTCCCTATAATGGAAACAAGATAGGCGGCTAAATACAATTGCGTCCCTATAATGGAAACCATATAGGCAGCTAAATACAATTGCGTCCCTATAATGGAAACAAGATAGGCAGCTAAATACAACTACGTTCCTATAATGGAAACAACATAGGCGGCTAAATACAATTGCGTCCCTATAATGGAAACAAGATAGGCAGCTAAATACAATTGCGTCCCTATAATGGAAACAAGATAGACAGCTAAATATAATTACGTCCCTATAATGGAAACAAGATAGGCGGATAAATACAATTGCGTCCCTATAATGGAAACAAGATAGATAGCTAAATACAATTGCGTCCCTATAATGGAAACCAGATAGACAGCTAAATACAATTGCGTTCCTATAATGAAAACAAGATAGGCGGCTAAATGTTGAACCCACTATCCGCACGAGTTATTGCCCGCCCTACACGTATTTTACAATACAGTATGTTATATTATACTCATTAGTAATTCATGAAAGCTTTCGTCTTTAACTTTGTGAAAATCTATATTACAATATCAAATATTAAATTACTTTGTCATTTTATGCGCATGGCCGCACGGTAACGCACTTGACTGTCGTGCGGAAGATCGCCGGTTCGAACTCCGCCCTGTGTTATTCTCCTCGAATGACACAGGCATTTTTTTCACTCTGAATTTGGGGCTTAAGGATACTTACGACTTCGATCATATCTATTCTTAAAAAAAAACATGCCGGTGTTCTCCGATCGTCTCCCTTCAGGTGTGCCATCTATATGATATTCATTAGTACTTTATTTTACACAATTTAAATGCGAAATTGCGGTCGACCGGGCATGTGATACGCATGGGCGATCATAGACTCCCAAAACGCACCTTGTACGGGGAAATGGGGGACAAGCGAAGAGTTGGTGGGCAGAGGAAGCGCTATAAGGAAAGTCTGCCAGAGTCGCTTACTTTGTGCGGGGCGCCTGATGACTGGGAGCAGGTGGCTCGAGACCGTGAGGGGTAGAGAGCCGTACGCTCTCGGGCTAATGGCGTCTCAGCGGCTAGACGTGTGAGAAACCGTCAGCGCGCTGCGAACATGCGTCAGCATGTCCAGGCGGCTCAGCAGGGTCCACATGTCTGTGACATTTGCGGGAGGGAGTGCGCATCTAGGATCAGGCTGTTTTCTCATAGAAGATCACACGATCGTCGTGGAAGAACGGTTCAAGATTGACATTGGAGTGGCGAGGGGATCCTCGACTCGGCGAGGCCCGGCAACGACGACGATTTTACACAATATGTTAAATGGTAATATTTAAATTGTATTGATCTTTGTGCGTACGATAGGTTAACAATCAAATTGAAACCGTTTGCATCGAGCTAACCCTCAGTTAGATGTATACTGAAATCCATGTGCATTTCTTAGATATTTATACACATATTTAAAAAAATAAGAAATTTTAAGAATAAAATATATAAAAAAATTAAGAAATTTTAAGAATAAAAATGTTCCAAGATAACAACGTTTAGACATATTACTCGTATAATAGTTACTGACCTTTCCACTAAATCCTTCCCTTCTTTTTCTCTCCCTCTTTTTAGTCATGTTAAAACTACTCTCAGGAAATAATACAATCTCAACTGTCAGGGAATAATGAAATGGCTTTTATTTTTAACGTTTGTTCATCGTATCTTATTTTCATAATATTTAAAAAGCTACATTATTTCTCAAATAAATAAAAAAAGGGAAAAATGTTCAAATTATAATGTTGAGTGCCAATGAATATAAATTACAGCTTTGCCAAAAATTATAAACATTTATTTAAAAATGATATTATAAAAAAATGTAACGAAATGCAGTGCGCACATGCACACTACCCAACACGCATAAAATACAAATCTTAGACAGATCAAGGCTCAGGCAATCAAAGGCCCTAATATACTAAAGTGAAAAAAATTGTCTAAGAAAATAATAAATATATGCATACGCATAATCAATTCATTCAATACAAAACAAGCTGATTGAAAATTCAACATATTTACAGATATTTCGAAAATTTTGAGAGAACAAAGCAAACGAAAAGAAAGATAAAACAATCAACAAAAGCCACGCCGTAGCGTTACATTTATGGTTCAGACAAACAAAAATATTAAAAATAATTTTTGCTGAATGAATCTGTAATTTTTACTGTTTTCGCTCTTACAGTTACTCGTATAACAAAAAAAGAAACAAAATAACAATATTAATTGGTAATAGGAAAAAATAAAAATATCAATTTAAAGCTTAATTGTTACTTACATTGCAAATATCGATTTAAAGCTAAATTATTACATACATGGTAAATATCAGTTTAAATAAATAAATAAATAAAGGTTTATTGACAGCAACATAGTATGTACATAATATATTTAAATAACACTTCTAAAACACACAAATTGCACATAATACATTAAATACAGAAGCTATCAAAATGCCTGTGCTCATCTAATAACATCATCTCGGCTAAGATACACTCCACCAATATAGGGCGAGCCCAGCCACGGGGATACCAGATGTTTTTCAGCCCACACCCTTGAACACGTAGAACAAGAAGATAAAAAAAAACACAGAAAATAAATAGATGACAAAAAAATACATTCAAGAGAGAAGACATTAAAAGGTCCGGGCTCATCCCACAAACATTCCCCCGGCCAAGATACACTCCACCAATGTAGGGTGAGCCCGGCCGCAAGGGCATCGGGGGGCTTCCATCCCACACCCCAGCATATCTAGATTAAAGAATAAATAAAAAAAAACAAAAACGTATGGCAGAAAACAAAATAAAAAGTAAACCCACATATACCACCTCAGGTTACTACTAACTGTCAGCAAGAACGAA
Organism: Odontocerum albicorne; assembly: GCA_949825065.1. Classification (NCBI taxonomy): domain Eukaryota; kingdom Metazoa; phylum Arthropoda; class Insecta; order Trichoptera; family Odontoceridae; genus Odontocerum; species Odontocerum albicorne. Next base: position 34,984,759 of record OX463853.1, on the reverse strand, counting down.
ATAAAGAAAAGCCTCAAAGGTGTCCAAATTTTACAAAATGACAAATGGGAAATGAAATAGTTGAGACAACGTTGAAATAGTTAGGCAGTAATACATTGAAATAGTTAAGCAGTTTTAAAAGAATGAATGAGGAGATAACGCATAAACACGTACGCACAATCCCCGATTCACCACCAGCGAAAAGAGAGAAAAGAAAAAAAAGCAAATAAGAGACCCACTGAGAAAATAAAAAAAAGAAACTTATTTAAAGCTAAATTATTACTTACATTGTAAATATCAATTTAAAGCTAAATTATTACTTACATTGTAATTTTAAAACAGAAAAAATCTCGTTAAATTTAATTTGCGTAAATTAAGATCGCGTAAATTAAGGGATAACTGTATAATTCAGGGCTGTGGAGTCGGAGTCGGAGCCGGAGTCGTGGAGTCGGAACATTTTAGGCGGAGTCGGAGTTGGAAAATATCGACCGACTCCGACTCCGTTTAATTATTTTAACATTTTCTTTACTTTCCGCGCTTAAAATGATTAAATCAGATTTAAGAGCTTCCATAAATCCTGACTCAATAGAAGCAATTCTTTTTTTGAGATCTAATTCCATTTAGACCACGAATAAGAAATAAGATTTATATAAAGTATATTTACTTTCAAAAATCTTATTTTGTGTTTTATTCAATATTGAATAAAAATAATAATAAACAATATAAATAAGATTTAGTTAAGGTATGAAAACAAATGAAGCAACCTTTTTATTTGTAAGTGTTTTCTTATTTTTTTTAATACCTACCTGCGCTGTTTTTCTAATTATTTTAAAAGTTTTATTTAATTCTTTTTTTAAATATTAATATATATTTTTAATATTATTGTTGTGTGAAGATATTGCTTAATGCGTATTGTTTATATATTTTTTTATTAAATTGTTTCATTTGTGTACGAATATAATTAATTTTTTATTTATACCTGTATCCATTATTAATAAGTCAATATAAACACATTAGGTAGACGCAGTAAATTATAAAATAAAATAAAAATTGAAGTCAGAGTAAGAGTTGGAGTCGGAGTCGGAGTATAAAATAAAGCCGGAGCCGGAGTCGGAGTCGGTAAATTTTCATCCGACTCCACAGCCCTGGTATAATTTGATAAAAAAGATACAACTCATGACTTGCTCATTTTTTGTATGTGCTTGTAAGACAAGGGATGCATTATATGTAGAACTGATATTTTTAATTCTTTCCATTGTAGTGTATCAATGAAATGCAAACAACAATAAGAAAAATAAATACTCACATCTAATTGGAAAACATTAAGAGAAATATTCATACTTAAATTGTTATACAAATACTTTTTAAATATGTCAAAAACATGTAAATTTGATTGGTTTATGCCATGAAGATTATACTTTTTCCCGTCAACAAAATTTGGTTTTAAATTTACGAAATGCAATGAAATTATTATGAACACGATAAATTTGCTTTTTTTGAACATTATAAATATATTTTTGTTACAATCGACACATTATAATTTTGATAATACCAAAGAAATTGAAAAATATAAATGTTGATGGAAATCGATTACATATTGACACATTTCAATTTTGACAGAAGCGAAGGAAGAAAAATAATGTTTGATGGAATTTATTTGAATAAAGTAAATTTGCAAATTTTTCAAGTTGAAATAATAACATTAGGTTCCTTTTATTTATAATATTTTGATTCAGACAGTGTTAGCGGAGTAGGGAAATTAATTACAGTGTATTTATTAATAGATTATTTGTAAATGAAATGTGAATAAGTAAATTTGAACTACGATTTCTCTGATTTTCAACGTTTAGTTCTTTCAGAATATCATTCACATACCCAACTATACTTTCCTTGGTCTTCCACTCACATCTGCACTATTCATCTGTTATATTCGTATTTCTTCATTCATTCCTCCTATATGCCACATCATTCACATACCCAACTATACTTTCCTTGGTCTTCCACTCACATCTGCACTATCCATCTTTTTTATTCGCCTTTTTTCATTCATTCGTCCTACATGCCCGCACCATTCACATATCCAACTATACTTTCCTTGGTCTTCCACTTACATCTGCACTATCCATCTTTTTTATTCGTCTTTCTTCATTCATTCGTCCTACATGCTCACACCATTCACATACCCAACTATACTTTCCTTGGTCTTCCACTCACATCTACACTATTCATCTTTTTTATTCGCCTTTCTTCATTCATTCGTCCAACATGCCCACACCATTCACATACCCAACTAAACTTTCCTTGGTTTATTCGCGTTATTGGTGAATTAGAACCGCAATTATGCCGAAATGTCATCGAAAATTTTGACAAAAGAGTGAACATAACATATTTGGAGCTGCAAGAGGTGATCATTTGGCGGATATTGTTTTTTGTGTTTAAATGTCATACATTATACTTCAATGAGCAATAAAAAGTTTTTTGAAATCAACGCGAATTGGGTGTTTTATTCAAGAATTGAAAAAAATAGAATTTAAAAAAAACCGCTCAATTTGAAATACCCTTTATTATATAATTTTTTGAAAATTTACGAAAACGGTTACTTATTTGTCAAACCCCCACTATTTATTAGATAAATAACTATATTTTTACAGATTCGCCAAAATCGCATAGATTTGAAATAAATAATTCTTCATTTAAAAATATGGGTAATTAGCCAAAAAATAAGGTCCAAATGTAGAAGTTTATCAAAATGTACGCTTTTGGAAGACTACTATTAATAAGAATATTGGAAATGACCGTAATATTGAATTAAGTGCCCAAAGATTTTTCATAAATTATGAAAGACAAATATAGCATAGATTTACCAAAATACTGGATTATGAAAGACAAATATAGCATAGATTTACCAAAATACTGGATTATGAAAGACAAATATAGCATAGATTACCAAAATACTAGATAATGAACATTAAATTGTTAAAATTTCTTTTAGTTTTACCAAAAATGTTTAATTTTTTAATTATTATGCTGTACTGCAGACTTTCTTCTCATCAGTCCTGTTAATTAATGTGATGGGTGTGCTTGATTAATTGATACCAATTTTCAATTTTCAGGTTTAATATTACTGAGCAGAAGTTTTAGAATACCACATTCAGTAATCTGAAGCCGATTGCTTTGCTTCGTGAGAAGTTTAGCGAATACATTTAAGCCGAGCTCCACCATATATGGGAAATGCAACCAAGAGCTTTTTGATATTAATAACATATTATCTATAATGCAGCATAGCAAACAGAAAATTTCCTCTGTAGTCGAAACTCTTTGTTTAATTTGAACATCTTTCGCTTAGCTCGGTTATACTCAACCTGCGGCATGCGGCCCGCCAAGCTTTTTTGTGCGGCCCTCAACACATTTATTATCAGGAACATGATTTACAAAATCTGGCATTCTATATTTCGTATATCTTGAGATTAATTTCGACTTTGACGTACAGACATGGAAACCCGAAGAGGATGGTCGTTGTCGTGTCAACATCAGATCTGGTATAAGAGTGTTGCTACTGCACACGCTAGATTTATTCCCAAAAAAACAAACATTTGACAGACAAATATGTGCGCAAATAATTTTGCTTGTGGCAACACATAAATTTTTGACAGCTCCGAAGTTGAATGCGTCACAGTCACAGTGTTGCGGCTTTATTTCAAGTTAACATTACGCGGAACACGGATACGATAGCTTTTTTTGCTGTCTTATAAAATATTGTTTTGTTATAATTTAATGGCGGGTGTGTCTTCGAAATGCAATCGAAAAATGTCCGACGAAAAAAGAGTGTTTCAAGACAAATGGGAAGAAGAATATTTCCTGAAGAATTTTTACTGAAGAAAACTATAAGATATTTTTAAATTATTAAGCTACCTTAGCTAAGGAATTTAAGAGCAGATTTCAGGACTTACGTAGTATCAAGAATAGTTTGTTACTTATAGAAAATCCTTGGCACCTAGAAACAGCAACTTTACCACATTTAGCTGCATTGGGATATGATTATGCAGTGCTTTTTGATGAATTTATCGAATTTAAGAACGATACTAATCTGAAAGCTATTTTTGAAGAAAAAAGAGAGGGGAAGGAGTACATCCATTTTTGGGAATTAGTTCCTGAAAAATACAAGACTGTAAAAAATTGTGCCTGCCTGCTCCTCACATTGTTTGCATCAACATATCTTTGTGAGTCATCATATTCCAAAATGAAATATGCAAAAAACGTATACAGGAATCGACTTACTGATTCTCACCTTGATGACGTATTGAGGGTAGCATGCAGCAATTATAAACAAAATAAACGCTTGGATACATGTTACTTTTGAGTTTTATTTTTTTCACTATTGTAATTTTTAACGAACCGTATGCTGATAAGTGATATGTACTATTATTATTCTGTTTTGGTTATATTTTTATAAATCTCAAATGGTTTTCCAAAAAAAGGGGGGTGGTGGGTTTCATGATATTTTTTGTCATACCAGTATAGTGTTGAAGCCCGCGTAGCTTTACAAATATATGTACGTGGCCCGAAGAAAAAAAAGGTTGAGTATCATTGGCTTAGCTCAATGTCATTATGCAGCTCAATAAGTTCCTTGTCTTTCAGGATCTAAAAATGTAATTATGGTCAAATCTAGAATATCCAATAAATGTAATTATGGTCAAATCTAGAATATCCAATACATGTAATTATGGTCAAATCTAGAATATCCAATAAATGTAATTATGGTCAAATCTAGAATATCCAATAAATGTAATTATGGTCAAATCTAGAATATCCAATAAATGTAATTATGGTCAAATCTAGAATATCCAATAAATGTAATTATGGTCAAATCTAGAATATCCAATAAATGTAATTATGGTCAAATCTAGAATATCCAATAAATGTAATTATGGTCAAATCTAGAATATCCAATAAATGTAATTATGGTCAAATCTAGAATATCCAATAAATGTAGTTATGGTCAAATCTAGAATATCCAATAAATGTAAGTATGGTCAAATCTAGAATATCCAATAAATGTAATTATGGTCAAATCTAGAATATCCAATAAATGTAATTATGGTCAAATCTAGAATATCCAATAAATGTAATTATGGTCAAATCTAGAATATCCAATAAATGTAATTATGGTCAAATCTAGAATATCCAATAAATGAAAGATCAGCAAATCTCTAAGAAAATATATTTATTTATTTCGTCCAATAACAATGGTTACAGTAAATAATCTTTTTTATTATACATAAAACACTTCAGTTGAAAATAGTTAAAACTAGTGTGTTTATTGGCATTAACCAGTAATAACATATGTTTAGCAAGTCCACATGTCCCGATGCCCTTGCGATCGGGCTCGCCCTACATTGGTGGGATGTATCTCGACGGGGGAATGTTTGTGGGATGAGCCCGGACCTTTTAATGTCTTCTCTTTTGAATGTATTTTTTTTGTCATCTATTTATTTTATGTGTTTTTTTTTTTCATATTCTTGTTCTACATGTTCAAGGGTGTGGGCTGAAAAACATCTGGTGTCCCCGTGGCTGGGTTCGCCCTATATTGGTGGGGTGTATCTTGACCGAGGGAATGTTATTAGATGAGCCCAGACCTTTTGATAGCTTCTGTATTTAATGTATTATCTGCAATTTATGTGTTTTAGAAGTGTTATTTGAATATATTTTTTATATACTATGTTGCTGTCAATAAACCAATATTTATTTATAATTTATTTATTTATAAGTCTAGAGTGCATCCTTTTTACAAAATCTTGGAATACTTTTTAAAACATCTCTTACCAACTGGGCTACAGAGGTCTCTTTATCATATTTTGTATTCTTAATGAACGTAATCAAATCAACTTATCCCACTGCCTGGGAACATTTAACATCGGGTGAATAGCCACTAAAGAAAAAAAACCGCTTTAAAACAACATCCCAAAAATGGTGATTATGGTAACAATATATTTTTGGTATGGATAAATTAATTTTTTTAAATAATAAAAAAAATTTAACACGTCAAATTCTTGAAAAAAAATCTTGAGTGTAAGTAAACTGCTTTATTTTGTACTTCAACTGTAAAAGTCTTAAAAATGTAATTAAATCAGTGTTTTTCGTGGATTCAACATAATTTTGCTATCATATGAAATGGATCTGTCAACTTGAAGTCGTGGTAAGTCCCATTAGACATGGAGTTTAAGTCTTTTTGTGTAACAATGTCTGTTGGATCAGACTATGTTTCTCATTTCTAAGAGAAAACATTAAATATGTTATAATCAATGATAAATATGTTATGTGAAAAATGCTTATAGTGACAAAAAGATAATTGCTATTGTCTTCCAATGGTTTAAATTTAGTGGTGCCGGCGTAGTTGAACTATAAAAACTGGGTTGAATCTGTTGTGTGTAGAGACAGTAAAATTTTTTGAATCTGTTGAAACGGTTGAATTTTTTTAAACCGTTGAATCTGTTGAAACAGTTGAATCTGTTGAAATAGTTGAATCTGTTGAAACTGTTGATTCCGTTGAAGATGTTGAATCTGTTAAAACGGTGGAAACTGTTGAATCTGATGAAATCGTTGAATCTGTTGAAACCGTCGATTCCGTTGAAGATGTTGGATCTGTTGAAACGGTTGAATCTGTTGAAACTGTTGAATCTGTTGAAATCGTTGAATCTGTTGAAACCGTTGGATCTGTGGGCTGCGGTGTGATCGGATCGCAATTATCATGTATAATTCGTATGTAATCTATTGCGAACATTATCTGGTATACTTCAAAACATCTCAAGGTTGTCTGAAAATAAAATAAAAATTAACTTGCAAATCTCCATGTGTTTAAAAATATAATTTACATATATAAATAACATACATGTAGTTGGTCGGCAATCAATTAAATATATTTTTGTTAATTCCAATACCCTTTTTGTTAATTCCGGTAAAAAAACTGCCTAAAAGAGAGCAGAACATTTAGTACAATAAAAGAGACGGTATAGTATCATAGCCCATTAAATTGTGTTCGAGATAACTACTAAGGCGTTTTGGTAAAGAGGTACAAGTCATCATTTACTTATTTGTCAGTTTGAAGTTAGCACTTGTATTCCTGAAATACAGACCTCAGGTAAATTTTAAAGGTAAACTTTGAATACATAAATTATTTATGTATTCAAAGTTTACCTAAGGTCTGTATTTCAGGAATACAAGTGTTGCAAAACTTCAAACTGACAAATAAGTAATTGATGCCTTGTACCTCTTTACCAAAACGCCATAGACTACTTAGCTGGTAATATCAAGTCTGTACGAGTATTTTATCATTTATATAAAAAATATGATTAACAAAGATAATAAGGAGTGAGTGTAATTGCAATAGAGAAGATTGTAAGATACACCTATGTCACGTACACACGTTAGTATAGATAGTAAAAGCGGCTTTATAGAATCTTCAATGTGAGTGTTACAAGTCACTTCACATTTTGACATTGAAACTTGAAACCTTTCTAATCTAAAATTTATTTATTATTTGCTTGTTCTTACATTTAAAAATATAATGAGTGTTTTCTATGATACTGATTCAATATTTATTTTATTTTATAGAATTAAAAATAAATTATAATCAAAGGATTCCGTGATTGGTTGGTCGAAGAAGTGTATTACACAGTATAGTTCTGTCATAATTTGACAAAATTATCTTGAGAGCGTTGCAAATCTTATTGTTCAAGTTAATGGAGGTCCAACTTATGGCGAAAAACAATTCAGATGACAAAGAATTTTCAATATGAGTGTTACATTTCACTTCACATTCCGGCATATTGAGCTAAACCTAAAAGTGGCAAATTTATTTGATAACATACGTTTTACTTTTAATTTTAAGTTCGATGTGGAAACAAATTGTTTGGTTTTGTTGAAAACTTAACTATAAATACGAATTAATTGAAAATTACCTTAATTTTTTTTTTTGGTTTAATAATGTTGAATTTTTGCAAATTCCATCCCTCTTTATTAAGGTCTAAGGAGTAAGTTTCAAACCCTGCTTCATCATCTCTTAACTCAATTTGACAGTTTGATGTAGGTTCAGGATTTTTTGTATAGATATATATATATGAACACTTGAGTCATCTTCTATGTCTAACGAAGTCTCTTGAGTTAGACAAGAATATTTATTTGATTTGTGAGGAATTAATGCGTATCCATTGGAGTCATTTGGCGGCTCATAAGACAAGTAATCATATGTTGCAGTTGAAAATGTTCCATAAGGAAGGCTACATTTTTTAGTAAAGAATGTTATTTTCCCATCTTCAAACTGGTCATCATAACAACCATTTTGTTCAGCATACACAAAAAAAACCAAGCTCGATATGAGAAAAATAATAAAATTTTGAAAGAAACCCATTATTACACTAAATAGTTCAACCAGCACAGCATGTTTTTTTAAACTAACAAAGATCAAACAGTTTATATATAAATTTAATGAAAATAAACACACTGTTCAATTAAACTATTTAAACACTTCTTTAGTCAAATCCTAATTTTCTACCTTTATAATCACCAAATTCTGGAAGCGTTTATTAAAAAAATAATCGAAAAAATTTAAAACACCAATTTTTCTATAATTTAAATGCAATTTATATATTTTCGTCGGTGTAGTTCAGATACCGTTAACAACATAAAACTAAAAGAAAATATCTAAATCATGATTTTTTATATAATTTTTCCATATCAATTAATTTATAAATATGATATTTATTTTGAGATAACGTGGCCAGCAACGTCTTTTTGTTAAATTGGCACATTTGTCGAATGCAATATTAAATTATAATATAATATTGTTACGTTATGTCTTTTTTGAGATTACCTCAAGGCATTAGTTTCCATGCACAATGCCTTTGTCCATATCCATATTTATAATTTTCAATTATGTATCTGTATCTCGTGACTCGAAACCATTTATTTATTTAAAATTTCTATGCGCTTCTACTCTTTCTATGGTCTACTTTTTCTTTGCTCACCATTTATTTCAAACATACATTTATTAAGTACGGTTTGCTGTTTCTTTTATCGACAGTTAATAATAAGAACAATGATAAAACTCTAATTTTGAGACACACACTGCCTGGACCTTCATTGCCACCCACCTAGATCCGCAGTGCTGTCCTTCCACGTGCTAGAGCCACCCTGACATCATGCTTGGAGCAGCATTACCGCCTGCTAATGTCGCCCTGCCGTTTTGCCCGGACCAGCATTGTTTACACTTAGAGCCGCTTTATCGTCCTGCCTGGAGCATCACTGCCACCTACTAGAGTCACCCTGCCTTGAACAGCATTGCCGTTTGCTAGACCCACTCTGCCGTCCTGCCAAGACCAGCATTGCCACCCACCTAGAGTCGCTATGCCATCCTGCCTAAACTAACGTTGTACCTGACTAGAACTGCCCTGCTGTCGCCATCCTACCTGGAGCAGCCCAGCCGTTTTGCGAAAACCGCCCTGCTGCTTTGTCTGACTTAGCTGGACACCCTACCACTTAGCTGGACAACCCTGTCATTGCCGCCTTCTGAAAACCGTCCTAGTGCCCTGTTCTGGTCACCACTGCGGACCTGTCTGGAAGCCTGCCATCGCCTCGCGCGAACGTGTTTTTTTGTCATGATCTTCAGTGACCAGCGAATTCAACGATAAGAGAAAATGACTTTGTTGTGCAGAGACGTTTAATCCTTACGTAAAGTCTTATGATAATATTTACGTCTTAATATTGAAATGAATTGTTTAAAATTCTTCTTTAGTTGTCATTGTTGCCCTGATCTTTTAAATGCCCTCTTCCAGCCCCGGTAATAGTATAATAGAAACTTTTATTATTATGAGGGGGCATCAATTGATTGTACCAATGTGGCGCATGACTTGAAGACATCAAGAAGGTGACAATCGACTATTCGCGAGTGTACACTGACGATTATTCAAGTGACATTAACGTTTTACTTCACTAAAGTCAGTTTGGATATCGATCAATCGAACCTACGAAGAAAATGATGACAACCAATCTTAAACAAGAGGCAACGGAGCCTCAAGCCGATACTTCCAAGGAGCAGCAGGAAATTTCATTTTAGGGTGGCGCCCATACACGTCCAAAGTGTTGCTAGTATTGAATATGAACTACCGATATTCGCGGGTGATCTGTTAGAAGATCCGGTAATGATCATTGAGCGATGTAACGAACTGTTTCTCATATCGAGGACCTTCGAAATACTCGTAGAACGGTCAAGAAAGGCTAGAAATGCGCTGACTGACAGAGCCAAACAATGATGACAAACCCAATGCCACTTCACTCTGACATGGACGATCTTCAAGTAGGAGTTCATGGTCACCTTCCACAACACTCGCATAAAGATAAACATCATGGCCCAGATTTTTTGTAGATACCAACAACCGGACGATTTCCTAGACATGAAAGTCACACAATATCGTCGGCTCCAGCCAGCTGCATCACCGAACCAGTTCGAAGAGTGTGTGGAAGTCTTAATTGATCAGTTACGGGCTGAGTTTCACCACACAGATGCGACAACAATAGAGGAGCTGCTGAGGTACTCACTTCATAATGAAACATTCCCATGGGAACATGTACAGCTTGGAGAGCCAAGCTACATCACTGGACCAGAGGGAATCACAACATAGACCTCTCCGCGATGACTGGCGGAACAGACCGATAAATATAAGTTGAAAGGACCACCGCGAAGAGATAATCGTCGCCCAACGGACAAGCATTGAGGTTCTGGCTTGTCCAAACAGTTAGAGGGGATAATCGTCCCGGCCAACCTGGTATACAGATTCAGAATCTTACACTGCCGATCATCTCGTTGATAACCACATACGAGTTCAACTGCATGGCCAAGAATATTATATAAGCTTTGTAATTTGTAAAAATTGCACATGATTCTATGATATTCATAAAACTGTTTAAAATGGTTGCAGATTTGTCACCTATTGTAGATTTGTCACAGACTGAAGATTTGTCACGAATACAATAACATTTTTTGTTGCAGATTCGCCCAAATCGTTCACGACAGTGTTTTTAAATTTGCTAAATCTGTGCAATTGTGTTGAACACTAATCATTTTCATTCTGAACAATGAGTATATTTGTGAATAAAAATCAATATGCAAAATTTCTAATTTCACACAGACTTACTTCTCCAAAATACTGGAGTATGGACAACATTTTCATAAGAATACTCTTTTCAAAGTATTTTTAAGAAAACTTTGAAGTTCTAATTTCTCAGCAAAGCACACTTTTAAAAATAAATTACTATTATAACAAAAATATTGGTAATGACTATGGCCATTCACTTGTATGCTTACACATTTATCAAATATATACAATAACGAACGATAAATAACATATTTTCTCCAAAATACTCGATGCGAGTAACAACGTTAATGAAATTTCTTACCGATTTATCAAAAGTGCATCATTTTTTAATATAAATGCGCTTTGATAACTATTTGATGAAAGTTGTTATGGATTTCTGAAATATGAAGAACTTTGAATTATTAGAGTTGACACATTTCACAAAAAAGTGAGTGTTCATCGCTTTGTTGACAGCAATGCTTTTTAGAGAGAGTAATATAACATATGTGTAGATTGTATGCCCACAATATTGGCGAAAAAGCAACCACTTTGGTCAATGCCCATCGTTTGAACTAATGTACTGGTTTTGTGCTAATTATAATAGCTAATATTGAAGACAATGTTTAGAAGTTTATCATAAATGGATAGACGTGTTATATAAATACACTTTTCATTCAACATGCTGAGTAATGAGCACAATGTCAATTCATATTTTAGAAGTTTATCATAAATGTATAGACGTGTTATACAAAATACATTTTTCTTTCAACATGCTGAGTAATGAGCACAATGTCAATTCATATTTTAGAAGTTTACCATAAATGTATAGACGTGTTACACAAATACACTTTTCATTCAACATGCTGAGTAATGAGCACAATGTCAATTCATATTTTAGAAGTTTATCATAAATATATAGACGTGTTATACAAAATACATTTTTCTTTCAACATGCTGAGTAATGAGCACAATGTCAATTCATATTTTAGAAGTTTACCATAAATGTATAGACGTGTTACACAAATACACTTTTCATTCAACATGCTGAGTAATGAGCACAATGTCAATTCATATTTTAGAAGTTTATCATAAATGTATAGACGTGTTATACAAAATACATTTTTCTTTCAACATGCTGAGTAATGAGCACAATGTCAATTCATATTTTAGAAGTTTACCATAAATGTATAGACGTGTTACACAAATACACTTTTCATTCAGCATGCTGAGTAATGAGCACAATGTCAATTCATATTTTAGAAGTTTACCATAAATGTATAGACGTGTTACACAAATACACTTTTCATTCAACATGCTGAGTAATGAGCACAATGTCAATTCATATTTTAGAAGTTTATCATAAATGTATAGACGTGTTATACAAAATACATTTTTCTTTCAACATGCTGAGTAATGAGCACAATGTCAATTCATATTTTAGAAGTTTACCATAAATGTATAGACGTGTTACACAAATACACTTTTCATTCAACATGCTGAGTAATGAGCACAATGTCAATTCATATTTTAGAAGTTTATCATAAATGTATAGACGTGTTATACAAAATACATTTTTCTTTTAACATGCTGAGTAATGAGCACAATGTCAATTCATATTTTAGAAGTTTACCATAAATGTATAGACGTGTTACACAAATACACTTTTCATTCAACATGCTGAGTAATGAGCACAATGTCAATTCATATTTTAGAAGTTTATCATAAATATATAGACGTGTTATACAAAATACATTTTTCTTTCAACATGCTGAGTAATGAGCACAATGTCAATTCATATTTTAGAAGTTTACCATAAATGTATAGACGTGTTACACAAATACACTTTTCATTCAACATGCTGAGTAATGAGCACAATGTCAATTCATATTTTAGAAGTTTATCATAAATGTATAGACGTGTTATACAAAATACATTTTTCTTTCAACATGCTGAGTAATGAGCACAATATCAATTCATATTTTAGAAGTTTACCATAAATGTATAGACGTGTTACACAAATACACTTTTCATTCAGCATGCTGAGTAATGAGCACAATGTCAATTCATATTTTAGAAGTTTACCATAAATGTATAGACGTGTTACACAAATACACTTTTCATTCAACATGCTGAGTAATGAGCACAATGTCAATTCATATTTTAGAAGTTTATCATAAATGTATAGACGTGTTATACAAAATACATTTTTCTTTCAACATGCTGAGTAATGAGCACAATGTCAATTCATATTTTAGAAGTTTACCATAAATGTATAGACGTGTTACACAAATACACTTTTCATTCAACATGCTGAGTAATGAGCACAATGTCAATTCATATTTTAGAAGTTTATCATAAATGTATAGACGTGTTATACAAAATACATTTTTCTTTCAACATGCTGAGTAATGAGCACAATGTCAATTCATATTTTAGAAGTTTACCATAAATGTATAGACGTGTTACACAAATACACTTTTCATTCAACATGCTGAGTAATGAGCACAATGTCAATTCATATTTTAGAAGTTTATCATAAATGTATAGACGTGTTATACAAAATACATTTTTCTTTTAACATGCTGAGTAATGAGCACAATGTCAATTCATATTTTAGAAGTTTACCATAAATGTATAGACGTGTTACACAAATACACTTTTCATTCAACATGCTGAGTAATGAGCACAATGTCAATTCATATTTTAGAAGTTTATCATAAATATATAGACGTGTTATACAAAATACATTTTTCTTTCAACATGCTGAGTAATGAGCACAATGTCAATTCATATTTTAGAAGTTTACCATAAATGTATAGACGTGTTACACAAATACACTTTTCATTCAACATGCTGAGTAATGAGCACAATGTCAATTCATATTTTAGAAGTTTATCATAAATGTATAGACGTGTTATACAAAATACATTTTTCTTTCAACATGCTGAGTAATGAGCACAATGTCAATTCATATTTTAGAAGTTTACCATAAATGTATAGACGTGTTACACAAATACACTTTTCATTCAACATGCTGAGTAATGAGCACAATGTCAATTCATATTTTAGAAGTTTACCATAAATGTATAGACGTGTTACACAAATACACTTTTCATTCAACATGCTGAGTAATGAGCACAATGTCAATTCATATTTTAGAAGTTTATCATAAATGTATAGACGTGTTATACAAAATACATTTTTCTTTCAACATGCTGAGTAATGAGCACAATGTCAATTCATATTTTAGAAGTTTACCATAAATGTATAGACGTGTTACACAAATACACTTTTCATTCAACATGCTGAGTAATGAGCACAATGTCAATTCATATTTTAGAAGTTTATCATAAATGTATAGACGTGTTATACAAAATACATTTTTCTTTCAACATGCTGAGTAATGAGCACAATGTCAATTCATATTTTAGAAGTTTACCATAAATGTATAGACGTGTTACACAAATACACTTTTCATTCAACATGCTGAGTAATGAGCACAATGTCAATTCATATTTTAGAAGTTTATCATAAATGTATAGACGTGTTACACAAATACACTTTTCATTCAATATGCTGAGTAATGAGCACAATGCCAAATCATATTTTAACGAGTTTTTAAAATATACTTTTTGGGTACTTATAATGAATTTTTCCTTACAAGTACAATTTTTTAATACAAAAGAGCGTTTGAAGCACAATTAAAAAAAAAACAATTCTTAGAAATTTAATTTTTAAATAAAACCACTTTGTTTTCGAAAATTCTCTATACAAGCTGAAAATTCAGGAAAATTCAATTACACATTATTTTGTAAATTTCTAAAAATTGTACAATTCAGAAAGACATTTATCATCTTTGAAACAAAATATTGACATTAAGAGCGTTATATTTTCAATTGCTCTCGTATTCGGGGAACGAAAACAATATTATTGATAGGTTAAAAATATTAAAGATTAATAATTATATTAAGTTGAGCATGAGAATAGGAAGGTAGTAGATACGGCCTTTGAATTGAGTACTTCCCCGAAAATGCATATATTTAGAAAAACGAAAGAATTATAGCATAACAAGGTGGTTATAAAAATATTATTTTTAAGGTAAGCTTGACACTCTATTTTCTCTCCCTACCCCAATTGTGAAATTGTATGAACTTGCATATATAGTTTTACATGTAATAGCATCACATATTGGGCTTATTGTTGTTTAGTAATTTTTCGAAACAACCGTAATGAAACAGCCATAATGAATAGCCAAACGGATACTTAAATTTCGATTAGGATTGTGGATTGAAATTGAAACATTTGAGAATGGAGTTTCTTGTAAGATAATATCGCTTTTTTATACCCATTTTCATCATATTCCTTGCTCTATTTAAAGTTATATATATTTTGTTTGGAAAATAAAGTAAATGAAAATACAATTATGACACATTATGGAAACATATGTTACATTTGACGTTGTTTTTTTAAAAAGTTATTATGAAGTGCATTTTTTTATTAATATTCTTACGAGGCCTTCTTAACCTTTCCCTTTCTGTGCAAAAAAAATCTGCCCGTTCCGGTGCTGTGTATTCAATACACATGTAAAAATGAGCGATTTAAAATTGGAAAAATAAGAATATTCATAGCCAACCGCTTAAAATAATTAAATTTGAAGTCAGAAGTTATAATCATTGAAATTTAATTGCTGAAAATATGAAAAAAACCAACAGCCGACGTTCACAAAACGGGCGAAACAACCACCTCAAACGAAAGCCCGCGAGCTACTGAAGCGAGCGAACTGAGATTCTATTACTTGCGTTCCCATATACCAAAGTAGAGTGAGAGTGAGACGTGAATAGCATCGCTTCCTCACCCATAGCGGTTTTTTAGAATGAATATACCTACGTTACACACTGGTACACGTTTGATTGTATTGATGAATTTATTCCCGATTTTCACGAAATATTTCTGATGTGACCGATAAGTGCTAATTATGATTAATATAATTTTTTTATTCAATGTGTAAATGTATTACAGAGGAATACCTAAAATCTGAAGCCAGTATTTATTATATTTATAGAGATATTAAAGTTTTTAGAAGCAACGTGTACTAGTTACACATCACAGGGAAGGAAGGGTTAAACACAATTTAAGAAGACGACGTCACCACCAACATACTTTAAATAGCACAAATAAGTCAATTGATCGAGGGTACTGCAGACTTTTTTCTCATCAGCCAATTCATAATTAATGTGATGTGGATAATTTGTGGGTGAGGTGGATAATTTGATACAAATTTTCCATTTTCAGGTTTAATATTTCTTCGCAGAATTTTTAGATCACGACGTTCAGTAATCGTAAGTCAATTTCTTTGCTTCGTGAAAAGTTGAATGAATACGTTTAAACCGAGCTCCACCAAATATATGGGAAATGCAATCAAGAGCTTTTTAATTATAATATTATCTATAATATAGCATAGCGAACATAACATTTCCTCTGTAATCAAAATTTTGGTTTAATTTAAATATATTTGGCTTAGCTCAATGTCATTTTGTAGCTCAATTAGTTCCTTGTCTTTCAGGATCTAAAAATTGTATTATGGTCAAATCTGGAATATTCAATAAAAGAAAGATCACCAAATCTCTAAGAAAAATATTTATTTATTAACAATTGATTTCCAGCAATAACAATTACAACAATAAAAAAATTAAATTCAAATTGCGCTTGAATACAGAAATACAATATGTTACAATGAATATATAAATATCTAAACAAGAACATGATCTATACCATTTCCCAAAAATACATACACACTTCGAATGATTATAAATGAAGTATTTATTAAGGTATATCTAAAAGTATAAAGCTTCAAATTAAAAATGTCAGAAGTAAACATTTTGAACTTATCATAAGTGTTCATTTTGACTTATTGGTGATCGTTCTTATCAATGCACTGCTGATAACCTGAAAACGCAAATATCACGAATTATTTGTTTTGGTATTTGGGCGCATTTTTTTTCAATGTTGACTCTCAATTCCTTGCCGAATTTGTGCACTTAACAATATCTTTGATGCGTTACGAAAAAAAAAATTTATTGACATGACGTCGGGGATCAGAAGGGATATTCAATGCTACTTCAACGTCGAATCCATCTTTCGCCAAATTGCCATCAAAATAGACTGTTACATCATAATGCTAGTGGAGAGGTCTTTTATATCTTGCTCGATATAAAAGTCATCTTTATCCCTAAATTCCTCACGAATGCGTGGTATGTCATTTGTCATACCGCGCATTCATGAGCCAACAAGTTCAAGTAAACGGTTCGATGTAAAAGTGTATATACATTTTTTTGGGACATCCTATACATCCTACTGCACTTAATAAATCAGTCGTACCGTTCAAGAAAAAAAAAACATACTTCATAAATGCACACGCTTATACGCTTCAACATAAAGTATACCTTCTTTATAGATTGAAAATGAATTTTACATGAATAAAAACACAGCCTCACAACAATACAAATTAATAAATAATAAAAAAATCGATTTATTCATCCAATATCTCTTAATTATTAAAATAAATACACAAGTGCCATCGTGTATTCCACATTTATTTTCCAGTTCTGATAAGATATGGAATTGAAATATCGTATGATGGCATAATTTTGGAATTTTGGTTGTACATTTTTGGAATAAACTTAGCGAAAACCGTTATAGCTTGATATTATTTCTCTGTTAGATTAATAAACCTTGCTAGATCTTGTAGTATTACCCTGCTGAATTTGGATTGCTGTTCAATACATTATATCCCTGCCAGATTGATTGATAAACCTTGCTAGATCTTATTACCCTGTTGGATTTAGATTTATCTTCAAAAAATTATGTGCCTACCAGATTAATTGATAAATCCTGTAGATCTTATTACCCCGCTGGATTGAGATTTCTCCTCAGGACATTATATTCCTGCCAGATTAATTGATAAATCCTGTAGATCTTATTACCCTGCTGGATTGAGATTTCTCCTCAGGACATTATATTCCTACCAGATTAATTGATAAACCCAGCTAGATCTTATTACTCTGCTGGATTTAGATTTCTCCTGAAAACATATCCCTGCCAGATTAATTGATAAATCATGTAGATCTTATTACCTTGCTGGATTTAGATTTATCCTCAAAACATTATATCCCTACCAGATGAATTGATAAATCCTGTAGATTACCCTGCAGGATTGAGATTTCTCCTCAGGACATTATATTCCTACCAGATTAATTGATAAACCCAGCTAGATCTTCTTACCTTGTTGGACCTAGATTTCTCCGTTAGATCTTATTTGCCAGCTAAGGTTGATCTCATTTCACTGCAAATGTAGCAAATATATCCAATACATAGGCATTATAGGGCTTAAATTTCTAAGATTATCACTGGAAAAAGCATTGTTTTTTCCTCCACTCTGATATCGAAATTTCGTAAAGTTTCACAGACATACTATACATACTCGTATATCAGTCAAACTTAATAAGTCATATACTCGTACATACTCGTATGTTACATACCATCATCTTTAAATGGTCTAGAATTGCAATTTAAAAATAAAAAAAGGTTTTTTTTTTACATTGACTCACATAATTACATTCTGACTGGAATTTGATAGCACAAACCATCCTAGGTTGGATAGATTACCAATTTAAAAATACAACATCAATTCATTTTTTGGTGGGGCAGACAAAGAGGACGGGCTAGTTGCCAGAGCTTATATCAATATTTAACCAACCAGAAATATATTTAAGAGACTTAAATTACTTTGTTTTCGGAAGAAAGGTATACAACTTAACAGGTTAATTGCAATGTGACAATCTCTTCCAACCAGCCCGAAATATGTTAAAGATGCCTGAGAAGGAAACCAGACTTGAATCTTTTTTCAAAAAGAAACTGAATTTCAACTCCGGAAGAAGACAGCCATCTTACCAAGAAGATTACACAAGCCAGTATTGAAACGTATTTTAAAAAAATGTTATCTATATAAACACTAAACGTAAAAAAAAATTAAATATGTAACTTTTGGCATTTTGACGACAGTCAATATACTCGTATTTATATAACTTGTATCAAAACAAAATATATAATATTTGGCATTTTGACGACAGTCAATTTACTCGTATTTGTATAACTTGTATCAAAACAAAATATATACAATAATATTTGGCATTTTGACGACAGTCAATATACTCGTATTTATATAACTTGTATCAAAACAAAATATATACAATAATATTTGGCATTTTGACGACAGTCAATATACTCGTATTTATATAACTTGTATCAAAACAAAATATATAATATTTGGCATTTTGACGACAGTCAATTTACTCGTATTTGTATAACTTGTATCAAAACAAAATATATACAATAATATTTGGCATTTTGACGACAGTCAATATACTCGTATTTATATAACTTGTATCAAAACAAAATATATACAATAATATTTGGCATTTTGACGACAGTCAATATACTCGTATTTATATAACTTGTATCAAAACAAAATATATAATATTTGGCATTTTGACGACAGTCAATTTACTCGTATTTGTATAACTTGTATCAAAACAAAATATATACAATAATATTTGGCATTTTGACGACAGTCAATATACTCGTATTTATATAACTTGTATCAAAACAAAATATATACAATAATATTTGGCATTTTGACGACAGTCAATATACTCGTATTTATATAACTTGTATCAAAACAAAATATATAATATTTAGCATTTTGACGACAGTCAATATACTCGTATTTATATAACTTGTATCAAAACAAAATATATAGTATTTGGCATTTTGACGACAGTCAATATACTCGTATTTATATAACTTGTATCAAAACAAAATATATAGTATTTGGCATTTTGACGACAGTCAATATACTCGTATTTATATAACTTGTATCAAAACAAAATTTTTGAAAATTATTGAATACTCACATCTATTGTATTATATAATACATAAAACACTTTAATTGAAAACAGTTAAACCTAGTGGGCGTATTACCATGTATTATTGCCATCATCTAGTAATATGTTTAGAAGATCTAGAGCCATGTTTCCCAACGTGGGGTCAACGCCCCAAAGGGGGGCAATTTGATTTATAAGAAGGGCAATTCGAAAATTGACTTATTCAGAGTTGAAGTTAACCATATTTCTATATTGTGGTTCACGAGCATGATACAAGTATAACATATATAACAATCCGGATCGCAGCTAACTTCATTCCACTTTCGCGTATACACCTTGACGTAATACGCGACAGTGGAGTGAAGTTAGCTGCGATCCGGATTGCTTTATCTGTATACTTGTATCATGGTTCACGATTACATGCGTTTCTTTGTAGTGGCAACAATGGTGATCGAAATCTGACAGTATTGTTTTGGGTTATGTTTTGAAAATTTACTTAGGTACTGTGTTTGCTTATTTCCTAGTGATATCTACCTAAAACCCATCATTTAAGTTTCTTTAATGAACAATTCAAAATTTGAATATTAAAAATGATGTATATGTTAAGTAGGGGTTCCACGACAAAGCGGCCGCCACAAAAAGGTTAAAGTTGAACCCTTTTGTCGCGGCCGCTTAGTCGTATTTTGATCGCTTTGTCGCGTCACCGTTACGTAGGGGGGGCATAAGAATTTTAGAAAGGCTTAGGTGGGGTATAGAACAAAAAACATTGGGAAACACTGGTCTAGAGTGTATCCTTTTTAAAACACCATTTTAACCACATCTTGGAATCCTTTTTAAAACATCTAGTTTCCAACGGGAGTCGGACCCTAAACTACCGGGCTGGCGAACACGAGTCATACCAACTAAGCTATGTTGGTCTCTATAACATGTTTCGTAATCTCAATGAACGTAATCAACTCAACTTAGCCCATTGGCTAGGAACACTCAACATTGGGTGAATAGCTAGCCACTAAAGAAAAAAAAGTTTTTTCCTCTATACCAACATCTCAAAAATAGTGATATGGTATCAATGTATTTTTGGTATGGATAAATTAATTTTCTAAAATAAAATAAAAAATTGAGAATATGTCAAATTCTCTTGAAAAAATCTCGAGTGTAAGTGAAATGCTTTATTTTGCACTGTAAGGCGTTAAAAATGTAATTATGTTACATCAGTGTTTTCCGTGGATATTCAACATAACTTGACCATCATATGAAATGGATCTGTCAACTTGAAGTCGTGGCAAAGTCCCATTAGACATGGAGTTTACGTCTCTTCCTGTATCAATGTATGTTGGATCAGACGATTTTTTTTTATTTCTAAGAGAAAACATTAAATATGTTATAATCAATGAGAAACACGTGACAAATGCTAACAGGGACAAAGAGATAATTGCTATTGTCTTCCAATTGTCTGAAGTTGCTGGTGCCGGTGAAGTTGAAACTGTTGTTGAATCTGTTGAAACCGTTGAAACTGTTGAATCTGTGGAAACTGTTGAATCTGTTGAAACTGTTGAATCTGTTGACACTGTCGAATCTGTTGAAACGGTTGAATCTGTTGAAACGGTTGAATCTGTTGAAACGGTTGAATCTGTTGAAACGGTTGAATCTGTTGAAACGGTTGAATCTGTTGAATCTGTTGAAACTGTTGAATCTGTTGAAACTGTTGAATCTGTTGAAACTGTTGAATCTGTTGAAACTGTTGAATCTGTTGAAATCGTTGAATCTGTTGAAGTAGTTGGATCAGTGGGCTTCGGTGTGATCGGATCGCATCCCTCGTGTATAATTCGTATGTAATCTATTGCGAACATCATCTCGTTTATGTCAAAGCAGCTCAAGGTTGTCTGAAAAAAAAATTTATTAACTTGCAAATCGTTGTATGCTTAAACATATTATTTACGAGTACATATACAATATATGTGGTTGATCTGTAAATCAATAAAATATATTTTTGTTTATTACAATAAATATGTCAGCCAAAAAGCTGCCTAAAAGAGGGCAGCACATACATTCGTATTTTAATTAAAGTGATAGTATCGTTACCCATCCAATTGTATTTGAGATAATTATATGGCTGGTAATATATATTATTATTTAAATTAAAAAAATATGATTAACAAAGATAATAATGGGTGTGTGTAATTAGAATTGAGAATATTTTAAGATAACATATGTCACGTACAAACGTTAGTTTAGATTTTAGATCAAGAGTTCCCAAAGTGGTCGATATCAAACTCGCTGAGGTCAATTTGATTTTTCTAGGGGTCGATATTTTCAACAAAAAAAATTGGGGGTCGACGACAGCAAAAGAAGACCCCCTTACTACTGCTATATGTTTGTTACTTCAAAATATCTATGATTCCAATAGGTACCTAATTAAGAAGTATAAGAATTCAATAAAACACATTTTTGATAAAAACACATTAGATACCAAACTTGTGAAACGACTCGACGGTTTTAAAAGTTTTTGGTAAAGGGGTCTGCGGCCGAAAAAAGTTTGGGAACTCTTGGTTTAGATGGTAAAAGTCGCTATCTAGAGAATAGAGGTCGCTGGTTCGAATCCAGCACGTGGCATTTCTTTTCACGTGTTTTTTGTCTTTTAAATTTCCTGTTTTGTTTATTATTCTCTCTTTTTCTGTATAATACATGCATAAATACGTACATACGTGTACGTGCGTATATGCTTACCTATGTATGGATGCACGTATGTTTGTATGTATTTTATGTACGTACGTACAGTCTGTCCAATGCGAAAGGTGACTGACGGGAAACAAATACCAGACATTGTTTATTCTTAGTTTAGATCGGTGCTCCGCAACCTTTTCTCACCTACGACACACCAAAATTCTTCCTACAATTCCGCGGCACACCAAAACCTCAAATATATAGGGTATTAAATTGATACACAAATTTTACAATCAATTTTTGCAATCTTAATAATTATTATAAAATAATAATTAATTAATGTGATACCTGTGCTTGTTTCAATGAACACATAAGTTTTATATTCGGCTCGATTTTTGACAGCGCAACCCGAAGTTCTTGGTCAAGACCTTTTAAGCATGACCGCTTATCATTTTTAATTAATACAAGAGCTGAAAAACGTTGCTCACATAAATATGTCGTCGAAAATGGGAGTAGTGTTAAGATTGCTTTGTCGGAAATGCGAGGATATTCTTTTTTAACTTAAATCCAGAAAACATCTAATGGAACTTCGGAGAAGTGAAGTTTTAAAGTCATGTCATCATTTAAATCTGTCAATTCCTCTCGAATTTGCAGAGGCAGTGCTTCCGTAAAATGTATTGCATTGGTTGCAAAAGGATTTCGAATCCAATCGTATTGTTCCGTATTAATGGAATAAAAATATTGATCAAATTTATGCTGAAGCATATTTAAATGTTGTTGGGCCAGATCCACAAATAATTGTTTGTTTTCAATTGTACTATGGTTGGTCCTTGGGTACATTTCCAAACATCCTTTTTGCAACTCTTTCTGCCAAAGTTAGAGTATTTTTTAACCCTTGTAATTTGTCGGAGCACGTCAATATATTCTCATTTCGACCTTGCATTTTTTTATTAAGTTCATTCAAACGCTCGAATATATCAGCCATGTATGCAAGTTTGGCTGTAATGCTATCCAGTAATCATCATCGAGGTGCTGGTATAGTTCGGGCATATTTTGATTTAAAAGAAACTCTCGCACCTCGTGACGAAGCTCAAACAATCTAGCCAACACTTTGCCTCGGGATAGCCAACGAATTTCAGTATAAAACAATAAGGATTCATATTCGGCTCCCATTTCTGCACAGAGTATTCCAAAGATTCGCGAATTTAGGGCTCTTGATTTAATTATGTTTACGATTTTAATGCATTCATTCATCGTGTTCAAAAGTTCCTCCGGCAAATTCTTGACCATCAATGCTTCTCGATGTATGCAGCAGTGTGTAAATTGTAACGTCGGATTGTTTTGTTTTACACAAGAGACAAAACCCTTTTTACTACCCGTCATTGCCGCAGCGCCACCCGTGCAAACAGCAATGCAAATGCTCTATTGAATATTATATATTTTGAAGAAATCATCGGTTACTTGAAAAACTTCTTCACCGGTAGTTCGCTTTGGAACCTCCTTACAAAATAAATAATGTTCTTTAATAAAGTCCTCGTCAACAAAACGTACAATAGCTATCAGCTGTGCTTTATTTTTAATATCGGTTGTTTCGTCGATCTGAAGCGCGATTTTTTCAGCCAATAACAGTTTTCTAATCAGTGTTCCTAAAATATCGCTTGACATATCGTGAATACGTATTTTAACAGTATCGGCAGACAATGAAACTTTATTCACTTCCTTAACTTCGTTGGGCCCAAGCATAAGTCGAACAATTTCCATGCATGCTGGTTTAATAAGTGTTTCGCCGATAGTATGCGGTTTCTTCTGACGTGCAATAATTTTGCAACATAGTAGCTAGCTTCTAAGGCCTTTTCAGAAACTATAACGGTCGATTTCATAAATTTCTTCTGTTTTTTATTTTGTTCTAAGCCCCTCTTAAAATATTGTCTGTCTTCGTTGGCGTAGCTGGGATGGTTTGAATATAGATGGCGATTTAATTTACTGGGTACCATTGACTCGTTTGATAGCTGTTCGCCGCAAATAATGCACTGTGGCTTTGGAGCCGTTTCGTCACCACACCACGAGAATCCATATTTAATGTAGTCTTCGTCGTACTTTCTTTTCACTATCTTCTTTGGTTTTTTGTAACACTTGTGCTGGGTTCTTCATCATCTGTACGTGAAGACGGATCTTTTCCACGTAAAAATTTATCCATATTTAAAGGGGTATAAAACTAAATGTGTATCACACGAAGAACGCTAACCACAC
This sequence comes from Odontocerum albicorne, assembly GCA_949825065.1. Lineage (NCBI taxonomy): Eukaryota > Metazoa > Arthropoda > Insecta > Trichoptera > Odontoceridae > Odontocerum > Odontocerum albicorne. The sequence continues at coordinate 34,959,795 of OX463853.1, read as the reverse complement.
ACAATTCAGCAACACAATTAATTGTGATTATCGTTAATGGTAGAAGCTTGTTTATTCAACTTTGTGTTGTTAAAATAGTGACAGCTCTGCACACGACAGTAATGACGGACGAGTGAACGTGATGTAACGCGTGCAAATGCAGTATAACGCATGCGCATGAGTCTTCAGCGACGCGCATAAGGGTCATTTTTCTTTGTCTATGACTAATTTGGTGCGGCCATGGTGTGTACAAAACACACTACGCAGTTTTCAACAGTTGGCACCAGGCGCTGGGGGACCATTGAACAATTATTTAGTTATAATAATTATTCTATACTACATTTTGAAAAATAGACAATATTATGAAAAATAATTTGTCATTGTTTATTAAATACATAATGAAAAATTGTAAAATGTCAAATACATCGAATTTGACCGCGGCACACCTGTATCCGGCTCACGGCACACCGGTTGCGGAGCCCTGGTTTAGATTACGTTTTATTCAAAATATACTCCTAGTGAGTTATTTCAATACTGGAAGCGGTTGTAAAATTTTCTGAAGCACTTTTGAAATTCGTTTTTCGGAATTACCTTCAAAATCGAGTTTAAAGCCTTCTGGGTGTCTGAAATCGTGTCGAAACACTTTCCTTTCATCGCCAATTTTAGTTTCGGGAACAGCCAGAAGTTGCATAAAGCCAAATCATGCGACGGTGGGGTGATCGATACTTTTTTCGGCCAAGAAATTACGTACAATCTTGCTTTTGCGCGCCGGTGCATTGTTGTGCAAGAAAGGCCATGCCCCTTGTTCCCGGTATTCGGGTCGATTTCGAAGAATCCTGGCCCATAAACGATCCAAAACAACCAAGTATGTTACATCGGCGTTCACCATTTGACCTTCTGGCGTGAATTCCTAATGAATAATTCCCTTGGAATCAAAGAAAACGGTGAGCAAAGTTTTGATCCGGCTCTTCTGCATGTGCACTTTTTTCGGTATCGGAGATTGCGGACCCTTCCATTCTGAGCTTTGGCGTTTTGTAAGTGGCTCAAACTGAAAGCACCATGTTTCATTACTTGTTACAATGCTTGACATGAAGTTTGGATCCATATCAGCCACTCGTTTCATCTCTCTGTAGTGCTCCACTTTGCAAACGTTTTGATCATAAGTCAGTACAGACCTTTCGTCTGCTCAAATTTTCCATTAAAATGAGATGGACAGTGAATTTAGGAATTCTAATGAGCTCCTCGATGAGCCTAGAAGACGCACAACGATCACTTTATTGTGCGTCGACTAGCCTCATCGATTTTAAAAAAATTCAGCCACTTTTTGAACATTTTCTTCAATTCGAACTGTCCATGCCGTAGATCATTTTCAATGCTCTCTCTACCATCACGAAATCTTGGCTACCACTTAAAAACGTTTTTATGACTCATTGGTTCACTACCATAAACAGTTTTAATCATTTTAAAAGTTTCTGTGACATTTTTTACCAAATTTAAAACACAATTTTATGTTGACACATTGCTTCATTGTTACTTTTCCGACTGAGGCTTAGAAGGTACTCTCAATTGTTACGTCATTACGAATGAACCAGAGATGCCAGCCCTTTGAAACTTTCACGAAAGATAGTCGAAATGTCTCACCAGTTAACTAATTTATTCATCTACTGATGGCGCTGGTGGTTACGCGAAATGTATATAATTCAGGATACGAGACAAAACCATAAAAATAGTCAATATGAAAATAGATCAAGGTGCCACTAAATAAATAAAAATAGTGCATAAACAATAATCAACAATTAGATATATGTGCCCGACCGCTAGCATTAAAAGTAAACACTGGATCTAGCAATCAAGTCGTCGGCCGGAATTTCTGGATTTGCAGTTTTTTTCCAGATTTATTATTTGTTACCATTACCAATTTCACCAGTTTAATTTTCTGGTACGTTATTGTAACATATTTGTAGTCGTATGAAGAAAAAAAACATTTTAATAATATCTCAAAAAAAATTTCTGCTCCAGATATCCGAACCGGGTTAATGTGACCCCAGATAGTCAAAAGTCTATTGTTTCTAGTTTTCTGTACCTCACTCTTTCAGCACCCTTTTAAACGTGCACTCGGATTAAGAACTACTGGAGTAGACACGTCACTGGCGTTTTTTAACGAGTCGGCAGAAAGCGATAAACTCTTTTCAACTATGTTCAAGCGTTTTTCGGAACAATCGGGGATCGTACTGAAACTGCTCTAATCTAAAATGTATTTATTGTTTGCTTGTTATTATATTTTAAAATATAATGAATGTTTTCTATCATACTGATTCAATATTTATTGTACTTTATAGGATTAAAAATAAATTATAATTAAAGTTTTCCGTGATTGGTTGGTTGATGAAGTGTATTACACAATATAGTTCTGTCCTAATTTGACTAAATTATCTTGAGAGCGTTACAAATCTTATCGCTTAAGTTAATAGAGGTCCAACTGATGGCGAAAAACAATTCTAATTTCGAAGAATCTTCAATATGAGTGTTACATTTCACTTCACATTTCGGCATATGGAGCTAAAACTTAAAATTGGCAAATTTATTAGATAAAATACGATTTATTTTTAATTTTAAGTTCGATGTGGAAACCGATTGTTTGGTTTTATTGAAAACTTAACATAAATACTAATGAATTGAAAATTACCTTAATTTTTTTTTTTGGTTTAATAATGTCGAATTTTTGCAAATTCCATCCCTCTTTATTAAGGTCTAAGATTTTAGTTTCAAACTCATCTTGATCATCTATTAAGGTTATTTGACAATTTGATGTAGTTTCAGGATTTTTTGTATAGAGATATATATGAACACTTGAGTCATCCTCTATGTCTAACGAAGTCTCTTGAGTTAGACAAGAATATTTATTTGATTTGTCAGGAATTAATGCGTATCCATTGGAGTCATCAGGCGGCTCATAAGACTCATCATATGTTTTAGTTGAAAATTTAGCTTGAGCCGTGTTACATTTTTGAGTTAAGAATGAAATTGTTCCATCTTCAAACTGGTCATCATAACAACCATTTTGTTCAGCATACACAAAAAAAAACAAACTCGATATGAGAAAAATAGTAAAATTTTGAAAGAAACCCATTATTACACTAAATATTTCAACCAGCACAACATGTATTTTAAACTAACAAATATCAAACAGTTTATATACGTATTTAATGAAAATAAACACACTGCCTAATTAAACTATTTACACACTTATTTAGCCAAATACAAATTTTCTTTCTTTGTAACCACAAAGTTCTGAAATACGTTTATTAAAAAAAATGGTCGTTAAAATGTATAACAGTGGTAATTTTTCTATAACTTAAATGTACTTTATGTAATTTGCGTCCGTGTAGATCCGATACCGTTAACAACGTACGAGTATAACTAAGAGATAATATCTAAATCATAAACTTTTATATATTTTTTCCATATCAATTCATTTTCTCCATATCAATCTCTTATATTAATATTTAGATAAGGTGACCAGCAACGTCACGTTGTTCAATTACTACATTTGATATGTAAGCTTAATATAATATAATATTGTTACGTCATGCCCCTTTTGAGGTTATCTCAATGCATTTTATTTCCATGCACAACGCCTTTGTCAATATCCATATTTATTATTATAAATTCTTTTCAGAATCTCATGACTCGTAACCATTTCTTCTTTTAAATTTCTATCCTCTTCTACTCTTTCCACGGTCTACCTCTTCCTTGATCTCCATTGATGTCAAACTTATCGAGTATGATGGACTGCTTTTTATTGACAATTAATAATTATTATATTCTAATTAGAATTTTGAGACACACACATGCACGCCTATGCGAGTCACTCTGTTGTCCTGCTCGGACCTGCACTGCTGCCTGCTAGTGCCGCCCTTCTGGTTGGCCTGGAGCAGCATTGCCTCCCACTTAGAACCACCCTGTCGTTCCGCCTGGACCAGCATTTCCTCATGCTAGAGTTACCCTGACTGGGCCAGCATTGCCGTTAGCTAGAGCAACCCTGCCGTCTTGCCCATATTAGCATTGTCACCCACCTAGGGTCACTCTGTCATCCTGCCTAAACTAGCATTACCGCTTACTAGAACCGCCCTGCCGTCGCTGTCCTGTTTAGAGCAACCTTGCCGCTTAGCCTGAGCCACCCTGCCACTTTGTTGGAGCCACCCTGGCCTCCTGCTTGAACTGTCATTGCCGCCTTCTGAGAGCCGCCCTAGTGGCCTTCTCGAGTCAGCGCCTCTCACCTGCCTGGAAGGTTGCCATCACCTCGCGTGAACGTAATCTTTTATCGTGTCTTTCAGTGACAGGTGAATTCAGTAATAAAAGATAATGACTGTTGCGCAGAGACACTTACTCCTTACGTAAATTCTTATAATAATCAATACGTGATAGTTCAGTTTTACCATTGAAAAAAATTGTTTAATAATGTTTGTTGAGTTGTCATTGTCCCCTAAGCTCTTAAATACTCTCCATAATAGAAATTTAAAGGCCAAAGCCTGTACTCGTATATTGAGGGCTCTCCATATTCCGTAATAATATTGGTTTTCCTAAACTTTCTGTATAGTTCCAAATTATGGGCACAGATAGAAATCATCAAGGGATATAAAATAAAAGGCCTTTCAAAAGTAAATAAGTAAACTTATTTTGTAATTCTATTGTTTTTTCAGATATTCTTTGATGTCAATTTAAGTGTAACCAACATACATTTAAGTGTAACTAACATACATTTAAGTGTTACCTACATACATTTAAGTGTAACCAACATACATTTAACTGTAACCAACATACATTGTAATGTTGTTTATAGTTAAGGCATTAAAGTTGTGGAGGTTTAAAGACATTGTAATTTATTTTTATCAAACACTGTTTATTCCACTTTTTAGTGACGGTATAACCCTATCGGTTTCAAGGTTTTCGTTATACCGTTACAAAAAAGCGGAATAAACAGTGTTTGATAAAAATAAATTACAATATACATTTAAATGTTACGAACATAAATTTAAGTGTAACCAACATTCATTTAAGTGTAACTAACATACATTTAAGTGTTACTAACATACATTTAAGTGTAATCAACATACATTTAAGTGTTACGAACATAAATTTAAGTGTATCCAACATACATTTAAGTGTAACCAACATACATTTAATGATTTGTATAATATGAAAAACGAGATTTACGAGTATTTCATAATAAAATCACTTATCTATATAGAATGAGCTAAAAAATTTGATGACTTATAACTCTTATCTTCAAAATTTCTTATGTCAATGAATATTCCCTAATATTTTACCCTGGCCTTTATAAAACCCAGGCAAAGTTCCGCTAAGAGTGGATTTTTTTTAAACTCCATAATTTCAACACGAAGGGATAATTGGATTTTATTTCTAAGCAAAAAAAATATGACAATGACGATTAAAGTATATGTTACAAATCTAAATATAGACAAAGCCATGGTCTTCCAATCTATACGAATTGACTCTGATAATATAATATTTCTCCATAACGTACACATACTAGTGTGTAATGGCACTTTATAGATAAGATTAGGTACCTTTATTTAAGTGCTTCCCAATCTTTTCATACATCAGGCACACTAACCAAATTGTACCAACATGCGTCATCATTTGCTCTCTACTTCGGATGTTGGCGGTCATCTTCGCTATCTTAACTCCTACGTATGAGGCAGCAGCTTTGAACAAAAGTTTTATATTCAACGACGAAACCACTGCCGTAATATTTCCAATGCTCTAGGTCTGCATTATATTGTCCCCTGTTGAAAGATCTCACATTTTAATTTTGTTGACCCAATGTATCCATTATTTTTGTATCCATTTTACTCATGCTAACCTCATTGTGTCGCTGGTAATAAGTGTTTGCCACCAATCTTCATTGTGTCGCTGGTAATAAGTGTTTGTCTCATCAATTCTTTACTACAATAAAAATTTCTAGTAAATCAATTTAAAAAAATAAATATTCTACTATCTATGTCGCGCTGGAGGTGAATGCTCTGTAACACATGGACCGCACCAACCTTTCTATCATTCAAGAATGGAGATCACCGAAAGACTTTCGACAACAATCTTAACGTACTTTGTGCGTTTTACTAAAAATAATAATGATTTGAAGAAGCTGGTTATTACAGGGATATATGTCAGAACAAGAAGAAGGTGTCCTATGAGATGGATGGATCAAATGAAGGAGTTAACAGGATCACCTTTCCCTTCCGGTGTTAAAAAAATCACGCGTTCCGGTGTTGTGTATTCAATGCACATCAATACACATGTAAAAATAAGCGATTTAAAATCGGAAAAATAAGAATATTCATAGCAAATCGCTTAAATTTATTAAATTTGAAGTCAAAAGTGATAATAATTGAAATTTAATTGCCGAAAACATGAAAAAACATCGGCCGACGTTCATAAAACGGGCAAAGCGACCACGCCAAACGAAAGCCCGCGAGCTACTAATACGGGACTCGAAACTCTAGCACTGTGTACTATATGTTATACCTCGAAGGAATAAACATCTGCGAACTGAGATTCTATTCTTGCGTTCTCATATACCGAAGTAGAGTGAGAGTGAGACGTGAATAGCGTCGCTTCCTCACCCATGACGGTTTTTATAATGAATATACCTACGTCACACACTGGCACACGTTTGATTGTATAGGTGAATTTATTCCCGATTTTCACAACATATCTCTGATGTGGCCGATAAATGCTAATTATTATTAATATTATTTTTTTATTCTGGAGCATTAATGTCACAATATGGACTGCACTTCCTATACGGAGCTCATGCGTAAATGTATTACGGAGGAATACCGAAAATCTGAACCCAGTATTTATTATATTTATAGAGATATTAAAATTTTTAGAAGCAATGTGTACTAGTTACACATCACAGGGAAGGGAGGGTTAAGCGTTGCATTCAACATGATCCAAGACCGGCAAGAATGAAGGTGGTGCGCCGTGTTCAGACAGCAGAAGACAACGACGCCCAGCATTAAGTACACGGTGTAGAAGAATAAAAAATTCTATGTCTAGATTTCTAAAAATGAAGAAGAGTGTCATATAGAACTAAGTATATGTTCTACAGCTTTTTATGTAATTTCCTTATCTTTTATGTATACGATAATGAAAATGTTATCAGATTAATTAGCCGTTACTGTAGTTTACGTCCTCTCGGTGAGCGTCAATACGAAACATTATGGATAATTAATTTTATTATCCAAAAATCAGATCAAATTTATTCTGTGCCAATCAAATCTATGTTGTGCCGGTCAAAATTGAAAAAAAAATTATAGTTGTCTCATACATACTCGTACATACATAACATATCATGACACCGTTTCCATCTCGGGGTAGGCAGAGCGCCAGACTTTTCTATCGCGAAACACATCTTACGTCTCCTTTACGTCTATCCACATTCTCATAAAATTCCTACAATATCTCTTACTTTTTACATTTCCTTCTTTCAAAATATCATTCACATCATCCAATATGTTCTCAGTGAGATACAGGTTTACTGGGGACACGACAAATGAAAGGCAACCAACCCAGATCCATTAAAATTGTGTGTCCGAATTAAATTACCTGTTGTTGTTGTTCGTTCGCAAATTATGTATATTTCTTGACATGTGTAAAATAAATAAAAAAATAAATAAAAACAAATAAATAAAATAAAATATATTAAAATAATATAAAATAAAATAAAATAAAATAAAATAAAATAAAATAAAATAAAATAAAATAAAATAAAATAAAATAAAATAAAATAAAATAAAATAAAATAAAATAAAATAAAATAAAATAAAATAAAATAAAATAAAATAAAATAAAATAAAATAAAATAAAATAAAATAAAATAAAATAAAATAAAATAAAATAAAATAAAATAAAATAAAATAAAATAAAATAAAATAAAATAAAATAAAATAAAATAAAATAAAATAAAATAAAATAGAATAAAATAGAATAAAATAGAATCAATTGAATAAAATATAATAAAATAAAACAAAATAGAATTAAAGAGAATTAAATAGAATAAAATAGAATAAATGGAATAAAATAGAATAAAATAAAATAAAATGAAATAAAATGAAATAAAATAAAATAAAATAAAATAAAATAAAATAAAATAAAATAAAATAAAATAAAATAAAATCAAATCAAATATAAAAATAAAAAAAATAAAAAAAAAAAATAAAAAAAAATATAAAAAAATAAAAAAAAAAATTTGAAAAAATTTAAAAAAATTAAATTAAAAAAATGTTTTTTTTCTTTCTTCCTTTTACATGCCAAAATCAACTAAGAGTGTGATCTTCATCATCTTACTTAAAACAGCAGCCTTAAGGTTAATTTATAGCCTTACATTTTTCATCAAACAAGCAAACACATAAATATAGAACTGCAAGTAATCAGATTGAAATATATATACACGAGTATAGGTCTTCTATATGGACGAGTAAATGAATAATAATAAATAAATAAATATAGATTTATTTATAGCAACATTTGCCTCTTTTTCGTCTTTTCCACACTGGCGGCTTCCTTTTTATAAAGAGCTTGAATGATTCAATAATCGCCATAATCAGGTGTGGAAAAGATGAAAAAGAGACAAATGTGAGACAGGATGTGAGACAAGGCTGATCTCTCTCTCCAGTGCTTTTTAATGGGTATATCCAATGTGCTATAGACGAAGTAAGAGAAGAAATGTACCATAGAAGAGGCGTCAGAATTCACGGCCAAAAAGTGGATATGAAAAGATTTGCAGACGGCATTGCCCTGATCGCCGATAGCGAAGAAGAACTAAAGGAGACCTTGGAAATTATGGAGAATGTCCTAAATACCAAGTTCAACATAAAAATAAACAAAGACAAAACAAAAGTGATAACCGTAGGCAGAGATGAACACCAAATGAACATACTAATGTCAGGAGCTGCACTTAAGAACGCAAAAGGCCGTACACAAATGGCCTTACAAAAAGAGAGGTTGACAGCCGCATCCACCAAGCAAAACTCGCCTTTAATAAGAAATCAAAGATTTTCGAATCCAACAACATGGACCTAAATCTCCGCAAACAATTGGTCAAAACATATGTGTGGAGTATTTTGATGTATGGTTGCGAGACATGGTGCATAGGCGAAAGATATCGAAAAAGCTATGAGACCTTCGAGATGTGGACCTATAGAAGAATCCTAAGCATTTCCTGGAGAGACCACATTACGTGAGGCTCTTCGTTTTGTCCATGGATATCAACATGTTGTATTTTAGTGAACTTTGATGGAGTCTATATAACATCCTTTGGAGGCCATCATTGTACTTTGAAGTGTTTAAAGAATATGTTTAAAGAATATTATATATAATGCAAGAAAATAAAATGTTAGTGTTACAGGTTTACTATATGCATTGTTTAAATGATGTCACAAAAAGGATTTATTTATTTATAGATATGATAATATTAAAGAATGATGTCATATTTTGGTAATCCAAAGTAACGATTTTGTCATTATCTTTGTTAACATATCATACATGTTCACATCACACTGTAACAGAAGTTAGATACGGTCGATAAGGTACTAATTCTTAATTATTAGCGTTCAACCGAACTGATAAATCTGTTGAAATAAAACGACCTTTGTCAGATTGATTCCAATTGATATCTAGATTTTTTTTAAAGTTTGTATTCTGTTTCTTTAATTCAGGCTTGTTTCATAAAAAAATTTTTTTATTCAACATAAAAACTTGTATGAAAACTTTGTAGCCGATGATCGGCCCTGTGGGATTTTTCGCAATCCTCTCAGTGACATCTACAAGTTTGATCTGTCAACTTATCGATTTATTTGTCATCTGATTCCGTAATGAGATGTTTCACATTTTTCTCTCCATAGCCCTCTGTGTTACCCTGAGCTTATATATTATTTGATATGTGAAAGTCACTAGGAGAACATAGAGAAGGGGTCTCCACACTTTTTAGCCTAAGGGCCACACTGACCCTCCACTAAGTCCCAAGGGCCAAGACAAAAAATTGTTTTGTTTCAATCTGAATTAAACAAAAAATGTTTCACGAACATGCCAAACATTCAGTCAGCAAAATGAGACTCCATTTGCAGTAGATTTCGCTATTGAAGCTTTCGGTGCTTTAAAAATAAATTTTAAGTCTCGTTTTTCAGATTTTGGTGCAATTGCAAACGATATCAAGATTTTTCAAAATCCTTTTAACGCCGATACAGAAACCCTCGCCCCAGAACTTCAAATTAAAATGATTGATTTGCAGTGTAGCGATATTTTTAAAGAAAAATGTTTTTAGTCATCATTGCTGGAATTTTATAAGAGTCTTCCACTCACACAGTTTGATCAGTTGCATACATTTACTCGTGACTTATTTTCCGCTTTCGGCACTAATTATCTGTGTGAAAAAACATTATCTAAAATGAAATACAATATAAAAAAATATTTACAGATCCAACCTTACTGATGAGCATTTGAAGTCGCTGCCGGATAATTTCCACTAGTAAACTTGATCCACAACTGCAAACAATTGTCAGTGGAAAGTTACAGCTACATAAATCTCATTAATCATAATTATAATGTTTAATTTCATTATATGAATTACCTATGTATGTCACTTATTGTAAGTTTTTAGGATAAATCTCATATCATTAATTATAGTTAAAATGTTCAATTTCATTACGTATGTCAGTTATTGTGTTTCTTAATTGGTCGTTAAATAAAAACATCTGATTATTATTTTGTATGATTTACTTACATTGTAAATTTTACAATGTAATCAAAATAAACCATGACGGTCCGGATACCGGGCATATCGGTGGTGGTGCTCGCGGGCCGGTGTTGGCCCACGGGCCGTAGTTTGGAGACCCCTGACATAGAGCATAGATCAATAGGTCTTTCATAGTGCCCTAGAGAAGAGTTTGCTCTCTAAACGGCGCTATGAAAATTGTCATTTTATTATTATTATTATTATTATTATTATGTACATATTTTTTTTGTAGACTTCAAATCAAGATCAATTTATCAAATGATATCAACTTATCGAAGGCAAATTTGGTAGATATTTTCTTTCTCACGTACTTGTAGACATTATTTTTTATGTTGTTTTTAGCCAATAGGTTTAAAGATCTATGTATTTTAGCCAATAGGTTTAAAGATCAATGTATTTTAGCCAATATGTTTAAAGATCAATGTATTTTAGCCAATAGGTTTAAAGATCAATGTATTTTCCATTGCATTATTATTCTTGATTATGTCGGTTTATGTTAGTTGGTATACTAGAAATATTTTGTTCGTTGTTATGTTAGATAAATTCTTATTGTTTTATCAGTGATAAATAATAAACAGAGTGTTCATCTCTGTAGCCAAGTTGATAAGATGCATGTCTTCCAAAAATGGATTTCGGACCGATTATCATTGGTACCCAGATTTTTTTTGAAATGTTTAATAAATAAATATAGGTTTATTGACAGCAACATAGTATGTACAAAATATATTTAAATAACACTTCTAAAACACATAAATTGCAGATAATACATTAAATACAAAAGCTATCAAAAGGTCTAGGCTCATCTAATAACACCCCCTCGGCCAAGATACACCCCACCAATCTAGGGCGAACCCAGCCACGGGGACACCAGATGTTTTTCAGCCCACACCCTTGAACACGTAGAACAAGAAGATAAAAAAAAACACAGAAAATAAATATTAGGTCCTTACATATGAAATTGGCGTTTTGTTTGGGAGGAACATAAAGTTGATTTTTTTTTAATATAATATATTTATTTAATCAAAGTATGTACCATTGCTATCTTTGCACTTTTGCCATCTCATAGGTAGTTCATCGATCACTTTACTAAAAAAACCATTCGGACGGGAATCAATAAAATCTTTGAAGTCGGTTTGGACTGCCCCATCGGAGTTGAATTTTTTCCCTTGCATGAAGTTATCCAAATTTCGAAAAAAATAGTAATCTGTTGGGGCAAGGTCCGGAGAGTACGGTGGATGTCTTAGACATTCCAATTGAAGCTCTTCTAATTTGGTAGCCGTCTGTTGTGCAGTGTGTGGTCTGGCGTTATCATGAAGCAGCAGTGGCCTAGAGCGATTAACCTGCCTCGGTTGTTTAGCAGCTAGCTTTTCCATCATGGTTTGCAGTTGCTGACAATAGACATCTGCCGTAATCGTCTGGCCAGATTTAAGAAAGCTGTAGTGAACGACACCAGCACTAGTCCACCAAACGCTCACAAGTAACTTTTTTGGAGTCAATTTTCGCTTGGGGCATGGTTTGGCTGGTTCGGCAGGGTTCAGCCATTGCGATGAGCGCTTCCGATTATCATACAGGATCCACTTTTCATCACAGGTAATGATTCGATTCAAAATCCCTTCATTATTGTGCCGGTTGAGTAATGCAACGCAGCAGTCAACGCGCGTTTGTTGATTTGCTTCACTCAATTCGTGAGGTACCCACCTTTCAAGCTTTTTCACCTTCCCAATTTGCTTCAAGTAAATTAAAACAGTTTTATCACTAACACCGCAGCCTGCAGCTAACTCGGACGTGGTTTGCGATGGATCCGCTTCCACAATAGCCTTCAATTCTTAATTATCAACTTTGGTCTCCGGCCGTCCACGGGGCTTATTCCGCAGGTCGAAATTTCCAGAACGAAAACGTTGGAACCAAAAACGCACTGTGTTTTCTTTTGCGGCACCGTCGCCATACACATCATTAATCCTTCGAGCCGTTTCTGCAGCACTGGTGCCACGGTGGAACTCGTACTCGTAAATAACGCGATATTTCAAGTTTTCCATTTTGTAAACTGAGTGACGTAAAGAAAAAAAACAATTGAGGAAAAAACAAATGAATTTTAATTTTCGAAACACAAATACTTGAGTAAATAGCTGTATAAATTTTAATTTGGAATTCCTAACCAAAGAGAAGATATTTGAGATCAAAGTTGCCAGTACGGCAAAACGCCAATTTCATATGTAAGGACCTAATAGATGACAGAAAAAAAATACATTCAAGAGAGAAGACATTAAAAGGTCCGGGCTCATCCCACAAACATTCCCCCGGCCGAGATACACCCCAGCAATAAAGGCCGAGCCCGACCGCAAGGGCATCGGGGGACTTCCATCCCACACCCCCGCATATCTAGATTAAAGAATAAATAAAATAAAAACAAAATCGTATGGCAGAAAACAAAATAAAAAGTAAACCCACATGTAGTATACCACCTCAGGTTAACTGTCAGCAAGAACACTCAAAGCTTATTTTTACACATTTCTGGTTGATTAGAAGAGATTACCTTAAAGTAATAAACACACCAAATTATACAGTAAGTATTTATTTATTTATTACAATAAGTCATTAGAAATAGTTAAAATAATAGAATTTTGAGAGCATATACGTGTAAATATAAAATCAACTTGTCATAAAAAAATATAAACGTTCACATGAATCATGCGCAAAAATATTAGAAAACAGTATGTACATGTGTACTATCTACCATACATATGTGTATAATACAAACATGAAACAGGCCAAGACTAAGGAGATCCAAGGCCGTAACTAACAAAAAACACCTATGTATATAATAAAATACAAAACGAAATTTTCTCAACCTCCTTAAGTGTTTCGTTTCTCACTTTTATTTCACTTATATTCACTTAATATTCATACTAAGTCCATTTGATTTACAATTATCTTATTTATCATAAATTAAAAATTTATACGAATTCTGAGATTTTCTTTTTTTGTAATGCAAATTAGACTACGTTGTTACTTAACATAGTTAACAATACATGACGATATCGTTGGGTTTCTTGTACAAATCCGTAACTGAAAAATTCCAGATTTTTTTGAAATATTTATGAAAAAAAATCCAATAGATTCTCGATTATTCGGAATGGTAAGGAAAAAATATCCAGATAATTTAATGTCAATAAATACTTAAAATGATCCTACATACCCTCTTATTTAAAATGTTTTTTTTCCCTATGTTCACTTTTCGGCAAAGTAATTAGCAGATTTAATAACATTGGATAAGGGCTAATAGTCATTGAGGAATAAGCGAGGGATACCTGTATTTACATTACCATAATAAATAATATTTTTTGTTTAATATCACATTTGAATAATGATCATACAGTACCCGGCGGTAAGTAATACACATCGGGCTTAAGAAAGAGACTGTCGGCCATAATCGGCTAACTTCGGCTTTGTAGAGCGTTGTCTCTGCCCCTAGAACGCTTGACAACGACTGACAAATCGCGACGGAACATTTGTATGAATGACGCTCTTCAAAGCCGAAGTTAGCCGAGTATGGCCGACAGTCTCTTTCTTAAGCCCAATGTGTATTACTTACCGTCGTGTACTACACATACCATCACGCCATGTCCCTTTTGGAAATAAGACAATTTTCTACACCTTTCTATCCACACCCACAGTTTTTGCTTCGTTAACATTCATACATCTCGTCATAAGTTCTCTTTTGCTTGTCGTACTCCTAACATGTTTCTAAATTTTTTTTCGACTATCACAATAATGATAATAATAACACGTTGGTGATAATAACACGGTGAACAATGGTGATAATATTGTAAAACGGTGGAGAGTTATAAAATGGCACCTCGACTCGAAAACTCACCAAGGAATATATTATTTATAGTTAAAGCATTAACATTGTGAAGGTTTAAAGACATTACAATTTGTTTTTATCAAACACTATTTATTCTACTTAATAGAAGGCAACATTCTATCTTTAAGTTTGCACTTAAAGATAGAAAAAAAAATCACATTCAACTAGAGCCCACGGCTATGTTTTGTCTTATTTTAATAAAAATTGACCGAAGGCATATGTATTATATTTTTTTACCCCGAATACTAGACGAAAAAGTGGCTTTGTCATTCGAGGGGAGAAGCACAGCGGGCTCGATCCAGTAATATTCCACACGAAAGTCCAGCGCATTATGAAAATACAAAATTTGGTACAAAGTCAACGAAAATACAAAATTTATGAAATAGAATATTTTCAACAATTAATGAACCGCAATGCACACGTAATTTATGTTTATAACTTGACATGATGCGCCCACCCGCTTGCATAAAAAATAAACGCACACACACAAATAATAATTTTCGACTCCACCGATCAGAATTTATGGTCGATAAAGTAAATGCAATCGGTTTTATTATCTATTAACTAATTTCTCCAGTTGAATTTTCTAATACATAACATATTGTTTTATAAAGTCGAATGATTCTTTTTTATTTTCAATAACTATTATTACATTTTTCTACTAATTTGTGTCGGAAACCCAACGATATGTAAGTCCATGTTAAATTATTTTAGATACCCTTTTTTGCTGTTATCGCAATGACTTTTTCACCAGTTCTAGAAATTTCGTGTTGCATATGTAGTCTGGGCAAAGGTTTCCTTTCAATTCCTGACTCAGTGTCTGAATAAATAGACATTGAAACGCTATCTTCAATTAACACAGTTGAATCCTGATTTGGCTTTCTCAAAACGAAAATCGTAAGTATAAATGAATAAAACAAAGCAAACAAAGCAATAATAATCGCAATAATTGAAATTGTCTTCCAAATATCAATTTTTCCATATATATCTTCCATATTAGAATATGTCGTTGTTATTATCGACATATCAGTCGTTGTAGTTGTGCTTCCTGTAGTGGTAGATATTTTTTCTGTGGTTGTTGTTATTTCTTCTGTGGTTGTTGTTATTTCTTCTGTGGTTTTTGTTATTTCTTCTGTGGTTGTTGTTATTTCTTCTGTGGTTTTTGTTATTTCTGATGTGGTTGCTGTAATTTCTTCTGAAGTTGTGGTTATTTCTTTGGTGCTTGTTGTTATTTCTTCAGTTGTGGTTGGGGGTTGGTTTGTAGCACATCCAATTATGTCTGGTGGTAGAATACTAAACGATTCTATTGCAAATACTGCATCAGTTAATTCCCCGCATGACAACTGGATCTAAAAACAATTATATTATCGGTTAATAACATGAAACAAGACCAATACATATATTTTAAATATTTATTTAAAACTATGGAATAAAATATTTAAATTGTTACAGCGTGTGCCTTGAAGTAAATAAATAATAATGACAAAAAGCGGAAAAGAAAAATATCTGCTTCATAATAAGAGTTCATATTTTGATGAAAGGGTCAGAAAGAGTTACGAGTGAAAAATAGCAGTTATGTTAAATATAATGAGTTAGTAAAAAGAATAGGGGAATTTATGAAGAACTTCATAAGAAATTATGTGGTGTTAATAATAATAAAATATACAAGCACTATGGGGTGAAGACGTTATAGAGAACATAAAATAGAAGAAATCTTTTTTTATATTATTCACAAGAAAAAGTGAGTCAAAGAGAAATCTAACACTACCACGTATTTTAAAGTCTGTGAACAAAATACAAGAAAAACGATAATGACACTACTTGCAGATAACAATACTAAAATGAGAGAAGATGCTAATGGATTATTGAGAATGAGAATCAACATTTGAAACTCTTCTGAAAGGAATTAAGCAAAATTTTAAGGAAATAAATTAAAATACCAAAATGTAAGAATTTTTTATGTACTATTAATTAATTGCCTAATTAACCCGCACTTCGATAACTGCTAAAACCAAAAATACCACAAGCTGCGCTATCCCCTACAAGGTACTTGACCATTGATGTTACGATAGAGAGATACTTCCTGGCAGCTGGTCAAGAGCTGCGCTATTCCTCACAAGATATTTGACCATTGATGTTACGATAGAGAGATACCTCCTGGCAGCTGGTCAAGAACTGCGCTATTTATTCTTCACAAGGTATTTGACCATTGATGTTACGATAGAGATATACCTTCTGGCAGCTGGTCAAGAAATGCGCTATTCTTCACAAGGTTTTTGACCATTGATGTTACGATAGAGAGATACCTTCTGGCAGATGGTCAAGAACTGCGCTATTCCTCACAAGGTATTTGACCATTGATGTCACGATAGAGAGATACTTCCTGGCAGCTGGTCAAGAGCTGCGCTATTCCTCACAAGGTATTTGACCATTGATGTTACGATAGAGAGATACCTCCTGGCAGCTGGTCAAGAAATGCGCTATTCTTCACAAGGTATTTGACCATTGATGTTACGATAGAGAGATACCTCCTGGCAGCTGGTCAAGAAATGCGCTATTCCTCACAAGGTATTTGACCATTGATGTTACGATAGAGAGATACTTCCTGGCAGCTGGTCAAGAGCTGCGCTATTCCTCACAAGATATTTGACCATTGATGTTACGATAGAGAGATACCTCCTGGCAGCTGGTCAAGAAATGCGCTATTCTTCACAAGGTATTTGACCATTGATGTTACGATAGAGATATACCTTCTGGCAGCTGGTCAACAGCTGCGCTATTCCTCACAAGGTAAGGATGTTACGATAAGGAGATACTACCTGGCAGCTGCGCTATCCCCATAAATTACTTGACCTCTGATGTTACGATAGGGAGATTCGCAATGTCAGCCTGAAATCAAAAAATTTGGAGTGCCGGGCTGTGGACCTACCCAAATGACGACAGATGTTGGCACACCTACGTTCCTGATGTAACATATACAGTGATGATGATGATTCACCATAAGATATTGATTGTAATGATCATTTCTCTGTTTTCTTTCATACCTTTGGCTCTTACTAAGTGAAGATTTGTGCATACCTGGTTTCTATTATAGATAATTCTTTTAACATTTATAGAGTGTATGGTATATGTTATATAGACAAGACTTCTCTGACCTAGTTAGTAAGATACTTGTTTTTCAATTAGCAGGTACGTGTTTGATTTATGTTGGAATCCATTTTTTTAATAATGGATTCTATTCTAGTTTTCGCTTAATTCAGGTATCATTAATAACTTTTTGGTTAGTTAGAAGGGATTGCCATAAGTCAACCAGATTGCATTGTATAAAGCTAAAGAGTAAAACAATATGATTTTATTATTGTGTGTTCATTTAATTCATTATTTTCCAATCCCAAACCGAAATATGTCAATTTTGCATGCTTATGTTATTTTTTTAAATGATTTTGTAATATTTTATTTTTCTTTTGTTAAAACATAAATATTTTGTTACTTTTAAGTAGTGTATTTTATTTCGCAAATATAACCATTTTTAATTTTCTTTTGTGATTGTGAAACTATAAACAAATCCTTAAAATTTCCTGAAAAAATCGAACTACAATTATACAAGTGCTTCCTCGTATGTATCCTTAAAGACCGAGAACTATTGTGCTTCAAACGGTGGATTTTCATAAGTTACGGTATCTTGGTCACATAATGAGAGGCACACGATTTATTATAACACAACTTGAACAAAATAAACAGCGTACGAGGAAGAGGAACACGCCGCATATCTCGGCAAGAACTTGCGGGAATGGTTTGGGTGCATTCTACTGATTTCTTCAGGGATTCAGTGAAAAGGCAAAATATTACAATTTATGGTGGCCAACCTCCGATAGGAGAAGGTACCTTAAGAAAAACATATTGTCATATCATTGTATTCAATATTTACAAGTTATATAGGGACAGTGATAACATTTATGTTTTATAAATTCAATAAATTGTTTGAGTGAAGTTGATGGAAAATTAGCAGTCATTATAATGGATTCGATCACCGACGAGAGTAGAACTCAAAATTTATGAATAGATGATAAGTTTTTTTATATATTTTCCACTGAAGTTATCATATTGCAGTTTTTGAAAGTATTAACATTATATAAACCTTCCAATGCATGTAGTTGAACCTGGAGAGATTACTACTTTGTCCGAGTTTCTTCATAAAATATATTCAAAACCAACTGTGAAATAATAGACAATGACCCTTTCAATAATCGGGAATTAAACCCAAAACCTTCGGGCTGAAAGCAAGACTTCTACTAAACAGGTTACGGAAAACGAGCTATAAGTTTAATCGTTATAAGTATTTTTTATTTAAAACTTTACAGTCGAGTAGTATAAAAGTTGTTTTGCTCTTTCATCATTTACTTTTTTTTGTATATACTCGTATATAGTGTTAAGTGGAACTGCAACAGGCAGTAAAATACTTGATCGCTCACGTATGTGATGGGCTGGTTATATAAAAATATGCGAAAACTCTTAAAGTTATCCGACAGTGAAAAGCCTTTGACAGTGACCGTGGAGGGGCTTTAGAGAAATGTGTTTAATTGGCATTCGTTTTCCGTGGCTCCTAAACCAAAAGTAAAAGACTTATTCATTAATATACTACATTCCTATTTTATAAATTACCTTTGAAATCCTTTGTTTTAATTCATATTCTAACACTTTCCATGTTTGTTGATTGTCAATTGCAATTGGTATATTGTCTATAAAATTAGTACCGATGAATATCCAAATAGAACAACTTTGGCGAGTTTCTGCTGAAGTAAAATATTTTAGACTCAATACAGTCCCCTTTTCGATCAGCACATTTCCATCGTTGACTGAACAGCTTCCTCCCGATGTGTCTGGTGTTAAATAAAATCCGTTTGATCCTTCTGGTTCAAGAATCAATCCTGAGTCACTGTATTTTTTAACAATAAAAGGATATAAGCCCAAACAAGAGCTGGAAAAAAATCCATTTGATCCATCCTCGAAAACTTCTTCGAGACAATACTCTTGACTTGTAACAGTAAAAAAACACTGAGATACAAAAAACGCGGTGCTTAACACTTTGATATAAAACATTTTATTTTATTATTGAAGAAATTAAAAAAAAAATAATATAACACTTTTAAACAAATCTTTTACACTTTAGATAGTACTAGTATACCTTTAGATAGTACTAGTATATCTTTAGATATTACTAGTATATCTTAAAAATCAACAAGACTTTGAATTCACGTTAAAATCATCCACAATTTTAGTTGTTATTTGGTCTGCAAAAAAAACTCACACAGTGAAAACCGTTTTATATTTCCTTCTATGTTGGATTTTATGAGAAATTAGGGATATTTTCAAACGTTAATAATTGAAGTAGTTAATTTTTTTCAAATAACTGTTCGATTAATTTTACAAGTTAACTTTGTATGTTCATAGCTTGAAAATGAAGTTTTTAATCCACTTTTTTACCACATGTCAGATAATAGAATTATTCTGCCTTGATAGTTATTTTAAACTTTCAACAATTTTTTTTCTAAATTTAATTACTTTTAATGAAATTTTCACAGTTCGGATGTTTTTACATTTTTTTAAGGAAAAAAATCAAATAATTAATCAATGTTAACGTTTTTTATACGGTATATTTTTAATGTAACACACACTTTTGTTTTAATTTAATAAAACCTGTTTTGAATATTTTTTAGTTTAAATAAAAATGTATATATATCGACACGTGAACAATTTCAATGACTGTTATATAGTTTGTCTGATGAAATAAACTGATGACGACTTTTTTTGGTTTGAACGTAGTATATGTGAAGATTTATAGAACAATGAGGAAATATTTTTTTAAGTTACTTTAATAAATCATCTTAATTATCAGTCTATTATTATCAGTCAAGAGAAGATTAACAGGAAAATCTTCAAAAATTTAAGAGGAATAATTAAATGATAACCCTTTTATTAGGGTCACCATATTTCAAACTCATTCTTTGGTAAATAAAGATAATTATTTTATTATGTTAATTTTGTTAGTTTTATAATACTATCCGATATTATGATAATTTTGTTAGTTTTATAATACTGTCCGATATTATGATAAATTTATTAGTTTTATAATACTATCCGATATTATGATAAATTTGTTACAATAGTTTTATAATACTACCCGATATTATGATAATTTTGTTAGTTTTATAATACTATCCGATATTATGATAAATTTATTAGTTTTATAATACTATCCGATATTATGATAAATTTGTTACAATAGTTTTATAATACTACCCGATATTATGATAATTTTGTTAGTTTTATAATACTATCTGATATTATGATAATTGTGTAAGTTTTATAATACTATCCGATATTATGATAAATTTGTTACAATAGTTTTATAATACTATCCGATATTATGATAATTTTGTTATTTTTATAATACTCTCTGATATTATGATACATTTGTTAGTATTATAATAAAAGGAAAACCATTTCGACAATCGATCGGAGCGTGGTTGTTATTGCGACGGGATTTTGAGTACTTGGCCTTTCAGGATGAATGACGAGTGGAAAGGATTTGTGTGAGCTCGTGAGTGTGGGTTTCTTCTTGTTTTAATTTTGTTTTTTTTTTATAAATTTGTTATAATCTAGGTACTATTCAGACATCATTTAAAGAAAAACCGAGGTACATAATCCAGTGAATGGTAAATTACATTTTTATAAGAGATATCCTGGTTTTGAAGATTCAAAAGATGTGTGTCATTATAGAGAAATCTGGCGTTCTCCCCTCTTTGCCTACCCCGACAGGGAGACCGCATAATGAAATGTATAGGTATATATGTAAAAAAATACAAAAATGATTCATTCAATTTACAGTCAAACAAAATAAGTACTGTATGCCCAGGGCCTTTTGAGCCTTGGCCTGGAACTGGGGCATTAAACATATTTTCAGATATCATCCCACCTGAATTTATTTAATAACACTTGTGAACAACTTTTTATAAATAACAAAATAAAATACTCTTTACGTGATATTTTATTACAAAAGAGCGCTATAAATACGGTTTATTCATTGATTAATTTCCGTGTCCTGATAATCAAATATCAATCATGCCACGTGTTTTCAGTAGGAGGTAACAGAGAGCATCTTACCACTCGCATCATCATCAGGTCCAGCCTAGAGCATGTAATCCTGGTGTTTCTGCAATCCAGCAGGTGTTGTGAGACCTGTCTATTCGCAAAATCATAGTCAGTGCTATTTTCGAGCAAGAAACTCCATCTTTCCATATTCACCTTGCATCTAGTTTTATTAATTATCATTGGATTTATTTATCATCATGTTATTTTTCAAATGTTTTTATTATCTACAATTTATATTGTTTTAATACAAAGTCGAATCATAGAATACATATACATGAAAATTCATTAGGTAAGGTCTGTGATTAAGTGATCTCATTTTTTAATCACAAATTTTATATATCTGTCCTCAACACTCATCTGAAACAATCAAGATTTTTTTTTATATTATTAATAGTTAATGCATATTAAAACTATGGAGGTTTGAAAATCTTGTGAGACTCGTCTATACTCCCCTAATGATGAGTTGAAAATCTTGAAACCGATAGGTTTATACCGTTATTTAAAGTGTAATAAACAGTGCTTGACTAAAAAAATTACGAAATCATATTCATCAATTCCTTATCACACTCTCTACGTTCGCATCAGTCATTCACGAATATGTCAGGTGTATACTTAAATAGACAAAAAGCCTTCTCCCTCGTCGAACCCACCCGTTAAAAAATTACGAAATCATATCCATCAATTCCTTATCACACTCTCTACGTTCGCATTAGTCATTCACTAATATGTCAGGTGTATACTTACTATAAATAGACAAAAAGCCTTCTCCCTCGTCGAACCCACCCGTTAAAAAATTACGGAATCATATCCATCAATTCCTTATCACACGCTCTACGTTCGCATTAGTCATTCACTAATATGTCAGGTGTATACTTAAATAGACAAAAAGCCTTCTCCCTCGTCGAACCCACCCGTTAAAAAATCCCGTTGATAAATATGTTTTTACATTTTCAGACGCGGCAATATAAAATTACCACTCTCCGTTAGAATATGTTATAAATTCTTGACGCAAAAACTGGATTTTCCATCCCCCAAATGATATATGAAAGCGTAAGGTTGGAATCAAATTCGGTACGTGACCTTTCATTCTATAACTGCACTCGACCATTTAATTTATTTAATATTTAATTTCTTTATTCATTATTTCTAGAATTCTCTCCGAAGGTTTTGCTAGTTGTAAGGAAAGTGGTTTGACACCCCGGCATCCCGAGTCCTACTTTCAGGAACTGTTTCATTTGAACTATATGTACTTGTATAGCCCTTCGTTATCACTAACACTTGTAGTTAAGTTATAACTAATACTTTTATACCCCAGTTCGTATAAGTATTTGTTTGATTGTGGTTGTTACTATAGTTGTAATTTATTAAAAATTAAAGTAGAAATTATAGTGGTAACTAATACTTGTATACCCCAGAAATGAACATAAAATTACTTTAGTTAATATTGTAACTAATACTTGTATACCCCAGAAATGAACATAAAATTACATTAGTCAATGTTGTAACTAATACTTGTATACCCCAGAAATTAGCATATAATTGTATTAGTCAATATTATAACTTATACTTGTATACCCCAGAAATTAACATATAATTACATCAGTTAATATTGTAACTAATACTTGTATACCCCAGAAATTAACATATAATTACATTAGTTAATATTGTAACTAATACTTGTAAACCCCAGTAATTAACATATTATTACATTAGTTAATATTGTAACTAATACTTTATACCCCAGAAATTAACATATAATTACATTAGTTAATATTGTAACTAATACTTATATACCCCAGTAATTAACATATAATTACATTAGTTAATATTGTAACTAATACTTGTATACCCCAGAAATGAACATAAAATTTCATTAGTTAATGTTGTAACTAATACTGGTATATCCCAGAAATTAGCATTTAATTGTATTAGTTAATATTATAAATTATACTTGTAAACCCCAGAAATTAACATATAATTACATTAGTTTATATTGTAACTAATACTTGTATACCCCAGAAATTAACATAAAATTACATTAGTTAATATTGTAACTAATACTTGTATACCCTAGTAATTAACATATAATTACATTAGTTAATATTGTAACTAATACTTGTATACCCCAGAAATCAACATATAATTACATTAGTTAATATTGTAACTAATACTTGTATACCCCAGTAATTAACATATAATTACATTAGTTAATATTGTAACTAATACTTTATACCCCAGAAATTAACATATAATTACATTAGTTAATATTGTAACTAATACTTATATACCCCAGTAATTAACATATAATTACATTAGTTAATGTTGTAACTAATACTTGTATATCCCAGAAATTAGCATATAATTGTATTAGTTAATATTGTAAATAATACTTGTATACCCCAGTAATTAACATATAATTACATTAGTTAATATTGTAACTAATACTTTATACCCCAGTAATTAACATATAATTACATTAGTTAATATTGTAACTAATACTTGTATACCCCAGAAATGAACATAAAATTACATAAGTTAATGTTGTAACTAATACTTGTATATCCCAGAAATTAGCATATAATTGTATTAGTTAATATTATAACGAATACTTGTATACCCCAGAAATTCACATATAATTACATTAGTTTATATTGTAACTAATACTTGTATACCCCAGAAATTAACATATAATTACATTAGTTAATATTGTAACTAATACTTGTATACCCTAGTAATTAACATATAATTACATTAGTTAATATTGTAACTAATACTTTATATCCCAGAAATTAACATATAATTACATTAGTTAATATTGTAACTAATACTTGTATACCCCAGAAATGAACATAAAATTACATTAGTTAATGTTGTAACTAATACTGGTATATCCCAGAAATTAGCATTTAATTGTATTAGTTAATATTATAAATTATACTTGTAAACCCCAGAAATTAACATATAATTACATTAGTTTATATTGTAACTAATACTTGTATACCAAAGAAATTAACATAAAATTACATTAGTTAATATTGTAACTAATACTTGTATACCCTAGTAATTAACATATAATTACATTAGTTAATATTGTAACTAATACTTGTATACCCCAGAAATTAACATATAATTACATTAGTTAATATTGTAACTAAAACTTGTATACCCCAGAAATGAACATATAATTACATCAGTTAATATTGTAACTAATACTTGTATACCCCAGAAATTAACATATAATTACATCAGTTAATATTGTAACTAATACTTGTATACCCCAGAAATTAACATATAATTACATTAGTTAATATTGTAACTAATACTTGTATACCCCAGAAATTAACATATAATTACATTAGTTAATATTGTAAATAATACTTGTATACCCCAGTAATTAACATATAATTACATTAGTTAATATTGTAACTAATACTTTATACCCCAGTAATTAACATATAATTACATTAGTTAATATTGTAACTAATACTTGTATACCCCAGAAATGAACATAAAATTACATAAGTTAATGTTGTAACTTATACTTGTATATCCCAGAAATTAGCATATAATTGTATTAGTTAATATTATAACTGATACTTGTATACCCTAGAAATTAACATATAATTACATTAGTTTATATTGTAACTAATACTTCTATACCCCAGAAATTAACATATAATTACATTAGTTAATATTGTAACTAATACTTGTATACCCCAGTAATTAACATATAATTACATTAGTTAATATTGTAACTAATACTTTATACCCCAGAAATTAACATATAATTACATTAGTTAATATTGTAACTAATACTTGTATACCCCAGAAATGAACATAAAATTACTTTAGTTAATATTGTAACTAATACTTGTATACCCCAGAAATGAACATAAAATTACATTAGTTAATGTTGTAACTAATACTTGTATATCCCAGAAATTAGCATATAATTGTATTAGTTAATATTATAACTAATACTTGTATACTCCAGAAATTAACATATAATTACATTAGTTAATATTGTAACTAATACTTGTATACCCCAGAAATTAACATATAATTACATTAGTTAATATTGTAACTAATACTTGTATACCCCAGTAATTAACATATAATTACATTAGTTAATATTGTAACTAATACTTGTATACCCCAGAAATTAACATATAATTACATTAGCTAATATTGTAACTAATAATTGTATACCCCAGTAATTTAGGTTACTGATACTTGTATAGCCCTGTAATTAAAGTATAATTACACTAGGAAATAAGTAGTTACTAAAACTTTTACAACCCAGTAATTAAAGAAGTAATTGGTGATGCATGCATTGATAAGAATACATAGAGTGACAATGTATGAAAGAATATGGAATGAAGTGATTAGGAATGAAAGACTGCCGTGTTAAGTAAGATGAAGGAGAGCACGCTGAGATGATTTGAGCATGTGGAACGAATGAATGAAGAAATACTTATTATCTATCAGATGTATAGTTCAAATGTGAGTGGAAACCGTGTAAGAAGAAGACCAAGGAAAGTATGGTTGAGTCAAATGAATGATATTCTAAAAGAAGGAAACGTAGAAAGACAGAGAAAGTGTATAGATGTGGAAGAGGGGAAGGATGTGTGTCGAGATAGGAAAGTCTGGCACTCTGTTTTCTCTCCCTACGAGTTTGGGTATGTGAAATAAATTAATGAAAAATATTAATAAAACAAATATGCACCACAAATGTGCGTAGAAAATGTGATCAAGGAAGATGAAAGAAAGTGTGGATGTAATTAGGAAATGTTATTTTGAAAGAACGAAATTTAAAATGTCATAGAAATTGTAGGATACTATATGTATGAGATGATATACGGATAGAGGAGTCAAAAGATATGTATCGTGGTAAAATAGAGAGCACATATAATAACTATTATAGTAAAAATAAAAATATATAACACGAATATAAACAAATAATATTAAATATTGGTCAAATTCCAAAATTTCCAATTGTGTGGTTAACCGATAAATAATAACATACTCGTATATTACTTTTTTATTAAGATAAATGAAACACAATTTTTTTATGTTATTCGCTCATCTAAAAATTATCTTATTTCTTCGTAGAAAAACATTTCCGTAAAGATTGATGTTTTTTTTGTATCTTATAATCCGGTAATCTCTTGATTAGTGAGGAATTTTATAATTATTAGTCAGAATCAAAAGTTAGATAAACATTGTTAAGGAAGCAACTAGTGCAGATTCCATATTTGTCAATAGTTGTCATAAAATAAGAAAGATAACAACTAGCAATAAAGTCCATCATGGAGAGGTCCTTTAACCTTTCCTTCCCTGTGTTGGGTATCTTCTACACGTTGCTTCTAATAACCATCAATATCTCTATAAATACAATAAATACAAGGTTAAGATTTTAGGTATTCCTCCATAATATATTTACGCATTGATTTAAAAAATAATATTAATATTAAGCAGAATTTATCGGGTACTTTGTATGTGATTTGTAAACATCGGTAAAAAATTCTTCGACATTGGGTCTCGACGATAGGTGAGGAGTATGAGGGAAGCGCGACACTATATTCGCATCTCACTCTTGCATACTCCACTGAATTGCGAGGAGCTGAATTTTCTCAACGTCGCAAGCAAAGGCGTATGCGCCGGGGTATGCGACTGACGTTCCGCGCCACTAGTATCTTCTAGGCTTGCAAATAGGTTAGACGTACGCCCGTTCCGTGAGCGTTTTTTTTATGTTTTCAGCAAATAAATCTCAATTATTATAATTTTTAACTTCAATTATAATTAATTAAGGGGATTATCTATGAATGTTCTTATTTTTCCGATTTAAAATCGCTAATTTTTTATTGCGTACTCACTACCCAGCACCGGAGCACGCGTATTATTTTTATCACCGTAAGGGAAGGGTTAAATTAAGAACAATACAAAGCTCAAATTTAAAGAGATAAAATTATTGTCTGAAGCATGAAAATAACACGATCGATTATTTGTTTATCACAGTTCGTTTGGAAGAGCCCTTGAAATATAATATTATGTTAAATATCAGCGAATCCCTATCTAGATGACATATGAGGTTCAAAAGTGGCGAATTGATGTAGTTTTGGAGACGGATATTCCATATTCCAAGGGTCGGCAAACTTTTTTGGCTGCGGGTCAAAATCAACCACAATGTGAATATTAAAGGGACGTTTGGGTCAGTGATATTTTCATTTTAAAACAGTCTTTTAGTGAATAATAAGATACATTTTATTAAGAAAATAATCACAATACGCTTTTAACCTGTTCACCGCGTTAAAAATCAAATTCCACGAATCCTGTGCGCGGCACAATTTCAGCGTTTTTTAATTTCTAAGTTTAAACACATATTTTGTTTAGAACCACTGATATTTGATTACAACACCAAGTAAACATGACACTTAAGTAATTTTCTGATAATAAATAATAGTCATTACTCTTAAGGAGACTCATTAAATAAAGGAGATAAACTTAACATTACGTAAAATAAACAAAGGAATGCTACGATCAAATCAATGCTTCATGACACTCACCCAATCAAATGCATATATCACTAGTAATGTTTATTTACGTAAGAGAGACTTAGTAATGTGTATTTACGTAAGAGAGACTCATCGCAGGACTCGATCCGCGCGACAGGTCGTTAATGCTGGAAATATTGAGAAACCAAAAAAATTCGGCGCTCTGTTTATTCAACAATATCTCATAAACTAATATATTATTTGACAAGGTTTTCAGAGATGTCGCTAGAATAAAGATTATTTTAAATTTTAGTTCAATTTTTATTCCGGTTTTGTGTCATTTTTTTTAAGTATTTGTGATTTGAAACTTGGATTGTCGTCAGATCACAGGCGTTTGTGCTCCCCGCGGGGAACACGTTAAAGTTTAATTATTATTATAAAAACTAATTAAATTCTAATTATTATAAAAACAAACATAGTTGAATGAACTTTATTTATAAACGTTCTCTTCGATATTAATGACTCCCCTGATGCTGAACTTGTGACGTCAATTTAGTCAAGTCTGGTGTGGTGTATAGTCAGTCGTTTTAAGACGAATACAAGCATCTGAATTTTCGGTAGTTAACCTGCTCATCTTCTTGCTTAAAATAAATTTTATTTGTGAAAATATTTGCTCACATTTATAAGTTGAACCGAATGTGGACTTTTTTTCGGAACTAAAGTGGGTCACTTGAAATTAGTAAAAGGGTCAAACGGTGACCCGCGGGTCATAGGCTGCCGACCCCTGCCATATTCAATGGACCGCAAGGCGCACCAACGACTCTTTCATTAAAAAAAATGGAGATTACCGAAAGACTTTCAATCAGGGTTGTGGAGTCGGATGAAAATTTACCGACTCCGACTTCGGATTTATTTTATACTCCGACTCCAACTCTTGACTCTGACTTCAATTTTTATTTTATTTTATAATTTACTGCGTCTACCTAATGTATTTATATTTACTTATTAATAATGGATACAGGTATAAATCAAAAATTAATTATATTCGTACACAAATGAAACAATTTAATAAAAAAATATATAAACAATACGCATTAAGCAATATCTTCACACAAAAATAATATCAAAAATATATATTAATATTTACAAAAAGAA
Organism: Odontocerum albicorne; assembly: GCA_949825065.1. Taxonomy (NCBI): domain Eukaryota; kingdom Metazoa; phylum Arthropoda; class Insecta; order Trichoptera; family Odontoceridae; genus Odontocerum; species Odontocerum albicorne. The sequence goes on along the minus strand of OX463853.1, from coordinate 34,930,328 downwards.
TTAAATAAAACTTTTATAATAATTAGAAAAACAACACAGGTAGGTATTAAAAAAAATAAGAAAACACTTAAAAAATAAAAAGGTTGCTTCATTTGTTTTCATACGTTAACTAAATCTTATTTTTATTGTTTATTATTTTTTTTATTCAATATTGAATAGAACACAAGATTTTTGAGAACGCCCGAATGCGGCGGCATCTTCCGAAGTAATGAACGAATATCGTATGCTGATATAATACACTAACAATATTTAGGCATGGACACGCCGCGCGTGTTTTGAGCATGAATCAGATGTTCACATGGACACGCCAGGCGTGTTCTCAGCATTGGATGAGTTAAAGAAAATGTTAAAATAATTAAACGGAGTCGGAGTCAGTCGATTTTTTCCGACTCCGACTCCACCTAAAATGTTCCGACTCCACGACTCCAACTCCAACTCCGACTCCGACTACACAGCCTTGCTTTCAACAACATACATATAAAGAATCTGAACGTGCTGGAAAAAAATATGCAAGTCTGTAGAAGTTGGTGATCTTAAAAAGGAGGACTGTCTTTTATTTATTTATTTAAGATATATAACATATGACACTTAAGTGTTCTTTTACCAACCACAGTAGCATTTAAGAAACAAAATATAAAATATTGAATAAATAATAATAATACAGTGAAACCCCGTTTTTACGTGCCCGGAATTCACGTTTTCCCGCTATTTGCGTTCAATTTTTCCAATCCCGTTTTATTTTAGTACATTTAGTAGCCGCTTTTACGTTTTTATTTCCCGCAATTTACGTTTGAAATTTTTAAAATGCAAATCAATTTGGAAACACATTTAATTAAATGCGCGACGATTTCAAATATTTTAAATGAATATTAAGAAGCAGAACTAGTGATTTATAACTTGTTTGGAGTTTCGGTCCGATGGTAGGACACCTTACTCCTTCATCGGATAAGTTCTGACTGTTTTGATATTTTGGAAATTTTGGATCTTTTTAGGAGTCGGGAAAGGATAGGTTTGTGGTAAATGTTTTGATTTTATGAATGATTATGAGAAATTATAAAACGATTAAATACATAAATAAATGTGATAGTATATACATAATATTACATAAGAATATACATTTAGTTGTGTCGTCACACACGGTAATATATTGAATGGGTGAAAAATAATGGTTATGAATAAAATATAGTACGAAAGTGAATATAGTATGTAAATATATATAGGTAATTAAGTGGATAAGGAGACGTGTGTGACTTATATAAATATATTAAAAATGTAAAAAATGTTTATTGAAGGTGGTAAATGCGGTTGCCTAAGGGGGTAAACTGTCTTGCGGAGGAGCTGTCGATGAAGGGGTGTCCAGAGTGACGATCGGTGGGTCATTTGGAGGGGTGATTACGGTTAAGGAGTGGGGGTTCGGAGGGGCGTTTCGTAATATTGATTTCGGGCGAGTGTGTCTGAATCTGGTGTTGGCGCTGTAGTTATCTAAGGATTTTATGATTGGGTTGGGATGACAGGATACAGAGCTGTAAAACCTCTCGGCCAGAGCGCGCATATGTTCGGGGATGGTATGTAGTTTGATATCCGCGTGGAGTCTAGAGTTACGTACTATGTAGGGTGCTTTTAAGATTATGCGGAGGGCTTTGTTTTGAATGACTTGAATGTGATGTAGAGTTGATTTCTTCGCGTGGCCCCAGACCGGAAGGGCGTAAGTCAGTTGAGGTCTGATGATCGCTTTATAGAGATGGAGTTTAGTGCGCGGGCTCAGTTTGCTGTGTTTGCAGATCAAGGGATATAATGATTTGAGTGTTCCGTGAGCTTTTGATTTTATATTATGGGCGTGTTTGTACCACGAGAGTTTACTATCCAAGGTGAGGCCTAAGTATTTCACGTGTTTCGTCCATGGGACGCTCTGGCCGAAGAGTTTGAGAGTTCTGACGGGTTCGATATATCTGCGTGAGAAGCGGACAGCAGTGCTTTTGGTAGGATTAATTTTGATCTTCCATTTGGTGCACCAGCGCTCCAAAATGGGAATGAAGTCTTGCAGTCTATCGTGGGAATCGGACTCATATTTCGATGAAGAGAGGAAGGCTGTGTCGTCAGCGTATTGCGCGGTGATACAATGTGTGCGTGAAAATTGAGGCATATCGCTCGTGTATATGTTATACAGGATAGGGGACAGCAGTGCACCTTGGGGTACTCCTGCCAGAATGGGGCGTGGGGATGAGTTTATGCCGTCTATTTTGACGGAGAAGGAGCGATTTTCGAGGAATGATGCGATGATTTGCACTAGTCTGAGGGGAATACCTGACTTGTGCAGTTTGAATATGAGTCCGTTATGCCAGACTGTGTCGAAGGCTTTCGCCACGTCTAGTGAAAGGAGGGTCGTGAGGCCTTTGGCTCTGAAGGATTTGATTATGTGTTCTACAACGCGAAGAAGCTGATGGCTGGTAGAGTGTAATGGCCTAAATCCGTGTTGCGAATCTGGGATGATGTTGCGTGAGTAAGTTTCGGTGGAGAGACGTTCGAGGATTAATTTCTCGAGCACTTTACCTAGAGTCGGGAGCAGGCTGATCGGTCTGTGATTTTCGGGGATAATGTGGCTTTTACCCGGTTTGGGGAACATGATGACGTCGGCGTTTTTGAAAGGGGTCGGAAAGAATTTATGTCGAAGGCAGGCATTGTAGATGGCAGTAAGGGCGTAAATGGCTTTTTTCGGGAGTTTTTTCAAGGTGAGATTATTGATTTTATCGGGGCCGGGTGCTTTTTTATTAATGAGATTTTTAATGATAGATTGTATTTCTATCGGTGAGAAGAAGTCTGTGGTGGGGGGGGTTTGCTCATTTAATATGTCGACGACTGCATTGTCGACCATTATTGAGTGAGAGGGGTCAGACAGGTCTGCATTAGGCGAGAATATGTTTGCTAGAGAGTCAGCAAAGGTCTCTGCGCGGTCGCGAGCAGAGAAAACGGGGCCATTTGGTCCTTGAAGAGAGCTGGGTCGGGAGGGCGTATTTCTAAGGCAGCGCGTTAATTTCCATTTGAGTCCATCATTATATTCGAGGGACTCGACGAAGTCTGACCATTTGTCATTGCGGAGTTGCTGTAGGAGGTGTTTGATTTTTTTGACTAGTCTGTTGTAGTCGGTCTTATAAGAGGGGACAGCTGTGTTTTGCCACAGTTTTCTGGCTTTGTTTTTTTCCATAATCAGTATTTTGATATGTGAAGGAAGGGGAAGTTCGGGTTTATCGGCTGGTCTCTCTTTTGAAGAGGATGTGAGAGCGGATTTGATGGTGGCTGTGAAGTCATTTATAGCGGCGTCTATGGAGTTCGTGTCGGGGAAAGTTGTCGGTATTTTGATGCTGCTGTCAACGTTAATAGCGAAATCGCTCCACGAGGTGATGTGTCGCGGAGGGGCTGATGGCGAGAAGGGTGGGAAGCCATCCGTCAGTAGAAGTAATACCGGGTAGTGATCGGATTGAAGTTGGTGAACAGTCGTGAGATCTGTTTGATAGGGAATGTCGTTATGGACTATGATGTCGATGACATCAGGGCGATGATTGTCTCTTAGTGGATAGATGGTGGGAGACGTGGGTCCTTCCACGAAGTATCTTTTGCGGGAGGAAATTTCATCGAGTATTCTGCCGTGAGTGTTGGGAGTGCGGCTGTGCCAGAAGTGGTGTTTAGCATTTAGATCTCCCGCCATGATGGTGGGGATATTGTCTGCGAGGAATGAGTCAAGTTCAGACTCGACAAGTGGGGAGGTAGGTGGAAGATAAGTCGCGCAAAGTTTAAGGGGGCCGTGATTGGCGGTGTTCACCACTACGCATGTGGATTCTATGTTAACGGTGGAAGGGGAGGGGATGTGGCAGTGGTCTATTGTGCTTTTGATGAGAGTTGCGGTGCCGCCTTTTCTGCCGATGAGGCGGTCGTCTCTGTAGCAGTAGTAGTTACGGATGCTGTAACGGTAGCTCGGTTTGAGATGCGTTTCCGTTATCAGCAACACGTCCAGGTTGTGCTCGAGGAGGAAATCCTCGACCTCGTGTTTGTGTGTTCTGAGGGAACCGTTTGCGTTCCAGAACGCGGCGGATATGTGTGATGGTTTATAGGTGCGAGCCATGTTCTTGGATGTAGTTGAGGAGATTCATGGCTTCGGTGATGGCTGATTTTAAATTGTTCAGAATGAGATCGCGATTTGGGGGGGGGGCGACGGGCGAAGTGTAATTTTGAGGTGTAGATGACGATAATAGGGGGCGGCGAGTTGCGATGTTCGCATATGACGCGAAGGAAGTGACCGGTTTCGATGCACTCTGGGGGGCGTTGGGGAATCGCCGTGTGGCGTTGTTTGCCGAGGGGGCGTTCGAAAGGGGGCGTTCGGGGGCGTTGATAGAGGGGCGTTGGTAGATGCCATCCATGAGGGGGCGTAAGGGCTGCGGGGTCTGGAAGTGGTGTTGGGGAGCGATTGAAGGGAGGTTGCTCTTAGGGAAGCGTGGGCAGCCTCTGAAGTTGGCCGTGTGTGGGCCTCCGCAGTTACAGCAGGTGGCGGGAGTGTCCGCGGACTTCCTGCATTCGGATGTGTGATGGGTTCTACCGCATTTCACACAGTTGGCTGGGGCGTGGCAGTTGCCGGCGGAATGGGCGAACTGTTGGCATCGATGACACTGGCCCATGCCTTTGCGCTTGTTCAGCTCCTCCACTGTGACTCGAATATCGAGTACACCGTGGAGTTCGGTGAAGATGCGCTTTGCGGCAGAGTCCCGTGTCATCTTCACGATGACCATGGGGAGTTCCACTCGATTACGGTTTTTCATGCGGTACACGTTCTGTACCGGGTAATCGAGGGATTTGAGCTCTGTCATTATGTCCTCGACGCTGATAGGGGTCGGTAGGCCACGAATGACGGCTAACAGGGGCTTCTCGTTCTCCAGGTGGAAGGAGTGGTATGGGATGGCGAGAGAGTCGGTGATGTGGACGAGGGAGCGGTAAGCCTCGACGGTTTCAGTGGAGATTTTTAAATCTCCGTTGGGCTGAACCTTCGAGGAGAAGTTGATGTTTTGGGACCTGAGTTTGGCTCTCAGGTCTCCGTATTTGTCGGAATTGTGAAGAACGATGGGGGGGATGCGGTCTTTTTTGACCGGAAGTAGAGGTCGTACGACTGTAATTGAAGGTGGGGCGGGAGCAGCGGGAAGAGGAGGGCTGAGTGGGCCTCTCATCCTTTTGTTTGTTTGGGTCGCGGTGGCATCATCTGGTTTCGGGTTAGACTGGGGACGAACGAGGGGGGGGCTTACTTGAGATTGGAGAGCCCTTTTTCGATTTTTGGCAAAAGATTGCCACTCCATATCTGGAGTATCAGGGATGGTGATTGTTGGTGGGGGATCCATAGTGACAGAGGAGCGCGGCGGTGTTGGGAGTGAGACAGTTGGCGAGACAGTGGGTGAAACTGGTGAGGGGTTTATGGCCGAGATCGAGGCCTCACCTTTTTTGACGAGCTCGCGAAGAAGTTTCATTAACTTCATCGTAACTCTTTTGGATGTGTTCTCCATATTGAAGAGCTCGATGGCTTCCTCGAAAGTGGAGATGGTTAAATCAGGGGATGTTGAGCGGACCGGAGACATAGCGGGCGATGGTGTAGGCGAGGCCACAGGGACGAAAGCGGGTGTTACTGGTGAAGTTTTTCTGACGATGATACGTGGGGTTGTGATGTAGAAGTCCGACTTGGCGGACTTGACGGGCTTGATGGGCTTGATGGGCTTGACGGTCTTCATGGTTGTTTAGGCGGAAAAACCAGTAAAAGAAGAATAACGGTAGAAGTAAATGTAAATGTATAAGTGGCTGTGGAGAAAGTATAGGTTAGTTATAATAATAATAAGAGAGATGAACAAATAGATAAATGATAGATAAGGTTATGAAGGGTGATGTGAATGAATGAATGAAGTATGGGATGAAGATAGGATGGGAAGAGTTGCCGACCTTATTCAGATTTGCAACTCCGCCCGAGGAGTGGAAAGGAGTGAGAAGGACAGAACAGTCAGTAGCTTACTTGACGAAGAAGAAGACGACTGGCATGGACCGGAACTCGAAATAAATTATTTCACTTGTAACTTTTTTGGAGGCCTGCTCCTTAAACAACGCGAACAAAGTTAAACACTGGTGGCCGTGACGAGGAAATTGTTCATGCGCAAGCGCGGTTGATGACGTCACTTGGTGTGACGAGCGTGGGCGAAATGCGAAGCTTCGGTGAAGATGACACTGATTGCGACTGCGCGCGAGCACTATGTTCGGTGACAAACGGGCGTAGGCGACACTGCGAGCGCACAATTGGCGGGACGCGGGCTGATACGGTTGTATCTATCTATCGGAACGAACTGTGGAGAGAGCGCGTATGTTTGCGGGTAAAGGCGACTGCTCCAGAGCAGGTCCGTGACTGGAATAAGAAGCAGAAATATGTTGTTTCTATTTATAGACACGTGTGCACCTGTAGCGCTTATGGTCAAGGTTACACGAGTCGTGTAATACGATGCAATTGGTGGAAAATTTTGCGAATTAGAGGCAGGCAGACTGTATATGTATTTGGTCAATCTATGCTTGTGTTTTAAACGTGTCGGTCGTGTACATACAATTTCAATTGTCAATTGTCGTGTGTCAATTTACATTTTTTTCATTTCTTTTAATTTTTCGTTGAATCCCTTTAAATAATGTCTCAGCAAAGAAAAATATTATCGATTACAACTTTGGCTACGATAATAAAAAATTGCGAATCGATTGAAAAAAGTTTTTCGATTTGCGTGATTATCTAAATAAAAAATAATCTTCAATTTAACATTTTTTTTCTAGCCCCGATCTACGTTTTCCCTCCAATTACGTTTTTTTTGTCAGTCTCTTCAAAAACGTAAAAATGGGGTGGGTTTCACTGTACAAACAAATAAAATACAAAATTTATTAAATTACAAAAAGAAAAGAAAAAAAGTACAAAATTTAAATGGAATTGTCTGAATCTCATTCGAAACTTGTGATTATGAAAATACAACATTAAACTCAACATCTGTTAACATTAAGTTAAATAAACATTAAACTCAACATTGTTGAGGTGATCTGGAGAGAAGTTTTGTATTTTTCGAATAGATGTCGTTGGGATAACATGTACTTTGTAAACTTAACGTAAATAAAATACAAACAAAACGAAAAAGAGATCAGAAAAAAACATTATAAATTACATATAATCACGCCATTTCCCTATCGGGGTAGACAGAGAGGATGGAGCATCAGACTTTCATATCTATACACACATCCTTCACCTCTTCTACATCCATACACTTTATATAACTGCTACGATTTTTCTGACGTTTAACAGTTCCTTTTTTTCCAAGTATCATTCCCGTGATCCAGCCATACTTTGTAGGTATTTATTCCTCTCCAAAGCTTTCCACACGCATTGCACTGTATATTTATTTTCGTTAGTTTTTCTTCCCTACCGGTTTCAAGGCTTTAACCTCATCATCAGGGGAGCACAAACAAGACTGAATTATATTCGAACTGGTACCGACATGCGCGCTTCTAATAGTAAACATTCGGGTTGGAGACGGTGGGTGGAGGGAGGGAGGAGACAACCTCAGCGAGCAGCAGCGAGATTCTTGGAATACAAGTATACGTGTTTGAAAAAACAAATTACGATATCTATTATTCTATTATTTACGGTAATACTTTAGTGTACTTTTCTGAATATTGTTTACCCAAAAGGCATGAACAGATTTTTCATGTCATTTTGAAGGTGGAAGAAATTAAGTTATGTTTTTCAGTTTTCAAGACTTCATTCTTTTGGTCCAACCATATTTTTATATTTAAGTCATTTACTAAGATTAAATATAGAATAATGAAGGAATAATTAGGATAAAAAATAATAAAATCAACAAAAGTACATGAATATAAATTGTAAAAAAAATGGAGAAATAAATTGTAAAAAAATGGAGAAATAAATAGTAAAACAAATTACGATATCTATTATTCTATTATTAAAGGTAATACTTTAGTGTACTTTTTCCGAATATTGTTTACCCAAAAGGCATGAACAGATTTTTATGTCATTTTAAATGTGGAAGAAATTAAGTTGTGTTTTTCAGTTTTCGACGCTTTTGTAGCACCGCAAAGAAAAAAATATGATATATGTATGTACAGTGTATGGTACCGATGCAGTAAGCGATCGTGTGTATAAAATGTAGTTTAAATAAATCCGTAATAATGAAACGATACTCGAAGACGGTGTTCGTTCTGAAAGACCGATAAGCACTAATGATGACTAAATCAAAGTTTTCATCAGCAATATCCAATATTCTATAACACGAGAGATTGCTGAGGTATAGAAAAAAACAAAAAACAACCGTCCACGAGCATTTGGGTCAACAAGTGTTTAAATTAAACATTAATACACTAAGTTACATTCCCTACAATAAATTATTTTTCTTTATTATGCCTTGTCAAACGAATGTCTCCGAACGAATCCAATATTGTTAGGATAAGGGTATATTCTTAAAGTTCATAAGATTTATACATTTAAGTAAATCATATGCCATTTTTAAATCATCCCTAGAGAGTCATTCGATGGATCTCAAAATATTGTTGTTCAAATATTCCGTTCCCTGTTAATCTCTCCATGCTCTATGATCGTCTATTTTTCCTCAACCAAGATAATAAATCCTTCAAGTCTACAGGACAGCGAATGTAGAAAATGTTGACACATTGTCTTGATATCTATCTACAGGACAGCGAATGTAGAAAATGTTGACACATTGTCTTGATATCTATCTACAGGACAGCGAATGTAGAAAATGTTGACACATTGTCTTGATATCTATCTACAGGACAGCGAATGTAGAAAATGTTGACACATTGTCTTGATATCTATCTACAGGACAGCGAATGTAGAAAATGTTGACACATTGTCTTGATATCTATCTACAGGACAGCGAATGTAGAAAATGTTGACACATTGTCTTGATATCTATCTACAGGACAGCGAATGTAGAAAATGTTGACACATTGTCTTGATATCTATCTACAGGACAGCGAATGTAGAAAATGTTGACACATTGTCTTGATATCTATCTACAGGACAGCGAATGTAGAAAATGTTGACACATTGTCTTGATATCTAACTACAGGACAGCGAATGTAGCAAATGTTGACACATTGTCTTCCCAAATTGGGGGTCGCGGCCCCCCAGGGGGCCGCGACCCCCAATTTGGGAAGTACTGCTTTATACAACTGAATTTTAATACAATACAACTCATCATGCGTTACTGCGTGGCTATTTATTGTGAGCATTTACATGCAAAGTTAGAAAAACAAAATTAAGTATATATAATATATACATACATCATCACGCCATTTTAATATCAGGGTAGCCATAGAGGAGAGAGCACCAGACTTTCCAATCGTGACACACAACTGTCACCTCTTTGGCATCAATGCACCTTCTCATACCACTTTTATGATTTATCTTATTTTTTACCGTTTCTTCATTCAAAATACCAGCACTTGATTCAACTATATTTTCCTTGGTCTTCCTCTACCACGCCTTTACTCAAATTTGCAATGTATATTTATTTTATTAGTCATTGTTTATTCATTAATTATTCATGCCTAAACCATTGTTCACATTGACTCCTTGTCCCTTCGTTACATATTCTGTTATATGTGTATATTGTATCCAATGTATTCTTATCAGTCTATTTCTACAGCATTTATTTGACTCATTTTAGTATCTTCCATACCCACGTTTTACTCTCATATTTGTACATCAAAGTTGTTACTATTGTTGTGAACATTCATCTTAACGGATCTCGAAACTATCCATTTTGAGTATATAGGAGTATATTTAAGTATTCCATTAACTTTATTTTCTATCGTTACACGCCGTTCCTTTACTCCCTCGTAACTCGTCCATCATCACAGAAAAAATACCTCTTTATCCTGTTGTCTTCTTATAGGGTGTAGTTAACTACTTAGCTATAGGTCATACAGAGAAGATCTGTTCACTTTTTTTGTTCGCTTAGGGGTAATCTTGTATAAACCTCTCGGTCTTGAATAGCCTTAGTTTATATGTTGCGAATAATTATCGAGGTAACGCACCCATAGATTGTTCTATTGACCTATATATAGAACAATATAAGCCCTGAAAATGTCTAAAAAGTACAGGAATTAAGTGTATGTTCTCAGATAGATCTTTATTATATTATTTTTTTAACCGAATGAAAACATTCATAATTTTCTGGAGCATAAAATACAAACGTACATTACGTCATTTTCCTGTTGAAATTGGCAAAGAAAACAGAAAATCATACTTTTTTTTATCACCAAATACTTTCTTCGCTTCCTCCACATCTATACATATTCTCATACAGTTTCTTCTGTTTATCTTACTCACTAGGGTGAGTCGGGGTAAGTGCACTATATAAAATGAATAAATGAAATTCAAAGATATCCAACCATTCTCAGGATCATCACATTCAAAGGTATCCAACCATTCTCAGGATCATCACATTCAAAGGTATCCAACCATTTTCAGGATCATCACATTCAAAGGTATTCAACCATTCTCAGGATCATCACATTCAAAGGTATCCAACCATTCTCAGGATCATCACATTCAAAGGTATCCAACCATTCTCAGGATCATCACATTCAAAGGTATTCAACCATTCTCAGGATCATCACATTCAAAGGTATCCAACCATTCTCAGGATCATCACATTCAAAGGTATCCAACCATTCTCAGGACCATCACATTCAAAGGTATTCAACCATTCTCAGGATCATCACATTCAAAGGTATCCAACCATTCTCAGGATCATCACATTCAAAGGTATCCAACCATTCTCAGGATCATCACATTGTTTTCTAAATTTTATACGAAGGACTTTCATAATTTAATTAGTTTATCACCAGAGGACTATCTGTTCTTTTTATTTGATTTTTAAGCATTTTCTCGAAAGAAGTCCTGACAGATGCACTTACCCTGTCATCTTTTGGTTTTATTAATTGCTAACATAATGAAAACGTTTGACATCCAATCCAATAAAACACAATAAACACGTAATTTAGATATTATAAATCAGAAAATATAGTGGTATTAATATATAATATCAAATGAAATTATGCAGGATGGGGTAAGTGCACCTATTTATTGCTAGTGATGGGACAAAAAAATACATATTGTTTGTTTATAATATTATTATTTGAAAATTCAAAATGATAACACTAATATAGAATAAGCGAAATGAAGATGTAGAAATAATAAGTCGCAAACTCACATTTTGTCTATAAATTAGACGAAAAATAAATACACAAGAAAGAATACTTAAGTAAAAGACATTATTTGTTATTTAAATTGGATTGTTTAAATGACTTATTTAAGAATATGAAATAACTTATTGAATATTAAAACCATCAAAGGAGATTTTAAACACCAATTCTCCTCTTCTTCCAGTAAAGGGTTTTGGCAAAATAGTCATAATATCTGTGTTATATATTTCAGATATGTCATCAACTTTCGGGTATGAAAATACATTATGATTTTCTTTACTTAAATGTGAAACTTTTCTTACAAATTTGACAGTTATTTTCATCAATATTTAAAATGTTTCCTATGTAATGTTTGAGGCTCTTCTTTGCTACAAATATGGCAAGTATCCAATCACCAACATTTTTTTTTCAAAATTAAAATTTTGTTGTATATCTATTTCCTATTCTAGTGGGTGAATTCCACCTTTTTTGAACCCATTTTTTATTATCTGATGATCAAGTTTATTCCAAATTTCTGTCAGAATTCTCGAAAAATGTTTTTTTGGAAGTTTCGAATCTACATGCAACCGTTACCATTTAACGAGGCTCTCATCCCATGCATCTTTCATCGATTTCATTACACTAAGGTCTAGTGGCTGAAGTATATGGCTGGAATGAGGTGGTAATTTCAATATCGTCACATTCTCTTTTCTGGCCTCCTCAATTATGCCTCAACTTATATGTGTACTATGACCATCATAAATAAGTAATATTGGACGAATTGGCCCTACCGTTGGAAGGAAACAATCCTTAAAATAGTTTTAAAATATTTTGGTTTCCATCCTTCCATTTTTTGTAGCAGCATACCGCACCCCGTAGCTGAAGATTTTTCTGGATTAGTCCACTCATCCCACACATACTTTCCCTTGAATATAATCAGAGGTGGACATTTGTCTCCGCCTGCACTACACCCCAACAAAACAGCGGTGTTGTCTCTACCTGGTGAACTAATTGTTCTGGTGGAAGGATATCCAATAAGCCCGACTACTTTAGTTTTTCTAGGGTCTTTCGAGAAACTTGTTTCATCCAAGTTCCATATTTGATGAGGGCGATTTTTAAGGTCTAGTTTTTCTATAGTATTTGTCAAAATATCAAAATATTCATTTATTATAAATGGATCTAACATTTTTTTTCTAGCATATTCAACAGTATCGTACGTTGAGAAAAACAAGAGCTCCCGACTCGTACGTTGAGAAAAACCAACCATCAAAATTTGAACATTAATAATAATGGCCCTGTGTGTGCTACAGCGTTATCTGTCTACTGTAGTGTGAATTTAGTTCATTACAATAGATCTTTGTAGATGACAGTGCTGAAACATAATATTTATGGAAGTTGGAAGGCTTAGATGCACTTACCCCGTATAAGCACTTACCCCGATTCACCTTACCTTTCTTTCTTTCAAGATTTCATTATTTTGGTCCAACCATATTTTTATATTTAGGTTATTTACTAAGATTAAATATAAAAGAATAAAGGAATAATTAGGATAAAAAATAATAAAGTCAACAAAAGTACATGAATATAAATTGTAAAAAAATGGAGAAAATTTAATCTTGTGGTACTGCCAAGTTGAAGAACACTTTGAACTTGGCAGTAGAAGACCAGATTAATATTGGTCGGATAGCAATGTCTCATCGTCGTTGCAGAACTCAATAGTCCAGAATCTTCTCGCAATTCCAACATCAATTTCAAGCTTCCTTTACATACCTGACACTTAATATTCTGTGAGAGAACAGTAGATTCAATGCGAGCTTTCTGTTCCACAAATCTCACTGATATGTTGATCCCGCTGACTTTTGCAACATACTACAGTGCGGCAACCCATTAATGGATTGGGCTAATGGATTGGGCTTAATGGGTAACTCTGTCTACTATAAATATGAACTATGTTAAATGCTAAGGCCTAGGGCGCAGGACTGGGACTGAATGAATATGTTACACAAAAAATGCTTGCAATGTTTTTTTTGTAACGGGAATCGCTGACTCTTTTTGTTGGGCGCCTAACAATAATTGTCTTTGTAGAGATACCTATGTCCGTCAACCCTTCATTCCTCAGTACTTATCTGTCCAAGATACGTTTTAAAAGTCTGTGACCATCTATGCATACTGCATATCTAGTTCAACTTAATCTCTAATCATTAACTAAAACATATTATCTGTAAGATTGAGATATTTTCGACACTGTCGAATTAGTGGATCCAAAGGATATGGCTAAGAAAACTCTGATGGCTCTGTCAATTCGATCCCGCCTCACCACCCACGCTGTTATGGGGAACAAAGTTAGTTCCATGTCTGATTTGGTAGATACTCGTATTTCAGATGTAGATATTGTAGAGTTATCCAGAATTTTTGATAGCGAGATTGTTTATTCCATTTTATCTTAAATGTATTTTTTATGCTTTGTCCTATTACATAACACCCCCTTAAATGAGAGTGTTTTATGTCTTCTTGTTTATTTGTTACTTTACATATTTTACTTTAAATTGGTATATTTATGCATCTTAAATTGTAAGTTGTTTTTTAAAAAATATTGTTGCGTTATATTTTTTGACGTGAAACTTCTATAGGCGCGGGAGGGCAAATTGGCCTGAACGTCACGAAAAGTGAAACGGTGTATTATATTATTAATAAATTATTATTTATTACTATTCAATATTTTATTTATTAATAAATTATTATTAATTGTTTTAATATTAATACTTATTTATTATTAATAATAATTAATAATATTTTAATATTATTAAGTGCATTATACTATTATTAAAAATTTTATTATTTATTAAAAAAAATTTTTTTTTTTGTTATGTGTGGTATTATTTTTATATTAATATTTATTTAATATGTAATTTATATTTAATATATAATTATAATAATATATATGTATATGTGTTATTATAATATTAATAATTATATTATTATTACATTATAATTAATTATAATAAAGTTAATTAATAATATAATAATATTATTAATAATATATAATTAGTACTAATACTCATTCACAAAGGCGGAGGGTGCGCCGCGGATGTTGACCATATAATAAATGTGGGATGGATGAAATTCAGATCGGTAACAGGAGTCTTGTGTGACCCAAAAATGCCTATAAAACTGAAAGGAAAGGTATACCAGACTATCGTTAGACCCGCAATTATGTATGGCTCAGAATGCTGGAATATGTACAGCTCCTACTCTAGGCAACTTGAAACAGCAGAAATGCGAATGCTTAGGTGGTCGGCAGGAGTATCACTGAAAGATAAAATTAAGAGCTCGCGCATTCGTGGTAGCCTGGGGGTCACTGACATAAATAGTAAGCGGGAAGAGCGACAGCTGGGATGGTACGGGCACATAAGATGGAGACCACCGGACCATACTGTAAATCAGGCAATGGCTGTGGATCTTCCTCGACAGCCGTCCAGAGGAAGGCCAAAAAACTCCTGGATGACCAAAATGCTCCAAAATTCTGCAGAGAAACGGCCTTGATGAAAGTGACACCCAGAACCGAAGAATATACAGCCTGAGAACGAGGAGAGCCGACCCCAGAAGCCTGCATAGGCAATGAGTTGGGACAGTGCCAGGAAGAAGAATAATATATTATTAGTAATATAATAAAAATAATATAGTAATAAATAAATAATTATTTAAAAATAATTAATTTAATAATTAATAATCGCATAAAAATATTAATTTATTTAATATTAAAAAATATTAATTTAATATTATTAAGTGTATTATTTTATTATTAAAGTTATTATTTATTATTAAAATTATTATTATTTATTATTAAAAATAAAAAATAAATAAGTTTTTCATTTAATTGAGAGAGACTTTCTTGAATTAAATTCCACAGAACCATTTTTTATTTAATTAAGAGAGATTTTCTTTAATTAAATTCCGTATAAGAATTTCCTAATTTAAAAAAAAATAGTAAAAATCGTTAACAAATGCAAAAAAAAACAATGCATAAAATCAACTTTTCCTAGGAGCTAAGAAGTTTCACTTCTACTACGCGAGAGTCTCACGCATCTGTTTTTTTTTCTATTGCGTTTGTATTGTATATAAGACACTTAAATCTCGTTTGTTTTGTTAATAAATATATAAATATGATTATTTTATTTTTTATAATATATAAATATGATTATAAAAAGCAGAACGAATCCTATATTGTAGATTCACCATAATTATTTTTTATTTATTTGAAAAAAAAACCAAAAGAGTCAAAATGAGCTGTAAAGAGTGATTCGTGCAGAAACATTTTGAAATATGTGGTATAGATATATTATTGCAACAACTATTCTAAAAATTAGAGAGTATTGAAAAGAATTTGTGATTTTTATTAACGAATTAATTTAAAAAGTTACCATACAAAAAAGAGAAACATTGCAAGAATTTTTTATGTAATACATTAATTTTTCGCAGAATCATTTAATTCATGTACAAATATTAAAGTTTTTATTTAATTACTAGCAACTCTATAATATATGTGCAAAAAGATAAGAATGGGTGGAGGAGAAGGCAGACTTTCATCAAACACTGAAGTCAATCTGACTGTTGATCATTTAATGTGTTACGTACATTTTTTACCAGTAATTTCAAAAATTTCTTCTCCTGTCATTGAAATTCCTCTTTGCATATGTAACCTTGGTAAACCTTTATTGTCTTTATCCATATTATATTCTGAAAATTGTGACTTCTCGAAAACTCTATTAGGATATTTGCTGGATACTTGAGGATGAGAGGATTTTCTAAATACACATAGAGTTAGAATTAAAGAGTAGATTAATGCAAAAAAAGCTATTACTAAACCCGCAATGGACACTGCCCTCCATATCTCAATATCTCTTAATATTGTCTTAATCGAACTATCAGAAAAATAATCGCCAGTAGTTGTAATTGGTTCCTTGGTAGTTGTAATTGGTTCCTTGGTAGTTGTAATTGGTTCCTTGGTAGTTGTAATTGGTTCCTTAGTAGTTGTAATTGGTTCCTTGGTAGTTGTAATTGGTTCCGGGGTAGTTGTAATTGGTTCCGGGGTAGTTGTAATTGGTTCCGGGGTAGTTGTAATTGGTTCCCTGCATTCATTTATATCAACTCCAGGCAATCCAACTTGAAAAGAATCGATTGCGAGTACTGCGTCCGATAATATGCCACAATTTAATGTGAACTGAAAAACGAAATTATAAAAATTACTTAAATATTATAACATAAAATACAAAAATTTTAGCTTTTACTAAATTTCAATATGTCTATTAAATGTTAAACTCATTAATGTGCGGGGAGAGTTACATCAGATGAGAATATGATCAATGAAACTAACGGAAGAATAAAAATGGGCTGGGGCCCATTCTTTTTGTTTTACCCAGCATACTTTTTTCCATGCTTCTTTGTGTAGTGACGTGCCGCTGTATTATTTTTGAGTTAGAGGTCCACGTTTCAAATTCGTATATGATTACCGGGAGGTTACTGAAGAAGACATAATGGAAGGTTTTCTCTGAAGGCTCTATTATTTCTCCCGAATGCGCGCCAATAAATTTTTATTCTTTCGTTAATTTCATTGATTATATTCCCGTATGTTGATAGCTGTTGTGCCAAATACATATAGTGGGGGACTTCTTCTAAGGCTACGTTAACAATCTTGATTTGACTCGTTGATGCACGAGTATACTGGTTGAACATTACTTTGGTTTTAGCGAGATTCAATTTTAAGCCAGCTTGATTACTGTCTAAGTTAAGCTCTTGCATCATACTCTCTAGTTCCTCTATTGTTTCGCTTAAGAGCATGATATCATCTGCGAATCTCAAGTTCGCCCATTTCTTTGAGTATAGCTGCAAAGAGATTGGGTGACATCACGCTCCTTGTCTCACTCCCTTTGTAATTGTTATTTCCTCTGTTTTTTTTCTGGTAGATGCACCACTGCTTCTACTTCTTGGTAGATATTTTGGATTATTCTTATTTAAACTGGTTGTATTCATTGTTTTCGAAGTGCTTCAAATATATATTCGTGTTTTACTGAGTCAAAGACTTTTTCAAACTCTATAAAGCACATACTTAAGGGTCTGCGATATTCGTTCGAGGTTGCTATTACTTGAATATGATCCATCATACTATACTCCCTTTTAAATCCAGCTTGTTTTCTTGGTTACATATCGTCTAGTTATTTTTGTATTCTGGTTGTTGTTATTTTTGTAAATATGTTGTATACGTTTAGCATAAGACTGTTTGGTCTATAGTTTTTCGAATAATTTTTAATTCCTTTCTTATGAAGTGGCGTTGCTTTTACCGTGTTCAATTTTGTGCGAATTTTCCCGTTATTAATGCAGTGTGTCATTATTTTCGCTAAGATGTAATATATTTCTTCGCCTGCTGCCTTAGAATTTCTATTGTTATGCCGACATCTCCTGCCAACTTGCCGTTTTTCATACCATTCATGGTTTTTTCTACTTATCCTATAAGGATTTCAGGAACTTATTAATTTATTTGGTCTATCTCTTGTGTTTTCTATGCCTTGTAAAATTTCTGAGTAGAATTAGTTGACTGGTTTTATAATTTCTTCCCGATTCTCGGTTTAGCTTTTATCCTTTTTAAGCAGGCCCGTTATTTGTTTATTTCCATCGCTTAGCATTTAGGAAGCTTTTTTGTAGCTTTCTATTCTATGATCTTATGGATTAGGTTTGAGTTGTATTTTCTTATATCTTGTTTTACCTTTTTTCTTCTAGTTTTGCATAGTTTGGTATATTCATTGACTGTCGTATGCTATCACCTTTTTTAAATCTCTTCTCTTTGTTATGAGTTATCTTATGTTGTCCGATTTTTTCGAGTCTCTGGTTATTTGAGATTTTCCCCCCCCCCTCCCCCCACATTTATAGCAATTTCTCTTATAAAAGGTCGTATTTTGTTTGGTAACGGAACTTTTCTCTTTTATTTGAAAGAAGTGCTTCAGTGTTTATTCTTGTCATTTGGCTATTAATAAGCCTATATTTCTCCATTTTTGTGTATATTTTGATAGTAAACTGCACAATTCTGTGGTCATTTTCTTTGTTGAATCTGCTGTTTACCTTACAGTCTTCTATCATTCTTTTGTTATTTACCAGGATATAATCTAATTCCTTTAATGTACCAATTGACCCTTTCCATGTCCATCTTCTCTGTGATCTATTTTTAAAGAACGTGATAGATACTCGTATGTTATGTACATTTTTTCTGCTTGAGAAAGTTCGATTTCCCCTTTCGTTCCTTTTCCCGTAGCCGAAATTACACGTGCACTGTTCGTCACTCCTAGTTTCTCCAATGTTTGCATTAAAGTCTCCCACGATAATTTTATAATAATGTTTCCACTTTCGATTGAGATTTTTAAGGTCATAGTAGAGTTTTTTTCAATTTCATCGTCACTGTGGCTTGTTGTGGGTGTGTAGACTTGTATAATTTGAAGGTTATATCCAGGGGCGGCTTGTGACTTTAAAAACAGGTGGGGCATGATGAGGCTGAAGTTCCGCCCCCCCAATTTTTTTTTTCAAAAAGAAAATGAACTGTATATATTTTTAGTACAGTGAGGTTAAACCAAGAAAATACTAAGAATTATCAAATTTTTTTTTACGAAATTAAACAAAAATATTTTTTATTTAAATATAAACATTTACAAAACTATCATTATAAAAACACATATATTTTTCACAAAATCAAATAAAAATAGTTTTTATTAACGTATAAAAATTAAATAAACAAAACTCTAATTATAAAAATATGAATTTTTCCCAAAATCAAATGGAAATCGTTTTTATTAATATAATACATGAACATGAAAAACAAAAAAATAAACGTCGCTCATTACAGCGCGGGGCAGGCGTGCTTCTGCCCCGAACAGACCTTTACGCAGCAAAAGAAAAGCGACCTTCTGTATACGGTAATACGGAACTTTTCTCTTTACCTCCACTGACTGACCAAACACTATCAGATTTCGCGTCATAGCGACAGCTAAACTGAAGCTAGCGACCGCGTGACCAGGGCAGACACAAAACTGCCCCGCCGCAATTCGTTTGGTTGTATGCGTGCATCGTATTTCGTACTTCGTGCGCGTATATATTTTCCACCTACTTAACAGTAATAAGTTAATATCGTTTTTATTCAAATATTTGTAAATCATTACGTGCAAATAATATTCCGAAAATCTAAGAATAATTACAATTATAATAAAAACACGTTTCAAAAACATTTCAGCTAATTATGATTTTTTTATTAGAAGAAATGTGTGTGGAACAGTGCCCCGGTTGCCCTTAAAGACGAGCCGCTCCTGGTTATATATTTTATTAATTTTAATCGTCAACATTTCCATTCTGTCTGATGTTGCTGTAAACCCGACAATATTCGTGTTAAACTTTTTATTTACCGTAAATCTACTCCACTAAGTTTGCCCGATTTAGTTCCTGAGAAATATAAGATGTTTCCGTTTGGTCTCTCGATGAGTTCTTGTCTTGCTCTTCCTACTTCACTAAGTCTCACGATGTCCCATTTGATCTTTGCGAGTTCTTCTTTCAGTGTGAGTAGTCCATCTTCTCCTCTTAGCGATCTGCAGTTGAAGGTGGCTAAAGACAGTTTGCATGAATGTGGTGTATGGACTGTATTATTTTGTAATGTCACGCATTATATCCCTCTGACACAGATGGTGTGGTTAGTATGGAAGATGAGGGTGAGGCCTGATTTTGTATAAAAACAGTATTTTTTGCTTATTTCACCTAGTGTGTTTTGTCTAAGCAAAAATGCCTTGACACCTCCCCTACTTGACAAGGTAAAGTAAAGTAAAGCTGGAAGAGAATTGGATTATTATTTATATTATTGATTGTTCAGGATCATGTTGAAGGGCATATAAAGAAATCATGTTCAATGAGATGACTAAGCAATAGGGAGTTAGAAGGTGTTCCAATGAAAACCGATCGTAGTATTTCCAGTATTCGCAGAACATCAGATATGTGGGAAGTTTTGAAAATGCGCATGACGCACGGCCGCCCTAGAGCTGTACCTGGAAAGTGGCCCTTTTTTTCGGAAGCCATGTAGGATGACGAAAAGTTAAGCTCATATAAGTACTATTTTCCTCCTATTATATTGTATGAGTATTTAATCCGATGTTTCATATAGGAAGGAATTGTGCGCATGACGAAATACTTTTTTTTTCTAGATATAAATTTAAACACAATAACTTTGCTTAGATTTTTGAAATACCATGTGTATTTTTATATAACATATTTATAAATGCATATACATAATTTTTTCCGTTTCCGGGATCACATCCGATGTCTACTTTTGAAATGTAAATTTAAATAGATTGTTATCATATGCGTCTAGCTCTAATCATATTTTTCCAAAACATAAAAGAGTTGAGAAAATTTATCTTTTGCGCGAGGATCATGGTGGGGCGCTCGGTAAACAACGCAGATAAAGGAAGATACACTGTTTTTTTTCATTCGCGGTCGCGTTCGTCCGATTTTACTTGATTAATTTCACAATAAATAAATCGTTTAGCTGAGGGACTTCACAAATAAAAACTTTATAAGATTTTGGTCACACACGATATCGATCACTTAATTTCGCACTAGATATTTGGATATCCCTGGTCAAAGGTTTAGATAGGACTGGCTGGTACATGAGTATTTATTTATTTTGTTTCCTCTCGTATCGCTCGTGTCCTATATGCAGGTGATAGACTTTTCATTTTTTTGTTTTACGTAAGGGTAGCGTATAGAGATTTTAAAATATATTGCATTTTTTTCTCCTTTTCGTTAGGTTTTGAAAAGTGTTCGCAGCGCTTTAAAAGAATATATCGTAACGCTTTTTGACCAGTGTTTTTCCACATATATTCCATTATTATTATATCATTTTTTATTAATAAGCCAATACACACACGTACCTACACACGTCGAGAAGGGAAGATAATAGATGGACAAAAAAGAGAACAGATTGGATACCACGAGAAACAATTAGACCGAAGAGAAGACCCCTAAACAGATGGGAGAGACCATTCATAAAATTCGCTGGTGTGACCCGGCAAAGAGGGGCAAGAGACCTCAAAAAATGGAAATCTTTGAATATCGCCTTTATCCAGCAGCGAGTAAATCAAGAGAGACCAATGAAAAAAAAAATCACAACAAAAAAAATGAGTAACGAGTAAACCAAAAGCTGAACCCGACATATTCGTGAATCCTCACAATGTACTTATGTTATTATATATGGTTAAAATTGAGGCATTCTATGCTAAGACAAAATCACTCCAAAGCTGTACGGCAAACAGAAAACAGGGGTATCCTATACCTTTATATGACAAAATTTACTGGGTCTTTACAAATACATCAGATGAATAAACATAAAAACTGCAAAGTGATAGTCATAAGGGTGCCCTCATTCAGCAGTGGGTAGAAAAAGTGCAGATTAACATTAAGATATTATATATATACAATAATATAACATATACAGACCTTCAATAAGACATCTTCTTTGATTTCTCGTATTATTTGTGATCTCCAAAGTTTTGAATCATCAATGATTAATGCCATTATATCACTTATATCATTTTCTTTTATAAGGATAGTGCATGATTCAGGTTTTTTCGCAGATGTGTAAAAATAAAGACCTATTTTCGAACCCTTTTTTACTGTCTTTTCGAAAGTGATACAACTTCCATCTACCGTGTGTGGAGTTATAAAATAACTACTTGATCCTCCGGTTTCTGGGATTGAGTTGTCTTCACTGTATTTTTTAACTAAAAATTCTTCATATCCTCGACAAGCAGAAAAAATTCCAAGTGTACCATCTTCAAAATCTTCATTTACGCAGATTTCTTCACCACATACAATGGAAGAACAACACCATACAAAGCACACAATAATGTTCACATTTAAGAAATACATTTTTTAGTTTATCAACTTATTTCACCAGCGTACAGAAAAAAAGTCACAATTAAGAAGAAAGATTATTGTTAGACAAATTTTTATTAAATGGTTTTCTAAATTTATTGTAATCCCGTGAGAATTTTATGATTTTTTTAAATTTGTTCTGGGTTCACTTTTTCTGCGTTGTAATTTTTTTTTCTCAATTACAATACTTTATTTCAAATTTTTTCTCAATTACAATACTTTATTTCTTAATGTTATATGAAATAAAACACTGTTTTTTTTTTATATTACTCTATCCCAACTTGAATTATGTATTTGATTGAGCAAGTACTAAATATATATGCTATGATAGAGCAATTAGATCCATCAACCAGTTGAAGAAACTATCTTCCTTATCTCTGATGATGAACAACACTCGAGTATTGTAGGATTAATAAAAAACAGCATATTTCCGGAAGCGAAATATGCTGATGTTTATAAGTAATGCCATAAAATAATGTATTTAATGAATTACTTTATGGCATTACTCAAGATTGCGCATTATCTTTTATTTATTTGCTATTCAAACAGTTATTGATAATGTTATACGATAATTTGAGGGTGATACAAAGTTTGAATATTTTTTTTTCCATATCATGAATCAGTTGATCCTTTTTATTGAATATCAGTTGATCCTTTTTATTGAATATCAGTTGATCCTTTTTATTGAATATCAGTTGATCCTTTTTATTGAATATCAGTTGATCCTTTTTATTGAATATCAGTTGATCCTTTTTATTGAATATCAGTTGATCCTTTTTATTGAATATCAGTTGATCCTTTTTATTGAATATCAGTTGATCCTTTTTATTTAATCATAAGAACAAGTTTTTTTTTCATTTGCATGTACCCATTCCAGCGATGGTAAACCTATTTCTTCAAGTATGTCAAAGAATGTGCCGATTCCTTCGCGTGTAAGATAAATAATACGAAAATTAAAATAAAGAATCAAAATATGTTTTTACACAATAAGGTAAGACACTTGTCTGCCAATCCGGAGGTTGTGGGTTCGATCCCCGCTGGAACCCAGATTTTTTTTAAATATGATTCCAGTCTGGTTAACACTTAGAGCCTATAAAAACATCTTTCTGGTTGGTTGGAAGAGATTGCCACATGGCAATAAACTCGCCAGGTAAAAAAAAAAAAAAGAGATGAGTTACCTTATATTTTTTGAATTTACAGCTCAATAAGATTTTTCTTGTTTATCTGATGCCAAATTACTTATTCTCGGTTTGTATTTGGAGACTTTTGATCCTACTTTGATTACTCACTTTTTTTTTTAAATTTAATTTTATCTTTGGATAAAACGATGGAGAAAAAAATATATTCAAATTATATTGATATTCTTATTTTTTTTCACACTGTGATTTGATTATTAGATACGTATCCTAATAATCAATTCACAGTGTGAATTGATTATTAGGATATCTAAATATCCTCAGTGAGATACAGGCAAAAGCCTAGTTTACTGGGGATACGACAAATGAAAGGCAACAAACCCAGATCCATTAAAATTGTATGTCCAAATCAAATTATCTATTGTTTTTCTCAAATTGTGTATATTTCTTGTCATGTGTAATACTAAAAATAAATTTAAAAAAAAGTATCATGAGTTTGAGACTGATCATTCGGTTTATGTGCAACATTCTTTTAAACATTTTCATTTCTTACTTTGTTCTTCCAGTTTATGTGCAGGATTCTTCGGAGCATCTTCATTTCATACTGTCAATCTAGTTTATACGTATGATTTTTCTGAACATTCTCATTTTAGATTTTCTCTACACTGTTTATAAGCGGGATTCTTCGGAACATCTTCATTTTAGACTCTGGCCATCTTGTTTATATGTAGGATTCTTCTAAACATATTCATTTCAGACTTTGTCACCATGTTTATGTGTAAGATTCTTATAAATATCTTCATTTCAGACTTTGGCCATCCAGTTAACGTGCAGGACTCTACGAAACATCTTCATTTTCGACTCTGTTCATTCTTATTTATGTGTAGCATTCTTCTGAACATCTTCATTTCAGACTCGGTCACACTGTTTATTTGTAAGATTATTTTAAATATCTTCTTTCAGACTCTGGCTATACAGCTAATGTGCAGGACTCTTATGAACATCTTCATTTCAGACTCTGTTGCCCTGTTTACGTATAAGATTTTTCTGAATATCTTCATTTCAGATTGGCTATCCAGTCGATGTGTAGGATTCTTCTGAATATCTTCTTTAAGACACTGGCTATCCAGTTGATGTGCACGATTCACCTGAACATCTTCATTTCAGACTCTGTCACACTGTTTATTTGTAAGATTATTTTCAATATTTTCTTTCAAACTCTGGCTATACAGCTGATGTGCAGGATTCTTCTGAACATCTCCATTTCAGACTCTGTTGCCCTGTTTATGTATTGTATAAGATTCTTCTGAATATCTTCAAGCTATCCAGTTGATGTGTAGGATTCTTCTGAATATCTTCTTTCAGACTCTGGCTATACAGCTGATGTGCAGGATTCTTCTGAACATCTCCATTTCAGACTCTGTTGCCCTGTTTATGTATTGTATAAGATTTTTCTGAATATCTTCAAGCTATCCAGTTGATGTGTAGGATTCTTCTGAATATCTTCTTTCAGACTCTGGCTATCCAGTTGATGTGCAAGATTATTCTGAACATCTTCATTTCAGACTCTGACACCCTGCTCATGTGTAAGATTCTTCTGAATATCTTCATTGCAGACTGGTTTATACGCAAGATCTCTAGTTTATACCCAAGTTTTTTCTAAACATCTTAATTTCTTTGTCCATCCTGTTAATGTGCAAAAATGTTCTGAACATTTTTATTTCTGACTCGTGTCTTCCCGTTTATAAGTGACATTTTTCTGAATATCCTCATTTCAGACTTTGTTCATCCAGTTTACATGCAGCATTTTTTGCACACCCTCATTCCGATTTTTTGTATTTTTGCACACCCTCATTCCGATTTCTTGTATTTTTAATCTTATTCATTATTAAGATTATGTAGATATAATAGATAAGGATAAATTAATTCTGGAAGGAGGTTCTGGAATTTAGGCTCACCACTTACTCATGTTATATGTATGTATCAGCAAGATTAACGATAAACATAGCTCTAATACTTCAATGATAAAGGATAATCTCTTTATCACTAAGTATAGAGTATTTCAAACGTTGTATTCCAATATAAATTATAATAAACCAAAAAAATCCTCCATGAACCGTTCCTTTCCTGTGATTTGTAACTAGTACACATTGCTTCTAAAAACTTTAATATCTCCATAAATATAATAAATACTGGGTTCAGATTTTAGGTATTCCTCCGCAATACATTTACGCATTGAATGAAAAAATAATATTAATAATAATTAACACTTATCGGCCCCATCAGAGATATTTTGTGAAAATCGGGAATAAATTCACCAATACAATCAAACGTGCGCCAGTGTGTGACGTAGGTACATTCATATTAAAAAACCGCTATGGGTGAGGAAGCGACGCTATTCACGTCTCACTTTTACTCTTCTTCGGTATATGGAAATGCAAGAAATAGAATATCAGTTTGCAGTTGTGTTTCTGCCTTCGAGGTATAACATACACAGTGTCAGTCCGTCTCAACTCTCAGTACTTCTAGGGCATCCATTTGAGGTGGTCTTTTTGCCCGTTTTGTGAACGTCGGCCGATGTTTTTTCATGTTTTCAGCAATTAAATTTCAATTATTATCACTTTTGATTTCAAATTTAATTAATTTAAGCGATTGACTATGAATATTCTTATTTTTCCGATTTTAAATTGCTCATTTTTACATGTGTATTGAATACACAGCACCGGAATGGCCGGATTTTTTTAGCACAGGAAGGGAAAGGTTAAATGGCTTATAATTCTCTCTATCTCCAGTGACATTATAATGCAGTTATCTCTCGATTGGTGCTGTTAATATGTATATGAAAAAAACCGTTTTAATTTAAAAGAGATGTTCAATAAAAAATAGTGTCAGAAAGGCAGATACATATTAAAAAATTTAATTATTGTGCAGTGTAATTTTTTTTGACCAAACGGGGAAGTCTGAACAATGTCGTTTTATTATTTTTCTCATACATTATTCTGTAGCAGCTCACATCTTTTTCCTAGTTTCGGAATTCATAATGAAATGAGAATTCATAATTAAATGACCTTTAGGCCTCGGCCACACAGGTAGGAGCCTCGTTTGGTGCTTAGAGCTATGCTGCAAGCTAGGTGACATATCCTAGCGAACCAACGCACCACATACTATTGCAATGGCCACACTGCACGCTTCGCGCCACGCTTTGTGACTATTATAGTCACCTATTCTATTAGTCACGTAGCACCTAGCTTAGCACTAAGCGAAGCACTTCGGTGTGGCCTTAGCCTTACAGATTCAAGAGTGCGAAATATGTTGTCATAATGAAAAAACCTTTATAGTTTTAAAAGTGCGAAATATTTTGTCAAATTCATTTATGATAAATATTTTTTTATAGTTCATCTTTATCACAATTATTTTTGCTAATATGCGATATATTTCTTCTCCTGCTGCCTTAAGGATTTCTATTGTTATACTGTCATCTCCTGACGACTTTCAATTTTTCATACCATTTATGGTTTTTTCTACTTCTGTAATAAGAATTTCGGAGACCTGTTAATTTGTTTGGTTGTTCGGTCTATCGCTCGTGTTTTCAACGTCTTGAAAGAATTCTGAGTAGAATTCGTAGACTCGCTTTATGATTTCTTCCCGATTCTTGGTTTTACTGTTATTCTCTTTGATCAGGGTCATTATTTATTGTTTGTTTCCGTCGCTTAGCATTTGAGAAGCTTTTTTGTAGCTTTGATTCTGTTCTATGGTCTTTTGCATTATGTTCGAATTATATTTTCTGATATCTTGAAGGGAGGTCATAATTATTACAAGATTGTAGCCATGTTTTTTCTTAAACACATACATTATATTTCTCCTATTATATATCATGTGGTTTGAGAAAAGCTCTAAATTTTTCCAAGTTCGACAAGAGTTGAAGTATAATACATTCAATGATGGAACAATCCAGAAACTAAAATGGTGGTGTTCTGAGAATAAACAGAAAATATACAATTTTCAACTGAAAGTTTTGTGTCACCAAAATACGACTTTAGGAACAATCTGTTAATCTTTGTACTAATCCAGGGATTAAATATTTATTGTTATAGATAAAAAAATCTGTGTAAATGAACAAAGTGACATTGTTTGTGAATGACTCAAAATAGGATACATATGCTCAATGTTTTGCCATTTTTATGTTGGGGTAGGCAGCAACAACAGAGTTTCAAACTTTCCTATCACAACATACTTCTTTCACCTCCGCATACATTCATACAGCTTCTTCTGTTTATCTTACTCATCACCTTTTTTATTTCAAAATCTCATTCTGTTGATCCAACCATATTTTTCTCAGTTGTCCTCTACCACAACGTCCACTTATGCTTGCATTATAAATATATTAAGTCAGTTGTTCATCACCTATCTAATGATGTTCGTAACTACTGCACTTTTTTTATTCTATGTCCACTTTTCATTCCTGTACATTAATGTTGGCATTAATAGAACTAATAAAATAAATATAAAAAGATACATATAATGTAAAAAATGTATATTTGAAAACATCCATTGTGCTTAAGTTTCCCTGACCGTTAGGCTTTCTGAAACAACTGTAGGATACCTACCTAGTAAATAAATAATTGTCAAAATAATAAGTGAATTGTTAAAACACAAATAAATTAAATTAATTATTGTTAATAATAAACATACAGGGGCAATGACCGATGAAGTATTCATAGATTGCTACACGTCAAGAACGGCGACAATGTTTACTATTTTTGTAGTACCCGCGATTTGTCTAGCCATCTCCAAATACAAATAAATAAGCTACCGCCAATTCACGTGCCAGAGCGAGACGGAGCATGTAGCGCGAACTGGTTCACTCATTTGTATAAAACACCTGCGCTCCGAGAAATAAGGAGATTAGTTTTGTCATTCAGTCAACTGTCAAGACTTGTTATTTATTTACCTGCTGTCCACTTATCGATTTATATCCGCATTCCTGAGTCTATATTTATTGAATATAAATCAAGATCATCATGACTTATCAAGATAAGCAATCCGCTATATTGATGACTCTGTGCGAGAAGTAACGCAGAATCAACTAAAACGAGGAGCGATGTCGATATCAAAATCATCAGCACGTCCTAATAGGACACACGCTACATTGATAACGACCATCGTTACACAACTATGAAAACATGTATGCTTAGTTGAAAATGTCCAGACATGGGATTTTACCTTAGGTCATCTCTATGCTGCAGCCTGTTTCTTAATTTGATTCTTTATAGCTTTGAAAATATCACATAATTTATAAATTTAAAGGCTGGGAAGGTTTTGAAAATAAATTTTTCTATAATTGCAACATGTATGTACAGTATCCAACAGTAAGTAATACACATCGGGCTTAAGAAAGAGGCTGTCGGCCATAATCAGTTAACTTCGGCTTTGTAGAGCGTCGTCTCTGTCATTGTAGATACCGGGCTGTTAGCGCATCGTTTGACAAAGACGACGCTCTACAAAGCCAAAATTAGCCGATTATGGCCGACAGCCTCTTAAGCCCGATGTCTAAAATGACAGAGACGACGCCGATAATACATATCGGGCTTTCTTAAGCCCGATGTGTATTACTTACCGCCGGGTACTGTATGTTACTATCCAAAAATATTAAAATATTGTTATTGCTGAAAATATTTAACGACCACTTGAAAATACCCATAGGTTGTGAGACTATTCAAAGTATTATTATGCAAGTAAGAGTATATACTATATAAATAGTCTCTCTTAACCTATGGGTATTTTGAATGGGTCACCCAAAAATATTAAAATGTTGTTATTGCTGAAAATGTGTAATGACCCATTGAAAATACCCATAGGTTAAGAGACTATTCAAAGTATTTTTATATAAGTAAGAGTATATACTATGTAAATAGTCTCTCTTAACCTATGGGTATTTTGAATGGGTCACCCAAAAATATTAAAATGTTGTTATTGCTGAAAATGTGTAATGACCCATTGAAAATACCCATAGGTTAAGAGACTATTCAAAGTATTATTATATAAGTATGAGTATATAGTATGTAAATAGTCTCTCTTAACCTATGGGTATTTTGAATGGGTCACCCAAAAATTGACCCATAGGTTAAAAACTATGCCTTGGAAGATACAATGTCAAACTACCATGACTTACACTTATGCTTACATTACAAATTTGTTTAGTCAATCTTTCATCCATCCATCTATTCAACATGTCCAAATCCCCTCAATATGTTATTTTTCCCTCCACTTATCACATTAGTTTTTAGCTCACATTCATCTTTAGTAATAATATTTCTTGTTCTGTCATACATTGACGCACCTCATATTATTATCAGTACATGGATTTTCAACGCATTTAATCGGCTCCTTTTATTAATTTTCCACATCCATGTTTCACTCCCGGTCATCTATTTTGGTACTGATATGCTGATATAAACCATAGTTTTAGTCACCCTGAAATTTCTTGGTTTGAATATATATCTTTTAGTGACTAATTGACTTAGTTTCCTATTGTAATTCACCATTCAATATCTTGTTTAACCTTTCTGTTGTCTGAGAACATACTTCCTAAATATCAGAATTATCGAATCTTTCAATGTTTACCCAAGGATTAGTAGATATGTAGGGCACTAGGATTATTTTAGCCTTCACCTCTTCAGACCTAAATAATTCTAAGGTTTTAAAAAATATTCTTGAATGTGTTTTATTTACACTAAATACAACATTTCGTCATATCAGTTTAGATAGAGGGCGCCCAAAACGTTTATAATACAGTATCCTACAGTTAATTTGTTATCGTTGGGAACAGAATATACTACAAAGTTATTTACAAAGTGCATATCGTCGCTTAGCTAACAACAGCGCGGAAGTCGAAAATTTACGGTTTTCACATTTGAATGTCATTGGATAGATCTTTTTAGCGCGCGTCGAACCATCAACGAGATTCTAGAAATTTTAGGTATTAAAAGGTCGTCATTTAAAAAAAATGTATCACCGCGCAAGTCCATTTCCTCGACAACACCGCTCAAGTCTTCATTCCGTCATAATATTGTGTTCGATTTGCAACTTTTTGCTCCATAAAAAGTCGTGTTCTCAATGATGTTCCCTATTACGGGGATGTGGTGGAAAATAAACAACACCAAAATAAGGCTACAAAGAATCCAAATAAATGGCAACGAAAACTAAATAAAGAGCTAAGGATGAAAGGTGAGAGTTCTTTAGGATACAGGTGAGACAGAAAGGCAAGTCAAGATGACAAATTTAAAGTGATACAATACGTGTTTAAGTGTGCTCGGTATATTGAACCACCATGCAATTATTCGTTTTGCAATAATCGAAACTCAGAACACATGGAATAATAAGTAAAAATTCACGAAAACAGTTATTTACATTATGTAATAATATGAATAGGAACCAACGGAGAGCATTTGTATGCTCTCATGTTTTGAAAATTGAAAAGAAGATAACAAAAAATCGAAAAGAACTGAAAGCCGTACATATTTTCACATACTGTCTCTATTGTATAATATCCTTAACTGTCCCGCCGCACCCTCTTATCTCGCCGAAAATTTTCAGCGTCTTTCCAATCATGGATTAGCGCTACGCTCAAACAGAGATTGTTTATTGGCCTTTCCAGTTCACCGCTCTTCTTTTTTCACGTCGTCCTTTACTGTCCATGCAGTGAGACTCTGGAATCAGTTACAAACCAATATAAGACTCGCTCCATCCTTGGCATGCTTTAAGAAGCGACTGAAAAAACTCTTAATTTCTAGTCAGTAAAATAACGTGTTTCATTCCTGATTTTTCTTTTCCTTTCCTCTCCACCATCCTTTCCTTTCCTTTTGATTGATGATATCTCACTTTATATGAAAAATAGTGTTCGGGTGATTGTCCGTCTTTGTGGGGTTTGTGGGCATGTTCTCACGTATATGTTTATGGATTTCGTGGGGATGGATAGTCATTTGAATGATTTATTCGACCACGTAACTTGCTTCATTTACTTTTGTCTGGTTGGTTGGAAGAGATTGCCACCTGGCAATAAGCCCGCCAGATTGTATTGCAATAAAAGTGTTAAATAAATAAATAAATATTTTCTCACTATCGATAAACAACGTTACCAAGTACGTAAAAAATGTTCTTGGCTACATTTGGCTACAAGGAGTGGTTCATTAGATACTGGTAGGGAAAAACTAATTGTGCCATGCCTCCAGATTCTACAACTTCTCAGAAAGGATGAAGAGCACCGAAGTAAAGTGATTCTCAAGAATATTTAGAGAACTTCTTAGCGGGTCTTCCAAAGACGCCGTCCCATTACTGCTGCACAAGTACGTCGAGGGAATATTTGTATCCAATTTTCCAAAACATGACTGTCTTGTATAATAAATTCAAAAAGACGTGTGAGTTCGAGACCAAAGAGTGTGGTGTAGCCATAAAACTGGAAACATTACTGACGAAGAGTACGTGCAACACATAACAAAAAAGGATCAAGCCAGGAAAAAAAAATATACTGATAAATCATATGCACAAGCAGAAATATGTCATGTGTTCACACAGTCGTTCTTCAAGCTAGTGCTATTTATTATAAAACTAAACTAGTGTCCACAATTCCACATTGTACAACTTGGCAAACAAAGAAGTGATGTGCTATTGGTTTGATGAATCCAACAGCACGCTTGAAGCCTCAGTATTTGCATCTTGCTTACTTGATCATTTAGATAAGCTTTTAGGTAAAAAAAAATTGCCTTTCATATTATTTTCTGATGGATGCTGTGCTCAGAATCGCAATTCCACTCGCAATGCGGTTTTGCGCTTCTCAATAGAAAAAAATGTAGTTATTACTCAAAAGTACCTAGAGAAAGGTCACACCCATATGGAATGCGATTCTGTGCACAGCGCCATTGAATGTAAACTGAAAGGTAAAGAAATTTATTTACCGGACCAATATTCGTCTATAACCAAGACGGCCAGGAAAGGTCCTATGCCTTATGAATCTCAAGTTTTGGAATACTCTTTCTTCACCGATTTTTCCAAAGATTTGGTCTATAAATCTATTCGTCCCGGTAAGAAGGCCGGTGACCCTGTGGTTACAGATTTATGCATGTTGGAGTACATACCTAATAGCACAATATGGTATTAACTTATTTTGATGGTGAATTACAGCCTTTACCGCAACGTCCCATACCAATTCACAGCATAAAGCCAATAAGCCAACTTCCGAAATTGTAAACATCTCGATTACCCATTTCAGACCGAAAATATAGAGACTTACAAGATTTAAAAAGCGTATTGCCATCTAGATGTCATTCTTTCTATGATAAATTACCATGTACTAAATAAATATTATGTAATGATTTAAATTTAAGAAAAAATCAACTATTCTTTCGAGTTTTAAATTTGTTTAACTTAAAGAAAGGACTGTAAAACGCGAGTGAACCGATTGAGCTAATTTTTGACTAGTGAGTAGAGTAGGCAAGATATAATTTTACTAAGTCATTTAAATAATATTTGAATTGATTCTTCTGTTTTTAAAATGAAGTTACCTACTCTCGATAATGTTATTTCGTGAAAAAGTTCTTTACCTCCCATTACCATTATATAAAATGACTAACCGATTGATCTCAATGTGGTTGTACACGTAGTTTCTATACCTAGTTTGTAAGACAGTGTAAGAGTTACAATATTACTTAACATATTATGTATGTATGTAGGTACTTTTCTAATTTGTGTAAGCAGATACCCGTTGTTGGAAACAGAATACTTGATAGAAAATAAAAATAATGTTTGAATTTTATTAATTTTTTATTGCACCATCCCTTAGCATCATCCTACAGGTAACACAGCTTAAGTCTATTTTATTTTTAGTAAACACAGCCCAAGTCGAAATGAAACATGAAGCTCAACTAAAATATGCCTTTAAATGTATTGAAATGAACTGTTTATCCATAAATGTAGCACCTATTAAAACTGCACTCCATTTCCTCTTTTATTCAATAAAATAATCAGTTTTTTCGTCCTCCTGTAAAATGAAGAAAAATGACTTACACGGTGTTGTTAGCTAAACGATGATATGAACTCTGTGTCCATTTTAATATATACCAGGTCTGAAAATGTTAAACTGAACTTTTGTCACAAAATTTGTTACTTTGTTACCAAATACTTCATGCCTAGAGATATTTTTTTTTGCCAATTTTCAGAAATTCCTAGTAAGCCAACCAGCAAGTTTGTATCTGATCTTAAAATTAAACATGATGGGAAAAGGAAACGTAATTTCACATAATTATTAAAGTCTTTATTTACGAGTAATACTGTTTACTTTGCTAATCTAATATGTATTTGTTCTTACGAGTATCATGGAAAATTTTATACAATATTAATTTAAAATATTTTTATATCAATAGTGCCATCTATGAATTTTCGACTAAAGTAATTTTGCTATTTATATTTCAATATAAAAACCTAACATTGCGTGTAATGTTAAAAAAAAACTTTTCAAAGGGGCGGTAACATTTTACTTTTTAGATGAACATTAAACCTCTGTCAATAAAATCGTTATTTATAAATTTTATACTTGCTGTTTATATAAAAAAATATTTTGCATTTAATCCATCTCAGAATTTTATCATCATCTTATTATATAATATAATACGAGGCATATCCAGAAAGTAAGTGTACTGAATTTTTGTAGGTTACATTTTTTTTTTATTTAAACAAAAAAATTACGTGATTACCGTAGTACATATGTAAGCTATTTTTCGACATAGTCGCCATTCCTCTCAATGCAGAAAAAAAAAAAACATTTTTTCCTGAATCAGGTCTTTTTATGGAATCATATTCGCTGTACTTTTCAATTTTAAATGGAGTGTCATAACAATTACCAGAAAAAAACCCATGAGTTCCATCATCAAAATTCTCATGAAAGCAATCATATTCACTATAAACTTTCAATGAACACCATGCTAGAAAATATAACACGAAAAACATTTTCATCATGATGAAATATTAATGTTATTTTTTTTGTGGCAAAATTAATGCACTTTTTTTCTTGAAGTATCAAAAATATATTATACCTTTCAAAGTTCAAGAAAATTTAAAAAGAATTGTTTTGATAAAAAATACTTAAAATTCACATATTTTTTCAAATGAAGTTTATTTAATTATTATAAATCACTGGATGATCACTTTTTCAAGTAAGTTGAATAAAAATAACACTTTAAACAACGTTTCGTTTTGTTTTATGAAAAAAAATTTACATTTGTTATTATAACATGGAATACAAAATTTTCATTTGATACGTAATTCAATATTTAAACAATTTGTTTTTTAATATTTTCTGTACAAGATGTATGGAATCAAAGTGAATTAGATAATTTCATGCCATCGTTTGATATCTTTAAACATATGTTAACTATCTTAATCTTAATTAAAATGATTTTTTATCATAACAGCTTAAATCTGGACTAGTAACGAGGAATTTTAGTGTTCATTTGATTAAGCTTATAACTGTACATTAATTGGTATACGAGGGTGGTTCATTAAGTATCCGTGTTAGGAATGAAGACGCCATTTTTTTTTTCAAAAACAAATGATTTAATTTTCAACATAGTCCCCTTTTAGGGATATACATTTTTCCCAACGTCTCTGCTATTTTTTTAACTCTTCCAAAAAATAGAAATTGTTGAGCTCTGTGAAATTCGCCTCTTTTTCGACGATCAAACACGGGTACTTATTGAACCGCTCTCGTATATTTAATAAGGTAGCACTCTTGGAGATGAAAATGATCATATTTAGAAAAATACAAACAAGTTCACATTAATTCCTTGCCCTATTGTTTTATTAAGTAAACACTGATGAAACGAGTAAGGTACAGTGATCCCTTGATTAGTGCAGTAAATGCGTCTTTGAAAAGATCTATACTAATTGAAAACCATTAGTGCAGTAAATACATCTTTGAAAAGATCTATATGAATTGAAAACCGTGTTTAATATAAAATTGAGTGACCAGTTCTAGAACCTGGGTTTTTTACTTTTCTTTTTTTTTTTTTTATGAAACAAAGTAAATTATTGTACAAACATTTGTCAAGGCTTTACCTATGTACACATTTATTACTTAAACTAATCTCAATTATATGTTATAATTTATGAACTTTTTTAATTTTATTTTCCTACATATCATTTTATTTTATTTATTCAATCTTAATATATGAGATCTTAGAAATAATTAACACCTACATACTACTTATAACTAGATAACAATTCTTACAACTACTTATTTAGCAAAAACAAGTTCACTCGTTCAGGCTACTTGTATTCAATTATATTCACTCAGACCTTGGTCGTCCCAGCTAATACTGTAGGTGGACTAGTCAGGCAACAGATAATGCTTCGGGAGCTTGTGCTTATAACGGAAGGGTAGACCGGATTTACTCTCGTAAGTCCCCAGGGCAGCGACTAAGGGATTGCTGTGATTTTGTTGGCTTTTATAGAACTTCACGGTCCAAGCGAGGATGTGGTGTTGTAGAGTTTCTTCTCGCTGTTCGGCGTGAAGTCGGGTAAGGTTTGTTCTGGGATGGGTGTTAAAATTTTACTTTTCTTCTATTTTACTTTTATTATAAAATAAAAGTTTAAACAAAAACATAATCTTAGTAGATTTTGATACACTCCAGTTCAAATATATGTTTTAGTGCCACATTGATTTTATTTCCTATTGCTATACTTCAATGAAATATCTCTTGTAACTCTTCCAGCATCTGAAAAATACTACCTAAATAGCAGAATTACTTAACTTGCTCTTTTTTCTTGCATTTTTAACATGCTCTTTTTTTCTTGCACCTTTTTCTTGCATTTTTAACATACCGTTTTTTTCTTGCTCTTTTTTTCTTACATTTTTACATACACTTTTTTCTTGCACTTTTTGTCTTACATTTTTAACATACTCTTTTTTCTTGCACTTTTTGACAATGTTAATATGGTCATGTCATGCCCTTATTTTCTTTCAATTTTTTTACATTCTTTACGTTCTTTTTTTCTTGCACTTTCATCATGACTAGATTACGCAACGTTCATTCTCAGATCCTTGCATCTCTTTTTATTGTATATAGTTGAGTGAAAATTATCATTTTCATAGTTGATTTAAAAAATATAATTTCACTACAGATGTGAAAGGCTTACATACTTTATAAATTTAATTCCAATGACGTTTTTTATTCATACTTTAAAAATTCATTTTTTATCGAAATCCTCTTATTAAAAAATGTTAATTGTGACTCTTACATTTCAAAGTTATCAAATAATTATTGCATATCATTTAATTGAATTGATAATTTCTCGGAGATCTGCATTATTTATTACTTCTGAGATAAAATTATAACAATAACAAGTGAGGTTTTCTTAATCCATTGGAATGCAAAGTAATTACTTCTTAATTTATCTGAATTTTTGTTCAAAAAGACTTTTTCTTTTATTTTTCATAATTTTCTTCCGAGTATTCATCTTAAAATTATTTATTCAGTTTCTTTTCTCAATTCTTACTACAGCAATCCCTCCATTAGTGCGGTTTATGAATACTTGACAAGATCCCCACTAAATAGAAATCGCACCAATTTAAAAAAACAGTGCTTCATTCTAAATATGCCGGTTGATTCTAAAATACGATGTTTTTTTCTATTTTTTACATCATAACTAGGTAGAAACCCCATCCAAGGATGTGCTAAAATAATTATAAGTATTAATATTTGTTGATTTTTATACTACTATAATTAACGATCTGGAGTTCCAAAACTGAGGAAAAAATGCCATCGATGCCCTTATTCGTCGGTGGTTACCTGGTCTAGTGGGGAGACATGGTCAAATACTTCGGCCTGCACCTCGACAGGTGACTGACGTGGAAAACCCATCTGAATACCATCAGACAGGAGGGTTAAAAGGGCATCAAGGCTATCAGTTTGATATTACATCGATACAGCCTACTTTCACTCAAAAATAAGCTCCTCTAAAACCCTTATGTCTATCCCATCTTAACCTGTGCTGCACCCGTTTGGTAGTGTGAGCAACACGGATCACCTGAAGCTTCGATGAGTGCAGAACAAGGTATTCAAGATATCTTTCAACACCCATCCCAGAAAAAAACCTCTCCTGACTTCATTCCAAATAGCGGGAAGAAACTCTCCAGCATCACAGCCTTATTTGGACCGTGATAAGTTCTATAAGAGCCAACAGAATCACAGCAATCCTCTAATCGCTGGCGTAGGGGCTTATGAGAGTAAGTCCGATCTACCTTTTCGTTATAAGCACAGGCTCCCGAAGCATCATCTGTTGCCTGACTAGTCCACCTACAGTATTAGCTGGGAGGACCAAGGTCTGAGTGAATGTGATGGAATGCAAGTAGCCTGAATGAGTGGACATGTACGTGCTAAATAATTCGTTGTAAGAATTGTTATCTAGTTATAAGTAGTATGAAGGTGTTAACTATTTCTAAGAAATTGAATATTAAGATTATTAAGCATAATATTACATGTAGGAATGATGGTTCGCAAACTCGACGATTCATTGAAGTATAGCAATAGGAAATAAAATCAATGTGGCACTAAAACATATATTTGAACTGGAGTGTATCAAAATCTACTAAGATTATGTTTTTGTTTAAACTTTTATTTTATAATAAAAGTAAAATAGAAGAAAAGTAAAATTTTAACACCCATCCCAGAACAAACCTTACCCGACTTCACGCCGAACAGCGAGAAGAAACTCTACAACACCACATCCTCGCTTGGACCGTGAAGTTCTATAAAAGCCAACAAAATCACAGCAATCCCTTAGTCGCTGCCCTGGGGGCTTACGAGAGTAAATCTGACCTACCCTTCCGTTATAAACACAAGCTCCTGAAGCATTATCTGTTGCCTGACTAGTCCACCTACAGTATTAGCTGGGACGACCAAGGTCTGAGTGAATATAATTGAATGCAAGTAGCCTGAACGAGTGGACGTGTACTTGCTAAATAATTAGTTGTAAGAATTGTTATCTAGTTATTAGTAGTATGTAGATGTTCACAATTAAAATTAAATTAGTCCATAGTTATATAATGTATTGTATAAATAAGATTAGTTCTTAAGATATAAATTTGTATATATGAGTAGGTATAGCCTTTGACAAGTGTTTGTACTACTATATATATTATTTTATGAAATTTAAAAAAAAAACAACTGCGATTGAAAAAAATCTCTTCTCCTACTCGTATATATAATATTATACATCATTTTTGGTAAAATATTAATCGGAGTCTTCCAGTATTTTCCCTTATTGGGTTCAGGATCAATTTGAATTTAAACATCTCTCATTTTTTCTTACTCCTGTGAAAGCAACATATTGTTGGCCATGGTTAAAACTGCTGTTGATAGATACATAATTTTTTTCCAAAGGCTGTCCTTGAGATTTCTTTTTTTTTTTAATAATAATTTATGACATGGAAACATAATCCTTGTTGACAGGTTTGTTCTTATCTTCAGTAACAGCAAAGCAACATACCAGCAACACCAAAGCTCTATTATAATACCCCACTCTGTTGGATTGATTTGGAACAACAGATTTATTGGATACAAAAGATGACAGAAAAAACTGCTCCAGCAATTTGTGCAAGCAACAATTGAAAAGTTAAACTCATAAACCACATAACAACCATATTTTGATTTTTTTTAAATGGAAAAACAGTCTATCAACAAGCGACAATATACCCATAAATGGCATATATGTGAATTCAAACTAAAAGTGATTCTGTTTTACAACCAAAGATGTCACTGGGCACATATCCACAAGCAATTTACTCAAATACCGCAGTTTTTTTCGTATAACTCTTTACGTACATTTTGGCTCTTGAGTGGTTAATGAGTTTAACTCTTCAATTGCGAAAAAAACTATTACCTTTCATATACATTCATCACGTTTGGAGTGAAGTAAGTAACGAAAGTTTTGTCATAATAACATGTATACATACAAATCATCACGTCGTTTCTTGCGGAGTAGACAAAGAAAACTCTTAACTTTTTTATCCAAGTATACAACTTTCTCCTCCAAATTCATACATTTCCTCATCCATAATCTTATATATTCATAATTCTCACATTATCTTTTTTCAAAATTTGGTCCATTAGATTCAGCTATGTTTTCCTTGATCTGCATCTTCCACGCACACCTTGCACTTCTGACTTTTATATTTACTCCTTCTTTCATAATTCATTCTCTCCACATGTTCAAACCATCTTAACACTCCTTTCTTCATCTTACTTAAAACATTAATTTTATCCATGCATTAATTTTTGATGTCTTCATTCATACATTGACACTCCACAATTTTTTCTTAGTGCATGCATCTCTCAGTATTAATCTTACTTTTATCCTTCTTTTATTAAGTCCATGTTTCACTTCCTTATGTAACAACATCTATTCGAGAATTATGAATCTACATTCCAGACAGAATGTTATTTATAATCTTAGTCAAGATTTTGATCAGTCAAAAGTAATTGATAACATCTGTTTGAGGGCTAAATGACCTAAAAAATCATAGATAGAGTATGTACTGAACAAAAACACCACAGATAGTGTATGTACTGAACAAAAACACCACAGATAGAGTTACATATGTACTGAACAAAAACACCACAGATAGAGTTACATATGTACTGAACAAACACACCACAGATAAAGTATGTACTGAACACAAACACCACAGGTAGAGTATGTACTGAACAAAAACACCACAGAGTACGCACTGAACAAAAACCCCACATATAGAGTATGTACTGAACAAAAATACCACAGATAGAGTATGTACTGAACATAAACACAACAGGTAGAGTATGTTCTGAACAAAAACACCACAGATAGAGTATGTACTGAACAAAAATATTATAGATAGAGTATGTACTGAACAAAAACAAGATATGTTTTCATTCCCTTATCTTTCTACTCTTTCTGTAAAAGAATATTTTTTCCACCTTCCGTCTAATTCTAATTCTTTTAATTTTAGTTCATCATGTAAAATCCATTTGATTCTCATTGTTGATATTTTTTTTGCTTTTTAAGAATTTTGGAAATAAAATAAAATTTAACAATAATACAATTTTATTATAACAAAAAAAATATTTATAAGAGTAAGTAATTATATAAACTTTGAGTAGATAGTACAATATTTCAGGCTGTGAGTACAATCTGCCTTCAGGAGTCACACCAAAAGGATCATCAAGACATGCATATCAGAACATATAGAGTGCTTGAGAAAAAATTAACAAGCCAAAAATGTGATTTGAGAATATATGAAAAATCATTAAGAATAATATGTCAAATTACAAATTGATCAGCATTCAACATCAGAACCCACAACACTAACGGATTCAATTGCCAATATCCCCCCATTGAGTTGACCACATGTTATCTGTATCTGAAATAGAAAATATGAGAAAAATTATTGATAATGAAGAAATTTTGTGATGTGAAGTGCAAACTATGATAAATTATGTCAGTTTTAGGTAGAATTTTTTTGAAATATTTATTACTACCTATTTTATTTATAAATGATTATCATTTTTTATCCTAATTCAATTTATTTAAATATTCATATTTAGTATTCAGAATTCTGAAATGGCATTCTAATTGATATTTTTACATATATTAATTAGCTAATGGATGTAAATAGATACTAGACAATACTAAGATAGTATTACCATTTACAAGGGGGTGCCCAGCACAAATGGAGAGTGGGGCTGCGGAGCAGCCAAGGGGAGAGTCGCAATATTTACAAGCAAAACTGTCATATTTAGATTATGAAAAATCCCTGAAAATTGCAACAGCAAAAATTACATCCAGAGCGAGTGCATGGTGATCGATATCGGCCAAGTGCATTATTGGTCCATATATTTTAACGAAATGATGCAACCATAACAGTTAATGTTCAGTGTTATTTAGAGGTTTTATTTATCAATTTGTTTTTGTAGAAATTGAAATTAATTTTTGTAACATGATTCATGTCTCGTCTTGTATAACTATGGACACACAAGCTAGAGTCAATTAGTTTGTGTGTTATGTTATTATTATCTGTGGAGAAAGATTTTTATATATCTCCCAGCACAAATAGAGACTGGGGCTGCAGAGCTGCCAGGGATTATGTTAGATCTTGGACAGGCTTTCTGGCTAACTTATATCAAGATAGTATTAGTATTTTGGTACATCAGCATAGTACCCGGCGGTAAGTAGTACACATTGGGCTTAAGAAAAAGACTGTTGCTTTATAGAGTGTCGTCTCTATCACACGGACTGTTAGCGCATTGTGCGACAGAGATGACACTGATTATCACAAAGTCGAGGGCCGCCTGTATATGGAAAAATTCGTTCACTTCAGTTTATCTCTAAAATTTAATGATAACCATGACTGTTTAATGGTATAGTTTAGCTAACTAATAATTTACAAAAATATTACAATAATAACTGTTTATCTTAATATTTTTATTATTTTATTTATGCACACCATTAACAAGCTGTTTCACGGAATCAAGTAAGTAATACATATCGGACTTAAGAAAGAGACTTTTGCTTTATAGAGTGTCGTCTCTATCACACGGACTGTTAGCGCATCGTGCGACAGAGACGACATTATCACAAAGTCGAGGGCCGCCTGTATATGGAAGAATTCGTTCACTTCAGTTTATCTTTAAAATTTAATGATAACCATGACTGTTCCATGGTATAGTTTAGCTAACTAATAATTAACAAAAATATTAATAACTGTTTATCTTAATATTTTTATTTTATTTATGCACACCATTAACACGTTCGC
Source organism: Odontocerum albicorne (assembly GCA_949825065.1). NCBI lineage: Eukaryota > Metazoa > Arthropoda > Insecta > Trichoptera > Odontoceridae > Odontocerum > Odontocerum albicorne. The sequence goes on along the minus strand of OX463853.1, from coordinate 34,888,118 downwards.
TGCTAAAGACGCCCCTGGGGCGTCAACACATTCTTTGTAGAGATGCTGATGACGCCCGTTGCGCGTCATTTGATTCTCTTTGTTTGTATGGTACCGAATATTTTAAGATTTTAAGGTTTCGAAAATACCGTAAGATTTTAAGGTTTCGAAAACACCGTAAGATTTTAAGGTTTCGAAAATATGATTTTTTCAGTACCTCTACACTATTCTATAAATACATATCGCAGTGAATGTGTTAACAAACTGTTTCACGGAATCAAGTAAGTAATACACGTCGGGCTTAAGAAAGAGACTGTTGCTTTGTAGAGCGTCATCTCTATCACACGGACTGTTAGCGCATCGTGCGACATAGATGACGCTCTACAAAGTTACAGTCTCTTTCTTAAGCCCGATGTGCATTACTTACCGCCGAGTACTATACCTTTTATCTAAAAAAAAAACATTAAAAAAATTACTTACAGTTGCCAGTATTGGTCGATTCACAGAAAAAGTTTCATTCTTCCAAATTTGAGAATTGTTTACTTCAATTATTTTCAAACCCATCGATATACCTTGTTCATTTGTAAGTGCCACTAAACAATTTGCTTTGCTATAAACAGAATATGTGAAATAAAATATGACTATTGTTGAGTTTGCTCCAACTTCTAACGTTCCATCATTGATTGTACAGCTTCCTTCCCATAGATCCGGAGTCAAGAAATATCCATTGGAACCTTCTGGCTGAGGTATTTGGTAAAAATCACTATATGTTTTAACTTTGAATGGAATATTTACAGCACTACATATATTTGAAAAGATTCCGGCTGAACCATTATGAAATTCCTCTTTACTACAGCCGTCTGGAATAGAAGTGGTAGAAGTAGGATTTTCAGTTGTGTCAATTATTTCTTTGCAATAATCTACATTTGGCGGTATAACCTCGAAAGACTCAATGGCGAAGATTGCATCATTTAAAGTTCCACAAATTATTTTTACCTAAAAATTCATTAAAATATTAGTGACCACAATATTGTTTTAAATATAACATTATACTTTAAGATCCAAATTAATAGTCCAATCTTAACATTAACCGTTTTAATCCCATGGGGCCGATTATCGGCACCAACTGGTATATGCGAAAAATCCCAAGGGGCCGATCATCTGCCTCAAAGTTTTCATACAAGTTTTTATGTTGAATATAAAATATTATAATAAAATTTTTTTTTTATGAAATATGAAAATTATTTAATATTATACACTCTACAGGGAGGTCTCCACAAAAAAATAGCTTTTAAAACTAAATATTAACTGATATAAAAAATAAAATATAAACTACTGTTTTTTTGCCAAAAAATGATTGGGATTTTTCGCACATTTTATGCAAAATAGGCTGGGATTAAAAGGATTAAATACAAAAGCAAGTATTTTTTTACTGAAGAAATAAGTATTTAGAGTAAATAGGGTAGTCACATATTTTCATTACCTAACTTTTAAGATTGGAATGTGCCAGGTCTGACTCTGAATACAAATCATGTAACTTTAAGGTTAGAGATTAATATTTAGTATTAAGGCCAAACAACGAATGTACGCCTTAGTCTAGATTCCCTCTTGACTTCATCAACTGTGAACTAATCATAACATGCTCGTATTATGACAGAGGGCATGTGTACAATTTTTGACAGTGATTTGAACCAAATAATTAAATTATTTGATAGCTAGGTACCCTATTTCCTTTTTTTTTTAATTTTGCATCAATAAGATGGTCAGTAAACAAGCTAGCTGAGTAATCAAAATCGAAATAGGAATCAAGCCTTAAGAAATAAGATTTAAAAAACGAAATAGGAATCAAGCCTTAAGAAATAAGATTTAAAAAACGATTTAGAATTTAAAAAAAACATCAGATACTTGTTTAAAATATATGCTAAGCAATCTGGTGTCCTAAATTTGATTCTCAATGTTTGTTTTCATCTTTTCAAAAATTTTTTTTTTTGTCATAAATGTCTCCCTTATATGAATTTAAAGAGTAAAATACAAACAAACCATCACACCATACCTCTTTAGAGTAGACAGAGAGGACACTTCATCACGTTTATGTATCCATGCATGGACATGTCCATGTTGAGAAAATAAATTGCAAATTAATGATGAAAAAATATGTTTGTTTGAAATTAACGTGTTCCTCGCGGGAAGCACAAACGCTCGTGATCTGATCTGTAGCATTCCTTTGTGTATTTTACGTAATGTTTAGTTTATCTCCTTTATTTAATGAGTCTCCTTAAGAGTAATGACTATTATTTATCATCAGAAACTTACTTGAATGTCATGTTTACTTGGTGGTGTAATCAAATATCAGTGGTTTTAAACTAATTAAACGAAATTTAAAAACGCCGAAATTGTGCCGCGCACAGGATTCGTGGAGTTTGATTTTTAACGCGGTGTACAGGTTAACAAAGATTTAGGTAGAAGTCAAACAATGAAAGAAAGGAGATAGATTGATAAATTTTAATTGAGGGAAAGATAAGAAGTATGACAAACGGAAGAGCATGTTTGATTTAATTTATGTTTCCCTCTATTAAAATTTATCAATCTATCTCGTTTTATTTTTTCCTCCGTCTACCTTTTCGCTGCTTTCCATTTATTTCAAACAAAATATATACGATTATTATTAATTTGCAACTCATTTCTTAATGTGATTAAACAGTTAAAAATTGTCTGACATAGTCAACAGTCAATTTATAGCTATAGATAGCCCAATCCTTTTTTAATTTTTTAATTTCCCGATGTCTAAAGAACACTATCAGGAAAAACAAGTATATGAATATGCAAAGAAAGGTGAGGATATATGTTACAAAACCTGTATCCACCCCATAATGACATACAGCATAGAGTCCAGAGCCGACACTGTCAGAACCAAAAATCTCCTTCAAACAAGCGAAATCAAGGTACTCAGGAGTATCGCTGGCACAACCCTTCATGATAGAGTACGAAACACAGAAATCCGAAGGATGTGCGAAGTTGAAGATATTGTCAGATGGGGACGACAGAGAAGAAGATTCTGGAATGAACATGTATCCAGAATGGCAGAACCAAGAGCCGTAAGAATGGCCAGGGACAGTATCCCCCAAGCAAGCAGACCTCCAGGACGACCTCCCAAAAGATGGAAAGACAGCTGGCAGTCGACGTCACAAGAGTGAAACAATGATGCAGGACCATAACAGGCCAACAGGCCTAAAATATGAAGAAAAAGAGGACAATAATTTAAATGTATAAAAAAATTTACCTTCAACATTTGATCTTTAGTTCCTTTAAACAATGTTTTTCTTATCCACGTTTGCGAGTTGTCAATATTTATAAATGTAGAATCTATCGAACTATTCCCTTCAAACACAAACAAATAACACAACAGTTCAATTTTGGAAGATGTAAAATAATTGAGGACTATTTCAGAATCTTGCTGGATGGATAGGTTTCCATAGGAGGATACACAGCTTCCAGCTGACACATTTGGAGAAATAAAGTAACCATTTGATCCTAATGGTTCTGGGACAGAAGCAAAGTCGGTATAATTGTGAATTAAAAACGGCACAAATGTTTCTTCACAAGATTCTGATAATATTCCAAGGGATTCATTGTCAAATTCTTCAAGAATACAATCCTCTTTGCCATTTCCTGGTGTCTCAGTAGTTGTTGTAGTTTCCGTTTCTCTGCACTCATTTACATATGGTGGTATAATCTCAAAAGAATCAATCGCTATTATTGCTTCAACCAATTTATCACAAATTATGTTGATCTAAAAAAAGGTAAAAAAATCAATTTTCAATGGAGTCATCTTGTATTCAAGAATATGGAAATTCTCGTCTGTTAAAAATTAAAATTGATTGTTATATTTTTCTCAAAGTGTTAAAAACAATGTAAAATTATTTTTTTGAATGATGCTCTCATAAAGCACTACAATTTTTTTATCATAATGGATAACTTATTAAATAATTTAGCTGTCGTTCCCATTTTTTTTAAGAGACCAACACTTTGCTCCATGTAGTAAAGTGAACCTAATCACTGTCTTATAGATTTCTAGAGTTTGATAATAACGTAATAATTTGGCAACAACCCCAAAAATATATGACTCGGGTCAATATTTTTTGAAAACGTGCCAAAAGTTATACTTGTAGTGATTTTATAAAATCCAATTTGTTTTAAAGTGGAAAAAATATTTTTTTAAGTAATTTATTATTTATAGTTAAGGCATTGAAATTGTAGAGGTTTAAAGACATTGTAATTTGTTTTATCAAAAACTATTTATGCCACTTTTTGTGTCAAACACTGTTAATTCCACCAAAAAGTGGAATAAACAGTATTTGATATAAAACAAATTACAATGTTTTAAAATAATGTTCACATTTATTTTATGATCTAAAGAGTTCTCTGAATTTAAAAAAACAATAAATTTACATATATTTATCATAGGAAAATTAAGTTAAACAGCACAAATTGTTTTTATATGAAAAAAAAATATGCATAAAATTTCTACCATCTATCTGATTCATCACATCTGTGGTTTGGCTTATGATGTAAACGTTTCGAAAATGTTGCTTGTTCATCTTCATGGCTTGTTTGTAGTCCACTTGACAATTAGTGGATGCGTACTGGGTACCGTTTGGTCTATAGCGGTGTCTCAACCGTATATGAGCGAATAGGTCTATATCGGTTCATGACCGTAACATGAGCTAATGAGTCTGTCCCACCAAGGGAGAACGACCAAGTTGACTGCAAACAAGCCCTAAAGATGAAAACTGCAACAATATTTTCGAAATGTCAGCATCATAAGTCAAACCACATGGTACAACATTTTTAAAGACCTTATACAACCGATTCAGAGAACTACAAAAATTTCAAAAATATTATTTTATAAAATATTTATCGGATATTTTTTTAATTAAAAGTAATCAAATATACTAAACATCTAGATAACAGAAGAATAATTACCCTCGGATAGGTATTCTCACGTGTTACGTATAATTCTTGCGTTTTCCAAATTTGTGAGTTGTCAATGGTAATGGTTCCATAATGCAAGATATTTCCTTTGCTACTTATGAACATGGGACAATTTTGAGGATAGCTATTTGTAGATGTAAAGTATGTCAAAACTAATTTGGATCCTTTTTCAACTTGCAGATATCCATCATTAGATACACAACTACTATTGCTTAATGGATCAGGAGTCATGAAATAACCATTAGATCCTTGTGGTTCGAGTAAAAAGTCAAAGTCAGAATAATTCATCACTTGAAATGTAGTAAATGTATCACCACAAGAAGTGGAAAAGAAACCAAGAGATCCTTCATCAAATTCTTCCACAATACAATTTTCTAGACCGTTTCCAGGAGTGGTAATAGTTATTGCTTCTGTTGTAGTTGTGATGGTCTCCCTACATTCGTCAACATTTGGTGGCACAATTTCAATGGAGTCGATAGCTAATACTGATTCTTCCAATTTGTTACAAATTATTTCAACCTTAAAGCAAATTACAAATAAATCAGGGATCGAGCAGGTGTGATAAATTTAGTAGAAAAAGTAGAATATCTACAATGAAACTAAACATATCATGAAAAAAGGATGTCTACAATGAAACTAAACATATCATGAAAAAAGCAGGATGTCTACAATGAAACTAAATATATCATGAAAAAAGCAGGATGTCTACAATTAAACTAAACATATCATGAAAAAAGCAGGATGTCTACAATGAAACTAAACATATCATGAAAAAAGAAGGATGTCTACAATGAAACTAAACATATCATGAAAAAAGCAGGATGTCTACAATGAAACTAAACATATCATGAAAAAAGCAGGATGTCTACAATGAAACTAAACATATCATGAAAAAAGAAGGATGTCTACAATGAAACTAAACATATCATGGAAAAAGCAGGATGTCTACAATGAAACTAAACATATCATGAAAAAAGCAGGATGTCTACAATTAAACTAAACATATCATGAAAAAAGCAGGATGTCTACAATGATACTAAACATATCATGAAAAAAGCAGGATGTCTACAATGAAACTAAACATATCATGAAAAAAGAAGGATGTCTACAATGAAACTAAACATATCATGGAAAAAGCAGGATGTCTACAATGAAACTAAACATATCATGAAAAAAGCAGGATGTCTACAATGAAACTAAACATATCATGAAAAAAGAAGGATGTCTACAATGAAACTAAACATATCATGAAAAAAGCAGGATGTCTACAATGAAACTAAACATATCATTAATAAAGCAGGATGTCTACAATGAAACTAAACATATCATAAAAAAAGCAGGATGTCTACAATGAAACTAAACATATCATGAAAAAAGCAGGATGTCTACAATGAAACTAAACATATCATTAAAAAAGCAGGATGTCTACAATGAAACTAAACATATAAAAAAAGCAGGATGTCTACAATGAAACTAAACATATCATGAAAAAAGCAGGATGTCTACAATGAAACTAAACATATCATGAAAAAAGCAGGAGGTCTACAATTAAACTAAACGTATCATGAAAAAAGCAGGATGTCTACAATTAAACTAAACATATCATGAAAAAAGCAGGATGTCTACAATGAAACTAAACATATCATGAAAAAAGCAGGATGTCTACAATTAAACTAAACATATCATGAAAAAAGCAGGATGTCTACAATGAAACTAAACATATCATGAAAAAAGCAGGATGTCTACAATGAAACTAAACATATCATGAAAAAAGCAGGATGTCTACAATTAAACTAAACATATCATGAAAAAAGCAGGATGTCTACAATGAAACTAAACATATCATTAAAAAAGCAGGATGTCTACAATGAAACTAAACATATCATGAAAAAAGCAGGATGTCTACAATTAAACTAAACATATCATGAAAAAAGCAGGATGTCTACAATGAAACTAAACATATCATTAAAAAAGCAGGATGTCTACAATGAAACTAAACATATCATGAAAAAAGCAGGATGTCTACAATTAAACTAAACATATCATGAAAAAAGCAGGATGTCTACAATGAAACTAAACATATCATGAAAAAAGCAGGATGTCTACAATTAAACTAAACATATCATGAAAAAAGCAGGATGTCTACAATGAAACTAAACATATCATGAAAAAAGCAGGATGTCTACAATGAAACTAAACATATCATTAAAAAAGCAGGATGTCTACAATGAAACTAAACATATAAAAAAAGCAGGATGTCTACAATGAAACTAAACATATCATGAAAAAAGCAGGATGTCTACAATGAAACTAAACATATCATGAAAAAAGCAGGAGGTCTACAATTAAACTAAACGTATCATGAAAAAAGCAGGATGTCTACAATTAAACTAAACATATCATGAAAAAAGCAGGATGTCTACAATGAAACTAAACATATCATGAAAAAAGCAGGATGTCTACAATTAAACTAAACATATCATGAAAAAAGCAGGATGTCTACAATGAAACTAAACATATCATGAAAAAAGCAGGATGTCTACAATGAAACTAAACATATCATGAAAAAAGCAGGATGTCTACAATTAAACTAAACATATCATGAAAAAAGCAGGATGTCTACAATGAAACTAAACATATCATTAAAAAAGCAGGATGTCTACAATGAAACTAAACATATCATGAAAAAAGCAGGATGTCTACAATTAAACTAAACATATCATGAAAAAAGCAGGATGTCTACAATGAAACTAAACATATCATTAAAAAAGCAGGATGTCTACAATGAAACTAAACATATCATGAAAAAAGCAGGATGTCTACAATTAAACTAAACATATCATGAAAAAAGCAGGATGTCTACAATGAAACTAAACATATCATGAAAAAAGCAGGATGTCTACAATGAAACTAAACATATCATGAAAAAAGCAGGATGTCTACAATGAAACTAAACATATCATTAAAAAAGCAGGATGTCTACAATGAAACTAAACATATCATGAAAAAAGCAGGATGTCTACAATGAAACTAAACATATCATGAAAAAAGCAGGATGTCTACAATTAAACTAAACATATCATGAAAAAAGCAGGATGTCTACAATGAAACTAAACATATCATTAAAAAAGCAGGATGTCTACAATGAAACTAAACATATCATGAAAAAAGCAGGATGTCTACAATTAAACTAAACATATCATGAAAAAAGCTGGATGTCTACAATGAAACTAAACATATCATTAAAAAAGCAGGATGTCTACAATGAAACTAAACATATCATGAAAAAAGCAGGATGTCTACAATTAAACTAAACATATCATGAAAAAAGCAGGATGTCTACAATGAAACTAAACATATCATGAAAAAAGAGGATAATCATTGGATCAAAAAATTAGATACGGAATGATCTAAACCAAAATGCATTTATTGTCATTATTGCTATAAAAAAATATATACACATATATAGTATGTCCAACAAAATACATTGCAATCAAATTTTATTAAGGTGAATAAAATTATATTTTATTGAACTAAGTATATGGGACAATTGTTTGTCCCTACTGATCATTTACAGGACATCAAAATTTCAAGAAAAATACGGGACAATCACATATATCATATATGTGACATTTGGCAAACTTATGTTACCAGCATATTCTTACTTGTTGTGCTTCAACTTATGGTAAGTCAGACTTCAGAACATTTTGATTCAACAACATGCCGCAAAGTTCCGGCAGATATCATGGTATATTTACAAGATGGTTCATTTTGCTTCTGTGACAATATGATTTTTTTGTATAATTGCAATGATGTACATATGTGATGATTACAGTACAGTACAGAAATTGTGAAAAAAAGGTAGTGCTTCGACTGTAACTGAAGGCAATGTAAGCCTAAGGGTATTCATGAACTCAAACAAGGTAGTGCTTCGACTGTAACTGAAGGCAATGTAAGCCTAAGGGTATTCATGAACTCAAACAAGGTAGTGCTTCGACTGTAACTGAAGGCAATGTAAGCCTAAGGGTATTCATGAACTCAAACATTGAGAATGATATCATTCTATTATACCTGGTGCTAACATTGCTCCGGTTCACAGTACTTAATTATTATAATTGATAAATTAATTGTATTAAAGGGTCTTTCTAATTGAGCAGTTTTTTTTATTCTTGGATAAAACACAGATGGCGTTGTGAACTTGCCTGGTTCTTGTGACATTTGAGAAGTTTGATGTATGACATTTCTAAAAATGGAGTCGTATACAATACAACAACGCGTTCAAATTGTTGAATTATTTTATATATTGTAATCTCCGGAAACTGTGATGTTAATTGGCCACCAAGATCCCGTGATCTGACACCGTTGGACTATTTTCTCTGGGGTTACGTAAACAACCAGGTCTATAAGAATGACCTCCGATCAATTCTTGAGCTGAAGGACGAAATTATTCGCGTTATTGGTGAGTTAGAACCGCAATTATGCCAAAATCTCATCGAAATTTTTGATAAAAGAGTGGACATCTGTAAAGCTGCAAGAGTGGACATTTGGAGGATATTGTTTTTTGTGTTTAAATTTCATACATTATATAATAACTATTGAAAAGTTTTTTAAAATCAAAAGCAATTGTGTGTTTTATTCAAGAATTAAAAAAAATAGAATTAAAAAAACCTCTCAATTTGAAAGACCCGAATGAATTGAAAATATTAGATAAAATATATTACCTTCATAGAAATGTCTTCATTAGCTTTATAAAATTCTTCCTGTTTCCATATTTGGGAGTTGTCAACAGTTATATGTGTAATATGGTCAATACTATTATAATTTTTCCAAATGAACATGTCACAACTCTTTGAAGAGATATTAGCTGATGTAAAATAGGTCAAGACCAATTTCGAACCTTTTTCTACTTGTAAATTTCTAACGTTGGATGTACAACTTCTGTTAAATGAAGTAGGAGTCATGAAATATCCATTCGAACTTTGTGGTCTGGGTACAGAGTCAAAGAAAGAATAATTCTTTACTTGGAATGGATAAAATGAGCTGCCACAAGAAGAATAAAATATTCCAAGAGACCCTCCATCAAACTCTTCCACAATGCAATTCTCTTGACCATTTCCAGGAGTGTTAGTAGTTATTTCTTCCGTTGTAGTATCTATTAATGTAGTACTTGATGTAGAATTATCAATAGGTGTTGTAGAATTTTCTCCAGCGGTCGTTGTCCAATAATCACAGTCATCAATATTTGATGGAATGATTTCAAAAGATTCAATTGCCAACATAGCTCCAGTTGTTATTTTTCCACAAAAGATGATCACCTTAAAATATTTAAAAATATTATACTCATAAAAAAAAAACGTTTTTATATTTTTGTGAATGTGTTCTAAAATACTACAAGAATAAAATGAATACATCCTTAATCACTTCCATCGTATACAACACAACCTGCCAGTGAGTATATTGCCACATTGAAATTTCTTCCAACTAACCAGAAAGATGTTAAAAGGTTTTATGTGAAAAAGAAGCCTTGCTTTTTTTAATTTAATTAATAATGAAACTTGAAACCCGCAGTTCATAACAAAAGTGTTCTACCATCCAAACCACGAAGGTCATAATTATTTTAATACTAAAGTTATGAGGAGTTTTTAAATTTATTTTTAATTTTCACCATGAAATGTACAAAGTACTCCCCTGCCTAACAGGATAAAGCACCATTTTGTAATAAAATCTCACTTGCTATGTGGTGTTTTCAACAATTTTTATTAGAAGATTTGACTTTTTCAATTGCCTTAGAATTTTAAACTTGAGTACAGGAAAATCTCACTTAAAGCGTTTCAATTAGTGCACTTGAGCAAAATTATACTACGAGGCATATCCAGAAAGTAAGTGTACTGAATTTTTGTAGGTTACAATTTTTTTTATTTAAACAAAAAAAATACGTGGTTACCGTAGTACATATGTAAGCTATTTTTCGACATAGTCGCCATTCCTCTCAATGCAGGTGGTGAAGCGGGGTATCAACTTTTTGATGCCTTCCTCGAAGTAGTTTCCCGCCCACCCCTCCGTCCACTTCTCCACCTCCTCCTTTACCTCCTCGTCGGTTGAAAACCTTTTTCCACCCATGTGCAGCTTCAGGGAGGTAAAGAGATAGTAATCTGAAGGTGCTAGGTCAGGGGAATGCGCGGGATGGTTCAGGACATCCCATTTAAACGAGGCGAGCAGTTCCTTTGTGGCGTTGGCCGTGTGCGGTCTGGCATTGTCATGCAGCAAGCAGACTCCCTTTGTCAGCATGCCTCTCCTCTTGTTCTGAATCGCCCTCCGCAATTTTTTTAGGGTCTCACAGAATCTTGCAGAGTTGATGGTCTCCCCTTGAGGCATATATTCAATTAAAATTATGCCTTGACAGTCCCAAAACACGGATGCCATGATTTTCTTGGCTGAAATTGTGGTTTTGAACTTTTTGGCGGAGGGTGAAGAGGTGTGACGCCACTGTTGAGACTGCCTTTTGGTTTCAGGCGTGTAGTGTGCAACCCAAGTTTCATCTCCAGTAACGATGGAGCGGAGAAATTCATCTCCATGGAGTTTGCAGCGCCTAAAAAACTCTTGCCTTTTTACAAAATTTCGCACTTGGCGGGAGATTGGATTGACATTTTTCACGAAACGTGTTGTCGCGTCGACACTTCTCAACGTACTGACCTCGAACCGGTCTAGTTGCGGAGCGGAAGGGTCAGGCTACACGGAAGTGTAGCCAACATATCGAAAATAAAATCCATCCGGTCGTGAGAGCCTCAGTACACTTACTTTCTGGATACGCCTCGTATTTCCCACTTAAAACGGCTAATTAATCAGTAAACGCGGTTATCGTTTGCTCTCCATTCCTAGACCTGCATGGTGTGACCATGGTGAGGAGAGTCTCTTCAGCACTCACTCCTACACTCACTGGCAATCCATCACCATACTTAGACGTACCACTCTTACGTTTAATTTGCCCAAGCGCAATTGCATTGGAGCCTCCATCACCTTGTATTACAATTGTATTTTATATCCAATCCCTGTTTAGAATATAGTAGAAATAAAAAGAAAATTAAAATAAGTACGCTAGAAGTTAAGATTGAAGTTATTAAAAGGTATAAAAGTGATTTATATGATGCAGCTTTCAAAAGTTATACACATATGATGTAATGAAAAAGTCAAGCTCTATTCAAATTTTACTGCTCCAATATTTTACATTTAATTATGTATTCATTCGGTAAATAAAAATTCACATTATTTTTTTGTTTGATATTTTTATGCTCTGAAATAACTTATAAGTAGTGTATTTTTTTTAATGATATAGTGGATTAATTCTTATTAATAAGAATTGATAAGAATTAATCCTATTGGATTTGATTAAGAAACGCTCATATTGTTTATTTCATTCGATTTGCTTAATTTCGCTTAGCGTGAGGTATAGATCATTCAGCCAGAAGTTCATTTTGCGATAGTGTGAGTAACAGTGCGTTTGCAAAAACTTGTCACTTTATTTTTTTAATGAATAGCAAGTTATTTAGGTAAATACATTTCATAAGATTGTATAGCAAGTTATTTAGGTAAATACATTACAGAAGATACATAAGATTGTACTGGGGAAAATTTATGAGCTGTTACAGGACTCATCCTAGAATTTCCGAACTATAATTGTTTAGGCATGGCAGATTCTAGGAAACATTAAATAACAATAATGGATTTTTTCAAGATTAAAAATAAATATAAGTACATACAAGTATTATAAAGTAAAAATGTTCATCAGCTTTAATTAGATTGCACATAAAAATACAATTATTATTGTATGTTAGATTATTTAACATATTATATTAATGTATCATAATGACATAATTACAATGCCAAATAATATAGTTTTAAAATAATGGTGGATGGAGTGATACTAAAATCTAGGAAACTTTAAGTTATAACAAAGTACAATATAAGCTTTCGAAAAATTTTGAATTATACATTACATTAGACAAAAATCGCACTCTTAATTTCGACATGGTAGTGTTTTTCTAAACACTGAGTGTTTTAACAACAATACAAACGTGCGCTCTGCGCAAACCAATCGTGTGGCATTCTAAAACCAATACCACTACATAAGCCATGTAATGCAGGAGTGTTCGTTAATTAAAAATCTCCCAAAGTTATTCACGGATTGCTTTGAAATTTTGACAGTTCCATTTTGATTTTGAATATTAAATAATGAATATTAAATAATATAATATTAAATAATAAATATTAAATATTTAAATAATAAATATTAAATTTTCAAATGCGTTTATTGAAAAATAGCGCCATCTGCGCTATATTAAATAATTTATACGTCATTTTCATTTCGTAATGTGCGTCGTTGACATGTACAGAATATTTGTTTCACTTAGCTTTTTAAACTTATTTTTTTATTTTTCTGTTCAATTAACGATGAAATTGAATTGTGTTGATTTATTTTCGTTTGAATTCAAATCATATCGTGAATTGACCTCTTGGAGTGACACGGTCATTTGCTTCTGAGGGACGTCATATTTAATTTAAACGAACTGCCAAATTTTTGCTAATTTGTAACAAGATGTATTAATTGGTCATTATTGTTAGTTTTTTGTAATGTATTTACCTAAATAACTTGCTATTTATTAGAATCGAGCCTTATATTAAAGTCGATAAAATAATTAAATTACTGAACGTCGTTACAAATATTAAACGTATTGGGTCAAATTTGTCTGCAATTTAGTGACTGCAATCGATCTTTCATTTGAATTCAAATCATATCGTGAATTGACCTCTTGGAGTGACGCGATCATTTGCGAGCACATTAAACCAGACTGAGCCACAGCAACGCGTGGCCGGGTACAGCTAGTATCAAATAAATATTGTACATATATAATTATATGTACTATTGGGGTATAATTTTAAACGTTAGTTCTCATTTTACTGATATGGAATAAATACTATTGGTTACTGACACAATGCGGGATGAAAGGGATGCATTGCAAGGTTTAACAGTCAAACACCGAGTTCTTATAATAGGAATCAAAACTGGGAAATTAGATTTAAGCATACTCGTATAATCATCTATTTTGAAGATAGTGTAAACAAATTCTTACCTTCAGTGACATTGTTTTATTTGTTTCATAAATCATTTGTCTTTTCCAAGTATGAGAGTCATCAAAAGATATTGTTCTTACTCCGCTGAAATTGTCATTATCCAATATGGTTATAACACAGTCTTCCGAGTTTGTTCCTGATATGAAATAATCAAGAACTAGTTTGGAACCATTTCCAACTTGTACACTATTTTTTAAAGAAACACAACTACCACCGGGCGTGTTTGGTGTTAAAAAGAATCCATTAGACCCAGAAGGTTCAGGTACAACATTTGCATCACTGTACCTCTTAACTATGAATGGCATCCATGAGGCGCCACATTCAGAAAATATTCCAAAAGATCCGTTTGAAAATTCCTCCACAATACATTGCTGTTCGATACTTCCAGGTGTAGTGAAGGTTGAACTGGTAAAATCAGGCGTGGTATTTGTGTTAGACGTAGTTCCAGTATAATCTGGTGTAGTACTTGTGTTAGATGTAGTTGTAGTGAAATCAGGTGTAGTGATAGTGTTAGGTGTAGTTGTAGTGATAGTGTTAGATGTGGTTGTATTGAAATCAGGTGTAGTACTAGTGTAAGATGTAGTTGTAGTGAAATCTGGTGTAGTACTTGTGTTAGATGTAGTTGTAGTGAAATCAGGTGTAGTGATAGTGTTAGATGTAGTTGTAGTGATAGATGTGGTTGTATTGAAATCAGGTGAAGTACTAGTGTTAGATGTAGTTGTAGTGAAATCTGGTGTAGTACTTGTGTTAGATGTAGTTGTAGTGAAATCAGGTGTAGTGATAGTGTTAGATGTAGTTGTAGTGATAGGGTTAGATGTGGTTGTATTGAAATCAGGTGTAGTACTAGTGTAAGATGTAGTTGTAATGAAATCTGGTGTAGTACTTGTGTTAGATGTAGTTGTAGTGAAATCTGGTGTAGTGATAGTGTTAGATGTAGTTGTAGTGAAATCTGGTGTAGTACTTGTGTTAGATGTAGTTGTAGTGAAATCTGGTGTAGTGATAGTGTTAGATGTAGTTGTAGTGATAGTGTTAGATGTGGTTGTATTGAAATCAGGTGTAGTGATAGTGTTAAATGTAGTTGTAGTAAAATCAGATGTAGTACTAGTGTTAGATGTAGTTGTAGTGAAATCAGGTGTAGTACTTGTGTTAGATGTAGTTGTATTGAAATCAGGTGTAGTAGAATTAGTTAAATCAGATGTTGTAGTTGTTTTTGTAATGATATTAGTATCATTAATATTTTGTAGGTCAATTTGAAATGAATCAATAGCAAATATTGCTTTAGATAATGGTTCACAGCTCAACTCAACCTGAAAACATATTTATAATGACATAAATTGATCGTTTAATTTATTTTCATGTATTACTTTCACAATAGATAACGTTTGTAAATGGTCTTGGAATCATTTTTGTTTATTTTTTTCAATCAATCATTTTATTTCTATGGTGTCCTCTTGTTTCACCAGTTCATAGAAGCATCTCTCAAAAAAAGTTTTTTAGAATTTTTTCAAAATGTGTTTAAATTTTGAATGCTGAGAAAAATGTTGATTCCTATAAAATGCTTAAATTTTTTTTCATTACCCAAAACCACTTGAAAATGTCTTTTTATCCAAGGAAGGTAAAACATTAACTGGAAATAAAATAAGATATGACAAGTGAAGAGATTGATTAAACAAATATTTAGTTATTCTTATTTTCCCTCATTAACACTTGCCTTACTGTGCTAAAAAATTTCGACAGCCACGGTGCTGGACGCTAAGCGTCCAGTGAAAAATGTATGTTTTAAATTAAAATTATGCAAAATCTGCTAGGTTATTATTTGTAATTAGCTATAAAAATAATTAAATTATGTATTAAAACGTGAAATAATCAAATAAATTATAAGTCTTGGTCACTCGCTATCCATCACAGGGTGGCAAGAGTTAAAGCCTTCTGAGTGACAACATGCTTGGAAGGAAGATATTGTGTGAATAACAGCAAATATGTGCATAACAGTGACGTGCTCTTCTTCAAACAATTAATTAACAAACTTGAATAGCAAAAATCAGGACACTTAAATTTATCAGATGGAGCAAAGACAGGGATCCCAGACGTTCTGCAATTAGGGTGACCAGCTCTCAGGATTTCACCCAGAGCCTCAAGGTTTCAATACCATCTCTAGGTTTTGTTATGATTTCTTCAGGTTATGCTAATTTTGTAATAATGTCAAAAATTTACTTAACCATAAGTCGGTTACACGTGCGTGACACGATTGTATTGTGCATAATGTCCGACTAATATGAAATATAATTTTTACTTTAACCTTTCCTTCCCTGTGTTGGGTATCTTCTACAAGTTGCTTCTAATAACCATCAATATCTCTATAAATATAATAAATACAAGGTTAAGATTTTAGGTATTCCTGCATAATATATTTACGCATTGATTTAAAAAATAATATTAATAATAATCAGAATTTATCGACTACATCGTAAGTATTTCGTGAATATCGGAAACAAATTCGCATTTAAACGCTGTGAGTGCCTCGATCTTGGGTCTTGATGATAGGTGAAAAGTATGCGGGAAGCGCGACACTATATTCGCATCTCATTTTTGCATACGTCACTGAATAGCGAGGAGCGCAATTGTCTCAACCTCGCAAGTGTAAGCCACGCCCGAGCTAGCCACCAACCCTGCCGCGCCACAGTAGCTGTTGAGCTGGCAACGAGACTAGATCTACGCCCGTTCCGTGAGCGTTGCCAGATGGTTTTTTAATGTTTTCAGCAAATAAATCTCAATTATTATAATTTTTAACTTCAATTATAATTATTTAAGGGGATTATTTATGAATGTTCTTATTTTTCCGATTTAAAATCGCTAATTTTTGATCGCGTACTCACTACCCAACACTGGAACGCGCGTTTCATTTTTATCACCTTAAGGGAAGGGTTAAGTAAACATCCCAGTTTTCAGATTTTTCTCTATATTATAAAAAATGTTAGTTCGTATTACTATTTCTACTAATTACTATAGTATATACTTATTCCTTTATTAAAAGAAAAGTGCATTTGTTTTCACCATAAACATAAAAAGAAAGGAATATATTTTTTGTATTAATTTGGTTGTATCTCCCACTGTAGAGAAATACATAAACTAAGAACTGGTCTCCTTACCCGCTATGTTCTGGACTGTCCCGCATAAAAGTGATTTGTCCTGCGTCAAATCTAAACTGATTTTTACAGTATACTAATAAAAGAATGTCATAACAAAAAGTCATGGAAATTTTCATTAAATGTGTTTCCCTCCTGATACATATTAATTTCAGCTATTGTCAACAAATTGCACGCAACTGGTCACATCAGAGTTTAGGGACTTACCAAGCTGCAGTTTGATGCGATCGGGCAAGAAGTTAAATTAACTTTTCAATTGCCTTTTTTTTAGGTAAAGTAAAATAAAGTTTTAAAAATTAATTAATGTTGAGAAATATTTGGTTTATCAAACACTTATTATGTTTGATATAAACATTTTATTATTAAATAGTTTTTTTTTGTGGTTGGCAATTTTGTGAGAAAAAATGTGTTTTATTGGAAGTATTTTAAAAAATGTAAAAAAGATTATGTATTTCAAAAAATGTGATTCTAATGAAATAGTATTCTAGTAAACATTTTATTTTTCAATACAGCTTTCTTTTGTGATTGGCAATTTCGAGAGAAAAAAATGTATTTTATTGGAAGTATTTTAAAAATGATAATGTATTTTAAAAAATGTTCTTCGAATGAAATAGTATTCTAGTAAACATTTTATTTTTCATTACAGCTTTCTTTTGTGATTGGCAATTTTGAAAGAAAAAAATGTATTTTATTGGAAGTATTTTAAAAAATGATAATGTGTTTTAAAAAATGTTCTTCGAATGAAATAGTATTCTAGTAAACATTTTATTTTTCATTACAGCTTTCTTTTGTGATTGGCAATTTTGAGAGAAAAAAATGTATTTTATTGGAAGTATTTTTAAAAATGATAATGTATTTTAAAAAATGTTCTTCGAATGAAAGAGTATTCTAGTAAACATTTTATTTTTCATTACAGCTTTCTTTTGTGATTGGCAATTTTGAGAGAAAAAAATGTATTTTATTGGAAGTATTTTTAAAAATGATAATGTATTTTAAAAAATGTTCACCTAATGAAATAGTATTCAAGTAAACATTTTATTTTTCAATACAGCTTTTTTTGTGGTTGGCAATTTTATGATTTAAAAAATTGTAAAAATGATATATGTAGGTACTTACTGTTGGGAAAAAAGATTTCGTTGCTTTAAATACAACTTTTTTTTTCCATATCTTAGAATTGTCCACAACTATTATTCTACTGTATACATAATTCCCTTTATCGTAAATTGTCATAACACAATTTTGTGTTTCATTTTCAACGGATGTATAATAAGTCAAAACCAAGTTTGTATTTTTTTTTATAAATGTTTTTCCAATAGTTGAAATACAGCCTCCATTAATCCCCGGTGTCAATAAAAAACCATTTGATCCTTCCGGCAAAGGCAATGAATCAAAATAGTTATAATATTTAACAGCGAATGAGTGCGATCCATCGCCACAAAAAACTGAAAATATTCCGAGAGAACCCGCCTCAAATTCTTCTACATAATATGACTCTTGAGCATTAACAAGAAAACTTGAGAGAAGAGAAAATATACAAACTAGCACTTTTATTTGAAACATATTGTTGAATGAAATCTTATGACATTTATTAAAAAAAATATTAAAGAAAGAACTGGAAATGTTTCGCAGTTGTTTCATAAAAGAGCACAATAATTTAAAACGGAGTGAGAGACTTTGAGTCCACTTTTATTTAAACCTTTTTTAAATATAATCTTAATTCAGTGATAAAGAAAATACGGTCAGTGTCATTAAATATGTACCTGCAATAGGTGCTGTGCACCATAGTCAAAACATATCCAAGCGGCAATTGCAAGATCAGTTTAGTAATTTGGGAATGTAAAGTGTAATACATTTAGCCCTCAATTAGTGCGGTTTTGATGAGTGTGATTTTTGATTAATGCAATTTATAATTTATAGCTACTAACTTTGTGCTCTCCTTTATTAATATAAATAACATAATATAAACAAAACATTAAGGACAATACTTTGCCTCTGGAGTTGAGTAACCCTGCATCAACATGTAGGAAGGTTTTAATTCTGCATAGCAACTTGCATCTCGTTCTACTAATGAGGCCATGTGTTTTCTATATCTCTATATCTATCCGTAAAATTCCCACAAAAGTCTCAAGAAATCCAATATTTATTCTATATATGCGTTATTCCACTAAAAACAAATCTGAGTTCTTTATTTCAATAAAATAAGTCTTCGACAATTACGTAAGTCTGTTTGGTGAAGTTTGGTAATATTTTGTGGTATACATACATAGCATATATTGAACTTAAATATACATATAATTATTAAATAATTTTAAATCAATCACTGTAATTTAGTATTACTACTGCTTTTTGTATCTTCATGTTAGTTTAAGATAAAGTTTTGTATTATTTGTCAATAATTTTAAGTACGTGTATAACCTGTCACATGTTCATTTGTATATAAAGACACTGTTGTGTCGTTAATTAAATAAATAAATAAATGAATTTGGTCCCAAGTTCAATTTAAATGGGTTCTCCCAAAATATGAAGAAATACCTAGCATTGGAAGAAAGCTAAGTTTAGATGAAATATAGTTCGGAAATTCTAGGATGAGTCCTGTGACAGCTCACAAATTTGCCCCAATACAGCCTTATGTAATGTATTTACCTAAATAACTTGCTATTTATTAGAATTGAGGCTTATATTAAAGTTGATAAAATAATTAAAGTTACTGAACATCGTTACAAGGTTGTATTGGGGCAAATTTGTGAGCTGTCACAGGACTCATCCTAGAATTTCCGAACTATAGACATTGTAAATGCTCATCAATTACTTGAATCTCTTACAGACGAACTGTAAAATAAAGATCTTGTTGATTTAGGACAACATTGAACAAAGCATGCTAGTCCGCCGATATTAAAAAAAAAATGTTAGCTGCTACAGCTGTATGAGGAAAAGGGAAAAAAATTATACGGTTTAGTTTTCAATATTTTGGTAAAAATTAAACTACATAATATTCCAAACTTTTTTATATACACGTATGTTATGTATCTATCAATGTTTTAAAAAAAAAATTCACTTATATTTTAACTCTTTACATTCATATTATACTTCTAGCTTGCTTCATTTACTTTTGTCTGGTTGGAAGAAATTGCCACCAGGCAATAAGCCCGCCAGATTGTATTTGCAGTAAAAGTGATAAAGAAAATCATATTTTAATAAACAAAAAAAATAGAAAAAAATCTTACATTTTAGAACCAATCATCTCATTTTGTATTGAACACTGTTTTTTAATTACGAGTAGATCAGAACTTTTGTAATACAGCACAACCTGAATTAGTGCAATTAATAAGAACTCATGAATTGCACTAATTCAGGTTGTGCTGTATAATAAATCATAATAATTTTTGTAGTTTATTTTATCAAACACTGTTTATTCCACTTTTTGTAACGTTATAACTCTACCGGTTTCAAGGCTTTCACCTCATCATCAGGGAGCACAAACAAGACTGAATTCTGTTCAAACTGGTACCGACATACACGCTTCTAATGGTTAACATTCGATTTGGTGACTGTGGGTGGAGGGAGGGAGGAGACAATCTCAGCGAGCAGCGGCGAGATTCTTGGAATATGTGTTTGCCAGATGTTCAATCCATCGGTGCATCGGGGTGGAAAAGTCAGTGCATCGGGGTGAATATCTGGCAAACACATATATTTCAAGAATCTCGCCGCTGCTCACTGAGATTGTCTCCTCCCTCCCTCCACCCACAGTCACTAACTCGAATGTTAACCGTTAGAAGCGTGTATGTCGGTACCAGTTCGAACATAATTCAGTCTTGTTTGTGCTCTCCTGATGATGAGGTGAAAGCCTTGAAACCGGTAGGGTTATACCGTTAAAAAAAGTTAAATAAACGGTGTTTTATAAAACAAGTTACAATGTCTTTTAAACCTCCACAATGTTAATGCCTTAACTATAAATAATATAATAAATTAAAATAAATATTGAATTTAAAAAAAAACAGTACCGTCTTAGAAAAGTTTATGAAAGTAATGACTAATACATACATACAAACCTTCATGCCATTTCCCTGTTAGGGTAGGTAGAGAGGACAGAGCACCATACTTTCCTATCTCAACACACATCCTTAGCCTCTTTTACACACATCTACCTTCTCATACAACTTCTATGACTTTTTTGCCTTTCTAAGTTTCTTTCTTTCAGACTATCTTTCAATTGATCCAACAATACTTTTTCTCTTACACGTCTTCCACTCACATTTGTATTTTAGTATTTATTAATATTTCTTCATTAATTTATTCCAACAAGCGCTTACCAAGAAGGCTTTAGGGTTAACCCTTATTTCATTAAATGTAGCCTTATTTTATTATTACATAAAATCATAAAAAATACACATATTTGGCCTTCATGAAATCTTGAGGCTGGCCCTGGATAAAAAGTTAATTGATCATTATTTTTACTTTGAATAAATGATTATGTAATCCATGAAGCTATGTAATGAAGAATCAATCATAGAAGCGGACAGTTATTCAATTGGATTCAATCGGATTATAAATAAAAGGAAAATTTTAATAATATTTGATTAAAAAAAAGATAATCAAGTAACGCATGTATTTTGATACAATCATGTTTTTAACAAGTGCATAGAAAATGACGAGGTGAAAGCCTTGAAACCAGTAAGGTTACACTGTTACAAAAAATGGAATAAACAGTGTTTGATAAAACAAATTACCAAAATTAAGTAATTTAGTTTTGTATGAGTAATTTTGCCAACATTTTACCTTATGAGGAATGCTACTTCCCACTCCTTACATATATACGGGATCTCACGTCTCTTGTATTTAACGTACTTTGCAAGTTCTGCCAATTTTTTTTTAACAGTTGATGGAATACGTATCAACAAATTTAGATAATTTGTTTGACAATCTGTTTGGAAGATCCTACAAATTTATTGTTCTATTTGGACCAGAACACTGTAGTTGATCTCCAGACTCATATCAAAATTTTTAAGATGTGATACTTCCATGCACATTGATGAGACAACATCACAATTCATATTTTCATTATCTAAGATATTTTCCATGATAGAAATCAGATATCAGGAGATTATTGTTTAACCTGTTCACCGCGTTAAAAATCAAATTCCACGAATCCTGTGCGCGGCATAATTTCAGCGTTTTTTAATTTCTAAGTTTAAACACATATTTTGTTTAGAACCACTGATATTTGATTACAACACCAAGTAAACATGACACTTAAGTAATTTTCTGATAATAAATAATAGTCATTACTCTTAAGGAGACTCATTAAATAAAGGAGATAAACTTAACATTACGTAAAATAAACAAAGGAATGCTACGATCAAATCAATGCTTCATGACACTCACCCAATCAAATGCATATAGCACTAGTAATGTTTATTTACGTAAGAGAGACTTAGTAATGTTTATTTACGTAAGAGAGACTCATCGCAGGACTCGATCCGCGTGACAGGTCGTTAATGCTGGAAATATTGAGAAACCAAAAAAATTCTGCGCTCTGTTTATTCAACAATATCTCATAAATTAATATATTATTTGACAAGGTTTTCAGAGATGTCGCTAGAATAAAAATTATTTTAAATTTAAGATCAATTTTTATTCCGGTTTTGTGTCATTTTTTTTAAGTATTTGTGATTTGAAACTTGGATTGTCGTCAGATCACAGGCGTTTGTGCTCCCCGCGGGGAACACGTTAAAGGTTGAATTGTTAGCAAAAATATTTAATAGATGGCAGTAATATGTAGTTTTTAAGAAGAGATATCCATCATGTGAAACCACGGGACTAGTACTCAACGCAAATCTCATTTATGAAGTTAAAACATCCTGCAAATTCCTTGTTCTATTTGGACCCGAACGTTGTATTGTAGTTGGTCTCCAGATTCATACAAAATGTCAAAATCTCTAAAATCTGATACTTCCATGTACATTGATGACACAAAATCAGAATTCATATTTTCATTATCTAAGATATTTTCCATGATAGAAATCAGATATCAGGAGATTATTGTTTAAATGTTGAATTGTTAGCAAAAGTATTTAATAGATGGCAGTAATATGTCGTTTTTTAGAAGAGATATCCATCATGTGAAACCACGGGACTGGAACTCAACGCAAATCTCATTTATGACATTAAAACATCCTGCAAATTCCTTGTTCTATTTGGACCCGAACGTTGTGGTTGGTCTCCAGATTCATACTATATGTCAAAATCTCTAAGATCTGATACTTCCATGTACATTGATGAGACAAAATCACAATTCATATTTTCATTGTCTAAGATATTTTCCATGATAGAAATCAGATATCAGGAGACTATTGTTTCACCCTTTCCTTATGGTGATAAAATTGAAACGCTCGCTCCGGTGTTGGGTAGTGAGTACGCGATCAAAAATTAGCGATTTTAAATCGGAAAAATAAGAACATTCATAGATAATCCCCTTAATTAATTATCATTGAAGTTAAAAATTATAATAATTGAGATTTATTTGCTGAAAACATTAAAAAACCATCTGGCAACGCTCACGGAACGGGCGTAGATCTAGTCTCGTTGCCAGCCCAACAGCTGCTGCGGTGCGGCAGGGTTGGTGGCTAACTCGGGCGTGGCTTACACTTGCGAGGTTGAGACAATTGAGCTCCTCGCTATTCAGTGATGTATGCAAAAGTGAGATGCGAATATAGTGTTGCGCTTCCCGCATACTCTTCACCTATCGTCAAGACCCAAGATCGAGGCACTCGCAGCGTTTAAATGCGAATTTGTTTCCGATATTCACGAAATACTTACGATGTAGTTGATAAATTCTGATTATTATTAATATTATTTTTTAAATCAATGCGTAAATATATTATGGAGGAATACCTAAAATCTTAACCTTGTATTTATTATATTTATAGAGATATTGATGGTTATTAGAAACAACGTGTAGAAGATACCCAACACAGGGAAGGAAAGGTTAAAGGTTGAATTGTTAGCAAAAATATTTAATAGATGGCAGTAATATGTCCTTTTTTAGAAGAGATATCCATCATGTGAAACCACGGGACTGGAACTCAACGCAAATCTCATTTATGGCATTAAAACGTGGAATCGGTATGTGAAGTAGTGTTAATATATGGTAATCGCTCTACATCTTGGTACTTTACAACAGTTTTGTTTAGACTTATTTTTATGGAGAAAAATTAGACAAATGAGTGAAACAGTTCATAAAGAAGAAAGAAGTATTCCATAGAATATAATAAATTATGAGAGATTGAATTAGTGTCTAATTTGAATTAGAATTAAATAATAAAATACAGGTATTATCAAAACAATAAATATAAAAATGGATAAAAACTAGACTAATTATAATTATATACTTGTATATGAGCACATTAAAATAATTTGATGTTTGTTTTGAATGATGAATGTGTTAACATTTCGCATTCGGTGTACCATTATGTGCATTATTTATAGTATTTGTTTTTAATATCTTTTTCAACACAAATTTCTGTAAGAAAGAGTAAGAAGAAGGATAACTTTAATTTCTGTAAGAAGGAGTCAACTTACTTAGCATTTTGATGTTTCACTCGCTCCGTGTAAATGTCACTTAACATTGTAGAAGAATAAATTAATTGAAATAACTGACTTACGGATTTGTTAATTTTAGACGTTATTATAAAATTAGCTTAATCCGGTGAAATTATAACAAAACTCAGAGCCCCAAGAGAGTGTTGAAACCCTGAGACACCGGGTGAAACTCTGAGAGCTTGTCATTATTTCTGTAAGTGAATGGAAAAATATCAACTTTCAACAAGTGCGGCGATTTCTCTACATTAGACTTTATATATTTAACTCAGTGCCCTTAATAAGCAAGTTTCAAAATACTTTAGATTTCATAAAGTTTGCTGCATCAGTCACTGTTTTCAAGATATGAGCATAAAAATCTGAGTATTATAGGCTTCTTGAAGCCTACGGCAATACAATAGTTCTATTGAATCAAAATTCAAAACGTTAGACAGATTCATATCTTAAAACAGTGTGGAACATATTCCAAGCTGTGGTACATGTACCATTAGTGGTATGCGAGCAAGCAAGAGTCAAAATACAGAAGTTTCATGAAACTTTAACATAATTTACAACACGTTAAGGCTGGTTTGCACCAATGCTATTTATGGTACTAATCTAGGGTTGCCATGCAACGAGAATAAAATGTGTTGCATTTGGTAAGTGCTTACAACAATTATATTCAGATTTCATCTTTAAATTATGCAAATAAAGTATATAGAACCAGTAGGAAATATTATTTCCTATATGTATTTGTTAATTTTTGTTGTGTACATAAACTTTCTAAACTAAAGAAAATACAGTACGTTAATTACACAATGAGTAAAAAGGATAAGTATAGGTACTTATATAATAATAATTTGCTTATAAAGGGGCACAGAAGGAGGCCATTAGTGGTACTGATGGAACACCATTCTTCGTAACTTTCATTAGATGGTATAATTTTTAAAAGTTTGCAAACCCCTGGTGTGGAAATAATGAACAAAATAACACACTGATGTACAAAATTTTAGTAAAATAAATTCAATTTAAAAAAGGTTAAGTTATACTACGTATGGGCATATGTGAATACAATTTGATTTATACTAGGAGTATCCAGAAAGTAAGTGTACTGAGGCTCTCACGACCGGATGGATTTTATTTTCGACATGTTGGCTACACTTCCGTGTAGCCTGACCCTTCCCCTCCGCAACGAGA
This sequence comes from Odontocerum albicorne, assembly GCA_949825065.1. Classification (NCBI taxonomy): domain Eukaryota; kingdom Metazoa; phylum Arthropoda; class Insecta; order Trichoptera; family Odontoceridae; genus Odontocerum; species Odontocerum albicorne. The sequence continues at coordinate 34,862,100 of OX463853.1, read as the reverse complement.
CCGGTTCGAGGTCAGTACGTTGAGAAGTGTCGACGCGACAACACGTTTCGTGAAAAATGTCAATCCAATCTCCCGCCAAGTGCGAAATAAATAATGCTGGGCAAGAGTTTTTGAGACGCTGCAAACTCCATGGAGATGAATTTCTCCGCTCCATCGTTACTGGAGATGAAACTTGGGTTGCACACTACACGCCTGAAACCAAAAGGCAGTCTCAACAGTGGTGTCACACCTCTTCACCCTCCGCCAAAAAATTCAAAATCACAATTTCAGCCAAGAAAATCATGGCATCCGTGTTTTGGGATTGTCAAGGCATAATTTTAATTGAATATATGCCTCAAGGGGAGACCATCAACTCTGCAAGATACTGTGAGACCCTAAAAAAATTGCAGAGGGCGATTCAGAACAAGAGGAGAGGCATGCTGACAAAGGGAGTCTGCCTGCTGCACGACAATGCCAGACCACACACGGCCAACGCCACGAAGGAACTGCTCGCCTCGTTTAAATGGGATGTCCTGAACCATCCCGCGCATTCCCCTGACCTAGCACCTTCAGATTACTATCTCTTTACCTCCCTGAAGCTGCACATGGGTGGAAAAAGGTTTTCAACCGACGAGGAGGTAAAGGAGGCGGTGGAGAAGTGGACGGAGGGGTTGGCGGGAAACTACTTCAAGGAAGGCATCAAAAAGTTGATACCCCGCTTCACCACCTGCATTGAGAGGAATGGCGACTATGTCGAAAAATAGCTTACATATGTACTACGGTAACCACGTAATTTTTTTGTTTAAATAAAAAAAATTGTAACCTACAAAAATTCAGTACACTTACTTTCTGGATATGCCTCGTATTTTGAATGATAAATATATTAACATTTTTGGATTTGGCATAACATCACAACATACATTGTTTATAATTTTTTATTTTTTTTTAAACATTTAAATAACTTCATTTCTCTAATAATAAGTAAACTTATTACGAATTTGTTGTTTTACGCGCTGTGTGTAAATATGACTTAAATTGTTAAGAGAAAAATTTCAATTAGTAGATATGTTTATTCTTATCATTATATCTAACAGAGCATTATATCTAACAGAATAAACATATCTACTAATTGACTGGTCTGCTCTTGCCGTCGTGGAGAGAGCACTTATTGTGATTTCTCTTGTTTTTGTTTTTTTATCATTTGTAATAATTTGTCATTATGTCAGAAAAAATTATAAACAAAAAGCTTCGTGCTGTAAAGCATACCAGGAGATCATACTAAAATTCCAGGAGCTATTTTTGAAGATTAATAGTATAGAACATAAACTAAATAAACTTGTACAGTGCGAAATTTCCGACCGATCAGCCAGTGTTAGTTAACGTCCGCACCCTCTACTCCAGTCAACTCAGTCGAGACACGTGTGTTTGCAGTCTCAGCCTCACCAAGTCCCCGCACGTCACCACCCACCCCGCCCGTCCCCAGCCCAGCGGTCAGCACTACCCTGTATAGCAGGATCGCTAGCTCTGCCCCAGATGTTCCCGCTGTCAGCGCCGTTTCCACCAGTAGGCTGGTTCCAGATATGATTACACCAGTACCCCATCCCCGTGCCGCTGCCAGGGCTGCTATTCCATGGGCACATAAACCTGGAAACGTGGTCGGAAGGATAACCATGTGTCAAACGTCTCGTGCCGCGAAAAGCTCGCCGTTCATTGAATCTACAAGTACACGTATCAATACTGTAGACCAGGGTAGATGGATCACTGTAACGTGAAGGAAGCCTATCGTTTGGGGGACACGAATGGACAACGTGACCAACGTTAAAAGACAATTTCATATTTCGCCTCTTCATTGTGACACCACCGTAGAAGACGTAGTTAATTATATGTACTGTAATGTAATGTAAATACTGAGTCAATTACTGTTGCAAAAATAAAGTCTAAAGGAGAATATGCCTCCTTTAAAATTGGCCTCTCAGAAAATGTGTTACCAGAGGTTTTAAAGCCCGATCGCTGGCCCAGGAATTCTTACTTGAGAGAATGGGTGGTTCACCGGGAAACACCCAAACACCCTCGGATTGATGCATAACTCTCCGCTCGTACATAACACTCGAATGGCTACACTGAATCGATCCCGAAGAGGAAAATAAAATACTACTCAAAAATGGCGGAATTATTGACATGGAATGGACAAGCTGTGCATCAAGGCGAAGTAGCTAATGCCTTTGCGGGATTCTTTCAATCGGTATATGATGACGCTTTGCCATCTCTTAGTGTAAATGATACTTTTCAACATTCGTCTGACGGCGGAAGCCGAAAGTTACCCAAGTTCTTACTGGGGATGCTTAGTTACAGATCATTAGAGAGTGGAAGATCTCTTCGATTGAGTGTTCATTTCTTTTGCTTGCTCAGGGATAATTTAGTTAACCTATCCGCCCTGAACAGTCTTGGTTTGTATGTTCCGGATAATTATTTGAGACAACGCTCCCATAGATTGTCTATCAACCTATAAGTCGAACCAATCTGCCTTTGGAGATGCCGGTGGGTAGAGCAATCACACTGTTTAACAGTGTGTGTCCTAATATAGACGTATTTCATGTGCCGCTGGGCACCTTCAGGAAAATCTCTTGAATTTAGTGTAGTACTTGAAATAATTTAATCTTTTTTTATTATCTTCTTACAGGCTACATTTTGTCATAGTGTTTTAGCGTAACATATACATTTTTATAATATTCTTTATAAGTCTTAAAATGTTGAACTGTTTTATATATGTTTTTTTTGTACTTGTTATTATATGTTTGGTCCTTGTACCAATTAGGGAAACCCGTAATGTACAAAGGACCTGAAAAAATAAATTAATAAATGGAGTTTAAATCTATTAATCTTTATCAACTAAATAATTGTCATACTTATGTTACATAGGTAACAATCTGAAATAAAAATATTTAAAAATAACATACAGCATTGTGCGAATTAATGGAATAAAATACATTAAAATCATAAACAACGTTTATTATTAATATTTTGGGTTACAGATGACATACAATCATTAAATAAATTTTATTTAATAGGATATATGTTTTCCTTTTGCTTTCATAACAGCTTGAACACGTTTGGGCATGGAATTATCAAAATTTCAACAATTTTCTTTTATTTTGTCATCCCGAAACCACACCTGAATTACAGCTTCTATCATCTTTCTCTTGGTGGTGCAGTCTAATTTTCGTATCCTAGATTTACAAATCACCCACAAATGTTCTATTGGGTTAAGGGCAGATCAATTTTCAGGCCAATCTAAAAGAGTTATCTTTTTATCATTGAAATATTTAAGCATATTCTTTGATACGTGACATGGAACTGCATCCTGTTGAAATGCAGCTTCACCATTTGGACAACATTTATTCAGTTCTGTATTCAAGTGCTGCTCCAATAGAGTTTTATACTTCATGCTATTTATTCATCATTCCTTCTATTGGTATCAAAAATCTAGTCCCCATATACGAAATGCAGCCCCAGAACATCTTCCCAGGATGTTTCACCATTTGGTCAATATGAGCCGCAGTAAGGTTTTCATCCCCACTTTTTGTAACGAATTTCGTGCAATATCCCTGCACGATAAAATGGGTATCATCTGAAAACAGCACCTTCCTTCAGTCTTCTGCAGTCCATTTGGCATATTTTTTAGCCTTTGCTTGATCATACGCACCGTCAGGAGTTGCTTCTTCTGTGGTTGAATTACTCTTCTTCCAGACTCAAGAAGTCTTCTTCGTACTGTTGAGTCATGAATCATCACTCCAGTGGTAGCCAAGTCTCGTTGAAGTTCGTAACTTGTTTTTCTGGGGTTTAGCTTACTATTTCTGATCAAAGATACTTCATCTCGGACAGTGGTCTTCCTTTTTCTCCCACATTTCCCAACTCTCCTTGATTCAACTGTCTCTGTTTCTCTTTTCTACTTAATAATCTTGCTGACTGCTCCCTGACATATAAAACATTCATTTGCAATATCTTTGTAAGTCATTGAAGTGTGTTCACTTAATGTTATAATCTTTTCTCTTTTCCTCGGTGTGATATCTATGATGTAAACCAACTTAAAAATACTGTTTAATATGCAAGCAACTTCAAAATTATTCCTTCATTGAGAAAATGTAAAAAAAAAACAACCAATTATTCACCAACAAACACCAATATGAGCTCCCAAAGAATCAATAAACTTTAGTTTATGCTTTTTGGTGCTAAAAACCTGTCAAAATTAACATATAATAACAGTGCTGTTATACGTAAAAAATTTAAAAAATTACTTTTATTCCATTAATTCACACAGTACTGTATTTCTTCATTCACTACATTTTTTTGTGAAAACAGAATTGAATTCTTATATGTAATTTTACTTATTTGGGCCTAGGATCAAGTTATATTTTGTATGTCAGCTCAACTTTGGACAGAAAGAAGCGTATAGATTTTTCCAACAGTCAATCCACCCATGCCTAATATTAAACGTTTCCTATCAGTAGAACAGGTGATGTTTTTTTATTGAAGCTTTGAAAATCTTTTTTTATTCTATTTTAAGTGGTTGATTTTTATTTTTTTACAACCGCCATATGTGTCTTCTCATTCACACAAAAGAAGTTGTGATGGGAAAAGGTTTTTGAAGTGGTTTTTTCCATCGAGAGGGCTCGTCGTCATTCTATAGAAAGAAGTAAACTCTTTCCGTATTGGGAGAAAAGTACGAACTGGCAATAAAGATTATATTTCCATGCCATAAACTGTTAGTAAAAGAAATTATTAGTTAGCAAAAAAAAACACTATTTAGGCCTTGAAGTGGTATCCCATGGCTTAATACTGGTGTAGGTAGATATACATCTACTTTATCCACAGTCCGTCCTTGAGATCTGTTAATTGTTTTTATGGCATGGAAATATAATCTTTATTGCCAGGTTCGTTAATCTTTGCCCATCGCATCAAATTACTACTTCCCACTTTGACACTAGCACCATCCAGTGAGAAAACATAGGTAGTAACTCTTTAAAATAAAACTAACCACTCAACATGAAGAAAAGTATTTTCAAAGCTCTAATGAAAATGTCAACCTACCCCACCGATGGGCGTCTTAGTAATTTATAAAATGTCAACCTACCTCACCGATGGGCGTCTTAGCAATTTATAAAAAGGGTTAGTTGTAATTGCAAAGACCAATTTTCACAATGACAGCAAATCAATTGTTTTGTAAATCTGTTTACTTTGACAGCGTTCTGTTCTTGAAAATTATAATGATGCTTCTCCGTGTATATATGTTTTGTTTCATTTTCACTTTCACAGTATGTTTTGTATAATTTTAACTCAAGAAATGGCATCCCTGAAGATGTTTATTCATCGAGGAGTTATATTCGAATTGGACAGTTCAGCTTATCCTCACCATTTGCATCATCAATTGAATCAGAACACTAATAAGTGATACTTACGTTATGCAATAACTCTTACATATATAGACATGCTTTGTTGCATTCTCAATTCAACACCACTCTATGTTTTATCTTAATTATAACTAGTGCTATTAGAGTAGTTCCTATCTTGATCACATAACTAGTGCTATTTTTCATACCTCGTATCATAATTCTTAATCTAAAGAAGATCCAGTACCTGGCGGTAAGTAATACACATCGGAATTAAGAAAGAGACTGTGGGCCATAATCGGCTAACTTCAGCTTTGTAGAGCGTCGTCTCTGTTGTACGATATGCTAACAGTCTCGCAACGGAACACGTGTATGAATGACAGAGACGACGCTCTACAAAGCCGAAATTAACCGATTATGGCCAACAGTCTCTTTCTTATGCCCGATGTGTATTACTTACCACCGGGTACAGTAACTAGTGAGATAGTTGGCATAGAGTGGGCCATGGATACTATAACACACAACTATGCACACCTTGATAACTAACATTGTAAAGAAATTGATAACAAGTAAAATACATAGTACAAATAAACAAATAATTAGTTTATTTGTTAATTTATTCAAATAATATTTATTTATTCTATTTAACATTTTATGTAAATACATCTGATGGATTTATTGCTTTAAAGCAATTTCTTACAATCAACTAGCTTTTGTTTCATAATTATTATTTGTATACATGACTTTGTTTTTAACATAAATAATATTTGAAAAAAACTAACAAAAATTAAAATAAAAGATAAATATCAAGGAAAATAGGGATTATTACAGGTATTTTACGGGAGCTAAAGATAAGCAATATTTTATATTCTTTCATCACCAGATCACAGGGACAGTCTTTGCCCAGAAAGAATATTGAAACTTTCATTCAGATACCAAGGATAACTTGGATTATTCAACACTCCAAAGAAGGTTTATAATAAGGATTTTTTTCACTGTCTAATTTTAAGTCATTGCATATATTTTTAGATTAAAAATAAATCGAATACAAACATCAAATGTGTTCCATTTACATTTGATTTTAAATGAGTAAGTTAATATCTATATTGTGGTGTTGGTGTTGTTGGTGTTGTTATTCCTGGTGTTGTTGATGTTGGTTTTGTTGTTGGTGTTGTTGTTGGTGTTGTTGTTGGTGCTGTTTTTGGTGTTGTTGTTGTAGTTGTAAAATTTGAACACTCGTTATCTATTGAAAGTGGTAATATACGAAAGGAGTCAATGGCCAACATTGACTCAATCAATTTCCCACAAATGACTTGGACCTGAAAAGAAAAATACAAAAGATATAAATTGGAAAGAAATTTATAAATCACAAAAATTCTTTAAGCATAATCAAATCTTTAAATTTGTAATAAATCATGCATCAAGTGTAATATATTTACACTGCCATCTTTGGAATGTTATTAAAAGTAATAATGAGATGCTTCAAAGTAATAAATGAGGGCAGTAACGCATAGGACTTCTATGCAGAGGTTTTAGGTTCGAATCCTATGGTGTGCTATTATCCTTGAATATTGAAAAAAAAACATTTATGATATATTGAGAACTCTCTCCATATGATATAATATATTGCGATTGTCAGAATATTCTTTGTAAACTGTATGTGAATTAATTCCATTTTAAATAACTGAAATTTGAAGACATAATATAAAGCAGATAATTTAAAGCAACCTAACAAAAACTAAAGTAATTTATTATTTACAAGAAATAAAACACAAATATTACAATAAATTATAAAAAAATAAATGTGCAATAAATCGCAACCATATTCATTCTAAGGGGTTCACCTCTTGTATAAGAAATTATTTTTTTGCCTTTCTCTTCTTGGAAACCTAAATTTCTCATTTCGGGAGTCATACAATTAAGATTATTTATAATTGCTGTTTTTATTTTAAGTAATTGTTCCAACAATAAATTTTAAAACCAACCTATGCTACTTGGCACAATTTTTATGCATTGGATAAAGGTATTGAGTTTAAGAAAGAATTTAATTAAAAACAGTTTTTCAACTGATAAAACATGAATGTATTATATAGTTTCTTTATGAATTAGGTAATATTAATTTTAATGAACTGTTGTATTCAAACACATATGTTCAGATCTATAGATTTATCTCAGTGAAATATGGATTGAGTAAATGTGTTAGAAATGTTTGCACAGAAGAATATGTTTTGTGTCAATTTACAAAATAATAAAAAAATGGTTATTGTGTTATCAATGTGTTAAGAAGGCTGAAAAAAAACGAGATACTTTGAATATATTGAACATATATGAGTGCTGAAATAGTAGTGTAACAAATTGACAATGCAAAAGGGAGTAGAAGTCGTGGTAGAGAAAATTATAAATGAATGAAATTACGAAAGATAGATAAAAGTAAGGGAGTTTGTGATAAGATGGATGTAGAGATTATGAATTTGTGTTCAAGAAGGTGCATCTTTAAGTTCACTCAGTCTTTGATATAGTATCCACTTATATACAACTTATTTATTTATTTGACAAACACTTTCATGGAAATACAATACATTGTGCACAGTATTAGAATGTGCACAGTAAAGGGAATTGTTTGTCTTAACACTGGCGTATACTCTTTCATATATGTTCATAGCCATTGTTTAAGAAGAAGAAGACATATCTCTGGTTCTATCTAAAATTTATGACACTGGCGCGTATATAGACTCCTTCATATTATAATATAGTGTTCACTGTCATTATTCAAATTTTATGGCTATTATTCAAAGAATAGAACCACCTAGATACTATGAAGCTGACATCACTGGACACTGGCGTATACTCCTTCATATATAAGAGTTCACGGCCATTATTCAAAGAGAGAGAGAGAAGAGGAAGAAGAAAATTTGACAGTTTGATTGTAAATGTCAATTAATGTTTTTGCAGAAGTATGGTCAGATACTTTTGCTAGCCGAATTGTATGCATTTAATTGAAGATGTTTTCCTTTTAAAAAATATATTGATATTGAAGAAAACAAATTATCCACAACTTTGGTCAAACAAATTTTTTGTTTTCTCATGCTATGAGTAGTATAGTAAAATATCTAAATAAACATCACTTACCTTGATTAAAGATGGTTTAGAGGTAGTAAAAAGAACTTTTTCATTCCAATCCAACGAATTTTCAACACTCAAAATTGGGATGTCAACTAAAATTCCTTCATCAAAAATCATAACAAAACAATCGTGAGGCTCACTATTAGCATATGTAAAGTAAGTTATCGACAATTCCAAATCTTTTGCCATCATTTCTTCCTTCGTGGATACACAACTAGAATTCCATCTATCTGGCCTTATGAAAAAACCAGTTGAGTTGTATGGTTCAGGAATGGAGCCATAGTTTTTGTACTTTTCTACATGGAATGGTACTGATAAGCCAACACAGGAGGATGAAAATATTCCAAGAGTTCCATGGGCAAAGTCTTCATTCAAACACACAAGCTGTCCGTCAACATTAACTTTTTTGTATTTAAATTGTTGGGGACGTGATTCACAATTATGGCTATAAGAAAGGATTAACAGTATGAACAGTCCAAGAGTTTCACCTGAATAATACATTTTGTTTGATTTTATCTGAAACAAACAAATATTTTATATTATGATTTCTATGTTTATTTCATAGATTCAACAGTAAATGTCCACTTAGTTCTCATATTGAGAACATGTGTTTATCAGGTAATAATAAACTCTGGGATTTGTAATAAAAGAAAGTCATCTGAGCCAGAGGTGGACAAACGGTCAATCGTAGACATTTGGGTGGACAATTGTATGATCATATCATCTGTTTAGAATCATAGTGGTGAAACTCCAAAAAATCGATTTTCGAGTTAAGACTACCAAATGTCACTAAAATAACTCCTTTTTTACGTGCATAAGTGGCGAAAGTATATTTCAACTCCTTGCCGCTTCAAGAGTCATTTTAGTGCAATTTGGTAGTCTTAACTCGAAAATCGATTTTTTGGAGTTTCGCTACTATGATTCTCAACAGGCGATATGAAATTCATAATAGATTTATTTATTTATACATAAGTAACAAAAATAACAGATATTATTTCGGTTACTTATGTATAAATAAATAAATAACAGAAATAACAACAAATATTAAAAAAGTAGCCAGTAGTGAGTGCTCAATATATTAAGTTTGACAGAATATACAAAAAAAGTAGCCAGTAGTGAGTACTCAATATATTAAGTTTGACAGAATATACAAAAAAAGTAGCCAGTAGTGAGTGCTCAATATATTAAGTTTGACAGAATATACAAAAAAAGTAGCCAGTAATGAGTGCTCAATATATTAAGTTTGACAGAATATACAAAAAAAGTAGCCAGTAGTGAGTGCTCAATATACTAAGTTTGACAGAATATACAAAAAAAAATAGCCAAGAGTGAGTGTTCAATATATTAAGTTTGACAGAATATACAAAAAAAGTAGCCAGTAATGAGTGCTCAATATATTAAGTTTGACCGAATATACAAAAAAAGTAGCCAGTAATGAGTGCTCAATATATTAAGTTTGACAGAATATACAAAAAAAGTAGCCAGTAGTGAGTGCTCAATATACTAAGTTTGACAGAATATACAAAAAAAGTAGCCAGTAGTGAGTGCTCAATATATTAAGTTTGACAGAATATACAAAAAAGTAGCCAGTAGTGAGTGCTCAATATATTAAGTTTGACAGAATATACAAAAAAAGTAGCCAGTAGTGAGTGCTTAATATATTAAGTTTGACAGAATATACAAAAAAAGTAGCCAGTAGTGAGTGCTCAATATATTAAGTTTGACAGAATATACAAAAAAAGTAGCCAGTAGTGAGTGCTCAATATATTAAGTTTGACAGAATATACAAAAAAAGTAGCCAGTAGTGAGTGCTCAATATATTAAGTTTGACAGAATATACAAGAAAAGTAGCCAGTAATGAGTGCTCAATATATTAAGTTTGACAGAATATACAAAAAAAGTAGCCAGTAGTGAGTGCTCAATATACTAAGTTTGACAGAATATACAAAAAAAAATAGCCAAGAGTGAGTGTTCAATATATTAAGTTTGACAGAATATACAAAAAAAGTAGCCAGTAATGAGTGCTCAATATATTAAGTTTGACAGAATATACAAAAAAAGTAGCCAGTAATGAGTGCTCAATATATTAAGTTTGACAGAATATACAAAAAAAGTAGCCAGTAGTGAGTGCTCAATATACTAAGTTTGACAGAATATACAAAAAAAGTAGCCAGTAGTGAGTGCTCAATATATTAAGTTTGACAGAATATACAAAAAAGTAGCCAGTAGTGAGTGCTCAATATATTAAGTTTGACAGAATATACAAAAAAAGTAGCCAGTAGTGAGTGCTTAATATATTAAGTTTGACAGAATATACAAAAAAAGTAGCCAGTAGTGAGTGCTCAATATATTAAGTTTGACAGAATATACAAAAAAAGTAGCCAGTAGTGAGTGCTCAATATATTAAGTTTGACAGAATATACAAAAAAAGTAGCCAGTAGTGAGTGCTCAATATATTAAGTTTGACAGAATATACAAAAAAAGTAGCCAGTAGTGAGTGCTCAATATATTAAGTTTGACAGAATATACAAAAAAGTAGCCAGTAGTGAGTGCTCAATATATTAAGTTTGACAGAATATACAAAAAAAGTAGCCAGTAGTGAGTGCTCAATATATTAAGTTTGACAGAATATACAAAAAAAGTAGCCAGTAGTGAGTGCTCAATATATTAAGTTTGACAGAATATACAAAAAAGTAGCCAGTAGTGAGTGCTCAATATATTAAGTTTGACAGAATATACAAAAAAAGTAGCCAGTAGTGAGTGCTCAATATATTAAGTTTGACAGAATATACATAAAAAATAGCCAGTAGTGAATGCTCAATATATTAAGTTTGACAGAATATACAAAAAAAGTAGCCAGTAGTGAGTGCTCAATATATTAAGTTTGACAGAATATACAAAAAAAGTAGCCAGTAGTGAGTGCTCAATATATTAAGTTTGACAGAATATACAAAAAAAGTAGCCAGTAGTGAGTGCTCAATATATTAAGTTTGACAGAATATACATAAAAAATAGCCAGTAGTGAGTGCTCAATATATTAAGTTTGACAGAATATACAAAAAAAGTAGCCAGTAGTGAGTGCTCAATATATTAAGTTTGACAGAATATACAAAAAAGTAGCCAGTAGTGAGTGCTCAATATATTAAGTTTGACAGAATATACAAAAAAAGTAGCCAGTAGTGAGTGCTCAATATATTAAGTTTGACAGAATATACAAAAAAAGTAGCCAGTAGTGAGTGCTCAATATATTAAGTTTGACAGAATATACAAAAAAAGTAGCCAGTAGTGAGTGCTCAATATATTAAGTTTGACAGAATATACAAAACAAGTAGCCAGTAGTGAGTGCTCAATATATTAAGTTTGACAGAATATACAAAAAAAGTAGCCAGTAGTGAGTGCTCAATATATTAAGTTTGACAGAATATACAAAAAAAGTAGCCAGTAGTGAGTGCTCAATATATTAAGTTTGACAGAATATACAAAAACAAATTTACACAATTACAACAAAAATAGTATCAAAATCGTAAAATCACACGTTACCAACACAATACGTGGCCATTCATAGGTGCATTGTGCAAAAAATACAACTACAATAGACAAATCGTTGAAAAACGAATCAAAAACAAAATACAAATTGAAAACAAAATATAAAAGACGGAATCAGACAGGTACAACTTCATAATTCTTCAAAAAGTACGGTGAAAAAAATCTCAAAAAAAAATTTGTAAAAAACAATAATCAATTAAAAAGCAGTTCAAAATAGAAAAATACCAATGTGAATGAGTACAGCAAATACATATTCTGTTTTAAATTGTAGACTATAGTAGCTTGCTCATGTTATGAATGCCCCGTAACAATGTTGCTGCTTTCAAAGTTTTCAAGATTATTATACGTGGCTTTTGATCACATTAAGCTGACCACCTCCGGTGTATAAAGTAAATAAATAAGTAAAGTTAAATTTCTTTTTGCTTATAATGGCATATCTTAATATATTGAAATATGGCATATCTTAAAATATTGAAATGTGGCATATCTTAAAAAAATAATGGCACATTAAATAATAAGAGATATTATTATGAAAATTAATAAATGCTGTTGAAATCATTGTAAGAGCAAATCATATGGCAAATATTAGAATGAGAAAAAAATATATATATATATTATATATTTGGAAAAAGGGTATCATTCTATAATTCCAAAGAATGTCGATTTCTGAATTATTTTGGTAAAATGCATGGCAGGTCTTCTATCTAGATATTTCCTATTCAATATTTATTTATTTTATCTAACTAACGTGCCTATATGGTCAAACTCAATTACATACAAAGCTTAAAGAAACACATGCAATATAAAACATTGAAATAAGAAATAATTGTGCGTTCGAATCAACTAACTCCCATTAGAATATTTTTTCTTATTTTCATAGTTCAAAATATTTTAAGATATCAATATCCAAGATCCTATTTAAAAAGGACAGGTCATGAAATTATGAGCAGTTAACGAGTCAATTCTACTTATTGCCAGTCTAAAGAAAATAATATTTATGTATCTGAAATAGTGGTCAGGAACATAAAACCATATCTTTTCTACCATAGTTAGATGAAATGTTGCTTCCAAGAGCAATTTTAATATATTTGAAAGACTCTCACATCTCTTTTCACGCTTGAAAGGTAGTATGTTCAGAAGTGTTCCCAACATGTTCAGAAGAAACCTTTTAGGATGGAGTCACGTGTAGAAACGGCACTCCCCGCAAGCAGATATAATGCAAAAAATTTTTTTTTCGATATTCTCCACTAGCAATCTAAATATATTTGAAAGACCCTCACATATCTTTTCAACCTTCAAAGGTAGTATCCCAACATGTTCAGAAGAAACCTTTTAGGATAGAGTCACGTGTAGAAACTGCACTCCCTACGAGCAGATATAACGTAATTTTTTTTTTTCGATGTTATCCACTAGCAATCTAAATATATTTGAAAGACCCTCACATGTCTTTTCAACCTTCAAAGGTAACTTTCAAACATGCTCAGAAGAAACCTTTTAAGATAGAACTACAGAAAATGCACTCTCGCAAGCAGAGATAATGCAAAAAAACTTTTTTAGATGTTATCCACTATTTTAAAGTACCAAATTTCTCTTAGGTTCCATACTAATACTTCATATTCTAATGCTATATTTCAGAGCACCGAAGAGAGATCTGAGAGCCTTTTCTACTTTAAAATGTTTAGATACTCATATCAAAAATCCCAATATAGCTTCACTAATAGGACATAATATTCTAAAATATTGTATAAAAATATAAAATTCCATGACATTTTCGTATTCAATACTACAATATTTTGGAAAAATGTGCATGACTACAAAATAAAAATATTTAAATAAAATATTGTCTCACCAGTTGATTTAAATTTTTTAAAACGTTAGTTTTTTATTCTCGTGTTGAAAGTTATTTTCGTCTTAAATTTTTTGTATTTTCTCTTCAAAATATTTTGTACACGTCTAAGTTTAAAACGTTAGTTTTTTATTCTCGTGTTGAAAGTTATTTTCGTCTTAAATTTTTTGTATTTTCTCTTCAAAGTATTTTGTACACGTCTAAGTTATACGACAAAAGACATAAATTGTTTTAAATCCTGTTTTTATAGTTAAAAATGTACGTGTTATCTTTGCTTAATCAATTGAAATACTCACACGCCCCTTACAAGGCGAGGTTGCTCCTCACGTAGGCTGGTTGGCAGGGAGGGGGAAAGCGCTACAACGCCACAGCAATTTAAAATTCTATATGTACTATAAAACACGATAAGTTTTCATAAAATTGAATTTCTATACTAGCCGCTGCGAATTTGAACTTTTGGTTAACTGATGTTTCGGTTGATCGGTATTCGGAAAATTGATGCTCTACTGTACTACATATATTGAACTAAATATACATATAATTATTAAATAATTTTAAAACAATGACTGTAATTTATTATTACTACTGCTTTTTGTATCTTCATGTTAGTTTAAGATAAAGTTTTGTATTATTTGTATAACATGTTCATTGTATATAAAGACACTATTGTGTTGTTAATTAAATAAATAAATTATTCGTATGCTAAGACTTTTTTTTAGAAAAATTTTGATATTTTTTATGAGTATTCACCAGAATATCATAGAAATATTTACTAACTTTACGCTTTCCTTCATCAATGGGAATAACCTTTATTAATCTAAATAACCTACTGTAAACATAACATATAACGACAACACTTTGCCTCTGGAGTTGAGTAACCCTGCATTAATATGTGGAATGTTTTGATGTAATAAAGTAATTTGCATCTCGTGCTACAATTCAGTCTGTGTTTTTGTTAAATTTAAGATCTTTTCATTAAAATTCTTGATAAATCCAATTCTTTGTGTTCTAAGTAAGTGTTGTACTAACAACAAATCTAAGTATTTTACTTATTATGCTTCAAAAATCTATTTAAACTGAAAGTTATGCACATTAAAATAATATCTGTCTTCTTATTAACAAGCTCCAACTACTATAACTAATGTATTGATGGAACAATTAAATAATATCTGTCTTCTTATTAACAAGCTCCAACTACTATAACTAATGTATTGATGGAACAATTAAATAATATCTGTCTTCTTATTAACAAGCTCCAACTACTATAACTTATGTATTGATGGAACAATTAAATAATATCTGTCTTCTTATTAACAAGCTCCAACTACTATAACTAATGTATTGATGGAACAATTAAATAATATCTGTCTTCTTATTAACAAGCTCCAACTACTATAACTAATGTATTGATGGAACAATTAAATCATACTACTTTTTTCTTCTATAAAACATGTATTCCACTGTTACCTAAGTTACATATGTGTGCAACCTATCCTCACATATGGCATCAAAGCAAGGGCGGACACTGTCAAGACCAAAAGTATGCTAAGGACAACGGAAATGAGAACTCTACGTGCTATTGCTGGGAAGACTTTGCGTGATCCCGTTAGGAACACCACAATCCGAGAGGTCTGTGAGGTCCAAGATGTGGTCAGATGGGGACGATAGCGTCGACGATACTGGTACCAACGTGTACAGAGAATGAATTCCACACATAGCTCTGCATGGGGTGCCGGATGGACGGCGTCCACCAGGGAGACTCCCAAAACGATAGAGAGATAGCTGGATCTCAGCGTCACAAGAGGGCAATTCTGTAGTAACAGACTCTTGAGTCTACGGAAAGTTGAAGAAGAAGAAGACATATATTGAATTTTAATATACATAATTTATGAACGTAAAATTTATTTAAACAATTACTTTGTAATACCGCTTTATTGTATCTACATGTAAGTTTAAATAATCTTTTGTAATGTTATCAATAAGTTTTAGTACTTGAATTAACTTATCTTATGTGCATTTGTTTCCATTTTATATAACATAGATGTAGTATCATAAATTAAAAGTGTTTTTGGAATATATTGATCTGTTATCTTTTGTTTTTTTATTGTTTCTTTGTTTTATAAAAACATTTAAGTGTCTTATATTTTTGTAATCAATAAATAAATAAACATTAAACAATAAGAAAATCACTTCTTTTAGGAAAAATACACCATGAAAAATTAAGTTACAGTTGAAATGCAAGGGATAGAAGTTGTAACACTACACAAAAGGTTTTTGAATTTAGTTGATGAAAATAGTTACCATGTTTTGACTATAATTAAAAAAAATAATTATACTGTGTAATGCAGTGTTGTTTAAACTTTTTCGTGTCACTGCACCCTTTAGTCAACTTTAGTGTATAAAGAATTTTCATGGTGCCCTATAAAACGTGTGCCATTTAATGGGATGGGCGAGCTTGTTGTTCACTATAGGGTTGTTCAAATCTTGGAATTACACTAGACACAGATTGTTACATGTTGAGTTTCGAGTGATATTTGGTTTTTATTACCGTAAACTGCCTAAAAGCCAGTTTCGTAGAAGTAAATCGTTGGAAACGGAATCAAGATTTGTTGAGTTTTAGTACTCGGTAAATGATTCTTTACTTATATCCAAAACTCAATCAGTTTCATATGGTTGAGTTTCAGATATAAATCAATCCTCTTAGTGTACTGTCGCAATAAGTGAATTCTAATAATGGAAGGAAAACTATGAAACTTAACTGAATATCTATTGAATAAATTGGTCTTTGACAACCCTAGTATTCTTGTATACTGTTTAATTTGAGTTGTGATACCCTTGTATTATATGTCGTATTATAATACACATATGTGTAATTGTTTCCTTGACATATTTTTGACACTGGACTGTGCAATGAAACAAGATATGACAAAGGATATGGATACTTACTTAAAACTCGTCAGCTTAAATATAAATAAATTCGAAGGATTAAAGTACACGGCAATAATTTATGATTATTACCTGGTCATAATGTATTTGCTCAGTAACGAACAATGGACTTGCCTATACTAAATCGATTTCGTTAATCTCTTTGACATAAAAAATTTTCAAACAAAAAATGACAATTTCAAAAATTAAACTCTACACTAATTGTTCGATACAAGGGATTCCATTTGCTTGGAGTCAATGAGCCAATTAGTGTTTTTGAATGTAATATTAATTGAAAACATGTCGGTATTTTTCTATTTATATACATCACGCCATTTCACTATCGGGGTAGGTAGAGAGGATAGAGCGACATACTTTTCTATCTCAACACATTACATCCATTCACATTCTCATGCAACTTCTACGATTTCTCTGACTTTCTACGTTTCCTTCTTTCAGAATATCATTCACTTGATCCAACCATACTTTCTTTGTTCTTCATCTTACACTCACGTTTGCACAATATATCTGTTTTATTAGTCTTTCTTCATTCATTCGTTCCACATACTCAAACCATCTCAACATACTCTTATAAAGGGTCTTCAAAATTGAGCCTTTTTTTAATAAAATTTTTTTAAATTCTTGAATAAAACACACAATTTACTTTGATTTCAAAAAACTTTTTATTAGTCATTGAAGTATTATGTATGACATTTAAACACAAAAAACCTATATCCGCCAAATGTTCACCTCTTGCAGCTCCACAGACGTCCACTCTTTTGTCAACATTTTCGATAATATTTTGGCATAATTGTGGTTCTAACTCACCAATAATGCGAATACTTTCGCCCTTCAGCTCAGGAATTGATTGGGGGTCATTCTTATAGACCTGGCTTTTCACATAACTCCAGAGAAAATAGTTCAATGGTGTCAGATCACATGATCTTGGTGGGCAATTAACATCACCGTTTCCGGAGATTACAATACATAAAATAATTCAACAATTTGAACGCGTTGTTGTATTGTATACTCCATTTTTATACATGTCATACATTACACTTCTCAAATGTCACAAGACTCAGGCAAATTCGCGACGCCATCTGTGTTTTATCCAACAATTTTAAAAAACGCTCAATTTGAAAGACTCTTTACATCTTACTCAACACATCAATCTTAAGTTTACATTCATTCCTTACCACTTCATTCCGTATTCTGTTATATATTGTCACTCCGTGTATTCTCCTCAATGTATGCATTTCCATCGCATTTTTTCAGCTCCTCAGTCTTTTTCCCCATCCACGTTTCACTCTGATACATCAAAGTTGACACCAAAATAATATTGTGGATTATCATCTCAGCAGATTCGATACTGTCCGGTCTGTCCAATAGAAAGGCGACTGATTTTATTTTCGTGTAACTACCAGCGCTATCTGTGGATGAATAAATTATTTAACTAGGGACATATTTCGACTATCTTCCACAAAAGTTTTGCTGGTTCATTTGTTATGATGCAACAATTTACAGTACCTTTTGAGTCTTGGTCGGAAAAGGAATAATTAAGCAACGTGCCAACATAAAATTTTCTTTTAAATTGGGTAAAAGTGCCACAGAAACTTTTGAAATGATTCAAACTGTTTATAGTAGTGAAGCAATGAGTCACAAGAACGTTTTTAAGTGGTATGCAAAATTTCGTGATGGCAAAGAGAGCATTGAAGAATGATCAACGGCCTTGACCATCATTTACAGTACGAATTGAATAAAATGTTCCAAAAGTGGCTGAAATTCTTCAAAATGATCATTGTGCGTCTACTAGGCTAATCGAGGAGCTCTATGAAATTCCTAAATTCACTGTCCATCTCATTTTAACCGTAAATTTGGGCAAACGAAAGATCTGTTCTCCCTTTGTACTGCGCACACTGACTGACGATCAAAAAGTTTGCAGGGTTGAGCGCTGCAGAGACATTAAAAGTACGGCTGATATGAATCCAGACTTCTTGTCAAGCATTGTAACAGGCAACGAAACATGGTGCTTTCAGTATAAGCCACTTATAAAGCGCCAGAGCTCGGAATGGAAGGGTCCACAATCTCAGATACCAAAAAAAGTGCATATGAAGAAAAGCCGAATCAAAATTTAGCTAACCGTTTTCTTTGATTCCAAAGGAATTATCCATGAAGAATTCACGCCAGAAGGTCAAATGGTGAATGCCGATGTGTACTTGGGTGTTTTGAATAGCTTATGGGCCAGGATTCTTCGAGTTCGACCCGAATACTGGGAACATGGGCATCGTTTTTGTTGCACGACAATGCACCAGGGCACAAAAGCAAGATTGTACATTTCTTGGCCAAAAAAAGTGTTTTGGGGCTCGATCCCTCCCCGTATTCGTCTAATTTGACTCCATACGACTTCTGACTATTCCCGAAACTGAAATTGGCGATGAAAAGAAAGCGTTTCTACACGATTTCAGACATCCAGAAGGCTTCGTTCGCGATTTCAGCGGCTATTCCGAATAATGAGTTTCAGGAGTGCGTCAGAAAATGTTACAACTAAAAATAAACAATGTCTTGTATTTCATTTCCCGTCAGTCGCCTTTCGCATTGGACAGACTGTATATGTTTTAGTACCCCATTGACTTTGTTTCCTATCGCTACGTGCCGTTCAATATCTCATAACTCTTTTTATAATTTATTTTTTTAACCTGGCGAGTTTATTGCCATGTGGCAATCTCTTTCAACCAACCAGAAAGATGTTTTAATGGGCCCTAAATGAAAACCAGACTGGAATCTCATAAAAAAAAATTAGGTTCCAGCTGGGATCGAACCTGCAACCTCTGGATCGGCAGACAAGCGTCTTACCACCAGGCCACAGAGGTCGTCATCATCTGAGAACCTCGACTTGCTCTAATATTTAATTATTCACCCATATCTAGCATTTAGTTGGTAAAATTAAATTCTTAATGTTTATATAGGTAGTTTTTAAATCAATTTAAATATAAAATGAGGACAGCATACAGACACTTAAGGGACAGGGCCGGCTTTTTTCAAAGATTTTCACACAAACCCGGCTGTAACTTGCACATCGGCCCTGCCTGGACTTTCTGTTTTTAAATACGATTTTTAAATCTACACGTTGATCAAGGTTCATACTCTTTTAGATAATACATGTAACATATATTGGATTAACGTATAAGACTAGCGTTTTTATTAAATTTCAAATAATTTTTTAAATAAACAAAATACATATAATACATCAACCAATCAATTATATATTTTCCTGCATTGTTTATGATTGAAAAACAATGTGCTGGCAGTTTTTCGTTTCCACATCTCTGAAGAAATCTGGTGGTTTGGATGTGAAGAAGTCGTCAAGCCAATTTTGAAGAGCAGCGCTGTTATTAATTCCTCGTAGATTGTTAGAAAGAGAGTGGAAAAGATGAAAACCTGATGGGACAAAATCAGGAGAATAGAGCGGATGTGCAATAACAGTATGCAGACAGCCATTATCATGTCAAAAAATAACTTGATGCTGTCTTCTTGGTCATTTTTCTTGAATTGCGGCTTCAAAGCGACCAAGTTGCTGGCAATTAACTTTAGAAATGATGACGACATTTCTCGAAAGCAATTCATAGTAGATGATGCCTTTTTCGTCCCACCAGATGCACATTGTCTTACGTTGACGGACACCAGGTTTTGCACGGGGAGTTGCTTGTTCGTTATACCTCAGTTATTCCTTTTTGTTCTTGATGTTGATGTAATGGTACCATTTTTCGACACCCGTAACAATGTAGGATAAAAATGGTCGATGTTGTTGAGGGCTAAACGATGGCAAGCAAACAAAGAAGTGTAAATTTTTAACACACTGATTTTTTTTTGTTTTTGCTCAAAACATGTCGTGCCCATATATACCCAATGTTTGTCTTTGTCCATGGAATAAAAATGTTGTGTGATGATTGATTGGTCATAATTCATCATATTGCCCAATTGCAGAGTTGGATGTAGATCATCGTGAATTGATGTGTCGAAACGGTCTTCATCAAAGTCGAATAGTCTTCATGAACGTGGATAATCATTCGTGGCAAAATGACCCTCTTTGAAATGAAAAAAACTCTTTTGGGCCGTATGTGATCTCCCTGTAAACGGCATAAATGGTTCTATCTGCCTCCGATGCCTTAACTCCTCGGTTAGACTCAAACATAAGGATAGGTCAAAAATGTTTGTTTTTTGTACTTAACACTCTTTTTCCTTAAGCCAACAAATTAACACAAACTTTTAACAAGTTGAAAAATTCAAGACGTATTCAATAAAACAATAATTGGACATACAAATGACATTGACATACTAGGTATGATCAACATAAAACCGGAGAGAAGTTATGCCGCCGGGATGATGGGGGTATAGACTTTTATTTCCAATTATCAGTTGCGATAAGCCTTGTGACTCAGTCTGCCAAAAATATTTGTGCTGTGTGCATCCACCTCTGTTTCGCCGGTAATTTTGTTAGCACGTGTTTTGAACCCTCTGCGGCTGCCAAGATGAATGCAAAATTTAAGCAGCGTTCGAATATCAATTTTTTTTAAAACTAGGAAAAACAGCGTCTTGCAATGCTTTGCCAGGTTTATAGAGATGAAACCATGAGTTGAACGGAACGTTATGAGTATCTGTATCAGTACACCTGCCGAAAATATCGCTGAAATGTACAGAATTATTTGCGAAAAACGACGGTTAAAAATCAGAAAAGTTTGTGATATGGTTGGAATGTCCTTTGGCACAATTCAATATTTTTTATAGACAATTTTTATATGCATTGCATTGCGGTCAATTTTGTTTTGGCCAAATTCGATTTAAACTGAACAATTTTTGACATCCAACACTATATCTGCCGTCCATCCAACACCCTCCCTATTCACCGGACTTAACTTCATGTGAATTATTTAATTTCCCTAAATGAATTTGAAGCTCAAAAGGTGACGTTTTGAGGTAGAATAAATTGAAGCTCAAGGGGTGACGTTTTGAGGTAGAATAAATTGAAGCTAAATCACAGGCGGTGCTTGATCAATTTAAGAAAGAAGACTTTGTGGGAACTTTTGCAGCATGGCAAAAATGCTAGAGTTGCTGTTTTAATGTAGGATACTATTTTGAAAGAAATGCAACTCAAAATGTAATTATTTATTAGTAAAAATGTTTTTAAAACCAGTCTGGTTTTATAAAAATCATACTTCGTATGTCGAAGAAAAATCTTTCCAAAGCACTTTTTATTTTCCAAATAGTTTATGATATTGAAACAAAGTCTTGGAAATTAAAAACGCTATGAATTTATGCATTGACCCAATAATTTGGTATTGAAACAAAGTCTTGGAAATTAAAAACGCTATGAATTTATGCATCGACCCAATAATTTGGCTTTCATGTATTTAAAACTTATAAATGTGAATAATTAAAAACAGATCTCTCAAGATAACTTATGTTATTTTGTTTTGATTAAATATGATGACTGACTTTAAATACGTTTTATGACCTTATTTATTCTAATATGTCTCACTTTCCAGGGAATTATGTTTAATGATAATAATCACAATTAACTGATAGGATCAGAGAGATTAAAATTTTATATGAATGGAGTTTCATAAATGTGTCATAAATTTTATGACAATTCTTAGAACATGTGACAATAATCTATTATTTTAAGAGAGTCAGGTTTATTCAATTTTCAATCAACCTAAATTATTTCGCAATTATTAAAAAATAAAAATATTATAGTGTTTTTGGTGAGATGGTTTGGCCACATGGAAAAAAAATTATGAAGAAAGATCAACAAAACAAATATACAGTGTAAATGTAAGTGGTATGTATGGTAGAGGAAATTGGTTCAAATAAATAAAAGCTTTTTCTAACTTTTAAAGACATTAAAACTGTTTCAAAAGATGTCCAAGAATACAGCATATTCATTATTTAATATATGTAATCAATTTACATCTCAAATCCATTCTCTGGTACTATCATTGAGAGGGAGGAAAGATGCAGACTCAGCAGAGACACATGACACACATGGCAACTGATCAAATGTTCACCATCCCTAGAGTTTAAATATATTTTGCCCAAAGGCAATATGCCTATTTAGCTCCCATGACATACAATGGGGTGCCAAATTCAATTAAGGCAAAGGGAGGAAAACAATTTAGGCAGTCGATTGGAGCGTGGTTGTTATTGCGACAGGAGTTTGAGCACTTGGGCTTGCAAGAGGAATGACTTGTGGAAAAGGTTTGTGTGAGCTCTTGAGTGTGGTTTTTTTCGTTGTTAAATATTATATTTTTACATATTTTTGTTTGTATTTTTATGATTGTGTGCAGTATATTGTGGGATGAATGTTTTGGTCTGTCTGGAGTGATGAAGTGTGAGGAGTTTGATTTCGCGTGATGTATACGTATGTAATTGAGTGTCACTGTTTGTCAGGTTGATGAGAATGTGCAACGGGGTTTTATATAATCGAAAATTGGAAAGAAGTATCGATTTATTTTTTCATGTTATATGGCCTCAGTGAGATATAGGCAAAAGCCTAGTTTACTGGGGACACGACAAATGAAAGGTAACAAACCCAGATCCATTAAAATTGTGTGTACAAATTAAATTACGTGTTGTTTTTTTCTCAAATTATGTACATTTCTTGTCAGGTGTAAAATAAATTTTTAAAAAAAATGAGTATGGGTTGATAATTATAATTATCAATAATCTAACTTTTCTATCTTTTGCCGGAAACTGGATGATATGCTTTATCAAACCACCATCATAGATAACAAAGGCTATAAAGTGTTATATTTTTGCAGAACTAATGTTATTTTATAATATAACTAGTATATTCTTTTGCTTGCTGAATAATATTATTTTATAATATAATTAGTATATTCTTTTGCTTGGACAAGGTAAGTTGGTTTACTTTCAAAATATTTGAGGTATAAGTTTTTATTGTTTATTTAACTATGTTTATAAATCTTATATAAATATGTTATATTTTTTGTCACTTCAACTTAAGATAAAATATAAAAAATATATTTGGTTCTCATTTTAATAAATCTATATAGTTTTAAATACTATGTGTTATATTTTTGGTCATTTCAACTTAAGATAATTTATAAAAAAAAATTTGGTTGTCATTTTAAAACATTTATTATTTATTTAATGATGTTTATAAATCTTATATAAATACCATGTGTTATATTTTTGGTCACTTCAACTTAAGATAATTTATAAAAAAAATATTTGGTTGTCCTTTTAAAACATTTATTGTTTATTTAATGATGTTTATAAATCTTACATAAATACCATGTGTTATATTTTTGGTCACTTCAACTTAATATAATTTATAAAAAAATATTTGGTTGTCGTTTTAAAACATTTATTGTTTATTTAATGATGTTTATAAATCTTATATAAATACTATGTGTTATATTTTTGGTCACTTCAACTTAAGATAATTTATAAAAAAAATATTTGGTTGTCGTTTTAAAACATTTATTGTTTATTTAATGATGTTTATAAATCTTATATAAATACTATGTGTTATATTTTTGGTCACTTCAACTTAAGATAATTTATAAAAAAAATATTTGGTTGTCGTTTTAAAACATTTATTATTTATTTAATGATGTTTATAAATATGTTACATTTTTTGTCAATTCAACTGAAGATATTTCATAGAAAAAATATATATTTGGTTATCCAGAAAGTAATTTAGTATTTTTAGATCAAATTTATATATAAAATTGCACCAAACAATCGTGGATGGGGGCTTCCGATATTTTCAGAAACTCAGCAATCACTTATGTCGTAGAATGCTAGTCTCTTCAAATGAAAATCATTAGAGTGACTCGGAGTAATATAAAAGGTTGTCCTGAAAGAATTATTCCGAGGAGGAAAAGGTGTACGTATTATATTATCGTGTTGGTGCTATGGCCAAAATTTTGATGTAACGTCCTAGAATCGATTCTTGGCGGATTATATTATCGTGTTGGTGCTATAGCCAATATTTTGATGTAACGTCCTGGAACCGATTTTAGGCGGATTATTTTTTCATGTTGGTGCTTTGGCCAGCATTTTTATGTTACATTCTAGAATCGATTCTTGGCGGATTATATTATTGTGTTGGTGCTATGGCCAGCATTTCGGTGTAATATTCTAGAATCACGACAGATTATATTTTCGTGGGGCTATTTGTTGTCCTGGTGATAAGTTATTAACTCAGCAATTTGGAGAGCATTCTTGAAGTTCAATGTGTTGTCAAACAGTATTATAATATAAATCATTATCGAGGTCCTTCACTACCGAATATTTGATGTGTCATCAAATTGCATTGCTGATTAGTTTTAGTAGCATTGAGATTTTGGTGCCACGTGCTTGTTTGTGTTGGTTTGAACCTATAGCTCGCACAGATGGATGGTCTCTCGGACGGATGGATGGTCGAAGAAAGTACATTGGGCATTGCAACACACATTAGGATGTACTGTGTGAGACGCTTGAAAATATCAAAGCTCAGCATAACTGAGAGCAAACAGCAACAGATAGAGCCACATACCGTAGAACTGTAGCTTGTTATCAGGGAACCAATGGAGAAAGAAAACGCTGAAAAGCTGCAAGTGCTGAAGGAACTACTTATCACAAATTGGCTTACATATTCATCTCCAGTGGCATCTATGCCAAGTACCCTGATACCCCACTTTATATTGTGTCTTCTATTATACTAGTCACAATTATTGGAAATTAATTTATGAATCATTATTTTATTAGTTCTAAAACATAAGCTGAAAAAGTCCTTTGTTTTTTCTAGTGTGAACAAAGTTCACGTGTAAAGAGATTATATATTTTAGAGGCAAATTGACACATGCACTTTCAAGCTGTTGTTAGTTTGTTTAAAGTAGCATAGTGTATATATTGTTCTTTATAACAGTCATATCGGTTCTCTTTTAAATTACTTTTTTTATTGTTAATGTATGGAGTGTTGAAAATGCCTATTAACTTTTGTTCGGTGCTCAAAACACCTATCACCATTTTATTCTAAATTTCTTCGGGTGGATTAATCTAACGGTACTGATAGGGGTTGTAAGGGTATACCTGTATGACAGTGAATTATATTCACTCTCACCTTTTTATTATTTATTGCCAATTTTTATTATGGGCCACTTTTTTAGAATCTCTGTGATTTTATTAAGATATATTCAGCAGTCAACGTATTAACAAAAAAATGTTATTAATAAAACAATCTTTATATTCTTTATCAAGATAACTAAACCTGAATGTCTGATGGCTAGGAAATTAAAGTTTCTTTACAATTGGTTGGCTTTATTTGCTGCATTCTTTTTTAGTATAGTTATATTTTTATGCTCAATACAGTCGTATAGCTTCTGTCAAATAGCTAATAAGATGTACATGCATACATACTCGTACATACTATTACACCGTTTCTCTATCAGGATAGGCAGAAAGGAGAAAGCACTAGACTTTCCTATAGCGTGGTTTTGTTGGCTGGTGTTGTGTCTTGCGAGTTATCCTCTTCCACGTGTTGGGAATTTCTAGTAGCGCGTTCGTTCAAAGCCATCTTTTGATTAAAATTGAGGTAGGATATTACAAGACGAGCTGAGAAGAACCCAAGTAAACAGATTGATGGTAAAATATTAGAACGAGTGACGAGTAATTTATGAAAGCAAATCCGTCCTGCTCCGACTCAAGCGCCGACCTAGTAAAAGTATATTTTTTTTTCATTAATTTATTGTAACATTTACTTAAAAAAATAAAATTGTTTTCTTTTGCAGATAAATAAGAAAACTTCAGACGTGCAGAATGACAACACTAAAAATGATTTATATAGTCATTTTTCTTGTGCTTTCATTATACGATGACCAAATGGTTGCAGATAGTCAGATATCATGTCAAGTTGAAGATTTCAATTATGGATTTCTTGGAATTTTCTCAAATCCTTGTGTAGGATCATTTCCTCCATTTCGAATCGATAAATATATTGATATTGGATCAGTCCCAGAGCCATACCAAAATAACAAATTCTTCATGAGACCCGATACATGGAATGCAAGTTGTGTGTCTACTAAGGATTTATATATTTCATGGAATACTAGATTGGTTTTGGATTATTATACATTTGCAGATAGAGTGCCTTTGGACTGTTCGATAATGATCTTTGAAATGAATAATTTGATTGAAACAAAAGCTATAAGTATCGAAAATTCCCACTACTGGAAAAAAATTGTCTATTTCACAACACCAAGGACATCATACTATAAGGTACGAGTATTCTGATTAAATTAATGTTAATTACAACTTCATAACTTTGATTAAATTAATGTTAAATACAACTTCATATATTTTGCCATTCTAATTCATGTTAAACACAACTTTATATGTTTTGCCATTGTAATTCATGTTAAACACAACTACATTTGTTTGCCATTCTAATTAATGTTAAATAATACTTCATATGTTTTGCCAATCTAATTCATGTTAAACACAACTTCATATTTTTTGCCATTCTAATTAATGTTAAATACAACTTCATTTGTTTTGTCATTCTAATTCATGTTAAACACAACTTCATATGTTTTGCCATTCTAATTCATTTCAAATACAACTTCATATGTTTGCCATTCTAATTAATGTTAAATACAACTTCATATGTTTTGTCATTCTAATTCATGTTAAACACAACTTCATATGTTTTGCCATTCTAATTCATGTCAAATACAACTTCATATGTTTGCCATTCTAATTAATGTTAAATACAACTTCATATGTTTTGTCATTCTAATTCATGTTAAACACAACTTCATATGTTTTGCCATTCTAATTCATGTTAAATACAACTTCATATGTTTTGCCACTCTAATTAATATTAAATACAACTTCATATGTTTTGCTGTTCTTATTCATGTAAAACACAACTTCATATGTTTTGTCATTCTAATTCATGTTAAATACAACTTTATATGTTTTGCTATTCTAATTCATCACTGATTTTGTAAAATACAATACATATCTCTAAATTATGAAGAAAGTTTTTGGTCGGAAGGCATAATGAATGTTTTTGTTAGTCCATAATACCTACGTTACACAGAAGTGAGTACAAGGATACCTATGACTTCGGTCATATCTATTCTTTCAAAAAAGAGAGAAAAAAACATGTCACGGTGCTCCGATCGTCTCACTTCGGTGTGCCATTGGATCCAGTACAGCGGTGTGCAACAGGTCTCACTTATAAAACTCACTTACTTATAACACTCACTTACTTATAGCAGTCACAAACTCTACGGCACAGTTTGGTGTCGTATTTTCTCAATAACAAGCCTACTCGGTTTCTTACTTCTTTTACGTTTCTTATTTTTTTAATATTTCGATTCATGAATATTTTTAGTTGCAAGTACATTATACAATTACAATTTACAGATACAACTTAGTTGTGGCAAAATGATTGAATCTATGTTGGCAATAAATTCATTTAGATTTTTGCCAAAATACTCCAACGATTGCAATTCGACAAATTCAACAACAGAGTACCCTACAACAACAACAACACCGTACACGACATGGCCAACATCCACATACCCAACCACAACATGGCCAAATACAACATGGCCAACTACAACAGGGTGGCCATCAACGACATCCCGGCCAACTATGACATCGCAGACAACAGGGTGGCCCACAACAGGATGGCCCACAACAGGGTGGCCCACAACAGGGTGGCCCACAACAGGATGGCCCACAACAGAATGGCCCACAACAGGGTGGCCCACAACAGAGGGGCCCACAACAGGATGGCCCACAACAGGATGGCCCACAACAGGGTGGCCCACAACAGGGTGGCCCACAACAGGGGTGCCCACAACAGGATGGCCCACAACAGGGGGGCCCACAACAGGGTGGCCCACAACAGGATGGCCCACAACAGGATGGCCCACAACAGGGTGGCCCACAACAGGGTGGCCCACAACAGGGTGGCCCACAACAGAGGGGCCCACAACAGAGGGGCCCACAACAGGATGGCCCACAACAGGGGGGCCTACAACAGGGTGGCCCACAACAGGGTGGCCCACAACAGGGTGGCCCACAACAGAGGGGCCCACAACAGAGGGGCCCACAACAGGGTGGCCCACAACAGGGGGGCCCACAACAGAGGGGCCCACAACAGGGTGGCCCACAACAGGGTGGCCCACAACAGGGGGGCCCACAACAGAGGGGCCCACAACAGGGGGGCCCACAACAGGATGGCCCACAACAGGGGGGCCCACAACAGGGTGGCCAAGTTATATAAACTGGAATAAGTATAAACTGCATGCAAGAAACTTTTTTGCCTGAATTTGAATAAAGTATTTTTGAATTATTTTGGTCTTTAAATAATATTTAACAACTCATTCACATAAGTTTACTCACAAGTTGATCTTATATTTGCTCTCGTGTCTGAAAACAGGTTTTGTCAAATAATTAATAATTTTGTAAGTGCATATTACATCACCCTGAGGAGGAAAGCAATAACGCCTTCCTTTTCAAATATTTTAAACAAGGATGATCTCGCCATTACAATTTCAATTAAGTTTGAAAGCGAAACTGTGCCGTGGAGCTTGATTTTTTTAACTGAGTGAGCCATTACACACCGGCAACACCACTGTACTGGATGTAATGGCATACCGGAATGAGACGATTGGAGCACGTTGGTATTTTTTTATGAATGGATATGACCGTAGTGTTATGTATTTTTATATCCCGAATGTCTGTGTTATCTGAGAGTAGCACAGTGCGGGGTTCTAACCAGTAACCTTCCGCATGTAAGTCCAGAAATCCAAAGAAGTCCACAGAAATGAAGGATAGGGAACTTACACATGAAATATTTTCCAGATAACAATTTTATCAAACATTGCAACAACAATCATATAACATGTCATGCATTGCAAGACAGAAAGGGTATCATTCGCAAACCCTCTTCCTGCTCGCAACAAAAATCCCTCGTTTCGAGTCAATTAATCAAGAACAATTGAGGAGGTAATATTAAAAACAAAAAAGAACATGTCCACCAAATCAGAATGTTGAGAAATCGCAAAAAAACTGTTTGCATTAAAAATATATGACATAATAATTCATTGTAAAAATATCTGAAATCCTT
Organism: Odontocerum albicorne; assembly: GCA_949825065.1. NCBI lineage: Eukaryota > Metazoa > Arthropoda > Insecta > Trichoptera > Odontoceridae > Odontocerum > Odontocerum albicorne. Next base: position 34,832,141 of record OX463853.1, on the reverse strand, counting down.
AAAATCGCTTAAGGTGACTTGATTTGTTGTTTAAAATCGAATCATAATAATTAAAATAGTTATTCTAGTTTGAAATATGGACGTGATCCTTTTTGAGTGAACAATTCTACTGAACAGGTTTGGGACATGATGTTTTATGTTCGATTTAAAAAATATTATACAAAAAAAAATTTTTTAATCAAATGAAATAAATAAAATGTTACAAAATAAGAAGAAACATTACTATAAAACTATAAATATATGTAGGTAGATAAAGCTGCGTAATGACATTACACTGCACGTACGATTTAAAACTGACAGTTGCTGGTGAACTGATATGAAGTTAGACACAATCGGAAAGCTATGTTTGGTCAATTCGGACAGGATCTTTTTTGATTGGTTTAAAATACTGTTTTTTTATTATGATTTTAAAATGATTTATGTGCTTTTTTCATTTAAATAAAAATGTTAAACAGCTCCGTACCATCGATAAGAAGAAATCTGCTTTATCAACTATTTTTTTGTATCCGATGGACATGATCTTTTTTGAATATTATTTTTCTACCTCTTCAATTATGAAATGCAGTGGTCCTTCGGGTTACGAACTTAATTCGTTCTTTGATTCCGTTCGCGAGCCGAAATGTTCGCAAACCGAAACAATTTTTCTTGGGTGCCATAATGAGGGTTAATTTAATGCAAAATATATTTCATATATCATCATCATCATCATCATTCATATATAATATATATTATATATATATAAAAAGCAAAAAAAATGTATCAAGAACAACGACAAACAATGTTCACAACGCGCGCACCTGAGCACAACTAAACTGCGTAATGCGCTGTTACAACTGATTCGTGAGCCGAGGCATTGTACGTAGGTCGAGTCAAAACTTGTTCGGAAATTGTGTTCGTAAACCGATTTGTTCGTGACTAGAGGCGTTCGTAATCCGAGGTACTACTGTATTCATCGAGCAGCAAATGCCCAGCGCCTCTAAACAAACGCCTTTACCCTTGTTTTTGGCTCGTCGGATATATAGGAAAATGTTAATAAAACAATCAATACTTGTTTTGAATATTTATTGACTTTTTCTAAATATACAAACGTTTATTTGTATGAAATAAAAATACATTATTTCATCGTTATACTTGCGCACTTTTAAATAAATGACTTAATTTTAATATTGTAATATGAAGAACTCAAGGAAAAACGTACGGGGTACAAATTAAAAAAAAAACGTATTTTGTTTCTTAGCAAGAAAAAAAATTGTAAGTCATTTGAAATATTGAAATTTCTTTCCTTGTAGTTTTTATTTATATATTTTACGTTTGACTATTCAGGGAACAATGTCAGTTAATGTAAAATATTTAAAAAGTTTGAAGACAAAATAATATAACTAAAATTCATACATAATTTTAATTTCAGGTCTTTAATCTCTAGACTAAGCTTTCAATATATTTTGCCTTGATAACTTTGCTTACCAACATGAAGCTCATTTAAGTTCAAAAATAAAAATGATAGATATACGAGATCTTTAAAATTTAACGAGCTTTTATCTCTTATTGTATGATATATAAGACATAACTTTTAACAAATTACACAACATTTTTTTTATTAAATACTATCTTTTTGCACATTTTTAAGATGGGGTAAGAGTAATCTCATTTATATGTTGTGTGATATACAAAGAGTTTTTGATTATTTCTGTTCATCAAAATCAATTGAAAAAAGACATCCCTTCTATCCCCCCTTTAAACTGCACCAAAAAGTCATTTTTACTCGTATGTGTAGTTGTAAATCAATCTATAAAAATGTGAACTGTAAAAATGTGAAAAATATGTGTAGAATTCAGCCTATAACAACGACGTGATTTTTTAAAATTTGATGTGTTTCATATTTTTTGTGATTTCGTATTTTTTAAGTTGGTACAACTTAATGAACAATAAGAAATAGATAATAAATTAATAATCAAGAAATAGATTTTAAATTATTTTTTTTAGGTTTGTGTTATTTTGTCAAAGATTAATTTTATAAACTTTTTTTCTTAAATGTTTATAGATGGAGAATAATAACATATTATAAAGAGTTAAAACTGTATTAAGTTGTTAAAAATTAGATAATTAACAGTCGTGGCGTGTGGGAAAAGATTTGTTTACCAGATACTAAATAATCTTTGTGTATGCTCAGGAGTGGGTGGTAACAGACCTGTATCAGATACTAAATAATATTAGCCTATATTCAGGAGCGGGTAGTAACAGACCTTTATCAGATACTAAATAATCTTTGCCTATACCTAGAAGTGGGTGGTAACAGACCTGTATCAGATACTAAATAACCTTTGGCTATATTCAGGAATGGGCGATGACAGGTGTTTATCAAATACTAAACAATCTTTGCATATACTGAAAAAGTTGCCAATAGGATGGGAAGTGTAAGTATACGATTTGAGAGAAACTCTCCGAGTCAAAAAATAATATGTAAATTTGCTAAGCCGTAGATTAACAAACTTTTAGGCCTCGAATTCATAGTCCGACCTTAACACTAAATACTAATTTCTTACCCATAAATTTCTGGATTTGTATTCGTAGTCGAAACTTTTACACTCTAAACTTTCAAGTGATGTAAAGAAACTACACGTGACAACCTTATTTAAGGAAGTTACGAGATAATTGTACGAAATTTAACACTAAATACTAATTTCTTACCCAGAAATTTCTGGATTTGTATTCGTAGTCGAAACTTTTACACTCTAAACTTTCAAGTGATGTAAAGAAACTACACGTGACAACCTTATTTAAGGAATTTACGAGATAATTGTACGAAATTTAACTCTAAATACTAATTTATTCACCAAAAAAATTATTAAGATTTAGTATTGTTATGGTCGGAAAACATATTCGAGCCTTAATATTACTAAATAATAAAATATTAAAAACTCGATACTGAGCACCACGACATACAATTATTATGAGAGCCAATTTTAGCGTCTTTCAACAATGTTACACCACAAGTCTCGCTTCTGGCCAAGGGATCAAATCTGTTGGATCTGGTTTTCTTTATCGAAGATATTTTACCACAGTACGGTTCATCGAGCAAAATATTTTTCTCCGCATCAACGAAGAAAGGCGAGAAGTTACCACCTCTCGAATCTTCAAACTGCAAAGTTAAAACAGACGAACTATTGAAAGTATTGGACTTAACCAGTTGTTGATAGTCAACTTGCCATCGGAATATCTTGGTCGTGTCGAATGTTTCTGAATGTAAAATGTCGTTCATTTCCAAGTTGCTTTGAGTGATTGACCATTTATCAACAGCGTAAGGAGTCGACGTGATTAGAGGATTGATTTCGAGATTATCACCTATTGCACTGAATATATTTTCTTCGGTGTTCATTTGAGAATCAGTCTGTGAAGAATTAACATCTGTTTCGTTTAGCATGTTTTCTTTTTTTGGCATTCGCAAGTCGTGGTTCCCTGTATTTTTGAACGATTTATTTCTTTTGGGTTTCGCAGGCGGCATATTTCTCGCAATTAATTTTTCTTTCATCCTTTTATAGTAATCCTCGTCGCTCTCCATCGTTTTTAATTCGGTAACATCCGTCATCATTGTTATTGATTCTAGATAAGACTTTGTAGCATTGTCTTGCCCAACTGTCAAAGATTCTGACATTGGTTTTTCAGCGACTTCTTTCGTAAATCTTATCGCTTTTTTTATGCTGGTTCTAGACGAGTTTGGACCTATTAATATGCTGGATAAATCAAACGTTAAATCAACATCTTTTAAACCAGAAGCGGAAGAAAATTTGTTCGATTCACTTCGGTGATCAGATGATAAATGATATTGAGAATCTGTGGTTATTTTCGTTGATCTGAAACTAATGAAAGGTAGCCTGTTTTTTATTTTCCTTTTCATAGATCTCTTGTCTTTTGGAATCTCCTGACACACGGTGTTGCTCCTCCTGGTTGTTGTTTTTGGTCCATTGCTAAAGAAGTTCCTTATTTTTCCAACTAACTCGTTAGTTCCAGTCCTGAAAAGAACAGTCAAATCATAGTATAAATAGGCCAAAACCCATACGACGCTTGTCGCCAAAGAAAGAATACTAGAATTGAATTTTGAATACAAGAGAGCGAGAGAGGAATACTTGGATTCTCTCCGAAAGTAATTCGAAATTTGAATCTCGGTGGGTCCGTGATAAATGAAAAGATGGAAACTATACTGAACGATTTTAAATACCTAGCTAAAAATTTTAGAATCGGTATAAAAGGGGACGATGTATAAATGATATGTATAAACAAATTCTACATTTATGAATATATATTATATTTTCATAAATGTAGAATTTGTTTTACTTCCGTGAATATTTCACGGGTTGCAACTAGTTATTTTTAATTACGTAAAATATTTATCAGGTCTGTAAATATGAAACCAGAGTATTTTTATAGAAAATACACATTTATTGTATGAAAATAGTAAAAAATATTTTATTCAAAGTATTGCCCATCGCTAGCTACACATTTTCCCATCTCTTTGGCAATTTGTGGATGCCATGCCAAAAAACTGTTGCTCTTTTGAGGCAAACCAATCATCGAGTCATTTTCGTACATTTTCGTAAGAAGTGAAGCGCTGCTCAGCAAGTGTGTGTCCCATCGATGCAAATAAGTAGTAATCGGATGGAGCCAAGTCTGGTGAGTACCATACACTCAATAATGATTGGATAACCTTTTTAAGGTTCGGTAAAGAGAACTTGATCTTAATATATTTGATTCCTTATTATTAATAACACAATCTTGCGATTATCAAACTTAAAAAAAAAAAAAAAAACGAGTACAGTAGAGCATCGATTATCCGAAACAATTCGAGACTGGGGGTATTCGGATAATTGATTTTTCGGATAACACAAAACTGTATATATTTTGTATTACATAAAATAGTACATTAAAGTAGGCCTACAGTTACGGGAAAGAAGTCCAAAATTGTCTTTTGCTTCAGAGCTGAGACTTTTTTTTGCGCCACTAAATCTCATACACGTTTAAAATACAGTAATTGCACAGAATTTGGTGACTGGAACGTTTTCGGTTAACCGATGTTTCGGTTGATCGGTAGTCGGATAATTGATGCTCTACTGTTCTCCGTTCATAATAATAATAATAAAGGGCCATTTAGAGAGATACAAAAAAATCATAAATTTAGTATGAATTTCCAAAAAACTTTCAACAAACCTTAATTTAGCAGACCTTTGTGACATATTGATGGAAATTAGAGATAAGGAAGGCCATAAGACACGAAACAATGTCAATAGTAATAATTAAGTTCAGATATCAGAATAATTATTTCAATAACACCCCTTTTTGCTCAAATCAAGAACTTTATATGTACGAGTTTATGAAGAACTTTATCACGCCCCTTTTAAGGAAGACAACAAAGACTGATTTCTATCCACACACATACACGTAACTCGCGTATCCTCTGCATCCATATATTTTGTCATATTTCTATAATCCCTATTTCTATATTTTCGAAAAATCTATATCCTTTTCAAATGGACTTGTTGAACTAAACGATAAATAAGAGAAAACAATTGATGCGGGGATATACTAAAAAATAGTACATGCATATAAGGGGTCTTTCAAATTGAGCGCTTTTTTAAATATTTTTTTTAAATTCTTGAATAAAATATACAATTTGCTTTGATTTAAAAAAAACTTTTATTGTATGACATATGATATTAAGTATAATGTATGACATTTAAACACAAAAAAACAATATCAGTCAAATGTCCACCTCTTGCAGCTCCACAAATGTCCACTCTTTTGTCCAAATTTTCGATGACATTTTGGCATAATTGCGGTTCTAATTCACCAGTAACACGAATAATTTCGTCCTTCAGCTCAGGAATTGTATACGATTCCATTTTTATAAATGTCATACATTGCACTTCTCAAATGTCACAAGATCCAGGCAAGTTCGCGACGACATTGTGTTTTATCCAAGATTAAAAAAAAACCGCTCAATTTGAAAGACTCTAATAACCATGCCGTTTCCCTCGCAGCGTGGGCAGAGAGAACAGATCTCCAAATGTTTTTATCCAAGCATACAACCTTCGCCTCCTCCACATTCATACATGTCGTCATCGATCATTTATTATTCGTACTTCTCACTTAACCTTCTTTCAAAATCCAGTGCATTTAGTATAAAAACACTATTAATTGTGTGACATCATTAGTTGTCACGGACACCATATTATTATCTCCTATCTCAGGTATTTGTCATAATCGTGTTGAGTTTCAAATAAATCTTGTTTAATCTGAATATTTTTTCCTTTATTAATAACAAAAACATTATGTCAGATGTGGGATGGTTTTACACAGACTAGCCAGATGTGGGATGGTTTTACATGAACTAGCCAGATGTGGGATGGTTTTACACGGACTAACCAGATGTGGGATGGTTTTACATGAACTAGCCAGATGTGGGATGGTTTTACATGGACTAACCAGATGTGGGATGGTTTTACATGAACTAGCCAGATGTGGGACGGTTTTACATGGACTAGCCAGATGTGGGATGGTTTTACACGGACTAACCAGATGTGGGATGGTTTTACATGAACTAGCCAGATGTGGGATGGTTTTACATGGACTAACCAGATGTGGGATGGTTTTATAGTACATGAACTATCCAGATGTGGAATGGTTTTACATGGACCACCCACAATTTCATCGGCCTACCTCTTCCATAAAAAAATATTTGCATACCAAAATGTTTAACATTCTAAAAAAATATTTGCACGTGTGCAAAAATGTGTGTAAATACAAACCAAATTAACATACACCGAAAACATAAATAAAATAACATGTTTCAAAATTATTGAAATAGTTTTTCATCGTCATCCTAAGTTGTCTGTCTGTGTTGCAAATGACATTTTTTTCTACATCATTGTTGTATGTGAAAAAAATAAAGTTTTTTTATTTTTCAAAAGCCATGTATGCTTCCGAAAAGTAACAGCTGGCAAACCTTCTCCATCAACTTCTGCTGTCTCCTTCAATCCATCCTCTCCAGGGTGGAGGGTGGAAGCGGCTAGCGTATATTCACAACTATCCAAGTGAAACACAAGTGCGTCTTGAATGATCCGCTCATGGTTTACTAGTGGCGTTATTTTATTTTAAATTAAGTAGGTATTTATATTTTGCAACAAAATATGGTTAAAATATTTTGAGAAAAATGATCTTCTTCCCAGTGTCATGTCAGGTCCCCCCAACGTTGAATACTCGTATCACCTGAGAGTAGACATCTTTGTCCCCGGCAGCCCGAAAAAGATCTCCAACGCCCCTTATGCCAGTTCAATCACATATATTGCGGAGCCAGGAGATTTGCCTCCTGCCAACACCTCTTCGGCCTTCTATTTTGTCTTGGATGATCAGGTGCAGTAATTTGTACTTTGCTCCTCTAAGTACATGACCCAAGTAGGACACCTTTCGGATTTTAATATTAATCAGCAACTCTCTATCAACTTTGGCTCTTTGAAGAACCCTTGTGTTGCTGACCATATCCGTCCAGGGTATCCGTAGCATTTCCGGTGCATCCACATTTCGAATGCTTCCAGTCGGTTCATACTACCAACTGATCTATCGAGTAAAAAGCTGAGATATTCTAAACAAATATTATGTTAAAACAATACGGAACGATCGATGCGATTAATTTTTACATGTTGTATATGAAATGAATTCGGAACTGAATGAAATAAACGATAAATACAGGAAAACAGTAGAGTGAAGAACGATCGATCGAGGTTTCACTGTACTTGTTACTTTTTCTAGGCAAAAATTATCTTTCTTTCCTTGATCTACCCTTTCTTTGTTTTACATTCTTTTCAGACATATAATTGATTTGTAACTCCTCCACTACTCATTTTCTCAATTTGATCAAAATATCTCAATTTCTAGCTTATTATTATACAATATTATGTATCTAACGAACAGTTATACTTTATTCGACCAATTATTATTCTTGTCTACTGCGATACTACTAATTAAATTTGTATTTTACTTATAAAAACTGTATCTAACGAACAGTTATACTTTATTCGACCACTTATTATTCTTGTCTACTGCGATACCCCTAATAAAATTTTTATTTTACTTATAAAAACTGTATTTAACGAACAGTTATACTTTATTCGACCACTTATTATTCTTGTCTACTGCGATACCACTAATAAAATTTGTATTTTACTTATAAAAACTGTATTTTACGAAGTTATATTTTATTCGACCACTTCTTATTCTTGTCTACTGCGATACCACTTTTAAAATTTGTATTTTGCTTATAAAATCTGTATCTAACGAACATTTATACTTTATTCGATCACTCCTCACTCTTGTATATTGTGATACTCTACACAAATCATGCATTTATTCTACTTTTATCACTCATTTTCAATATCTTCACTTCCATACAAGCAATGGCTTGACACTGTACACAATCATTGTGGAAGATATTACTTTTGATTTCTGGACAAAAACAGTACTAAAAGCGCCGTTGAACTTGTTATCTGTAGTAAAATTAATTTTAATCTATTTTTCTATCTTATAACATGTATTTTATATGGTTGAAATCGAATGTATATTGAAAGAAATTAAAATAAATATTTCCCCTCGCCAGACTGGAAGGGCAATCATGCTCTGAAAAAATATATTGAATTTTTCCCGCAGATAATGAGGGCAGATTGTTTTTGTTATAAATACAAATAATTTTGACTTACTTTCTTTTTGAGAACATTTTAAGATGAAAATATTATTCTGGTATCTTTTTTTAAACTGTCACAAATATATCCCTCCACAACATAATGTTTTTAAAAATCAAATTGATAAAAAATATTATCTTCAACTGTTCACTTGACAATTTAATCTCACGTTGAGTAAACATGGATTGAAATGACAAATTTTAAGTTGTTACAAGTTTGAGCGTCTCTTGAAGGTAGATTTTTTTTTAACAAAATTACAAGTTACATGGACGGATATAATATGCAAAAACGATCCAACCCATAGTAAGACAACTCCTCAGAACAACTAAGTATGGCAATTATATTTCGTATATTTTCTAAAAAAAAATCACTTTCTTTCAGAACACGGATGTTGTCCTCGATCAGGCGATAAAGGACTCCTTTGTATACCAACATGCCATACCTCATTTTATACATCCCAATTTACGCCTTACTCGGCGTAACTGTAGAACGAACTTCCAAGAGTTGTCAGATGTGCGTCATCTTTATTTACGTTCAATAGAGAATTGAAAATAGATATCACTAAAATATCCTTTATACTAATTTTCTTTCATTTCTATTCCCTTTCTCTTGTTCTAAAGTTATTATCTTTTCCCTTTCTCTAGTTCTAAAGTTATTCTCTATTCCCTTTCTCTAGTTCTAAAGTTATTCTCTTTTCCCTTTCTATAGTTCTAAAGTTATTGTTTAGAGAGTAGCCATTTATGTACCTTTTTGCTTGAATTTCAACAAATATTTTTTTGTAAAATCTGCCATAGATTTAAACAATTTGACCTACGAATATTAACTTAAAACAAGATAAGCTGGTTGGTTGGAAGAAACAGATGTAAAGCAATAAGTCTGCTAGATGTACGAGAAGTTTGGGAAGAGCTAGAAAAACATGACGGCCAAATTAATCAAATTATTTCAAAAGTTAACAGGAATCCTTTTTAATACGAGAGTATGCATGACTAGGTGTATGAACGTAAGAGCTAAATATGTGTGCCAGGATAAAATTAAGTGGTTATCTGTTTTCTCTGTCTACTCCAATAGGCATATATGGTATGTTGGTGATAATTATACATTAGTATTAGCAGGATTGAGTCAAATTGTTAAGATGCCTATCTTTAAATTCAGTGGTAGCGGGTTGGACTCCCGTTGATACCCAGATTTTCTTAAGCAAGGATTCCGTTTGGTTTTTAATACAGACCTCTTGAACATCTTTCTGGTTAGTTGAAAAATATTGTCACAAGGCAATGACCCCGCGAGGTTGTATTGTATATAACGAAAGTATAATAATAATTCTCAATAGTTTTGAAGAATGGATACGCGTTATGGTAAACCAGAAGCTTTAGAAATATGGCGCTTTAGAAGAATATTAACAGTCTTTTTCGATAACAAAGCCTATAATAATGACATCTTGAAATGGAATATTAAGTATACAAAAGTATTATACCCCATCAAAAGTATTATGCCCCATCAAAAGTATTATGCCCCATCAAAAGTAAAATAGGAAGAGTTTTTTGGACATATAATTTAAGATGAAAAGTATGAATTCCTTTAACTGATACCGAAGGCAAAAGAACGGTGGGTATCAGACGCATCTCCTAGTTGAAGAACTTAAGGGAGTGGTTTTACTGTTGTACCATATCTTTGCTCAGAGCTGCTGCCTTAATAGTAAAGATAGCCATGACGATAGCCAAGAAACCCAGAACCCAGCCTCAAAATGTACTATACTTACCAAATTAAACTTGGAATCATATAAAGCCTTTTTGGTTGACACAACCATAACTGAAACCGCTTTTCAGCTAAATGAAAAAAATCCAATCATTTGTTTTGAATACCACTTTAACTAAATTGATCTCTTTCATATTGTTTCACATCAAAAGTCGAGTGAAAAAGGTGTTGCGGTATTGAAGTTTTATGAGAGCTAGTCGTTCAAAAGCTGGTGGTCTTCAACATATCAGAATGGTCAGCTCTTGTTAAGTTCTTGTTTAGTTTAAATTCAGAGTTTTTTTTCATGTGATACCCTTCAATATATCCGAATAAGTGTTTCGGACATATTGAAGAACGTGGCCGGGAGGCGGGCCGGATTTACGGGCCGCGTAGTTTGTCCAGACCTGGCCTAGAACGTTATAGGATGTTTTGACAACTTAATAAAATCAATTTTAAACTACAAATATGACTGGTTTGATATTTTTGTAAATACACAAAAGAAGATCTTAATGTTTATACCAAATTAAGTAAAATAATGTAATACTAATTGGATCGTTTTTGCATAAATACGTGCACACATATTAAAGCTTGTGTTTGTGGTGCTAATTGTAGTGTGAATTAGACTACCAAAAAGTGTTTTTTTATATTGTTTTTTTCCAAATAAATACTTAGTTGTTCAGTAAGTTAGTTAGACGTCTATCTCCAAACCTAAAAGTTACAAGTTCGATCTCAGTTGGTTCCTTTTATTTTCGAAAAAGGCTTTAAGGCTATGTTCCACTTAAGGACTCTTAAAAATATTTCTAGTTTGGTGAAAAAACGTGTAATATAGTACTACAAAATATTGATTAAAATACTATGCATTAATGCTTCAATTTTTAGTCTTGAATTGAATTTTTTTTTCTTTTTATTTACACGTGACAAGAAATATACATAATTAGCGAAAAAACAACAGGTAATTAAATTTGAACAAACAATTTTAATGGATCTGGGTTTGTTGCCTTTCATTTGTCGTGTCCCCAATAAACTAGGCTTTTGCCTGTATCTCACTGAGGATAAATTGAATCACCGAAGATGAATTCAAATGTAATAATAAAGAGGTAATACAAATTTGGTAACAAAATTTGAGAAGTCAATGGTCTCTAATAAATATAAATCTTTGCTATTTCCTTATGCATATAAGTATGTCGGCAAGACATTTAGCCGTTCAGTTTAATAAAAAAATCGTTAGTAGAACGTTTGACTTTCTTACCCAATGTATCGAGTTTGATTCCTAATGATAACCAAAAAAAATTAGTCATTCTCTCTCTCTCTCCGTGGTTGCAGTCCTAAGACTGGTTTGCAGCAATTTCAACTCTTCTCCTCCATTCCCCCCTGTCCTGTGCGGCTCTTTTTAAATCTGTATATGTTGAGCAGCGCACGTCCACCAACAGGTCCTCCAGGTACTCTCGGCGTGGGCGTCCCCTAGAGTTTGTCCCCTCGGTCATACCATCCATTATGGCATGCAAGAGGCCCTCTTGTCGTAAAATATGACCGATCCATCTTGCACGCCTTTCGGACAGGATCCTGAGCAGGTGCCTTCCTCCTTCGATTCGTTGGAGAACCTCTTCATTTGTGATGCGGTCTCTCCAGGAAATTCCTAATAGTCTTCTATAGGACCACATCTCAAAAGCCTCTAGTCTTCGTCTATCTCTTTCGGATAGGCACCATGTCTCGCAGCCGTACATCAAGATACTCCATACATAGGTCTTGATGAGGAGTATTCTCAGTTTTAGGTCTATATTATTTGATTCTATTATTTTCGACCTTTTATTAAATGCAAGTCTAGCCTGATGTATACGGCTGTCGACCTCGCTCTTGGACCGACCGTCCCATTTTATTTTGCTCCCGAGGTAGACAAATTCCTTTGTGTTCTTTAGTGGTAAGTCATAAGTCATTACGAGTATTTAAAGAAATGTTTATCTCCGAGATTACTGTTACCTTAGAACGTGATGTAGTATTCGCAACACACACGACAAAAAAACAGTGAGCCTTTTCAGCGCCTTCATTTCCGAAGGTTCGATTTATGAGGCCGAAGAAAATAATGTTTTCCAGACGATGCTTTTTAAAAAGTCCTCATTATCACTGCGGGATTTTTGTGTAGTACCATACTAATGTAAAAAAGTATCGTAATTTTTATTTTATTTAAAGCGACAGTGTTTACTGCGTCAAATTCTGTCGCTATAACAAATGCACGAAACACGATTTTTGATTTTACTTAATTTTTATTCCTATAGATTATGACTGTTTTTACCTGGTAAGTCACCACTAAACGAATTTGAAGTGGAGTGCTACAGGAGTATGTTAAAGATTTCATAGGTTGACAAATCGCCCAATGGAGAGGCTCTCAAATGCAAGAAAAAACATAAAGAAGTACTCACTTGCTTTAAGAGGAGAAGATTGAAATATTTTGGGCATTTCATGAGAGGTAACAAATATGAAATCATTCAAGTTATATTGCAGGGGAAGATATAAGGAAAACGAAGCGTAGAAAAAAGAAGAGCCTGCTGGCAGAAGAACCTTAGAGAGTAGTTCCAATGTAGCACGAATACATTGTTCAGAGCAGAAGCAGATAAACAAAAAATAGCCATGATGATTGACAACCTCCAACATGGATAGGAACGTTGAGAAGACCTGGCAAGAAATATTAATTGAAAATGACCTTAGCAAACTACACAAACATTCTGTATGGGAATAACAATTTTGTAGATTCGAAAACCTTGGTAAGTTTTAATAAGTGTTTTGTAAAATTTAACCTCTTCTGTACGGTGTGTTCAACATTTAAACCTTTGTGTCAATATTTCATAAAAATAACACTTTTGAATATATTTTTGCGACAGTGAGGCACTCGTAAAATATTTTTTCACACTCGTGCAGATTAAACTTTATATTTTTTGACGTTAACATAATAATAATAATAATAATACAATGAGGAATCTCAGAGATTGTCAATCTTGTAACTCCGCGGGGGCAAATTTGATACGAGCGAGCATTGTCTTGATTGGGGCACTCTGTATGCAAACTGCTAATAGCGTATCGCAAAAACGACGAAGAGAGCTCATATAAAAGACACTAAAATTGTCTCGGCTTGAATTCCACTGACGAAAACTGTCACATTTTAAGATTTTTTTCTCTTTTGTATACGAAAATCTACTTATATCTTCGTTTTATAACTATAGAACATTGAAGAGTCGTAGTATGCGAACACCTAGAAGAACACGAAACCTTTTACAATTCATATCATATGTGTATATATTCACAACATAGTTGATAGCTCCGACATATAGTATTGATTCTACTCGTACTTAGAACGCGAACACCAAGAAGAACACGAAACATTTTAAAATTAATATGTGTATATATTCACAATATAGTTGATAGCTCTGACATATCATATTGGTTCTTCTTAGAATACTAACACATTCTAGAAAAACACGAAACGTTTTACAATTCATATGTGTACATATATTCACAATATAGTTGATAGCTCCGATATATTGGTTCTGTTTAGAATGCGAATACCTTCTAGAAGAACACGAAACCTTTTACAATTCATATGTGTATATATTCACAATATAGTTGATAGCTCCGATATATTGGCTCTGTTTAGAATGCGAATACCTTCTAGAAGAACACGAAACCTTTTACAATTCATATGTGTATATATTCACAATATAGTTGATAGCTCCGATATATTGGCTCTGTTTAGAATGCGAATACCTTCTAGAAGAACACGAAACCTTTTACAATTCATATGTGTATATATTCACAATATAGTTGATAGCTCCGATATATTGGCTCTGTTTAGAATGCGAATACCTTCTAGAAGAACACGAAACCTTTTACAATTCATATGTGTATATATTCACAATATAGTTGATAGCTCCGATATATTGGCTCTGTTTAGAATGCGAATACCTTCTAGAAGAACACGAAACCTTTTAAAATTCATATGTGTATATATTCACAATATAGTTGATAGCTCCGACATATCATATTGGCTCTTCTTAGAATACGAACACATTCTAGAAGAACACGAAACCTTTTACAATTCATATGTGTATATATTTACAATATAGTTGATAGCTCCGACACATTGACTCTATTTAGAATGCGAACACTTTCTAGAAGAACACGAAACCTTTTACAATTCATGTGTATATATTCACAATATATTGTAGTTGATAGCTCCGATATATTGGCTCTAGAATGCGAATACCTTCTAGAAGAACACGAAACCTTTTACAATTCATATGTGTATATATTCACAATATAAAAACAATCCCGTGGGATTATTGCCAGGTGGCAATTTCTTCCCATTAACTAGATAAAAGTAAATAAAGGAAGTTACAAGGTCGCAAAATATATTCAAATGATTATTCATCTTGATGAAATTCATGAACATATAGATAAAATTTATGAACATATGGATAAAATTTATGAACATATAGATACAAAAGTAAAAGTGAGACATTCTCAATCGAAGGATAAAGAAAAGAGGGTGGAGAGGAATAAAATCAGGAATGAAACGTGTTATATTACTGACTAGAAATTAAGAGTTTTTTCTGTCGCTTCTCAAAGCATGCCAAGGAGGGAGCGAGTCAAACATGGGTTTGTAACTGGTTTCAGAGTCTCACTGCACGGACAGTTAAAAACGAGAGCAGTGAACTGGAAAGGCCAATGAACAATTTCTGTTTGAGCGTAGTGCTTTTCTATGATCAGAAAGATGCTGAAAGTTTTCGTCGAGATAAGAGGGGTGGGCGGGACATTTAAGATACTAAGCAATAGAGGTGGTATGTAAATTTTGCGTCTGTTTGTCACGTTTAACGAGTTCAACGCCTTCTGGTATAAAGTGATATGGTCGTACTTAGGCTAAAAATAAATCTTAGACAAACATTTTGAAGACGCCGTAATTTGTTCGTTATTAGCAATTTAATGAATTCTATATTTTCGTTAAACCTATTTGAGTTTTTTTATTTTTATTTAAGTGTACTATATGTTATATTGGTGATTTCATGCAAAGTATACGTTCATAATTCATTGAAGTTAACATCGACGTTAATCATGTCTAGTAAATGTCACCTTGGTTGTAAAGGACACATACATGTTTATATTTTGGATAAATAAATTAAATACTCTAGAATCTCATCTTCCGTTGAATGTTTTGTATTACACTTACATTGTAAATATTACAATCTGACTTACATACATTGTAAATATTACAATCTGACTATTAACAACAAAATACCAAGACCAACAAGAAATATGCTAATTCTAAGTCTTATTTCTAAAATAAGACTCCAACATTTTTTTCTAGTTCAAATCGAACACTATGGGATCAAGTTGGAAGACAAATACTTTTCCAACAACGACATTGTTGGAATACAAAATATCAATAGGAGGACAAGTGATTAGATTTTTATCATTTTTTTTTAAATTTATTCATCTTATGCTAAGAGCTACGCTATCTCATATTCTTTACTTAGAGAGTGGTCTTATGCCGGTTGGAACTTCCACTTTCTTTTTTTTTTTCCTGTATCATCGAGCCTCACCATTTTATTTCCTATTATCTACTCGTCATAACAGCGGCTGAGTTAGAGTCCTTATGTCTTCTGGAACTTCAACACAAATGTTACGAGCTGGAAATAGGAAACATTATAATTATGTCTCAAGATAATAGAAATCTAGATGGAGAACGTCCAAGTTCCAGCATGTGTCATTTCACTCACCTAGCAATAAATGTGATAAGCTGACAATAGGAAATAAAATGGTGTGGCTCGATGATTCCAAAAAATCAAAATGGAAAGTGTTGAAGTTCCATAAGACATAAAGGCGATAACTCAGCCGCAGGTATGAAGAGCTGGCAATAGGAAATTAAATTGTGTGGCTCGATGATTCCGAAAAACCAGCTCGTAACTTCAACACTCTCCATTTTGACTTATCAGAATCATCGAGTCACACAATTTTATTTCCGATTGTCAGCTCATCATATAAGCGACTGAGTTAGTGCCCTTATGTCTTTAGGAAGTTCAACATTCTCCATTTTGATTTTTCGGTATCATCGTGCATCACAGTTTTATTTCATTTTGCCAACTCTTCACACCTGCGGCTGAGTTAACGCATTTATGTCTTCTGGAACTGTAACACTCTCCATTTTGATTTTTCGAAATCATCGAGCCACACCATTTTATTTCATGTTGTCAGCTCGTCACATTTATGGCTCGGTGAGTGAAATGACACCTTCTGGAACTTGGACGTTCCCTATTTAGATTTTTATTATCATCAGACATAATTATAATGTTTCCTATTTCCAGCTCGTAAGATTTGTGGAGGAGTGATTGTTCAAATATCTGCTGGAATTTCACCAATATTTTATTTCACTTTGTCTAACACGAGACGTCAACAATAATTTTAAAATAGCGCTGTAAATATTTTTTGGTGTGCAAAGCTATACTTAAGTTTAGAGTTTTTTAAGGAAATACTTACACTATACATTACTGTCTCGCAAAGTATTAGTATAATACTTTCTGATCATTATTTTATCTGATATTTTTAGATATTACTTGTTAAGGAATTAATCCGCCAGGAAGGAGCCCACGAAGCGTGACAAATAATGATTGATCAAATGGACTTGTATGCACAAAAAGGGCCCAACTCCTATTTTACCTATTTTAAGAGATTTGAAAAAACATATTATTGATTTGTACAACACAACATAACGACGTATCTGAGCTAGAGTTAAAATGTTTGATTTTCACTCAGAAGTTTCGGATTTTTATCTCAATGATCATCAATCAAATACATTTGATTGATTATCATTGATCAGTCAATCAAATACATTTGTCTTATCTATTTTTATTAAATTTGGTATATTATCAGCTGGATGTTGATTTAAATGTATTGGGTGTTAACATAAGTTGTGTCCGTTTTTTTCCTATTTAAAAATGAGCACCAAAAGTAAAACTAAATGGTAAAGGTTATACGTCATTCAAAAGTATTTTTTTTGCTCTATAAGATATTGTGTTTGCTTTTACGTTACGTTTATTATTTTATTTGATTACAAGCCTTCAAAATGGGATGTCAAGTAGACGAAAGTGAGAATTTTCGACACCTTCTTCTGTTCGCGTTCAATCGAGGGAATAAAGCTACCAAAGCTGCTCGCGATATTTGCGAAGTGTACGGTGAAGATGCTATGAATTAAAGGACAGCTCATCGATGGTTTTTGCGTTTCAAAGACGGTAATTTCGACCTGAAAGACATGGTGCGTTCCGGAAAACCAGTGGACTTCGATGAGGACCGTTTGAACCATATTATTCATGAAGATCCCCTTCAAACCATCGTCGAATTAGCTGAGCAGATGAACTGTAGTCACATGACTGTATACCGCCATCTTAAATTAATGGGAAAAGTCCAGAAGTTCGGCGTTTGGGTTCCACATGTTTTGAGTGAAAACAACAAAAATCAACGTTCGAAAATTTCTGCTGGTTTGCTCGCGCGTCATCGAGCTACGCATGGCCACAAGCAAAGGTTCCTTTACCGCATCATTACTCGTGATGACAAATGGTTTGAAAATGGTGATGAAAAATGTTTGAAGGGGATCTTCATGAATAATATGGTTTAAGTGGTCCTCATCGAAGTCCTCGAATGATGAGGTTATCGCCGCCACGGTGGCCTACTTTGCAGACCTCCAGAAAACGTATTTTTCAGACGGGTTAAAGAAGTTGGAGCATCGCTGGGTCAAGTGTATCGAATTCAAAGGAGATTATGTTGAGAAATAAATCGCCACTTTTCCAAAATTTTTGTTATTCTTTTGTAGGCTAAGTACTTATCGGACCACCCTCGTAGATCACTTATGCGTTGGAGCAACCAGATAAAGTTAATGTGCACCAGCTTTTGTCATAAACTCCGCAGACAGCGGGATGCTGTAATTGGAAAATAATGTGGACGACAAACGACAGTTTCAGTATAGGTTGATATTTGGCAAAAAAGGCAGAATGAAGGCATCAGAAATGAATTGATGAATAAAGTTGACGATGTTGGTAATATTAACACTTGCCTTACTGTGCTAAAAAATCTGCCAGCCACGGTGTTGGACGTTAAGCGTCCAGTGAAAAATGTATATTTTAAATCAAAATTATGCAAAATCTGCTAGGTTATTTTTTGTAATTAGCTATAAAAAATCATTTTATTATGTATCAAAACGTCGAATAATCAAATGAAATATAAGTCCTGGTCACTCGCTATCCATCACAGGGTAGCAAGTGTTAAAAAAGGAAAGTTAATATGGTTCGGCCACCTGAATGAATGAAAAATGAATTATGCAATAATG
The DNA here is from genome assembly GCA_949825065.1 of Odontocerum albicorne. Classification (NCBI taxonomy): domain Eukaryota; kingdom Metazoa; phylum Arthropoda; class Insecta; order Trichoptera; family Odontoceridae; genus Odontocerum; species Odontocerum albicorne. The sequence goes on along the minus strand of OX463853.1, from coordinate 34,813,319 downwards.
ACTCAGTGAATTTTATTTATAAGTGCGCGACGAAGACCAAGGAAAACGTGGTTGGGTCAAGTAGACCAAATTCTTATAGCAGGTTAAGTGAGAAGTACGTATAATAGAAAATTTTGCTTTACGAGATGTACGAATGATGACATCAGTGGTTTGGTTGATAAGAAGATTTTTTTTCAACGCAGATTTTATGAAATAGGCTTATGTTATAGTTTGATTTTCACTTAAAGTATATTTAACACCTTTCTGGCTGGTTGGAAGAGATTGTCACTTGTCAATAAACCCGGCAGATTTGAGTTTAGACTGCCAAAGTGTAATACAATTCAATACTTTATAATACGAACGTGGAAGAAGTAAAATTATTGTGTGTAGATGGAAAGAAGTGTGGAGACCAACGTTCCCTCTAAAGTGTGTGCGTTTGCGGCCGCATATCTGTTAAAAATTGTCCGTACACATGTTTCCATCTTTCACACACATCTCAAAGAAATGAACTTGCAACCATTTTTTTGACACGATGACACATTAATACTAGAAACTGACCAATCAGCACACAGGAGTCGACTAACACAATCACACGCTCTATGTACCTACGCTATACTACAATACAGTCACATATTCTTTCCTTACGCCGCGTGGACTCTACCTACTCGTATTATGTTATGTATTTCGAATAAAGACTTCATGAATTATCCCTTGTTCAAAGGTCTTCGTGTTATTTTATTGGTGTTTTAATTTTTTTGTTTCTATATAAAAAGTATAAACAATGGTGTACCCATGTTACTATCTCTTTTTACTGTGACTGTTTCATTATTGTGTAACTGAGAAGCAATGCATATCCTTACGATGTAACAGTAACTACACAAAATAAATAACCGTTGTTAACTAGTACCAAAGTATCGCCAATTATTAACCTACTGGATTCCAACAGGAAGGAACGTTATCGGGAAAGAAAAAAAATATTTTTTATATATAACCTACTACCTTGATCAAAAAGTTTTAGGACCAGCAACCGTGTGGCGCTGTCAGTCACCCGATTGGAATTATTTTTTTTGTTAGGTTACCACATTTATCATTGACACTTCCCATCAAATTTCAGCGTCATAGCTTGACATTTGTAAAAGTTACGCTGTACTGAGTACATCTACCTTTGTGCGTGTTTTCGATTTTTTACAAGTTTGAAAATGGCATCAACTGTGCATCAACGAGTTTGCATTAAATTTTGTGTGAAAAACGGATTTAACGGTCCGCAGACCTTGGAAATGTTGGAGAAGTGTTTTTTGGTGGCACGAACGCTTCAGAAGTGGTCGTGAGTCGGTCGAGGATGACGAACGCAGTGGCAGTCGAAAACCGATGAAAACATCGATAAAATCAAGGGAATGTTGGCCGAAAACCGCAAATTGACCATCAGAGAGCTGGCAGAAGACTTGAACATAGCTTATGGATCCGCTCAAGACATTTTGGTTAGTGATTTGGGCCTCAGACATGTCGCTGCAAAACTGGTGCCGAAAGACCTCAATTTCATACAAAAAAAGGACCGCGTTGAAATCGCGAAAGACATGATTTCCATGAGCTTTTGACCAAAAACAACACGACTACTATCCAGCAGCCATTGAATGGCCTTGAAACCTAATCTGGCTCTGGCTCCCTGCGACTTTTTCCTGTTCAACCGACTTAAAAAACCGCTTCGCGAAACGCGTTACAGCACCCGAGAGGATGTCATGAAAAAATCGAAGACGGCTCTGATGGACATACCGAAAATTGAGTACCAGCGGTGTTTCGAGGATTGGATCAAGCGCTGGCATAAGTGCGTTGCAGTCGATGGGGAGTACTTTGAAGGGGACCATATCGATTTTGATGAATAAACTTGTAGTTTCATATTTGAAAAATGTAATTAATGATTTCATGGTACATTATGTTGACTACTTAGTTTTATATATGCATATTTGCGCACTGTCCTCTTTTTTTCTTGCACATATAAGTTGATGGGCCGCACACACAATGAAAAAATTAGGGGGAACGTTGGTGGAGACCTGTTATTTATGACTACCCCGTAAGATACGATGTGATAATATATCATATATAAATTGCTTAAATATGATTGAAGTATGTTTAGCTGATATTTTAAATATACCGTAAAAAGTGTGTTTTGTAAGTTGGATCGCTTTTGCATATGTACGTCCAATCGAAGTCAGATGGGAGATGATTTGGAAGATTAATGGTGAAGACTTTATGAGACAACCTTAAATCAAGATTAATCACTGGCCGAGATCTTTGCTGGTGTAATCCATTTTCATTTGAATATCTTAATTGCGTCATTCTCATTGTCCTTTCTTTAAAGAAACTCAAATCTTTAGCATTTTCTACAAAAGATTTCAAGAAAAATGCTTTACCTTCTAAAAAAAGATATGAAAGGAAAGCTATGAGAGGATAATTAACTAATTCATTTTTGTTATTAATCTACGTTTTCCATTTATTTAAAGTTCTTTGTGGTCCATTGGACCCGTGGATTTATTTAATGTTTTATTTATTAATAATCTTAATATTTAATTTCTTAGAAAAAGTTAACACTTACATACTAACTTAACACATAACTAGATAATAATTCATACAACTAATTAATTTAATGTTCCCTTCCTTTTATACACACGAACATATCTGTTTGTTCAGGCTACTTGTATTTCATCACATTCATCAGACCTTGGTCCTTCCTGCTAATGCTGTAGGTGGACTAGTCAGGCAACAGATGATGTTGTAATTTATTTTTAACAAACACTGTTTATTCCACTTTTTTGTGACGGTATAACCCTACCGGTTTCAAGTCTTGTTTACGCTCCCCTGAAGATGAGGTGAAAGCCTTGAAACCGGTAGGGTTATACCGTCACAAAAAAGTGGAATAAACAGTGTTTGTTAAAAATAAATTACAATGTCTTTAAACCTCCACAACGTTAATGCCTTAAGTATAAACAACAACAGATGATGCCTGTCGATCGAGTCGCGTAGCAATGGTCTGTCTCAATAATGTATTATTTCAAATAATTATTACAATATAATTTGATGAGTCATATTTCTTTAAATTTACTGACGTATGTTTTGTTTGTCAAGCTATAGCTAGTTGATCCGTACTTGATAATCGAGTAATAAATCGGTATGTCATTTCTAACTAGAAAAAGCGGTCATGTTATTTCTAACTAGGAATAGGAAACTTTGAAAGAAGTATACATTTATCCACAAAAAAACAGGTAAACAAGTTTATAGACTTGTTAACCTGTTTTTTAAAACTACGAGTATTTATAACAGTTACAATAAACATAAAGTTAAAGTACGCATTGAAAAGCGCCATTGGTGAACATTTTAGTATAGAAACGGCGCGCCGATATATCGGCACATGGAATACTACCTTGATCAAAAAGTTTTAGGACCGGTCACCGTGTGGCGCTCTCAGTCACCCGATTGGAATTCTTTTTTTTTTTGTTACGTTACCAAATCTATCATTGACACTTCCCTCTAAATTTCAGCGTCATAGCTTGACATTTGTAAAAGTTACGCTGTACTCAGTACATCCTACTTTGTGCGTGTTTTCGATTTTTTACAAGTTTGAAAATGGCATCAACGAGTTTGCATTAAATTTTGTGTGAAAAACGGATTTAATGGTCCGCAGACCTTGGAAATGTTGGAGAAGTGTTTTTCGGTGGCACGAACGCTTCAGAAGTGGTCGTGAGTCGGTCGAGGATGACGAACGCAGTGGCAGTCGAAAACCGATGAAAACATCGATAAAATCAAAGAAATGTTGGCCGAAAACCGCAAATTGACCATCAGAGAGCTGGCAAAAGACTTGAACATAGCTTATGGATCCGCTCAAGACATTTTGGTTAGTGATTTGGGCCTCAGACGTGTCGCTGCAAAACTGGTGCCGAAAGACCTCAATTTCAATGCAAAAAAAGGACCGTGTTGAAATCGCGAAAGACATGATTTCCATGAGTTTTTGACCAAAAATGATCTGACTCCCTGCGACTTTTTCCTGTTCAACCGACTTAAAAAACCGCTTCGCGGATCGCGTTACAGCACCCGAGAGGATGTCATGAAAAAATCGAAGACGGCTCTGATGGACATACCGAAAATTGAGTACCAGCGGTGTTTAGTGATTGGATCAAGCGCTGGTGTAAGTGCGTTGCAGTCGATGGGGAGTACTTTGACGGGGACCATATCGAGTTTGATGAATAAACTTGTATTTTCGATTTTATGAATAAAGTCCTAAAACTTTTTGATCAAGGTAGTATTCTTTAATTTATCGATATATCGGGGCAAATCGACCACATTAAACATAAAAAAATATCGCATGATATTGAATTTAGATCTTTGTCGTTTTATTGCTCAAATTAATGACAGAGAATATAAATTTAAACAATTGAATACATGAATCATACTTTTTTTTATGTATTGCAGTTGGCTGCTTTTTCGTTTAGAAAAGCGTTCAAGATCTAGAGAGCGCTTAACATTATGTGGATATAGTATATTAGATTGGGGACCGCTGGTTTGAGCCTGCAAAGGGCTGGATTTAGCTATGAATCAAACCGCCACTCAGCAGCGGCGGACACAGCCATCTAGCGGCAAGCTTGTCAAGCGCAGCTATCTAGGCCGAACGTTGACTAGACTGGTTAATTTGCATTGTTTGCCCACAACAGTGCATTGAATGACTGGGGTGTAGATCTGTGCATGGTGATATATTTATTTTTTTAACGCCACAAAGGCTGAAGCAGAATTTGACTTTTATTTACGAAAAAATCAAACGTACATTCCGATTTTAAATTTTGGACGAATCTTAAAATTTGCAAGAAACGGGTGATACGGGAAATATTAAAAAAAGAAACTGAATATAAACAATGTAATTTTAGTAAAAATACAAATTAGTACAAGACATAGCAATGCAAATAAAGTCCTTTTGTGGATATAGGTAACAAATTTATTAAGCAAGGCCTGTGACTAAGTGATTTCATTCCTTCATCACAAACTTCATACATTATATTTGTTCCAAATAATACAAAATTCAACTGAAACATTAACATTCTTGCAGAGCCCCGTTTACTAACAGGCAAATCTAGGAATTTGCCTAGGGGCGCCAAGCCAAAATAGGCGCCTAAAGATTTATAAATACTTATATACATACCATCACGTCGTCTTCCTGTCGAGTCAGGCGGAGAGGAGAGAACGCCAGACTTTACTGTCACTAAACACATCTTTATTTATTTTTATTTCTTTAACATTTAATTCCAAATACAATCTGGAAGATTTATTGCCTGGTGGCAGTCTCTTCCAGCCAACCAGACAAAAGTAAATAAAGCAAGTTATGTGGTCGCAAAAAATATTCAAATGATTATTCATATTTATAGACATTTACATATTAAAGTTAAGACTTGCGCTACAGTCAAACATTCAAATGATTATTCATATTTATGGACATTTACATATTAAAGTTAAGACTTGCGCTACAGTCAAACATTCAAATGATTATTCATATTTATGGACATTTACATATTAAAGTTAAGACTTGCGCTACAGTCAAACATTCAAATGATTATTCATATTTATGGACATTTACATATTAATGTTAAGACTTGCGCTACAGTCAAACATTCAAATGATTATTCATATTTATGGACATTTACATATTAAAGTTAAGACTTGCGCTACAGTCAAACATTCAAATGATTATTCATATTTATGGACATTTACATATTAAAGTTAAGACTTGCGCTACAGTCAAACATTCAAATGATTATTCATATTTATGGACATTTACATATTAAAGTTAAGACTTGCGCTACAGTCAAACATTCAAATGATTATTCATATTTATGAACATTTACATATTAAAGTTAAGACTTGCGCTACAGTCAAACATTCAAATGATTATTCATATTTATGGACATTTACATATTAAAGTTAAGACTTGCGCTACAGTCAAACATTCAAATGATTATTCATATTTATGGACATTTACATATTAAAGTTAAGACTTGCGCTACAGTCAAACATTCAAATGATTATTCATATTTATGGACATTTACATATTAAAGTTAAGACTTGCGCTACAGTCAAACATTCAAATGATTATTCATATTTATAGACATTTACATATTAAAGTTAAGACTTGCGCTACAGTCAAACATTCAAATGATTATTCATATTTATGGACATTTACATATTAAAATTAAGACTTGCGCTACAGTCAAACATTCAAATGATTATTCATATTTATGGACATTTACATATTAAAATTAAGACTTGCGCTACAGTCAAACATTCAAATTATTATTCATATTTATGGACATTTACATATTAAAATTAAGACTTGCGCTACAGTCAAACATTCAAATGATTATTCATATTTATGGACATTTACATATTAAAATTAAGACTTGCGCTACAGTCAAACATTCAAATGATTATTCATATTTATGGACATTTACATATTAAAATTAAGACTTGCGCTACAGTCAAACATTCAAATGATTATTCATATTTATGGACATTTACATATTAAAGTTAAGACTTGCGCTACAGTCAAACAAATATTGTTTATTAGCCTTCCCAGTTTACCGATTTTCTTTTCTTTACGTCGTCCTTTACTCTCCATGCAGTGAGACTCTGGAACCAGTTACAAACCAATATTAAACTCGATCTGTCCTTGATATGCTTTAAGAAGCGACTAGAAAAAACTCTTAATTTCTAGTCAATAGTATAACGTGTTTCATTCTTGATTTTTCCTCTCCATCACGCCTTCCTTTCCCTTTGATTTATGATATTTCAATTTTACTTTTAATATGTATATGTTCATAAATAGATTAATAATCATTTGAATATTTTTTGCGACCACGTAACTTTCTTTATTTACTTTTATCTGGTCGGCTGGAAGATATTGCCGCCTGGTAATACTTCCGCCAGGTTGTTTTTACAATAAAGTGTTATAATAAATAAATAATACATTTGTTGAATTTAAGCTGAAATAAGAAACATTTTTGATTAATCAATATGGCGCGTTTCATTATTTTTTCACGTACACACATACAATATATCACTCCCATGGATGAATGTTGGCACTTATACGTTGTTGTGTTCTAGATCTCAACATTGCTTTTTTGGAATATTTGTCTTTTAGCGCCTCATTAACTTTGTTGCGTGTGTTTGTATATTCCCGTTTGACATTTTTCTGTCAGATTTTGTTTTATTTTTTTACATTAATCGTATTAAATTTATAACACGCAACTGTTAAATTTTTATTTTTGATGTACATGTGCTATACTTATGTTTCTATTTTGTCCAAAAATGTTTTTCCGTTTTTATAAGTGTTCAATGTTAAGTGTTTTTCTGTTTGCTATTAATTTTTATTTATGTTACGTAATGTGCTTTGAGGTTTGACTGATTGCTGTTTTTTATTTATTTTGTAACAGAAATTGGGTAAAATAAATATTTTTATTTATTTATTTAACACTTTTATTGCAATACAATTTGGTGGGCTTATTACCAAGCGGCAATCTCTTCCAGCCAACCAGACAAAAGTAAATGAAGAAAGTTACGTGGTCGCATAAATCATTCAAATGATTATCCATCCCCACGAAATCCATAAACATATACGTGAGCACATGCCCACGAACCCCACAAAGACGGACAATCACCCGAACATTCTTTTTCATATAAAGTGAGATATCATCAATCAAAAGGAAAGGAAGGGATGGTGGAGAGGAAAGGAAAAGAAAAATCAGGAATGAAACACGCTATTTTACTGACTAGGAATTAAGAGTTTTTTCAGTCGCTTCTTAAAGCATGCCAAGGACGGAGCGAGTCTTACATTAGTTTGTAACTGATTCCAGAGTCTCACTGCATGGACAGTAAAGGACGACGTAAAGAAAGAGGAGCGGTGAACTGGAAAGGTCAATAAACAATCTCTGTTTGAGCGTAGCGCTAATCCATGATTGGAAAGACGCTGAAAAATTTCGGCGAGATAAGAGGGTGCGGCGGGACAGTTAAGGATATTATACAATAGAGACATTATGTGAATTTGGCGTCTATTTCTAACATTCAACCGGTTCAATGCCTTCTGGTATGGAGTTATATGATCGTACTTTCGTAGGTTGAAAATGAATCTTAGACACACAAATATCGCGTTGAATGTGCATTAGAGGGCGACTTATGAGCCACCTTGTATGTATCATAATATCGCCGTAGTGTGAGTGGTTTGTTTTGATTTTCAAAAACAACTAAAAAAATGTTTGCATTAATAGCATCGCTATAGAGTTAATACTCATTCGTTAAAGCGCAACTTACGAGTATGTTCCAAACTGCATATAATATCTATTCTAGTGTGGATGAATCGCTTATATTAAAAAAATAACAAAAAATTAGAAGCGAATGTGTATTAAAAAATAAAAATAATTTGCTGGAATTTTCGTTTTTTTTTTTATTAATTTTTGTATTTGAAATTTGATACGAGTATAATAACATTGCGTAGATTTAATACTCATGCATTGAAGCGCGACTTACGAGTATGTTCCAAACTGCATATAATATCATCCAAGTGTAGATGAATCGCTTACATTAAAAAAAATGCGAGCGAATATGTATAAAAAAACAGTTACATTTGATATTTATTTTGTTTTTTGTATAACTTTCATAATTGAAATTTGATATAGTAACATCGCGTATGTGTATGGGTATTGGAGCACGAATTATGGGTCAAACTTTATGTAGTGTCATCCGAATGTGGGTGTTAGCAAGTTTTAAAAAATGTGCTAAAAAATGTAAGCGGATATGTATAAAAAAGAGCAAATGAAACAAAGATGTATAATGATAAATAATCCTACCGTAACACAGATATTTTTGCTAAAACTCATCCTCGCTCTGGTATAAGGGTCGGGGATTCATAAACACTAAACTTATTTAATAACCAGGGCTGAATAGTTAAACTTACACCATAAATAACATACATGTCCACATACACGCGGTATCTCTGCCCGTCTAAGAGGTATTTTAAATATATGCTTCGTATTATTACGGACAGGGGCGGTTCTGTATCCCTCGGGACCCCACCTTAATAATGGAATGCTTTCATGGAAATAATAACGGTGATTTTGTTTAGATGTCATTATTTAAGACCAGGTGTCGCATAACCCTTTGAAATACTATCAAAGCTACTTTAAAAAAGGGTCACCTTCGTCGCTTAGATTATATTTCGCTTGTCTTCAATGCGAGGGTTTTGAATTCAATTGGCGCATCTCAGTAGTAACACATTTTACATTTATCTGGTCTATTGGACCACTTCAATTTATACTATTGAACGAAGATTTATCGTATTTTTACACATTCAATATTAATCTTAGCTTTTTCGATATTTGGATTAAACAAAAAAAATTATCAATTTCTCTCTCGACACATCCAATCATAACAAAATAATTTAAATATTCTAAAAACAGTATGCTAGTTGGGCGCTTTTCACAAATATTCTTTTCTCATAATTTTTTGTTGTTTTTTTTTGTTGTTCACCCATCAAGAGTATTTTTCGACATTATACGATCATAAAATTATGAAATTTTAACACTTAAAAATAAACATTTATTACAATAATTACACGAAATACCAAATATTTGACCTTAAATCTGTGTACAATCTTCTTCATCCCAGTGTCATGTCAGGTCCCCCCAACGTTGAATATCACTTGAGAGTAGACATCTTTGTCCCCGGCAGCCCGAAAAAGATCTTCAACGCCCCTTATGCCAGTCCATCAAGAGTATTCTTCGACATTATACGATAATAAAATAATCAAATTTTAACACTTAAGAATAAACATTTATTTCAATAATTACATGAAATACCAAAAATTTTACCTTAAATCTGTGTACAATCTTCTTCCCAGTGTCATGTCAGGTCCCCCCAACGTTGAATATCACTTGAGAGTAGACATCTTTGTCCCCGGCAGCCCGAAAAAGATCTCCAACGCCCCTTATGCCAGTCCAATCACGTATATTACGGAGCCAAGAGATTTGCATCCTGCCAACATATCTTCGGCCTTGGATGATCAGGTGCAGTAATTTGTACTTTGCTCCTCTAAATACATTACCCAAGTATGACACCTTTCGGATTTTAATATTAGTCAGCAACTCTCTATCAACTTTGGCTTTTTGAAGAACCCTTGTGTTGCTGACCATATCCGTCCAGGGTATCCGTAGCATTATCTGTGTACAATAAGAAATGAATTTAAAATATAACTGATTATGACTCAAATTAATATAAAAGATAATTAAAATAAAATATTAAATTCAAGTCCATTTGAACACAATAAAACATTGTTATAGATAAAGAGTGTGTTATCTTATTTTCATGTATATAATTGTATTGTATTACTATTTATGAAAGGAAAACCAAGAAAAATGTGGTTAGGTCCAAAAATTATATTCTGAAAGAAGAAAAAAATAGAAAATCATCAAAATTGTAGAGGTTGTATGGATGTGGAAGAGGCTAAGGATGTCTGTCGAATTAGTAAATTATGGCGCTTTGTCCTCTCTGTCTAACCCAACAGGGAAATGACATGATGGCATAAATTTATGTATGTTTTACTCTTTAATTGTGTGCAGTACAACTTGGTGGGCTAAGTACCATATGTAAATTTATTCCAATCAACCACAAAAACGTTAAATAGATATTTAAGAAAAAGTAGACTGGAATATTTTTTAAATATATCTGGGTTTCAACAGGAATCGAAGTCCCAATCCCCGGGTTCCTAAGACAGGTGTCTTGGCTAGTAGGCTACGGATGTCGTCTAGCGAATGGTGGAAGTAAAATAGGCACTAAGTACCAAAAAAATTAATTTGAACTAAGTATGCAGTTTCGTTCTATATGCCAAGGCTATTAACCGTAACACTGCACCAAGTTCCTGCAGAGCCTTATTCTATTAAAAATACTGGTCTGAACATTGCAAGTTCGCTAAGTGCCACCCGCTATTGTCATTGTAAAAGGCACTAAATACCACGCGCGAATAACGTCAGTTTGTACTAAAATGGCTTACCAAGAAGTACATGCGTTTTGTGAACTCCCTAAAGAACTCAAGAAAAAAAAGTGTTTTAGTGAAGACAGTGCAAATAAAAGAAGAAAATCTCAAGGACTGGCATATGCTCCAACATCACAGAACATCATTCCAGCAAAAAATCCACCAGCAAACGAGGTATAATTAATTTTGTTTTAAATTAGTAAAGTTCCCTTTCGCGCCATGTTCCCGGGCTAGTAGCTTTAACGTTAGTGGCATATCACTAGGCCAGTTTGACATTTGAGAATGCGCGTGGCACTTAGCTTTCATAAACCACAACTGCATTGGACTTAGTGCCGTTCATAGGAAATTACGCTTGGTACTTAGGAGTTGACAAAAATTTTGCTTTTCAAATTTTATTAGAAGAAGAACATAAAGCTTTCAGTTTTTTTTTGATTAAGAAAATAAAAGCTGGATATACTCTAATGATTTCTCTAAAAAAATCCAATAAAAGCTTTTATCTGACGTTATTATTCACAATTTCTTCTTTTCCTCAAATTGGCGGCCATGGTACTTAGTGCTTTATTTGATTCAACCATTCATATGGTGAAATGGGCTTAAATAATATCATAATCATCACTGTCTATCTTGAAATAAATAAGAAAAGAGTATTGGCAGGTTATCGGTAGATATTTTAAATACATAACAAACGGGAAATGGTTTGAGCTGTTCTCGAAGATGGCACAGAATTTTATCGATATATTTTTCTGTTTAGTAAATCATTTTTGACATTGTATAAAATAAAGTGTTGACAACACGCCGTGATTGAATCATGGCGATGTGACGTCACAATACCCGTCACGTCTGAGTGAAAACTTAAATTGTCCCATTTTCAGTACAAAATCTGCTCATATTTTTTTCTTTCGTATGGTGGTACTCTTGAACATATTCAAACTGATGATTTGGACCTACTCAATTGTGTGGGTAGGAGACAAAAGTGTCGTCAACCCAAGTTATCGAGCATTCGAGCTTAGAACCAATGGAATAGGCACGAAATCACAGTTCGTCATTGCACTTGTTGATAGCACTACCGCATATGAAGAGACAACAATCGCACATGTACTAAGCACGTCAATACTGTTACCTGATAAGTTATTTTACCAGACTGGGAGGATTATTTTGAGAACCATCCGGAATCAAACCCGAAACCCCTGCCAGGTGTCTAATTCTTAGTGCGAATGAACACAGAATCAACGTGTCACAAAAAGTATAAACATTAACATGACTCATGCACAAGATATATCAGAAAGGAGTAGTACGTACATACATATTATCTACTATACAAATAATATGGACAAATATAGGCGAGGGCTCAGGAGACCCAAGGCCGTAACATACAAAAATAATGTTATCGAACTGAAAAAAAAAACTAAACAATTGGTGACATTTTAAATAATTAAGTTTTAGTTTTACCAATATTTTTTTATAATTAATATTCTAAATATAATATAATTCGTTCGATTTAACTATTGTATTACACTTTCATTGTATAAAGCATAATCTGGCAAGTTTATTATCATGTGGCAATCACATTTTATCAACTAGATAGATGCAAAACGAGCCTGAACGAAAAACCCTGACTAGTTCACTTTTTAAACAATTGGATATCCATTTGAAATTAATCTCGCAACCTCCGGGCTGGAAGTTTGGCGTTAGCCAACTTGGCTACGAAGGTTGACTCATATCTTTATTTGATTGGTTTGAAGAGATTGCTGTGTAACTGAGATTTTTTTTGTTTCAGTCTTATCTCTTCACTCGACTGTATTTTGTTTCAATCTTATCTCTTCACTCGACTGTTTTTGCGGCCACCTGGATTAATCCGTAGATCACAGTCTTACATCGGTTTTATTTTTTATATATTTTATTTACTTACAGTCTTATATCGGTTCATTTCGCGAAATAACTGTCATCTTGTTGGATTGAACTGTAGGCTTTAAACCGCTTTATAAATACATTTACCGAGCTGCGTTCGTTATTTTCCTTCTCCCGTTACACCGTATTAACCGAGCTGCGTTCGTTATTTTCCTTCTCCCGTTACACCGTATTTACCGAGCTGCGTTCGTTATTTTCCTTCTCCCGTTACATCGTATTTACCGAGCTGCGTTCGTTATTTTCCTTCTCCCGTTATACCGTATTGACCGAGCTGCGTTCGTTATTTTCCTTCTCCCGTTACACCGTATTGACCGAGCTGCGTTCGTTATTTTCCTTCTCCCGTTACACCGTATTTACCGAGCTGCGTTCGTTATTTTCCTTCTCCCGTTACACCGTATTGACCGAGCTGCGTTCGTTATTTTCCTTCTCCCGTTACACCGTATTAACCGAGCTGCGTTCGTTATTTTCCTTCTCCCGTTACACCGTATTTACCGAGCTGCGTTCGTTATTTTCCTTCTCCCGTTACACCGTATTTACCGAGCTGCGTTCGTTATTTTCCTTCTCCCGTTACACCGTATTAACCGAGCTGCGTTCGTTATTTTCCTTCTCCCGTTACACCGTATTTACCGAGCTGCGTTCGTTATTTTCCTTCTCCCGTTACACCGTATTAACCGAGCTGCGTTCGTTATTTTCCTTCTCCCGTTACACCGTATTAACCGAGCTGCGTTCGTTATTTTCCTTCTCCCGTTACACCGTATTTACCGAGCTGCGTTCGTTATTTTCCTTCTCCCGTTACACCGTATTAACCGAGCTGCGTTCGTTATTTTCCTTCTCCCGTTACACCGTATTTACCGAGCTGCGTTCGTTATTTTCCTTCTCCCGTTACACCGTATTAACAGAGCTGCGTTCGTTATTTTCCTTCTCCCGTTACACCGTAATGACCGAGCTGCGTTCGTTATTTTCCTTCTCCCGTTACACCGTATTTACCGAGCTGCGTTCGTTATTTTCCTTCTCCCGTTACACCGTATTTACCGAGCTGCGTTCGTTATTTTCCTTCTCCCGTTACACCGTATTTACCGAGCTGCGTTCGTTATTTTCTTTCTCCCGTTACACCGTATTTACCGAGCTGCGTTCGTTATTTTCCTTCTCCCGTTACACCGTATTTACCGAGCTGCGTTCGTTATTTTCCTTCTCCCGTTACACCGTATTTACCGAGCTGCGTTCGTTATTTTCCTTCTCCCGTTACACCGTATTTACCGAGCTGCGTTCGTTATTTTCCTTCTCCCGTTACACCGTATTTACCGAGCTGCGTTCGTTATTTTCCTTCTCCCGTTACACCGTATTTACCGAGCTGCGTTCGTTATTTTCCTTCTCCCGTTACACCGTATTTACCGAGCTGCGTTCGTTATTTTCCTTCTCCCGTTACACCGTATTAACCGAGCTGCGTTCGTTATTTTCCTTCTCCCGTTACACCGTATTTACCGAGCTGCGTTCGTCATTTTCCTTCTCCCGTTACACCGTATTTACCGAGCTGCGTTCGTTATTTTCCTTCTCCCGTTACACCGTATTTACCGAGCTGCGTTCGTTATTTTCCTTCTCCCGTTACACCGTATTTACCGAGCTGCGTTCGTTATTTTCCTTCTCCCGTTACACCGTATTTACCGAGCTGCGTTCGTTATTTTCCTTCTCCCGTCACACCGTATTTACCGAGCTGCGTTCGTTATTTTCCTTCTCCCGTTACACCGTATTTAACGAGCTGCGTTCGTTATTTTCCTTCTCCCGTTACACCGGATCTTTAGTCTGTTGATGCTGCTATTATTTTCCTATTCAGGTACGATGGGCGAGTTGAAAGGGTCATTGAAAGAAGGGTAGCAACAAGAACAATGTGAACGGAGCACTTAATGTTTTATACAACAATCGCACAATCTCAACAGTAGCAAAAGTGACCAGGCATAATAATACGTTGATGCCCACCTTGATGTATAAAAATGAAACATGGACTTGTAAGAAGAAGGATTAAAATAAAATTAAGCTGTGGGGAAGCATACACAAGGGTTTTTTATGTTTAGAAATCCTCTTCAATTCCAGTGCTACTCAAATGGTTGTTTACAGGTGAACACTAGCTGTAGTAACTGTATACTCAGTATTGACACAGTGCATTTCTTTCAATTCGATAAAACTATATTTACAGAAAAAATAATGCGTACTCCATCTTAAAAAATTAAACGGGTCCCTAGGTGACACTGAAATATATTATATATATATACCAGTCCATCCACGAGAAAGTTTTAGTAGCACGGTTTGACATGCAGTAGTTTTACCAATATACAATAAAGGATTACAACATGCACAATCGAGTTGTTCTTAACACTTCCCTTACTGTGCTAAAAAATCACGCCAGTCACGGTGTTGGACACTCAGGGTACAGTAAACATGTATGTTTCAAATTAAAATTATGCAAAATCTGCTAGATTATTTTTTGTTATTAGCCATAAACATCATTTTATTATGTAATAAAATGTCGAATAATATAAAATAAGTGTAAGACATTATATAATAAGAGCTAAAACAGAGAGGCGACATTTCTATAAGAATATTATTTTTACGCTGCGTCGTTCGGTCTGCGCAACGTTCAGAATGCGCATGCGTGATAAAGAGATTTCCAGCCTTTTAATTTTTTTTTCATAAAATTATACAATAAAATGTAACGTGTATTTTTTTGGCAATAAAACCATAATTCGAATAAAGACAATAAATAACATATAAACAAAATATAAAATGAATATATTATATAAATTCAAAAATCAAGGTTTTAGGGCGAGAAATTTATGTAACCAAACACGAAATTCAAAATTATATATAAACAAACACGAAATTCAAATCAATAAAATATATGCAATTTGGAAAATATAAGCACTACAGAAAATTTGAAAATAGGACAAACATATCATATAATCAAAGTTTAATCCTGTGGAGAAAGTTATCGCAATTGGGGCACGAAACAATTTTTTTTCTATTCTACGTACTAAACACGCAGGTGTTTGACAAATATTGACAAAGATAGCTTTCGTGTTCGATTTCTGCCAGGTGCGAGCAATATTCCAATGAATTCATATAACTCTTTTGATATTGGTTGATTCTTTTCTGAATGAATTCGATTTAAATGACGATTTGTTTCTTAAATATCACTTTTACCACCTCTTCATTTACAAACAGACAACACATATCTTTTATGGAACATACATTTATACTTGAATTTCTCAGTCCAGAATCTTCGATGAGAATATTTGATACCCGACCGATGCCTTGAAGATTGAGGTGGTACTCGTAATGAACTCCATTCGAATCCATATTTTGATGTAAATAATATTTCTTCGTCTTCTTCACTCGTCTCCAAATCAGAATGTACTTCATCCTGTACCTCGACAAAATCTTCTAATTCTGATATATTGTCTGTCGCCTTAAATTCCAAATCGCTATCATCGCCATCGATATTTCCCGCCATCTCAATTATTATATTTTTGAAAATGAAATAATAAATAAAATGTACATTTATTATAAAAAGAGTACTGGTACAATATAACATACCAGATAAAAAATGACAATAGAAAAAACATACCAGATAAAAATAAAAAATAACAATCAGGATTATAAAACTGGTGACGATTCCCTGGAACGGATGTAAATCTGTCTATATGAACTGTCAAAAAAGAATGAATCATACGCAGGGGTTTGACATTTCGTCAATTCGCGATTTAGTATCATTCATTTCTGTTGATTTAACTGTGAATGTTTTGTTTCCTAATGACATCATTCAAATCATAGATGTTTCGATGAGGAATACATAAAGTATGAAGACCCTGCAAGCAGTATATTTCGAGAAATTAAATAAAATGTTAGTCCTGGTCACGCGCGTCCGATCATAGATAGGCAAGGGTTAACCTGAATGCTGGATAGAGTCGAAGGGACCTAACGATATTTAAAACAATATGGTCTCTCGGCCACGCTCGTAAGCAAGTCCGAATTACCAATGCGAAAAACTGACGAGTACCCTAATAATGAATGAAGTGACAGAGAACCACCCTAAAAGCGCATCGATTAACAAGGGTATAAAAAATATACAGTAATTGTCTGCGGTAACTAAGTTGTAAGGCCGAGTAGCTACCTGGAAATATTAAGGTCATGGGTTTGAATCCCGCTAGCTGGAAAAAAAATCTTTTTACTTTCAGATGTGTCGCCACCGGAGAAGAAGTTCCTTTGGGTAGTTCCTTCTTCGTCACTATATGACGTCGCGCTCATAAAAAAAATAAAGAAGATTTCGATCTTCTAGTGTAGATTGCGCTGGATGGGGATTTATTTGTCCCCCATAACAGCGTGGGTAGAGGTGGGATCGAACTGAGTACATTAGTGTTTGAGATCTGATGATACCAAGAAATTCTGAGGATTCACCAATGAGTACACATTTCGAATGCTTCCAACTTATTTAGCATTCTGATCTTCATGATACATGTCTCAACAACATGAAGTAGAATGGACAATATAAAGCATCATGTGTTGTCAAAGTTTTCAGATTTAAGCTATTATTGCAGAAAACTGATCTCATGTTGAGAAATCAGGCCCGTAACAATTCAATTTGATATCTAATACTCTAGACATGAGAAACAAATCTCTGGTCAAAACTGAGCCATTTATTTAATTATTTTACATTGAAATGTTATAATATAATTTAACATGTTACAAAAAATAAAACCCGTCAATTGTTTATTACAATCAATTATACAAAAAAATCTTGCTGGCTTATTGCCAAGTGGCAGTCTCTTCTAATCAGCAAGACAAAAGTAAATAAAGGAAGTTACATATTCATAAAAAATATTAAAATGACTTCATCTTTATAAAATGTATGGAAAATATACATAGTAAAAATGAGATATCACCAAACAAAGAAAAAAAAAGGGAAGGTAGAGAAGAAAGAAGTATCAGAAATGAAACACATTATATTACTGACTAGAAATTTTGACAAACTTGAATTTACGAATTTTATCAGTTGCTTCTTAAAGCACCTAAGACGGAGCGAGACTAATATTGATTTGTAACTGGTTCCAGAGTCTCACTGCATAGACTGTAAAGGACGACGTAAAAAATAAGAACGGTGAACTGGGAAGGCATTCTTTGTTCGAGCGTAGCTCAAGTCCATAATCGGAGACGCTGAATATATTCGGCGAGATAAGAGGTGGCGGCGGGACAGTTAAGAGTTTTTTCTATAAAATGGAGACAGCCATCTGTCTTGAAAAAAATTAAACATATTGTAAATGAATTGCGTTTTATAAATAAGGTACCCATTCAAAGAAATAATATTTCCATCCCTTAGTGAACTTTTGCCTCGATGGTGGGCTAACTTTAAAACAGGAATGGGAAATTCCGCAAGTTGGAAGAAAGTTGTTTATTGTATAAACCGCTTCAGTGGATACGAAATTGCTGTGCCTTAGCGTCGTTTGGAAGATGCGTCGTTGTAAAGTAGCAATTTACTAAGTTGTCTACCTTGTTTTATATTGGAAATAATTTGTTACAAGGCGGCAATTTCACTAAGGAATTTAGCACTTGCGATATCTCAAAACTTCCGTTATAGATATAGCTTATAATAAAATATAATGAAGATTTAAAAAAAATAAATGATTTATTTAATATTCGATTAAAGTTAGATAAAATAAAATGCATAATGCTAAAAAAACAACACTATGAAGAATTTTTACTCATGGTTTCCGGTGAAGTCGTTCAGTTGTGCCTGTAAGGAATTCAACCCCTAATTTATCCGTCCAGATATAGAAATATCAGAAAACTTGTTCAACAAGGTCATTCCATGTGTGAGAGGTGACATTCTTTATATAACTCAGTTCGTGAATTCGGCATCGAACACAATATTAATTTGCGATGGCGTAAATTGTTAGGTATGTTATACCAAAGTTTGTCAATTAACGAGGCGTTTGTTATTTTTCCAGTTAGTAATATGTACGTGTAGTTATTAATTTGTAATTGGGGTGTAGCGAGATATTAAGCGGTTGTTAGTACCTTGTGGATGCATAGTCTAGGGTCTCCTTGAAAGTACTTAGTCCCTGGTCCACTTCCATCTCAAACTCTTCACCTTTGGTTCTATCAGTGCACGGACAGTGCTATCAATGCATGGACAGTGGTAGCTACTGCGATTTGGAAGGCAATAAGAAACCACCACACTATTTTATCGGAGAAAATCACATAAATACAATATATGCTCAACAATATATGAGTCACGTTCCTCAGTATTGAGGTCACGATGAAGAAGATCAAGACTTTGTGTGTGTACAAACAGGTGGATAGATTTCTTCTAACCCTTAATGAGTAATAAATACTTCTCATTGAAATTCATCACAAAACGGTACCCCAAATTAAGAAGCGTATTAGCTATAATAGAAAGAGATCTGAATATTTGTTCAGCGAAAGCCACGTCTCTTCTCTACCGCATGCTTAATAAGGGCAGGACAAGAACTATATTTATTTTTTTCAACATTAGCTCTACATTCCTTTTAGTTAGGGCAAACGCTAGTTATGAAATTTAAAGCGAAAGGGCATTTGTGTTAGTTAGGAAAAATGATTTCAGCTGCTTCCAGGCACTTTCCGATGCCATCCAACCATCTTGCTAGATGTAATCAGTCTTCATTTCCTTGTCCATGGTCTCCACTCCAGCACTTTCTGGGTAAACTATCGGCACATCTGGCAATGTACCCTACCTAGTTTTACCTCTGGGTGGTTACCCTTTAATTTGGTCTGCTGCCTTATCCATTCCTTCATCTTCCGGTCTCGTAATAAGATATTCAACAGTCTTCAACCCACATCGCTCGGTGTCACCCTGAGTTTATGCATTATTTGCTTCGTGGATGTTCAAGTTCAAAAACCTTAAGTCCAGATGTTAGAACATAGAGGACTTATGAATAGAATAGGCCTTTCTTTAGATTTCTCTGGTACTTCGGGGACTTGAGAAACAAAGGCAACTTACCAAATACAAACCAGACTAAACTGTGTCTTGTGATTATATCAGAAAACAATAACATGAAATGTTTATAATTAAATTAAAATTAAATTAAATACAATACAGTAAGATATTTTTTTATAATAACATGTATAGTATTTGACCTGGAAGAAAAACTGTTTGAATAATAATTGTTGCATCAAAAAAGAGAATTATATCATTTCTACAACTGAATGAATCGGCAAAGAAACTTCGTTTAATTAAAAGACACGGAGTTTTAAAAGACACGGAGTTTTAAAAAATATTAAATATTTTTCATTTCACTGCCTCCAACTAAAAAAGAAAAAGAAAATACTTTCTTTCAAGAGTTGAATATAATTTTAGTTAGATAAAAAATACAATTTTTTTAAGATGTATTTATTAAATGTATTCATGCAAACACATCTGGCGGATTTGTGTCTTTAAAAAAATGTCTTGCAATCAATCAGTGCATGTTTTATAATTAATATTGGTATCGATGACAATGTCTTTAAAATAGTGGATGCTTTTTTAAATACAGATAAATAAATATAAATGATTAATCTCAAGGGATATGAATTATGATGTGAATTGTATGGGCGCTAATTGTGAGGAATATATTGAGATAAATATATATTTTTAAATATCTATAAAGATAAATTAAGTATGATTGAGCCAGGAAGACCGTTCCATAGTCGAGCTGCGTGAATTGCAAAAGATGATATGAAGAATGGTGTGTGATGCGTTAGTATTCAAAATAATCCATCGTCACCAGATCAAAGGCACAGTTCATGCTAAAAAAGAAAATTGAGTTTTTAACGCAGCTATTGAAGACAACTTGTATTGTTCAACACTTCAAAGAAGGTTGACAAAACGTGGAGATTTCATACTTCAAATTCAGAAAAAAAAAATGTTCGAAACTAAATTTGAAATTTATTTTAACATTTGCTAAAAATGAGTTATTAATTTTTCGACTGTAGGAAATATTGGTAACAGCGTCAATTTAATTTTAACCGTAGTCTGTTAACCTATAAGAGTAGGTTGATTGCAGAATCAATAAGTATTGAATTTAAACTGTACTATTCTTTTCACATTAATGTCAAATTGGTGGGGTGAGGTGCGGCAGTTTACTGGAGATGGCCCCGTATCGTATAAACAGTGCATAATTGTATTTTTTTTTTAATTTGTAATTATTTTGACTTGTTTACTTGCTTAATTGTATATTATTTTAATTGTATTCATGTGTTTTTTTATTTGGTTTTGATGAATTGTTTTGAATTTTTGTATTTCTTTTTTTAAATTTGTTTTGAAAATATTGTAAATCAAACACTTTCTATTTTTTTTTCAAATAATTTTGTGAAGTACATTGTACTATTGATAACAAAAACAATATGTAAATCACATATATATAAATAAGGTCGTGATGAAAACAATTGAATTGGATATTTCGAACTATAGTATACATTTTTCGATCGTGTCACCCAAGTTTAGAAACTAAAATCCTATAGGTTTGATTGAATAACGATTCTAAAATTTACTAAGAAATAAATGAGACCATCTCTCATTTAATTTCGTATCCAAGGGAATTTTAAACAATGGGATTTTATTGAATCCAACGTTTGGTTCGCAGATCTTTATTGAATAATAATTTTCTTTGTATTGATGCAGATTATATTACTGTTGTGGTTGTTTATGATAAACAATAGTCCTCCCATTGAAGTGTAATTCCTTCCTATTAATGAATTAGACCTTCCGCATCCTTTGGTCGTACCTCCCTTCTTTATGAATACATAGATTATTCCTTCTATTATTCGATCGCATACCCAAGAAGCCTTAAGGTCGTGGGTTACCCCTAAACATCAAGGGGACTCTGATCGGCTGAGTTAAATGAATCGAACTTCTGTTACCCTTGAGGTTGAGAAAATAGTTAATAATTCAAATATCATTTTTAAGACAAGATATCGGAAATATAGAACGGTAAAAATCATAGAATTAAAAATATTATTTCGTAACTCATGCAATTATTTGGTATTTAAAATAAAATACGTCGATTAGGAATGCGGAAAGTGAGAGTGAACAATCAATGAATAGTAAACAGCAATGAATGGTCAAGTGAATAATAATCTTTATTTATCGATAAGTAGGTATTTATAGATGTGCGTGAATGCGCCCGCAATATATACTTTATCTCACTCCTGCGCGTGCAGAGGTGTTTGCGGACGTTGCGAATAATATAGGGGGTAGGTAATTTGTTGACAAAAACGGTGAGACAACGCGATGCGTTCTCTTTCTACTGTGGAATGTAACGTAAATAGTATTTGCGGGTAAACAATATTAATGTTCTGGTATGCGACCTTTGGACATGTCCAAAGGTTGGTTCGTCGGTCGTTGACCGTGCGTGTTGACAATATTTAGGGACGACGGTATTCCCTACAAGTTTATCAAACTTGTAAAAGAATAAGTCTTTAGAGCAAATACATTTTGTAAACGTTGGATAAATCAACTTAAAAAATAGACTTCGATAAAAAATAAAAGATATTTGGTATTAAACATATAAGTTTATAAGAGTCTCAAATCTTATAACCATCCACCCTGTCGTGTAGCTCATGACTAAGTATCACGACTTCCATGATAGCCTTCGAAGATTTCCGGTTTACAGAACTGTAAATGGATGTTTATAAAAAAAACTACGACAAAGATGACCACTTAACACTGCAGATTCAAGAAATTGTCAATTCAAGAAACTCTCGAATAAAATTTATTCATTTATTTTATTCAGGACAACTATTTTAAACAGAACATTCATTAACACACAAGACAAGTTGATTTATATAATTAAAATTATGGACATTATCGTCATCTCCATTACGCCATATTCTTTGGCATAGATAACAGATTTCCATTCATTCTATTCTGACACACATCTTTTGATCCTGCCATGTCCATACATCTCCTATAGTAAATATTTTGAACTATTATTTCTTTTAGAATTTGATCAATTTGACCATGTCACGTTTTTCTAGGTCTATCTAAGCTTATATACGTTCTAAATTTTTTTGATAATTTGGATTTGGATAACACTTTTGTTACTGTTTCTCCTTACGTGACCAAACCATCTAAATACTCCTTTATTCATCTTAAGTTCTACAGCTTCTTTCGATTCGCAATCTTTTCTAGTATCCTTATTATTCATTTAGTCCAACGGTTTGTTATCACACATTATATGCAACGCTCAAATTTCTACTGCATTTATCTTATTTTCTATTGAATTTCCTGATGTTGGAACAAATATTTAATTTTGAGCAACCAAAATTGGTTCTCTTGAAATGTTTCAAAATTATTGACATGATTATATAAAAATAATCTAACAATAACATTAAGATAAGATTCTAACTCAAATTGTAATAATAAATAAACACTTAATAGCAATATAAACTAGTTTAATTAGAAAGTGTCTTCTCCAATTAATTGAGGGTTCTGACCAACACGGGCATTAATCATCCTTTTTCAGTACAAATTGTCTATTGTCCGATATTGTGCCTCTTAAAATGAACCCTCGTTAATTTTTTCACCTGACTACTCCATAGGATGGATGCTTAGCTTTTGTTCGTTTTGCCATTCACACTTTCTCGAAGAATTCACCAAACAAAGCTGCAGATGCCAAAACAAACCTCTCAAGTAATTCGGGTAAAGTGTGGCCGAAAATGCACTAAACCTTTCATGATCAACGAAAATTTTGAACTGAAAAATTTAAATGATCACCTCACAGTGTTTAATACACTGAGTCGTCGAGGGTTAAGCAATGTGTGTAAGAAAGCTGCTTCCTACATTGACACGAGCTCGAGGGTGTGGGCTGCTCGGGCTGTGAACCCTTGGGAGATCTACTTCTTGTTTCCTATGTCTTCAACTAATGGAACAAGAGGGAATTGGTGGCGCGTAAAGAATGTTTTTCAAAAAATATATATATATTTCATGTTTTGTGACAGCATTTTTGGTGGA
This sequence comes from Odontocerum albicorne, assembly GCA_949825065.1. Taxonomy (NCBI): domain Eukaryota; kingdom Metazoa; phylum Arthropoda; class Insecta; order Trichoptera; family Odontoceridae; genus Odontocerum; species Odontocerum albicorne. The sequence continues at coordinate 34,789,359 of OX463853.1, read as the reverse complement.
AAACTTTTGCACGTTGCAAAAAGTTTCATCAGGGCGTTTTTGCTTTTGCGTAAATTCGAACGGTTAAAATCGTAAGGAAATAATTTCATGCTAAATTATTCGAGTGACATTTGAACACATAAAACTTTTTACACATATTGTTTTTATTCAACTTTCTTTTTTTCCCACCTGGAAATCAGAATTAATATAATTTTGAAAAAATATCTTTCCAGTATTTATCCATTAAATATTGTAAGAAATGTATTGCAATGAATATTAAAAATTTAGGGTAACCTTAATTATATCTCAAGCCGATTCTAAATTTTAAATTATAATGTATCTTTATTCAAATTCTTAATTCTGTCAAAGCTTTTAAGACTTCAAACTACCTGTTATGTTTTTTACAAACCAAGCTGGGGAAAATATTTTTTGCTGAAGGGCTACATTGAGAATTTAAATATAAAACGGGCCGCTAAATACAAATCGATATGTGAAGACACATATTTAAATAAAAAATAACCTTCAAAGTGAAGGGTACAGTAATAGTATATTCGTAAATACGGCATATGTATTGTATATACTAATTCGTGGCAATGTGGATGGCTGTGCATTACACACGGCTACACACGTTTATAACGCGACTCAGGGCTAAAACGTACGATTTTTTTTGGTAGACGCAAGTTATAATTGAAAAATATATTTTTTGTTTTAATTTTTTTAGTATTTATATTTTTACACGATACATCTGGCGAATTTATTGCTAAATAGCAATTCGTTCCAATCAACAAAGTGTTTATTTTGTTATTGAAACATTCCTATTATTACTGGGTAATATTTAATGAATTGGCGATCTTTATTTTGGTTAATGTTTGTTTTCTCGAGTTATATTTCAAATGGGTTCATCTTTGTCTGCCTCACATTGTTAGAAACATGAGTGTAGTGTGCAACTTTCAGAAGACCACCCTTTTGGAAAGTCGTATCATTTAAAAAAAAATATATATGAATACTATAACATACATTACACTCCACCAAAAACCGAATGTGTTACTATCATATATCAGAAGATCTACAAAGGTGTTTTTGTAGTTCATTTTCCCTTAGTAAGTTTTTCGCAGTTTTCTTAGCAACTATGTTTTTCTAAACATATATAGATGCAGGAAAGTTCTTCATATATTGGCCACAGTTACCCTCTCCCTATCTTTACATTAAACTTAAACATGTTTATTTTGTAATATTTTTAATCTGTAAATGAATAGGTTTCGAGGCCCGAGTTGGGGCGCTTTGAGGAGAGTCTGCTATCTAAACGGCGCTATATAAATTGCCCTTACATTATTATTATCACTTGCTCTATCTACGCTCAAGCAGATATTACCTTTTGGCATTTCCAGTTTATCGCTCCTTCTTCTTCACGTCGTCCTTTACGAAACATGTCGTTAGACTCTAGAATAAGTTATCGACTGTCGTAAGACTCTCAACCTAGTTGGCTTGCTTCAACTAGGGACATAAAAATATTATATTTATGTATAATGACGAAATATATTTGTCCATATCTCAAGGTTGGTAACGCGACTGTGCCTACAGAGAGCGTGGTGCGCAATTAAGGTGTGTATATGGAATATGACTTAAGATTCGAGGCTCACGTTAAAACTAAATTACAATGGGCTTTTTCGCGGCTTAAAAATATTTATCGCATCCGTCAAAACCTGTCGATTAAGGCTAGACGTAGAATAATCGACACGCTCATTATCCCAATAGTTGAGTATGGTGATTGCATCTATGGACCGTGCCATTTAAAGAAAACCGAAAAAAAGTTGCAAAGATTACCAAATCCTTGCTGTAGGTATTGTTTCAACATTCCCCCAGAGGACGCATCACCCCTTTTTTGAGAGCTTTTAAAATTATTGACATGAAACAAAGACGGTTTCTTCACTTAAGCGTACTCATGCATAAAATTACCAGAACAAAAATACCATTTTATCTCTTCGAAAAACTTGGGCTGGAAACTCTCACGGCTACGAAACTAAAAGCAGATAAACACTTTTACTTATCTCAAACCATAATCTAACACTATTTAAGGGATCCTTCACATACTCAGCTAGCAAATGCTGGAATGAGTTGCCCCAGAACTTGAAGGAGCGGGTGAATAGTTGTACCTTCAGAGATGCTCTAAAGTGTTGTCTTCTGGGTGGTTAATGGGTTTCTTAGTGGTTAATAGGTCTCTTATTTGCTTTTTTTTTCATTCTTATATTACTGCTTAACTATTTCAATGTATTGTGTCGTGGTTTTTATTATGTGTGAACATCATTTCCTATTTGTCATTTTACGTGCATAAAATTTGGACCCTTTGAGGCTTTTTTTTTTTCATTCTTGCTGCCAGTTGACCTGAGGTGGTATATGTGGGTTTACTTTTAATTTTGATTTCTGCCATACGTCTTTTTGTTTTTTAATCTATTGTAGATATGCGGGGGTGTGGGCTGGAAGCCCCCCGATGCCCTTGCGGTCGGGCTCGCCCTACATTGGCGGGGTGTATCTCGGCCGGGGGAATGTTTGTGGGATGAGCCCGGACCTATTAATGTCTTCTCTCTTGAATGTATTTTTTTGTCATCTATTTATTTTCTGTGTTTTTTTCTCTTCTTATTCTACATGATCAAGGGTGTGGGCTGAAAAACATCTGGTGTCCCCGCGGCTGGGCTCGCCCTATATTGGTGGGGTGTATCTTGGCCGGGGGGATGTTATTAGATGAGCCCAGACCTTTTGATAGCTTCTGTTTTTTTTAATGTTTTCTCTTTTTAATGTGTTCTTGAAATATATCTAAATGCATTATGTACATATAGTACTATGTTGCTATCAATGAACCTGTATATATTTTATTTCTTTATTATTATTTATTTATTATTTATATTTATTTTATTTATTTATATTTATTATTTATTTATTTTTATGTTTCCGTGTATTTTCCCATCTTCTTTTTATTTTCTCGATCTTTTGTGACCTTTGCAAATATTTTGTTAAATTATTGGTTTTTTCGTTGTTTTTAGTGCGTTAATTATGCCCCTATTTTTATTTTTTAAATTAACTTTTTAACCACTAATTAGCATTAATATGTGTAACTCTTGCCAAATTGGTTGGAAGTGATTACTATTTGGGCAATAACTCGACATTTGTATATTTTACAAAAGTGTCTAAGTAAAAAATACATTTTGGTTTGCATTATAATTCGTTTCATACAGTACAAATTAGCGTGTTTATCGGCAATTAACCAGAAAGGTGTTTAATAAGTCGAGAAAGGTGATCTTAATGCATTGTTTAACTATATATTATGATATGAAGCATTTAAAATTAAAATAATAAAAAAACAAAAAAATCGACGTGCCGCCCTTGGTAATGCATCAAAAAGCGGCGGGGCAGTAAAGTGTAGAGTGCGCGGAGAAATATGACAGTGGTAAATGCATTAAGACATTGTTGCTACGCTGGGTGACATTACACGGACATACGACTTCTTTCAGCTCGTATAATGTAGCTTTAGAGGTGCACTTACCGCTGCTACGAATGTCCGCGTGGAGCACTGTGGAAGGAATAAAGAAAATAAATCACTCCTAAACGAAATATTACATTATATGGAAAAGTAATGACAACACATTGTACTTTAAGCTTTAATCTTGACCCTATTATGATTTTTGTGGCCATCTGGATTAAGTCATATATCAAAATTTGTAATACATACCCACTGGGTAGGCAGAGAGGATACATCTGTCTTACGTCGATAATTATTCAGATCGATGTATTACTCTGGTCTAGTTGCGTCAAAGGAAAGTTTTGTAGCCTTCGAAATTTTCTGCGAAAGTATAGGTAACTTGTTGAGATGTGTTAACTCCAGGTCTTAAATCGCTTTATAAGCGTGTTTAGTGCACTGCGAGTTATTTTACTTCTCCCATGACGTTGTGGCGACCGTATGCGCGGTCACTGAACCCACGAGACGACCTTTGCCCACCTTAAAACAATGCGAGACAAACAATGGACAAAGTCCACGCGGTCGGTCATTCAACTCACTACCAGCGAAGACCGCATTCCATGAAGAAAGGAGAGGGCAACACATATTTCGCGCTGTCTCTCAAAACAAAAGGATACCTACGCGCGACAATAAACATATATACAGCGCTATATCTCGTGCGCGTTCCCGCACACGTTCAAAAACATTATAAATACCGACATTTGTCAATAAAATTCCTCTTTACATATTCCAATTTCAACAAGTTTTTATTTATCAATAATCATCCTCATCATCTCTCCTTTAAGGAACAAACGTTCCTAAAACGTCACACCCAATAATAAATAATGAAGATTTATATCTTAAAGTGTTGACCGCGCTAGATGGGGGGGGGGGGGGGGGGGATCGATTATTTTCACTGTGTAAAAGATTTTTTTATTTCTTATCAATTATACCTTATAAAAATATTTTTAAACAGGTAATAAAAGTTTCATTTACAAAATAATTTTACAATTTATAAAAAAATTATAACAATTCAACAAAATCAAATAAAAAGACATACCAACAGTCAAAGTGATTTATTGCAAAAAAATAAAAAAATATCAATGTAGATATTCGATTATACGGTACCGGACCGTTTCGAGTCAGCTACCCGCACCTTACCACACCAATTTGGTTTTAATGCCGTAAGAATACTACAGTAAAAATTCAATACCTCATCAATTCTGGAATCAGTCTACTTTAATTTATTTTATTGTGTTGTACTACACTTTCATTATATACAGCACAACCTGGCGGACTTGTTGCCATGCGACCTTCTTTTCCAACCAATCAGAAGGATGTTAAAGAGGGCCTTAAGTAAAACAGATTGGAATCCTTTTTTTTTCAAATCTGGGTCCCAGCGGGATTTGAATCCGCAACCTCCGGGCTGGAAGATAGGCGTCTTATCAACTAGGTCATGGAGGTTGTCATTTAACTTGATATATGGTGTATACATATTGTAAGGCTATACTTTAAATTCGTAAAGTTATGGTGATGGAAAATTGTGAAAGAAGAAGAAAATGCGATGTTTGGGTGAGCAATAAAAGACAAGAGCAAGTTGAGGAATTCTGCTTTTAGGCAGGATTTTTTAGACTATAAAAGAACAACATTGAACTTTGAAAGACACGTAGCGATAGGAAATAAATAATACTCCTCAATACTCCTCGAAGCGGCCGCGCGCTCCGTTTAAAATTACGCGCTTTTAAACAAAAGTCTCGTTTATCTTTGATCTACCCTCGTAAAAAAAAACAAAAAAAGCTGGAATAAATACGATATAAGTTCCTCAGATATTTATGATATAAAACAGGTTTATCTTCCAAAATATGCGTATTTGACTACGATGATTTTTAAAAGAGTAACAGTTTGATTTTGTCTAAATTAATCAATGGGTAAACCTTTTGAACGCCACCCTTAAAATAAACTATTCAAACATTCATAAGTCAACCTGGATGGAGGCGTTTTGTGGCATTCCTGTATTTCTGATATAACGTATAGGGTGATATTAGTAATAAATCGTGTTTATGGTAATGAAGTATTTACACCCAGAATTCAGTCACCTAGACAGAATTGAGTATTCCACGAACCAAGTCCTCTTTTGTGCAAAATACCAGGCTCCTCTAGCCACAGTACATATTTGTTCCAAAAGCGCAGTAGCCTTAATGAAACTGAACATGAATTTTAATCTACTATAATAAGAAATAAAACTTGTCTTAAACTGTGATAAAACAGTTTGCATTCAGCACTATATAATGCAAACCAATACACCAAGCCTACAAAAATAAAGGCCACCACACACACGGAAACTCTTGCGATTGCTGGTTAAACCTCTTTGATATGTAGCCGCACGTCTCCATAGTATTCCAATAAGGCCCCGGCTATAAGTGATCGCCTTAGACCGCACAAGTATGCGCTTAACTAAACCGAACGATGGATGGATTTGGTTGGAAATGTTTGCTATTGCACATTCTCAGAATTCTTCGGAATTACTTGGAAGTTGTGTGCATTTAATAGCAGTAGTAACCTTGCAGTGCCTCTAGCGAGGAGATAATTAAACGCGTGTTCATGTTTAGGGGAAAAAAGTATACCATGGAATTTGAAATTACATAATCAAACTTTTTATCAACGTGATAAAAAAAGCACACGTATAGAAATAGTTCACATTTATGTTCTTTGACCAATTTCTTATAACTGAAAAATGACATATAGTTTTAAGTAAACAGAACAGTATTATAACCAGTATTATTACAACCGTTGCATATTGTATAGTTGTATCACACTTTTGACGTGTACAGTACAACCTGGTGGGCTTATTGCACTATGCCAATCAATATCTTCCAACTAACCAGAAATATGTTATAGAGGCCTTGAGTAAAAAATAGACTGAAATCCTTTAAAAAACAATCAAGGGTTTCAACGGGAATCGAACCCACAACCTCCGGGCTGGGAGTCAAGGCAGAAAAATAAAAATGCATAATAGAGTGCTAGTGCGTACCTTCAAATATGTAAGTGAATCTTGGACTTGGCAGAAGGATAAAAATGAGATCAATACTATGGAGATGCATGCTCTTAAAAGAGGTGTAGTGTCAATGTATGAAAGATGGTGGAATGAATTCGTTCGTACAGCTGCATGTCAAAACTGTAAAATCTTCACTGGCAACTGTTATTTTTTTAGTATTACTTCAGAATGTAAATAAAAATAAATTATTTTAATTTGTTAATTTAATTATTACAACACGTACCTTATTTTATTTACAAAAGTGAAAATATTAAATTTGTTTCTATTACAAATAACAATTATATTAATTATCATCGATAATATTGTACTATTTGGGTGACATCTGTTTTTAGATTTTACAACATCGTATGAACTTCAGAACGTAACGGATTGATCAGAGTAATTATTATTATAATTTATCTCAAATTAAAATTCGTAGTAGATATAAATTTTATGAAAGATGGTGGAATGAATTCGTTCGTACGTTGTTGAGCCTCATAGTCAAGGATTCTCTCGTCATTCCAACGCCACTTAAGTTATAAAGCGAAGTTGTAGCTTGGAGGTTTTTTTTTTAAATTGAGTGTTGCACACCAGCAAACTCATCGGTCACACAGCCGTACTGGATCAGATGGCACACCAAAGTGAGGTGATTGGAACACACTGACATTTTTTACTCTTTTTTTGAAAACATATATATGACCGAAGTCTTTTATATATCTTTTAACCTCTGAATATTAGGAGGACAAATGCCTGTGTCATTCGAGAGGAGTAACATTGCGCGGGTTTCGAACCAACGCCAGGTCGCACGGGAGTCCTGTGCGTTACCGCGCAGCCATGGACATCAATATGGAAAGAATACAAGTATGGATAAAACAAATAGTCTAAGTAAGATGGAAAAAGTAGTATTTAGATGGTTTGAATATGTGGAGAAAATGAATGACTAAACTAGTATACAAGTCAGAGGTACAAGATGTGCTGGAAGACTTACGTCAAAGAAAACGTAGCTGGATCAAGTGGGCTAGGTTTTGAAATAAGGAAAAGTATTTACAATGTAATAGAATATTTTGAACCACGAGATATTTCAATGTGGAGGCAACGAAAGTTGTAGTCTAGGATAGAAAAATCTATTTGATATTTTTGAGAATTATGCGAGTATTGATAATATTTACTAGTTGCGACCCGTGAAATATTCACGGAAGTAAAACAAATTCTACATTCATGAAAATATATATTCATAAATGTAAAATTTGTTTATATATATCATTTATACATCGCCCTCTTTTACACCGGTTCAAAAATTGTTAGTCAGGTTTGGTAAAATTTGTTAAAATTCGTTCAGTATCACGGACCCACCGAGATTCAAATTTCGAATTACTTTCGGAGAGAATCCAAGCATTCCTCTCTCGCTCTCTTGTATTCAAAATTCAATTCTCGTATTCTTTCTTTGACGACAACCATCGTACGGGTTTTGGCCTATTTATATTATGATGATAAACAAGACAACTTCATGTATGATTTAAGAGTGTTTTATAACATATCACATAAAATTATTATGTTTAAAAACGGTGTATGATGACAAACAAACGAAAAACGTATGTATGTATGTGTTAAAAAAAAAGGTAAACATTGAAAAATACAACACAATATTACAACAAATATTTACAGAGTTTACAACTCACTACTCCTATAAACATATTTTATATCAATTTACCAAATCAAGTCCGCATTAAACACAACAATAAATACCAACACCAACTGACAGCTGCATGTCAAAACTGTAAAATCTAAACTGTTATTTTTTTAGTATTACTTCAGAATGTAAATAAAAATAAATTATTTTAATTTGTTAATTGAATTATTACAACACGTACCTTATTTTATTTCCAAAAGTAAAAATATTACATTTGTTATTGTATTATTACAAATAACTATTACATTAATTATCATCGATAATATTGTACTATTTGGGTGACATCTGTTTTTAGATTTTACAACATCATATGAACGACAGAACGTAACGGATTGATCAGAGTAATTATTATTATAATTTATCTCAAATTAAAATTCGTAGTAGATATAAATTTTATCCCTAATTAAAATTCGTAACACATACAAATTTAATCTCAAATTAAAATTTGTATCTAAGCGTTTCGGGCTCATTTCATGAAATCATTGTGAAATAAATGTTTTTTGAAATTTATTTATTATTTCACAATTCTTACAATGAAATAAACAGAGTACTCATTTACCTTACAAGGCGTATGCCATTACTAAAGTTCTACAAGGCGTATGCCATTAATAAAGTTCTAACAAGACCTAGACCATTAATACAGCTCTAACTAGGCGTTTGTCTGTCCATAAAAGTATCAGACATTGACCAAAATAATAATAGAAGGACATTTATATAGGGTGGCCACTGAAAAACTGAAGGGGTTGAAAAAGTCATAACTTGTTCATTTTCAATCTTTTTTTTTACAAGTTATAGAGCTTTACTACCCCAATATACTCAGCAGCGCCTGCAGTACGCCATTTGATTTCAACACCTAGCCAGAGATCACAAAAACTTTTTGAAAAACTTGATAATGAGGGATGAGGTCCATTTTTATTTAAACGGGTACATCAACAAACAGAACTGCAGATTTTGGGGTACTGAGAATCCCAGGGAATTACATCAGCATCATTGCATACCCAAAAATGCACTGTTTGGTGCGGTGTCATGGCTGAAAGAGTTATCGGCCCCTATTTCTTTGAAAATGAGGAAGGTCAGCCAGAAATAATCAACGGGACTCTCTATAGGACAATATAAGAAATCTCTGTGGTATCGCGAAGAAGGAATAAATCACTGTGGTATCACGAAGAAGGAAAAAAATCACTGTGGTATCGCGAAGAAGGAAGAAATCACTGCGGTATCGCGAAGAAGGAAGAAATCATTGCGGTATCGCGAAGAAGGAAGAAATCACTGCGGTATCGCGAAGAAGGAAGTAATCACTGCGGTATCGCGAAGAAGGAAGAAATCAAAACAAGTCAATATGAAATCACTTTTTATTTATTTTATTAAGTTAGCATTAAAAGTATCTATTTGTCTTTCTACAATAGTTCCTTTCAGTATGATATTTTCTTTTCCAATAAACAGGTCCGTCGCAAATATTAACAAGCTATCGGATGTTATTTTTTTGGGAATATTAAAAAAGATCTTCCATGTTTATCCAATAAATTAATTTAATAGATAAAAAAGGATCGGGTCGTCTATCTCAATTATAAAAGTATTTGCAACAAAAAAAATCTTTAAAAAAATAACCATAAGTACACACGCTTTATTTACGATTTAACTAATGACTATTTAATGCATTTTTATTAAAATGATGGCATTTTGAAATCAACACTTCAAATTCAATAATTCTAGAAATTGTATTGACGGAAAATGAGGATACATTACTGAGTTTTATAATTACATTGTACGAGATATGCAAAGAGAAAAATAAGCGGATTATTGTTGCGAAATAAAAAATATGGTGATAAATAAGTTTGAAAGGAATAGTAAATATGATATATGGATAAGTAATGAAGGGATAAGAGGAAACAGAAAAATTCTGTTATTAATGGAAGAGTAACGAGAAACAATGAACGGTATGTAGCGATAGGTAACAAAGTCAGTGGGACAATAAAACATATGTATACTCGAACCGGATAGTTACAAAATCACAGAAGACGACGGTCCACAATAGTATATATAGAAACAAGGCTGAAAAGAGCCGAAAAGATGTAGTGGAAATTCGTGCACTTTAAAATACACATAGGGTGACAATGTGTGACAGAATACTGAATGAAAGCGAACTTAAGGCTGATGTGTTGAGGAAGAAGATCACTTGGAGATGGTTTAGGCACATAAAGTGAATGAATGAAAATAATACTTACATAACAAATATGCAGTCCAAATGTGAGTGGTAGGAAGAAAAATTATGGTTAGGTCAAATGTATGATATTTTGAAAGAAAGAAAAATAAAGGGAGGGAAATCGTATGAGCTGTATGATAAGGTGTTAGGGTGAAGATGTGAAAGATGTGTGACGCGATAGGAAAGTCTGGCCTTTTATCCTCTCCGCCTACTCCAGATTAGACACGTCGTGATGACATGTATATGTAATTAAGATAATCTAATGGGATAAGGTGGAAAGTGTGCGTTGAGTTGATATGGAATAACTCGTTCACTTTTTTTTTAAATTTTCCCTTCCGACAAATACTCAGACCTGTTTCACTATTTTGAATTGATAGAAAATTGTTTGGGCGTTACATTTCCCAGGCACGAGTCTGTTGTCACATTTTCTATATAGAGATATAAATTTTCCGAATTCTCGTATTGATACGAAATATTTCCCATTGTCCGGCAAATCTAAATGCGAACAAAGCCTGACACGTCCTATTGTGAGGAAGTTCACTGGGTTGTGTTGTAAATAAAGCCTTGCGTCATATCCTATTGCAGGGGAGTTCAACCGATAGGAAAGATTTTTTTGGGGCCTTAAAGAGCTTCATTGAATAAATTGCAAGGCATGATTCTTATAACGTTATGTTTTAAAGTCAATAAAGATAAATAAATAAATATTTTGTTTTATTTACTATTAACATAATTTATTTATTGATAAAATTAACTACACTCAAGTGTCTTTTATGAAGTGTCTTTCAAATTGAGTGGTTATTTTATTCTCTTTTTTTTAATTCTTGAATAAAACATACAATTTGCTTTAATTTCCAAAAACTTTTTATTGGTCATTGAAGTACGAGTATAATGTATGACATTTAAATACAAAAAAACAATATTCGCCAAATGTTTACCTCTTGCAGCTCCACAGATTTCCACTCTTTTGTCAAAAATTTCGATGACATTTTGGCACAATTGCGGTTCTAACTGACCAATAACACGAATAATTTCGTCTTTCAGCCCAGAAATTTATTGGGGGTCATTTTTATTGACCTGTTTTTTCACGTAACCTTAGATAAAATAGTCCAACGGCGTCAGATCACATGATCTTGGTGGTCAATTAACATCACCGTTTCCGGAGATTACAATACATAAAATAATTCTCAATTTGAACGCGTTGTTGTATTGCATACGACTCCATTTTTATAAATGATATACATTACACTTCTCAAATGTCACAAGACCCTGGCAAGTTTGTGACGTCATCTGTGTTTTATCCAAGAATTTAAAAATAAACGTTCAATTTGAAATTACCGTTATAACAATAAAACTTGAAATGAAATAGACAACATATGCTGAAATATATATACTAAGAAGAATATAAGGGGTAATAAAATATGACAATATCTAATGATAAGGGATGAATGTGAAGTTAAAGCTTATGCGTAGAGTATGATGAAGGAGAGCATTCTTATATGATTTGGGTATGTAGAGCGAATGAATTAAGAAATATTAACAAAGTATATTTTTTGCAAATGTATGGTAAAGGAAGACCAAAAAAAGTATGGTGGAATCAAGTTAATGATATTTTGAAATAAGGAAACGTATGAAGTTTAAAAAATTGTAGGAGTTGTATGAGAAGGTGTATGGGTATCTAAGTGCGATATAAAATTCTGGTGTCCTGCACTCTGCGTATTCTGAAAGGAAAATAGCATGATGGTATGTTTGTATATAAACACCTCAAGGGATGACCTTCATTGCTTAATTGGTGAGACCCATGAATTTCACTCGGATGCTTTGGGTTGGATTCTTGATGGTACCCAAAAAATGTGAAAAAGAGTCTCCGCCTGCCAAAAGATTTCGTTAGGCTGCAATACTAGTACGCGTCGAGTTCGTGTGCGATTGTTGTTATCTTCTCACTTGTGGTAGTGTTACCACATGTGCAGGGACGAACAGCGAATTACGTGCACACTTTAGTGGTTCTAAGCCCAAAGGATCGATTACTGTGGCCGAAGATAATTATATGTGACTCTCCCTGCCACGCTATTCAAGATGTTCAAATCACCAAGTCAGATATGCTGGGATACCATATGATACAAAAAAAATAACTCAACGAGTCGCGTTTCTGCCAACGCCGCACATTTGAATTAATATTTATTTCTGCAATCGAAATACAAATTTTATATATAGTAATGCCAAATTTTAAGTATCATAGAAAAGGTGTGTTAACCCTGTTTTGCACAAAACATCTGCCCCTCGAGCTTCAGTGTAGTGTCAAGAAGTGACAATATCTTTTCATTTGTGTGCCACCACTGGTCTGTGCCTTATACTTCGAGCACTGGGGTAACTAATATCCGGGGAATTAAAATAAAGAAACAAAATGAAATGTCACTGTTCTTCACACGAATTCAAAAGATTTATATTTTAATCGTTTAAGGAGAAAAAGAATAGCACAACGTGTGTTTCATTATTTAGAGGCTAGTTAATTTTTTTTTCTTTCATATTCGTTTTCTCATTCACTTTTATGTTCCACAATTACGTAAGCCATGTAGACTTACGTAATTGTGGAACACTTATTTTATAACGGTAAAGAACTTATATTTGTTTTTAGTAGAACAACTTTTGCACAGAACAAGAATAATTGGATGTATCTTTAATTTTATGGATAGATCTTGAGATTTAAAAAAAAACACATGGGATCATTTGTAGAACGAGATGCAAGTTGATTTGCAAAATCGAAACCTTCCATATGCTGATGCAGGGTTACTTAACTTCAGAGGCAAAGTATTATAAAGTATAATCTGATTATAGTGTCAATAATTTTCAACCGAGCAAAAAATTTATTGAAGGCCATGAAAAAAATTGTATATTTATTTTATTACTTAAGAATCAAAAACATAGTTTATTCTTTTTTTTCTTTTTCCCAGTGTCATGTCAGGTCCCCCCAACGTTGAATATCACCTGAGAGTAGACATCTTTGTCCCCGGCAGCCCAAAAAAGATCTCCAACGCCCCTTATGCCAGTCCAATCACGTATATTGCGGAGCCAAGAGATTTGCCTCCTGCCAACATCTCTTCGGCCTTCTATTTTGCCTTGGATGATCAGGTGCAGTAATTTGTACTTTGCTCCTCTAAGTACATGACCCAAGTAGGACATCTTTCGGATTTTAATATTAGTCAGCAACTCTCTATCAACTTTGGCTCTTTGAAGAACCCTTGTGTTGCTGACCATATCCGTCCAAGGTATCCGTAGCATCCACATTTCTAATGCTTCCCGTCGGTTCATACTATCAACTTTGAGGGTCCATGATTCCACTCCATGCAATAACACTGAGTTTGTGACTGTTTGTAAAATAGTTTATGACTGTTTGTAAAAAAGAAAGTAGAGACAAGTTTATATTTTTATGTTAATAATAAAACAGTAGTTTGAATTCAATAATGCACATGTCTGGAATGCTGACTGAATAAGCAAATGAACCAGTCTCAAAAGATTCAAGTAAAAGTGGATATGGCATGAAGTTGCTTCTTTAAAATCTAGGATCTTTTCCGTAACTAGGATTTCAATTCATACAGCGTATGCAAATTTTGCGTTGTTACATATTTTCCTATGGTTTTAAAGCATGGACACTTACTTAGGTCACTACAAAGAAGTTAGATTTTTTTAAATGTAGTGCTATCAGAAAATTCTGAGAGTCTTATGGTTTGATGAAGTCCGTAATCATATAATATTTTTTTAAACATGGAGAAGTATTATCCACCATATCGAAAGGTGTAAGTATCAGTTCTTTGAAAATATAACGTGAAGGATAAAACATGAGATCCTTTAACTAACATTACGCGGAAGAAAATTTAAGGCAGAAGAAATGAGGAAAGAAGGCGCATCCTCTGGTTGAAGAGCTTATGGGATGATATGGTTGTAAAACCAAATATTTGATCAGAGCTGCTGTCTCTAAGGTCAACATAGTCATGATGATCGCTAGCCTCCAAAGAAGACCTCCGGGAATCCAATACGAAACCTCTCAGTGAGGGTCAAGAACTCTGTCAGAGGGCTATGGTAATTATTTTTCGAAACTGAAAATTCGCAAACTATTATTTTAAAATCTTATTAGCCTCGGAACTTGCTATTTCATGTACATCGAACAGGTGCGTTGTAATTTGAAAATCTTTTTTTTTTTGCTGCAACCGGGATTTTATTTTTATCCCATTGAAACGTGGAAAAATCCGTACGCAAAACAGTACATTTTGCCCCATTCGATTTTGTTGCGTTCGCAAAAAAAATAAAAAATCCTGCTAAATAAATGCAATTTCGATGGTTGGACGCTGAAAAAGATAACGAGGATTTGTGAATCAGAAAAAAACCTAATGGTCATGTTTTGTTTCGGACGAAATTATTTCATACATTTTATTGGTAATATTATATATTGTCCGGATAGCAATTTCGTATTTTTAAGACATATTCAAATGATAAATTACACTAAATGCTCGTAGACAATAGTTTCAGTTATTTTCAGTATTTCAGCAGTCTCTCTTGTCGTAGAACTTGGATTATTCTAGATCAAAGCCTTGATATGGCTGTCAACTGTGGTAATCGGCCTACCTTTGAGATGCATGTTCGCGCGGTAATTTACAGGAGCTCCGTGCGGAAGGTTGCATATTCAAACCCTGCGCTGTGTTACTCTCCTCGAATGGCATAAGGATACCTTTGACTTCGGTCATATCTATGGTTTAAAAAAAAAACGTCTATGTATTCCGATTGTCTCACCTTGGTGTATCATCGGCTCCAGTAGACCGGTGTTGCCAATGTGTTTGCTGGTGTGTTCACTCTCTTAACCCTGAGAGATCGGCGCACTGCTATAGCAGTGGAAGAAATTTGTTCTACCCTTGTATTCTAAATGAATATCCTTCATTTAGAATACAAGGGTACATATTCTAAAATATATTTATGTTGTAAAAATATATATTTTTTGTTTTTTCGTTGTTTAAAATAAATATTTATCACAAATGTCCGAATCGTAAATATATCTCAGCACTAGATAGACAATTATATTTTTTTCTCGTAGCGCTCTCAGGGTTAAGGAGGAGTAAAAAAACAATGAAACGAAAACTCCGCGACACAGTTTCGCTTTCCAACTGAATTGACGTTGGAATGGCGAAATGATCCTCAAATACGAGACCCAGCAACGACGATGACGAATATATTTTAAACTTCTCATTATGTGACTGACATACTTCAACTTGTGAACCTTCACAGTTCTCAATCCTTATACATACGACCATGCACTTCGTTATCTGTTATCTGATGTATCTATGGAATCTTTATTTATTTATTTAATTAACGACGCAACAGTGTCTTTTATGATATACGAGTATACAAATTAACATACTATATGACATAAAAGGAAAAAATAAGTAAAATAAAATAAAAAACTTATTTTATATTTTTGTGTTCACCACAGGTTTAATTTAGGTTCACAACTAGTTTCGAAGACCACCGTCTTCTTCGTCAGGAGGATATAAACTAAGTTGCTTAAATATATTCTGTAAGTGTAAATAACCTAATATAAAAGAGGTGAGGTAGGGGAAGCCCTAGTTGTGAACCTAAATTAAACCTGTGGTGAACACAAAAATATAAAATAAGTTTTTTATTTTATTTTACTTATTTTTTCCATTTACGTAAAAAATGGCACCACAAAGTGAAACTATAGTCTTTTTGAAGATTAAAGAAATAACATATGACAAGTCATACAAGTACTTAGAATTATTGACAAAAAATACAAAACTTTGTCTTAAACTAACATGGAGGTACAAAAAGCAGTAGTAATAATAAATTATAGTCATTGTTTAAAATTAGTTAATATTAATATGTATATTTAAGTTCAATATATATATATATATGTATAGTATATCACAAAATATTACCAAATTTACCAAGTAGACTTACGTAATTGTCGAAGACTTGTTTTATAGTGGTAAAGAACTTAGATTTTTTTGAGGATAGTCTTGGATAAAGAGGATAATCTTGAGGATAGTCTGTAACTGTAAATTCACATTTCAAGAGCTTTGATTCTACGTGATGTTTCCTGAATCAGCGGTCACACCTTTAACGCAAATACGATAATTGAAAATACATAGCAGTGAACCATATGCGTACTCAATTCCAAACTCTGATCTCAGCTCGTAAGGAGATGCTTAATTTTATTGAGAGCGCTTCTCGCGATCTCTATGCTTATGGTAATTTTTCGATTGGGATCCAATTTTTCATGTATGCACGTTTCCAAATAATTTTTATTGATTCACGCATTGTACATATTTGCTTCTAATTCTGATTTTGACACAGTGTCAAGTTTTTGATACTGTTTATATTTTTTTGGATGTTCATTTTTAAGTCCACATAGATACACAGGATGAGCTCCGTGATTAAGGTTGAAATAGGCTTGACTTACATCTGGGGGTTTCTGATTCGATCTCTGATAATTCATAACAAGAATAGATCTTAGTATGGTAAAACAGATAATTTAGTTACAATACTCGCCCAAGATGATTCAGTGTGCGAGTGTTGTTGTGTCTTGATGTGACAAAGTATAACCAACACGTGCATTGAAGAACTTTCAGTTCCGTCGTTACTCTTGTTAATCTAAGCCCGATGGCTTCATCATTTATTTATGAAATTTCATTGCAAATAAAAATCTGGTGGGCTTATTGCCAGGTGGCAATCTGTTCCCACCAACCAAAGCTAAATAAATGAAGTTATATGGTCGCAGAATTCATCGTTGTGTAATTTATGAACATATACATAAAAAAATAAAAGCGAGATATAAGTAATCAAAAGTAAAAGAAAAGATCGTGGAAAGGAAAAAAAGATCAGGAACGAAACACGTTATGTTACTAACTAGAAATTAATAGCTTTTTCAGTTGCATGTCAAGGATGGAGCGAGTCTAACATTGGTTTGTAACTGGATCCAAAGTCTCATGGACAGTAAAGGGCGACAGCATGGACAGTAAAGGATGACGTAAAAAAGGTGAACTGGGAAGGCTAATAAACAATCTCTGTTTGAGCGTAGCGCAAGTCCATGCTAAGAGGCAGCGATGGAACAGTTAAGAATATTATACAAAATATATGGTATGTGAATTTGGCGTCTGTTTTTCCCGTTCCACCAGTTCAGCTCCTAGGCATGAAGTGATATGATCGTACTTTCTCATGTTGACAATAAATCTAAGACAAACATTTTGAAGACGCTGTGATTTTTTCAGCTCTTCTTCCGTGATATCTAAATAGTAGACGTCCGCATAGTCCAAAATCGGAAACAGCAAAGATTGCACTAGCAAAATGTTGGTTTTAGTAGGCAGGAATCTTTGCAACACTTTAAGGAAATGAAGGCTAAAGAAGATTATTTAGCTTACCTCATTTATTTGATCTCACCTTGAGAAAGTGTTATCCGATAGCTCTCCTAGGGTTTTAACGGTTTTATTTAATGTTATGATAGAGTCATCAAGTAATATTGGATGGAGTAAGGCAGTGCTGAATTTACTGAGAAGCTAAAGACTGCAAATGAGTATAGCTTGAGATTTCGTAGGTTTGATGAGTACCATAAGTAAACTACGCTCCTTAGTCCATTCGAAGATCGATTCAAGTCCACGTTTAGATCGTTGAATCACCGAAGACAATATTGTCTCCAGTCATGTTATTTAATATGCCCGAATCAATCCGATATGTTGAAG
Source organism: Odontocerum albicorne (assembly GCA_949825065.1). Classification (NCBI taxonomy): domain Eukaryota; kingdom Metazoa; phylum Arthropoda; class Insecta; order Trichoptera; family Odontoceridae; genus Odontocerum; species Odontocerum albicorne. Next base: position 34,771,224 of record OX463853.1, on the reverse strand, counting down.
GCTACCAATAAAACTAGTACCATTTTTTGTCTGTCATTCTACTAATGAATATTTACACAAAAAAATCTAGTTGATTGCGATCTGTCCCAAAGTCGAGACCAGTATTCCGATCCACAATTTTCTGTCAACGCATTGTTCGAGGCCAGCATATTCTATTGCAGGCTATAATGGAGTTTCGAGTGCGGCCTTTATGCCGAAGCTACCGTGTATATGTGGAGTATTGTGCGCGGTGCACAGCCAATATGACACGAGAGTACATATACGAGTATATTCGAGAGTGGCCCTTCAAATATATTCGGTTATTTCTGAACATTCCGAGTATTTCTAAAATATTCATGAGTGCCATGAAATACAAACGATTCCATTTTACAGTGATAACTATCGTATCTCATTTAAACGTTCAAAACTTTAATCGATATAATTAAGAGTGCAAAGCAACTAATTATCAAGTTTACATTGAAAAGACCCCTTAAGATATCCAAGTGGGCAATTAAAAAAAATGTATTTTTCAGCATAAGACATATAATGAAAAAGGTTCTCTTGATTCATAAAGGCTTAAGAGCTCATAGGATGACTGGTAACATTTTTCAAACTAGGAACATAGTGTTAAAAGGATGATCACTTTTTAAGGCTTAAGGCATCATATTTTTGTTACATAGTCAAGTCATTGGCAGTAGCTTAAATGTGTAATGGCCTTTTGCAACGAAAATACTTTTAGAATTTCAACTGTGTAGTTTTATTTGTATGAAGGTTGAATAACATTGAAGTATAATATTAACAGTATTATAATAACGATGATGTTAATATCTTAGTGGCTTTAGGAATAATGATAACTGCCTCAAATATGGCGTCCTATTTAAAGCAAAGATAACAATACGCGCGACTCTTGATAGATTAGAGAGGAATGTGTCGGGTATGTTATACTTGCCCTTAAGGTCAAATCGATATCAGGCGACTTATCTCGTTCGCAGCTTCTCCCATTTAGTGATACCAAATCTTTATTGAATTTGGGTAGATAGCCACCGACGAGATGATAAACTTAAATATAATACATCGAGTAGGTTGACACTAATGTAATAACGCTAATATTTATAGGATCTAGTACATGGTTAGCATCGATAAGTTTGACAAGGGTTAATATAACTTATAATATTTATTTGAATGTGGATAAGAACATCGATAAGATAACATCGGTTTTGGTGATTATATCGTGTTACAGATAATGCTAATATTTATAGGTTCTTAGATAAGCGGAACATTGGTTGCATTGGGGTGAATGAGAGTATAGATAAGATTAGCATGCGCTGGCAGTAGACACATGACAAATGTGTTAGTGCCACATTTGTCATTTGTCTGGAACAGATAATGTTATGGAAGTGAAACTTGAACTATGCAAAAGAAGGATAAGAGTAAGATTAATGCTGTGGAGATGCGTATATTGACATGTGGATTGTCAATGTTTGCAAGAAGATGGAATGAAGACATCAGAAATTAATGTATGGATAAAATGGATGTTAAAAATGTATGGGTCATCTCAGAAAAACTAGAGCAGGTAAATGAGATCTGTTATCTGGGCAGTATGTCTGTGTGTGATGGGCGTTTTGAAAGGGACATTGATAGAAGGGTAGCGACAGGGAAAAAGGAAGACGGAACACTTTATACCACATACAACAACCGCGTAATATCAAAAGTAGTAAAAATGACAATACATCATAGAGTATGGAAGTGAAAGTTGAACTTGGCAGAAGAAGAATAAAAGTAATATTAATGTTGTAGAGATGCGTGCACTGAGAACAAATACGGAGTATCAATGTTTGAAAGAAGACTGAATGAAGACATAAGAAATTAATACACTAATAAAACGAAAGTTTTAAGTAAGATGAAGTAAGGAGCTTTTAGATGGTTTGGACATGTAGAAAGAGTAAATTATGAATGAATGACTGAGCGAATATTGAAATTAGAAATGCAAGATGTGCGTAGATGACGTAAACCGAGGAAAACGTGGCTGGACCAGATTTTAAAAGACGTCAAAGTGAGAAGTATGAATAATAGAAGATTGCGCATGACGAGATATATGAATTTGGAGGAGGAGGATGCTTGGATAGAAAATGTTAGATATTTATTATCTCTGCTCAACCCTCAAGGGATACGGCAGGATGGTGTATACTTATGTGTGTTTTGAAGATGAAACAAAATTAGATTTTTTCATCTTCAAAATGACGCGTACGTGTAGTGTACAGTACGTACCATGGAGGTCGTCTGTATGATGTGTGTATGTGTGTGAAAGTTTCAAAGCTCAAATACACACTGTAGCAATGGCTCCTTTCTCAGTGCAATGCTTACTCTTAGAGAATATTATTGCACATTGGGAATAATTGGGGGGAATCTTATTGTATATGGATGGTTACGTTTAAATACAGAATTATTGATGCATAAAACACCAATATTGAGTTTGGTTATTTTTTTTCCATTTTGCACGGATTTCTCCTGTTATGCAAAGAGGGCCTGCTTCTAGAGTTAGCTTATTCGTTAGGAAGAATATCAGCCAGGATTCTTCTAATACTGCTAGGCGGTGCCGAGCATATATTCACAGTGTCATTCAGTTGGTTCGTCTTTTTTTTTTTTTTTTTTTTCTCCACCTTGCGAGTTTATTGCCATGTGGCAATCTCTTCCAACCAACCAGAAAGATGTTTAACTGGGCCCTAACTGAAAACCAGACTGGAATTCCATTTTTTAAAATCTGGATTTTAAAAAATGACAAGCGTCGAATGACAATCGGCAGACAAGCGTCTTACTTCCAGACCACGGAGGTCGTCTCTATACCACGCGGGACTGAGTAATACCCATGATATTCGTTCTGTAAGTTACTATGTAGAACAGAGGTCAATTACTTGCACGGCTTTATTTATTAGGTACTTTAAACTTAGTGCTTGTATAATTGCGGGACAGTTAAAGCAACCTTGAAAAACCTTTATTAGGAATATCGCAATAGATTCTTGCCTTCTTGTTTTGAGAATTCTATAGTTACACACCGTGAGAAGTTCGAGATGGTGAGCATATTTTGCATAATTTGTTATATATTGTTTTTATATTTGAGCTAATGAGTAGTCCAAACTGTAAAGTCCAATTTGGTTTCTGTTTCAGATAATTATATAAGTTTCGAAGGATGTCGGTACTGGTAAATTCTCTTGATATTCTCATTATAAAACCGAGTCGTTTGTAACAGTCCTGTATCAAACGCGAGATATGGTTAACGAACACGATTCCGACAAAGCTTTGCTTATGACATGTTGCTACAATTGTTTTTTTTTCCTAATTTGTTTATTTAACAGAAAAAGTGAATATCTCAGACATTCCTAAAATAGTTTTTTTTTTTATTTAAGTCTTTTTCAGTAACGAGAGTATTTAATTGACATATGTGATAAGCTGTTTGACTTAAAACCTGTATTCCTAGTTAGTCGACCAGCAGAGCTACGGTCTTTGAGCAAATAAATTATGCATAATGGGGGAAGCGGAATATGTCTTTCACGTTTATCTTTGAACTGTTTTATTATTAATGTATATTATCTTATCATACGAAAGAAAATAACTATACATAAATGTCGCAAATAAAAAAGAAAAAACACGAAACAATTTATTCAATAAATAAAAAAATATTCCACAATGACGTCATAACTAATTATTTATATAACTCCTGTAAAACAAGACTGCACAGATTTGGCAATCGGCATGGCCATTGTATAGAATTTTATATTTTTATGTTTGATGTTTGTATGTGTATGAATATATTTGACTTTTTTACGCCTCTCGTTTCCCTCCTCATCTCACTTACCCACTGGTCAATAATACTATTGAAGAGTCGCGGAGATATTAAACATCCTTGTTGAACAGCTTTCTTTATAAAAAACAATTCAAACACATTTTAACTACTCTGACACCTACCATAGTTCCCTCATACAGGACCTCAAACAAGACTGCACGGATTGGGCAATCGGCATGGGTACTGTATAGAATTTTATATTTTTATTTTTGATGTTTGTATGTGTATGAATATGTCTGACTTTTTTACGCCTCTCGTTTCCCTCCTCATCTCACTTACCCACTGGTCAATAATACTATTGAAGATACGCGGAGATATTAAACATCCTTGTTGAACACCTTTCTTTATAAAGAACAATTCAAACACTTTTTAACTACTCTGACACCTACCATAGTTCCGTCATACAAAACCTCAAACAAGACGGCATGGACCTTGTACAGAATTTTATATGATTTTGATTACTTACAATGAAAAAATTTATATGTTGTTTTATGGGTAACATTTTGTGAAAAAGTCATTTTACAGTTAAAATAAAATAAAATAAATAAATAGCAAATAAGATATTTTTTTTATTTAACAACATATCGTCATCATCAGTTCGTTTGACGCCAGTGCTGGATATAAGCTTCTTCTCTTTTCCTCACATTGCTTCCAGCTTTCTTTATGATGTAATTTTTATAGATGTCTTCCTATACTTCTATTGCCTATCCTTGTTTGCCACTCTAGAGATTTCTGCCCCCCCCCCCCCCCCCTATCATAGTTGCATCTGGGAATGAATTCTGCTCAATCACTTGATCCAGCCATACATTCTTGGGAGCTTTATTTACATTTAAAATAATAGCTAAAAAAAAATGTCCAGTAAAGTTGGTTTAACTGAGATGAACTTGTTTTACGATAATATATGTTTCTCAAATATATTTAATATCTCATAATATATTTAAATTAAAATCTTACAATTAAGTAAATTTTACAAAAAACTTGTTTTGGATCAAAAATATATGGTATACTCAAAAATCCCAAGTCCCTCTCTTGGCTGGTTCATTTCAAATACGAGTGCATTACAAGTAACTTAACGCCCGAGCATAAACTCTCGGCATACCAAATTTGAGTTGAGCATGCAAATCACGGCAGCAGACATGTTTATGTTTATATCTTGTAGCGATTGCATTATACCAGTATTATTCTAGCTTCCAGTTTCTACAGCACTTATGATTCATGTGATATATTATTTGCCGGCAACCATAGACTGTTCAACTGTACGAGTAGATAATTCGATAAAGCTTGAGGTCCATATTTGAAAATGAAATTAACAGTTCCTTATGACATCCGAAAAACCGATAACTGTTTCTAATCATTAAATTAAGACACTTAAACTAGAATGTGACATGTTATAAACAATTATTCAAATAATACTTCGACCTTTTAATTAACTTCGAGCGTCTGTTATAAGTACTCCATCCAAAAACGTTAAAAATAAACAGATAACTGTTCCAAATTATGATATAAAGACGATTTAACTAGAATGTGACATGTTATAAACAATTATTCAAATAATACGAGTACTTCAACATTTTAATTAACATCAAGCGTTTGTTATAAGTACTCCATCCAAAACGTTAAAAAACGAATAACTGTTCTAAAGCATGATATAAAAACGATTGAACTAGAATGTGGCATGTTATAAACAATAATTCAAATAATACATCAACATTTTAATTAACTTCAAGCGTATGTTAAAAGTACCACCCGAAAACGTAAAAAAACAAGCAGATTACTGTTCTAAATCATAAGACGATTGAACTAGAATGTGGCATATTATAAACAATTATTCAAATAATATATCAATATTTTAATTAACTTCAAGCGACTGTTAAAAGAACCATCCGAAAACGTAAAAAACAAGCAGATTACTGTTATAAATCATAAGACGATTGAACTAGAATGTGGCATGTTATAAACAATTATTCAAATAATATATCAACATTTTAATTAACTTCAAGCGACTGTTAAAAGAACCATCCGAAAACGTAAAAAACAAGCAGATTACTGTTATAAATCATAAGACGATTGAACTAGAATGTGGCATGTTGTAAACAATAATTCAAATAATACATCAACATTTTAATTAACTTCAAGCGTATGTTAAAAGTACCACCCGAAAACGTAAAAAAAACAAGCAGATTACTGTTCTAAATCATAAGACGATTGAACTAGAATGTGGCATGTTGTAAACAATAATTCAAATAATACATCAACATTTTGATTAACTTCAAGCGTATGTTAAAAGTACCACCCGAAAACGTAAAAAAAACAAGCAGATTACTGTTCTAAATCATAAGACGATTGAACTAGAATGTGGCATGTTGTAAACAATAATTCAAATAATACACCAACATTTTGATTAACTTCAAGCGACTGTTAAAAGTCATCCTAAAACGTAAAAAAACAAGCAGATTACTGTTCTAAATCATAAGACGATTGAACTAGAATGTGGCATGTTATAAATAATTATTTAAATAATTCTTCGACCTTTTAATTAACTTCAAGCGACTGTTGTGAATACTCGTATATTAAATGGTTTGAAACGCCGACAAATGACAGAAATTGAATAATCTCTGGCATGTAATAAAAATTTATTTTCAAAAAAATATCGATATATTGATTTGTAATGTCTTAAAATGTGTAGAAAATAACTTTTTTGATCATTTAATCTTATTGGTTTGTTCGGAAAGTAGTTTTGTATTGTTATGTCAAATTTAAACGCAAAATTTGCACCATTGCTCGTGGACGGTGGTTTACGATATTTACAGTACCTTAACAATCTTTCACTGGACTTCCGTGCGGAGGTCGCCGGTTCAAACCCTGCTATGCTACTTCCCTCGAATGACACAGGCATTATTTCCACCTAGCATTTGGGAGTATAGAAATATATGTTACTTCAGTCATATTTAAGGTTTCAAAAAAGAGAAAAAAAAAAATCATGCCGATGTGCTTCGATCGTCTCACCTTAGTGTGCCATCGGATCCAGTACAGCGGTGTGGCCAGTGAGTTTGCTGGTGCGCAATGGCTCACTCATTTAAACTATAAATCTCTTAATATTTTGTACTCACACTTTACTTTTTTAAAATATGATATAAGTAACTATTTTTTGAGAGCTTAAACTTGTTACTTTTTTTTAATTATTACAAGGTAATAAATTTCTTACTATATCGATATTTTGTACGAACATTTGTTCGAAAATGTGTAGAAAATAGCTAGATGTTTTTTATTGAATAAACTTATTATTACGAGGAAATAAAAACAATTTTCTCTTTAAATCAAACTTGGGACCTTAACCATTTTTTTTCTACATAATATTTCGTCCCATTACTATGAGACGTTTGATAGTTAACATTTAATCAAACCCATTTCAACTTTTTATCGCGTTTGCTATAGCCGCTTAGAATATATTCGATGATTTTTTTTTTACTTTTCGATCATTGATTTTTTTTTATTACGAAAAATGTAGCATGGAAATGGCCGATAGCTAGTATTTGAGGCTTTCTTATGACCTTTATTTAAAAGTTCCTTATACAATTATTGATATAAATATCTAATGCAACTAGTAAATTAATGGAAGCAGTTTAATGTTCTCACAAATAACAAATGAGAAAAGCTTACTCCACGGAAATATTAAATTCTTGGAACAAGTTGGGAATGGTTAAAATGCATTGTGAACGCGGTTATTTATTCGTTCACTAATGTGTGGAAACTCCTACTTTGTATCCGCAGAACTATTAGTACAAGCGGTTGCAGCTAGTGTGAGGCTATTCTCCATTCCCTCTATCTCAAACACATACTACTTTATTCTCTATTTGCAAAGTAAACTGTCTAAGAATATTTAAAATACTTAACAATAGATTAAACCTCCCCCTAATAAATTACTAAGTTTATCCCAAAATAAGATAACTGAATGGTGCAAATAATTTGAGAAGAATTTAACATATTAATATTTATTTATTTATTTAATGAACGACACAACAGTGTCTTTATATACAAATGAACATGTGACAGGTTATAAAGTACTTAAAATTATTGACAAATAATACAAAACATTATCTTAAACTAACATGAAGATACAAAAAGCAGTAGTAATAATAAATTACAGTCCTCGTTTTAAAATTATTTAAAAATTATATTTATATTTAAGTTCAATATATGGTGTGTATGTATACCACAAAATATTACCAAACTTCACCAAGCAGACTTACGTAATTGTCGAAGACTTATTTTTTTAGAGGTAAAGAACTCAGATTTGTTTTTAGTGGAATAACGCATACATAGAACAAATATTGGATTTTTTGAGAATTTTGTGGGAATTTTATGGATAGATATTGAGATACAAAAAACACATGGCCTCATTAGTAGAACGAGATGCAAGTTGCTTTGCAGAATTAAAACCTTCATACATTTTGATGCAGGGCTACTCAACTCCAGAGGCAAAGTATTGTCCTTAATGTTTTGTTTATATTACGTTATTTATATTAATTAAGGAGAGCACAAAGTTAGTAGCTGTTTCTTAATATTGTTGTGATATTCTGGCGAATACTATAAATACTTATATTAAAAATATCTAAATTGTTGCAAAACTCGTTTCCAAGTCTTTGCATACGAACCCAATTGTTTTATGCTTACTTCAAGAAAAAAATTATACCAGCACATGTAACGAAAAATAATAAAGACATTGTGAATAGAACGTGTTTGCGCAAGTATGCCATATACTCGTATATTAAAATGGAATAAATCTGAAAGTCACCATATTTATCCAATTCAAGAGTATGGATGGATGTAGATAAGGCGAAATATGTGTTTTGGGATAGGAAAGTCTGGTGTTCTCTCCTTTCTGCACGCCACATTAGGGAAAGGCGTGATGGTATGTTTGTATGTGTATGAATATATCTGACTTTTTTACGCCTCTCGTTTGACTCCTCATCTCACTTACCCACTGGTCAATAATACTATTGAAGAGTCACGAAGATATTAAACATCCTTGTTGAACACCTTTCTTTATATAGAACGATTCAACTTTTTAACTACTCTGACACTTACCATAGTTTCCTCATACAGGCCCCGATCGATCTAATAAATTGGCCATCCATTACATATTTTTTAAGATCCATAAATGTACACAACATTTTTTCAAATCTGATATTGTTAAGTAAACCATTAAAACAATACTCCATACATACTATCACACCATTTCCCTGCTGGTGTAGGCAGAGAGAATATAATGCAAGATTTTCCTATCTCGACATACATATTTCGCCTCTTTCACATCCATACGCCTTCTCATACAACTCGTACGTTTACCCATTCTTCTTAATTTTGTCTTGTTTGAAAATGTCATTTACTTGCTCCAATCATGCTTTCCTTAGGCTTCCTTTACCACGTCTTCTACTCTTGGTTAGTCTTACTTTATTATTTCCTTCCATGTGCCTTAGCCATGTCAGTGTTCTTCATTTTACTCAACAGATCGGTCTTACCTTCACATTTATCTCTAATCACTTCATTTCGTATTCTATAATACATTGCCACCCTATGTATGTATTCTTATAAATATATACATTTCGTATTCTATAATACATTGCCACCCTATGTATGTATTCTTATAAATATATACATTTCGTATTCTATAATACATTGCCACCCTATGTATGTATTCTTATAAATATATACATTTCGTATTCTATAATACATTGCCACCCTATGTATGTATTCTTATAAATATTTACATTTCGTATTCTATAATACATTGCCACCCTATGTATGTATTCTTATAAATATATACATTTCGTATTCTATAACACATTGCCACCCTATGTATGTATTCTTATAAATATATACATTTCGTATTCTATAATACATTGTCACCCTATGTATGTATTCTTATAAATATATACATTTCGTATTCTATAATACATTGCCAGCCTATGTATTCTTATAAATATAAACATTTCTAGAGCATTTGTTCGGCTCTTTTCAGTCTCTGTACACGTCTACCTTTCACTCACACACATCAAAGATGGTCCTAAAATACTGTTGTAGAGGATCATCTTAGCAGATTTTGATTTTATTTATTTATTATTGTCTTTTACATGTTAAGGAAATATACATTAATAACATAGCAACAGTTCTAAGACATACTTCAATAATCGTACAATATATTATATATCTATTCTCTTTCTCCCCTCTGTAGACCCGCTGACTGAAAAACTGGGAATTCCTGTTTTAAGTCAACGAGCTCATCTACGAGTATCACATGTGTGCAACACTGTCGTCACTGAAAAAAAAAACATGTTCTAGAAATATATCAGATTCATACTTTTCGGTTATATAAACCAGGGCTGTGGAGTCGGAGTCGGAGTTGGAGTCGGAGTCGCGGAGTCGCGGTGTTTGGGCCGGAGTCGGAGTCGGAGTAGGAGTCGTAAAAAACGAGCGACTCCGACTACTTTTTCGTTAAAATTTAAAAAACATTTTTTTTAAATTATTATAATGAATGTGTATTGTGCACGAATATTAAACTTGCAGGCGCAAGTCGCGCCGATATGGTGAATCACCGAGATCCATTTAATGCATCAAGTCTACGAAAATGTGTTTGTCTCCTTCTTTCTCACGTCGAAAGAAAATTCTGTTGGCTGGGATCTATGTTAACCCCATGGTTCGATCCATATTGACGGAAGAACAAATAAATAGAGCTAAAAACGCTCTGTTTGAATTAACCGTTCGTATGAAAAGCCTTCGACTAGAAAAAGAGACGACAGCAGGCAGCGTACACCAAGTATCATCATCTTCATCCGACACCGCTGAATCTGAAGACGATTTAGAAAAATATCTCAATAAACAAGATAAACTAAAACGTCCTCGTTTGAATCACAGTCCCAATATAGATGAAGGAGACTCTATTTCAAAATTTAAAATTGAATTTTATGATGCATTGAAAATAATGGAAAAAATTGACCGAACTTATAAGTTAAATGTTGAAATGGCAATACAGCGGTATTTAGAAATCGTAAAAGATTCAGCATTGATCGTTACAGCATTACCGCCAACCCAAGTATCCGTAGAGCGGTTATTTTCCGCTCTTAAAATTCTCAATTCTGATTTGAGAGCCTCTACGAATACAGATTTAATAGAAGCAATGTTGTTTTTAAGAATACATTCTAATAAATAATTATTAAAGTTTGATCTTGTTTTATTTTTATCCGTATAACATGAAAAAAATGGCTATATGCAAAGGTAGGAAATAACCTGATAAAATTGAGCTTTTTTGAGTCGGAGTTGTGGAGTCGGAGTCGTGGAGTCGGAGTTGTGGAGTCGGAGTCGTGTTGTTGGTAAATATAGGAATCGGAGTCGGAGTCGGAGTCGTGTTTTTTTTCTTCCGACTCCACAGCCCTGATATAAACAAAAAAAGAACAGTAGAAGCAAGACGTAATAAACAAACGATAAAAATATTCAATATGGTAAATGATGTATAAACATATAAGACAAGAATTCTGTATATAAACATGCAATAATACGAGTGCTTTCTTAGACTAGGCAATGCACCGAGAAATAAATATTATCTGACTCGAGTATTTATGTTTTAATGACCCATTAAGTTTGTATTACGCCACGCTATCGCTGTACGTAGTTCTGTGCCATTCGTAACTATTCGATCAACTGAGAAAATACTACCTTATTATCATAACTTTTCAACTTGCTCTAATCTCTCTTAGCTTAGTACTTGTCATTAGTACTTCTCACTCGCACTTGTATCCGCGTGTAAACAAGCGTATTAGTACTAAGCATTAGTAAATCTTGGTACTAATATGCTTGTTGTCACTAAGCAGCTTAGTACAAACGATAAGTGTTAATGACAAGTACTAAGCTCGTGTAAACATGGCATAACGGTGCGTTGAAATGCACGGCCGCGTGGTAATGCACTGGACTACCGTGCAGATGGTCATCGGTTCAAGCCCTGCGCCATGCCTCGTATAACACGGGTATTTTTGTCACCTATTATTCGGGGATATATACTGACTTCGATCATTTCCATTCTTTCAACAAACAAGAAAATAAAACATGCCGATGTGCTCCGATCGTCTCACTTTACACACAAACTTTGTTTAAAAAACGCACATCTCGTGTCATAGAACGTTGGTTATTCCCGATTTTAAAGCCTTGATATGGTCATCAACAGTGATACCTTTGAGGTGCATGTCTGTGCGGCAATGTAATGGAGTTCCGTGCGAAAGGTCACCGATTCAAAACCATTAGCTGTGTTTATCCCTCCGAATGACACAAGCATTTTTTCCGCCTAGTATTTGGGAGTATAAGGATACTTAAGACTTCGGTCATATCTATTCTTTTAACCTTTCCCTTCTTGTGCGAATAAATCCGCGCTTTCCGTTGCTGTGTATTCAATACACATGTAAAAATGAGTGATATAAAATCGAAAAAATAAGAACATTCATAGCCAATCGCTTAAATTAATTAAATTTGAAGTCAAAAGTGATAATAATTGAAATTTAATTGTTGAAAATATGAAAAAAAAAAAAACCGGGCGAAGAGACCACATCAAATGGATGCCCGCGAGCTACTGAAGCAAAAGAAGCGAGCGAACTGAGATTCTATTTCTTGCGTTCTCATATACCGAAGTAGAGTGAGAGTGAGACGTGAATAGCGTCGCTTCCTCACCCATAGCGGTTTTTTTAGAATTAATATACCTACGTCACACTGGCACACGTTTGATTGTATTGGTGAATTTATTCCCGATTTTCACAAAATATCTCTGATGTGGGCGGATACATGCTAATTATTATTAATATTATTTTTTTCATTCAATGCGTAAATGTATTACGGAGGAATACCTAAAATTTGAACGCAGTATTTATTATATTTATAGAGATATTAAAGTTTTTAGAAGCAATGTGTACTAGTTACACATCACAGGTAAGGACGGGTTAAAAAAATGTCTGTATGATCCGATCATTTCACTTCAGCGTGAGTTCGCTGGTGTGTAACGGATCACTCACTTAATGAGGAAAAGGAAGATAAAAACAAAAACTATACGGCACAGCTTCGCTTTCCAACTTAATTGCTGTTGGAATTTCGAGGGGATTCTCGACTAGGAGACCCAACAACGACGATGGCGACTCACCCAATATTTGCTTTTTCTTTCACATTATTTTCTATTCCCATGACTTTGGATTTTCCCTTCGTTCTACCACTCTCATTTTTCAATTTCAGTACTTGTTCCTACAAAAAAGAAAAGAGGGAAAAAATCATAACGAAGTCAAAGCAATAAATATCTATTGGGGCGAGATAAATTAGGCAAGATTAGTATTTGTTTGTAATTACCGCGATGGGATTTCCTTTACAAATGTTCCCGTCATATTTCGCTGAAGTGATAAAGTAGAAAGATTTCATATTCCCGGGCAAGGCATTAATCCCGCTCACACCTGCCGGGGCAGAACAATTTGAGAGCGGCCATTTGTCAGGTCGTTTTGTTTTTATTTTATGAAGAAAAAATCACATATCTTTCTCATATCAACTGCGCCATTTTGTCAGTCGGATGTCTTTTTTATTGGCTCGTATATATTTTCGTTTATTTAGATAGAATCTGAAACTAAAGTAGATAATGTTGAAGTGCTATGTTTGGTCTGTTCTGTTATATGGCTCGGAAACATGGACGCTGAAGGTTCATACTATTGTAGCGACCGTGCGTGCGGTCACTGAACCCACTGAGGCGATCTTTGGCCGTTCGGTCATTGAACTTGAAAGCATTGAATGCGAGACGGTGCGAGCGAAGGTCGCCGCGCGGTCATTGAACTCACTAGGAGCAAACATCGAGAATGAGACGCCGATATATCTCTTGCCTCTCCTACGGACCGTAATATGAAATGTATATGGCACACGTGACAATAACATTGTGTCCGGCGAAGCGAGACGGCGACATGTTCTGCGCCGTTCTATACATTATAAATACATACGCTCTCAATAAACTTTCTTTCTTTGCATATTCCGATTTCAAACGAGTTTTATTAAACCAACGATCATCCTCATCTCTCCATTAAGGAACAGCCGTTCCTAAACTATGAATCGGTTGGAAGCGTTCGAGATGTGGTTGCATAGTAGAATGCTTCGTATACCATGGATTGATATGATCACCAATTCGGAGGTCATGTGGAGAGTTAATTGCCGTAGACAGCTACTGACAGGTATTAATGTCCGTAAGATATCCTATCTGGGTCACATTTTACGTGGAGAGAAGTACGAAATTCTCCAGTTGATACTGATGGGCAAGATCGAGGGGCAGCGTGGTCCTGGTAGAAGGAAAACATCTTGGCTGCGCAATATAAGAGACTGGACGGGGATGAGGTGTGTGGAATACCTGTTCCGGGTTGCGCAAGATGGAGAAAGAAGCATTTGCCTAGGTGATTGACAACGTTGGGGGGACCTGATAGGGCACGACAAGAAGAAGAAGATATACGTGTTTTTAAATTTCAAAAAATTATACATTAAAATTCATATTTCATTCTGGGATATTATAAAACAATTATTGATGCAGAAAAGCATTCTAACATAGTTTATTATAGAATCGTATATATTTTCATTTATTTAGATTTACTTGCTTTTAAATTTCAGAAAATTATGCATTAAAACTAATAGTTGATTCTGGGATATTATAAAACAATTGTTGGTGCAGAAAAGCATTCTAAGATGGTTTCTTGTTGACTCGTATATATTTTCATTTATTTAGATTTACTTGCATTTAAATTTCAGAAAATAATGCAATAAAATCAATAGATTATTCTGGGATATTATAAAACAATTGTTAGTGCAGAAAAGCATTCGAAGATGGTTTCTTGTTGACCCGTATATATTTTCATTTATTTAGATTTACTTGCATTTAAATTTCAGAAAATTATGCATTAAAATTAATAGTTGATTCTGGGATATTATAAAACAATAGTTGGTGCAGAAAAGCATTCTAAGATGGTTACCTGTTGACTCGTATATATTTTCATTTATTTAGGTTTACTTGTTTTTGAATCTCATAAGATTATGCATTAAAATAATTAGTAGATTCTGGGATATGATGAAACAATTGATGATTTAGAAGAGCTCTCTGAGATGGTTTGGGCACGTGGAACGATTGAATGAAGAAATACTAACAAAACAAATATATAGCTTAAGTGTTGAGTGAGGGACGATGTTGAGTGAGAGACGTGATAGAGGAAGACAAAGAATATTATGGTTAGATCAAGTGAATTATATTTTGAAAGAAGCAAACGTAGAAAGTAAGAGAAATCGCGGGGGTTCAATGTTTTGACCACTCATTATAAAAAAAACTAGATATTTATACAGCGTTGCTTAATTGCATCTACGACGTGGTGGACTTGGAAGGATAGAAACAAGTAAAATTAGTGATGTAGAGCTATGTGCGCTAAGACAAAATTTTGGAGTGTCAATGCATAAAAAGAGGCGGAATTAAGTGAGCATAAAACGGGTATTTTAAGAAAGATGTTCGTTAAGATGGTTTGAACTTATGGAAAGAATGAATGATCAAGAGAATAAACAAGTCAGAATTGCAAAAATGCGTGCAAAAGATAGGCCGAAAAAAGGTGACTCTATCAAGTGGAACCTATTTTGTAATGAGGAGAAAGATGTGTGTCGCGATATGAAAGACTTGAGCCTTTCTGTCTATCCCTATAGTGAGACGGCATGATGGTATGTTTCATTAGAAGAATGAATAATATAATATTGTATGTATATAGCGCGATGTATGAATATAGAGCAGGCGAAAGTTATGTCCTTGAATAGTAAAAAGCTGTAGATGTGGTTTCTCTGCCTATCCCGAAAGTGATTAAAAGAGACGCGGCGATTATATGATATGTGATTGCTATTACACATCAGTTGTCTGAACCTAAATACAAGTTAAATCCGTTCTGGACCCATCGCACGCAGGTCGACTGAATGCAAAGTTGACATATTTATCACTACGTTACGGCGCAGACACGTTTTGAATAAATGAATTCTCGACTATAACACCTAAAATATTGTTCGCAAAACAAAAAAACTTTTCAAACATAATTGAATTCGTTTAATAGTTTTAAAAATAATAGTTTTCAGAATTTATATTTGATTATGCAAACCCCGTTGGAGTGACTTAGAGAGAAGGTAAAAAAAAACGTATAAAACACAAGTTTCTATGATAGATAAAGTGCATTTTGTGTTCAAGTTGACAGAATATCTTTTGTTTGTAGGAGTGAACGAGCTATTCTTGTCGCCAAGAACAAAGACGTCTACGAACTCAACAATATTATTCAGTTAATTTTTTAATGTTTCGCAATTTTATATGTTTTTGTTAAAACTTTCTTTCTTCTTATTCAGTGCAATCGATCTGCTTTAGTTCATCAAAATGCCGAGGAAGCAGCAGAGCGACGTGCAGCCAGACTTGAGGATGCACGGTTGCGAGCACGGCGATCGCGTTCTGCAGCTTCAGATCTG